>CM041644.1:24662464-24772379 GCA_023333625.1 Bothriochloa decipiens
TGTCTCACGCAATGAGAAATAGCAAAAAATGGGCAAATAAATGGGAGGAAATGGGTAACGAGACACGCGAAAATGGATCATGACTGTCCCAAAATAGCGGGTAAAAATGACGAGACATAGAAAAGCAAGCGAAAAAACTGAAAATGGTACCAAAACCACAGAATAATGGCCCCCAAAAAAATGAGAGAATGGACCTTGAACGGACCACTAAAACTTGCGCCAACCAGCCTTCCTCTGCCATCCTTTAGTTGCCTGGTAGCCCATCATGGCCTACTTGGGCTGGCTATAGCTGGCTGCATGGCTGCTATGAGAGCGACCACGGTAGGCTACAACAGGTCGGACACTTCACTCAGTACCCACATGTAGATGGTTGATGGAGAAGGTAGAGGTTGACATCGAGCCTAGCAAAAAGTCTCACACAACATGAAAGCGACCAAAATTGGCAAAAAATGGGTAGAAATGGGTAAAAGGACACCAAAATGGATCACACTTGGCCCCAAAATAGTTGGTGAAAATGGCCAAGTCGGTTCCATAGATATGAGATGAAAAAAGACAAAAACGACCAGAAAGGCCATAAAAACAATCAGAAATGGGTAACAGGACACGAAAAATAGGTCACACCTAGCCCAAAAACTGTGGGTGAAAATGTTTAAGTTGGTTGGTTGATGGGGCATGAAACAAACAAGTGAAAATCAGGTGAAACAACCGAAAAGGCACAAACTCTGGCCAAAAATGGACAAAAACATGTAACCATACATCAAAATGGGTCATACCCAGCCCCAAAACAGCGAAAGAAAATGGCTAACTTTGTTTGAAGATGGGGGCTTGGAAAAGATGAGCCGAAATGACCCAAAAATGTGCGAAAACAACACAAAACATCCATGAACGGGCCGTGGGATGTAGGACAACTAGGTTCGGTCCATCCATCAAAACAGCGACTGTAGTCCGCCTTTTGTGCCAAACACTGTGTTTGTGAGCAAAAATCTAGGAAAACTACTTATCACATGAATTTCCCGAGGCCCTTCAAAAATGTGTATGGTTTTGTGAAGGAAAACTCCAATCACTCCTAGGAGGGGTGGATGCTTCTCAGGTATAGTAGGGAGAGAAGGCGCGTGTGGCTGAGACCAAGGTAAATGTTGTGTAATCGCTTGTGTTTTGGTCATTTCACTAGGACTGCTCCACTGTCCCTTGGCCATTTTGTGGCCTACTTTGGCTATTGTGGCCTACTTTGGCTATTGTGGCCTACTTTGGCTAGCTGTAGTCGACTTCCTAGCCGCCATGAGTGGCAATGGCTAGCTATAGCTGGCAGGACACCTCGCTCATTGGCTGCATGCTTTTGGATGGTTCATGGAGAAGGAAAAGGTTGATATCGAAAGCAAAACATATCTCATGGGACGTGGAAATAGTCCTAAAACATGTGGAAATGGGTAAGGGGACGCAAAACCGAGTCAAGGCTGGCCCCAAAAGTGCGTCTAGAGACAAGGCTTGAAAAAATGAGCAAAAGCGAAGTGAAAGCAGCCAATTCACCATGCACATTTAGAACTTTACTAAAAGAAAGGGTCAAAGAACTTGCTTTTTTTTGAACATGCTCAATTTTAAGATAGATAATCTATTGTGAAGACTGCTTGTTGCATGGTCACATAGTATAGAGATTCAAGAACCCTAATCAAATAAAGGTGACTATCAAGTCTAGAATGACATTGTAGCTCACACCTACAATTATTCATACAGTTCTTGGCTTCCTGGTTGGAGCAATTGATGAGGTCTCTGGGTGAATCATCATCTGATGATACAAAAGTACCTGATGATGAGTTGTTTTGTACTAATGAAGAGGAAGAAGACTTATTGTCTACTGATGAAGAGAAAGAAGAGTTGTTCCTTCTAATGAAGAGTCACCTTGGGAGGAGATGGTCAGATTTTTACATCCTTTTGGCAAAAAATTGCAAAAGAACAAGAATGAAGAAAGAAAGATAAAAGGAAACAAAAAGTACAGAGTGGAAAGTGTTGGCCAAGAAACTACTAGTCAAAGGGCCTAAGGAAAAATGCAATTCAAAGAGAATATTGACGCGATAGATAACGGAGTAAAGGAAAAACTCTTGGTTTTGTCAATATTAAACATTTCCTTAAAAATCTTGAAGATATTGACATGGCCATTAGATTTTTGTTTGCAGTATGTGGGTTCTTGACAGATTTCTACTACCAGCAACCTCAACGCATGTGACTCAAAGATCAGCATAAACATTTGGTGGAGTCCATACACAAGGTCTAGGACAACAGAGAGTATGTGTAGTTATATGGTTATGTTTTTCTTCCAGTGGTAAGTACCTTCACCATCATAACTTACCCACATTTGGTAGGAAACTTTGTGTCTATTAGTATTATGTTGTTTGTCCGTACTGAACTATTTTTCTAATGTTGGATTATGCTTCATAGTTTTTTATTTTGGGTACCATCAAGAGTGATGAGGCCATAACTGGTTCTGAGATAGTGCCAAGAGTTCTACAACATGATAGAACTATGATACAAATCTAGAAAACTTAGCTAAAATTAAACTATCGGGGGATCCTGATAGTACTCTGTTTGTCAAAAGAGTAAATCAATAATGTGTTTAAGACCAATAATCTAATGGTGAGTATAGATCAAATACAAGACAATTCTATAAACAATAATATATACCATGACTACATAATATTCCTACCTCCGATGGTATTATGTATTCATGTTATATGTTAGAGTTTATAAAATGGTCTTGCATTTGATCTATACTTACCATGAGATTATTTATTGTACATATACTATTGATCTTCTCTTTGATAGACTACTATCAATATTCCCCCTCCCCCCCACAGTTCAAATTTAGGTAAGCTTTCTAGATTTCATATCATAATTTTATCATGTTGTAAAACTCTTGGTACTTTCTTGGAATTAGTTATGGCCACATCACCCTTGATGGTATCCAATATAAAAGCCTGTGAAGCATAATCCAACATTCTAAAAAGGGTAATGGACAAACAACATAATTCTATAGTTAGACACACAATTTTCTACAAAAAAGGAAAAAATTTTGACGGTCAAGGTACTTACCAATGGCAGAAAAGCAAAACTATACAACTGTACATACTCTCCATCTTGATGGACCTTGCATATGCACTCCACCAAATGTCTAAAAATAACTATACACTAGTTCATGTTCTTGAACTCTTCAAAATCGGCTCATGCTTGCGCTGCTAATCGAGTTAGATACACTGAAGTTGTTGGCAACATAAATCTAATAAGAACCACTACAAAAAAACTGATGTTCATGTCAGCGTCTTCTTTTTTATCTTCATGATTTTTTGAGGAAGTATTTAATATTGTCCAAAACTAGGAGTTTTTTCATTTCTCCATGATTCATCGCCTCAATATCCTCTTTGACTTGCACTTTCTTGGGCTATTTGATTGCTAGTTTCTTGGCCAATTGCTACCACTCTTGTCCTTTTTGTTTCCTTCATGTTTCTTTCATTCTTCCTAATATTCTTTTAACAAAAAGGATGTAAAACTCTGACCATCTCTTGCTAAGGTGACAAATCATCAACAGACAAAAACTATTCTTCCTCTTTATTAGTTAGTAGACTACAACTCTTCTTCCTCTTCATTAGCATACAACAACTCTTCATCAGGTAATCATCGTATCATTTTGTATCATAAATCAGATGTTGTGTATCATTAGATCCTTATTTATGATGATTAGATTGTACCCATTGACCTCATCAACCATGCCATATAGGAAGTCATGAATTATACGAATAAGTTCTAGTGTGAGGTATAATGTCATGCCAGACTTGATAGTTAGCTTTATTTGATCAGGGCTTTTATGAACCTTAGCTATACCTTATGCCTATGCAACAAACAGTCTGCACGGGAGATTATCCAGCTTGAAATTGAGCATGTTCTTAAAAAAAGTAAGTTCTTCGACCAAAGCACCTCAATTGAAAGGTTCACGTGTTGTCCATAAGGAAATTTCTCAAGATGTATTTAAGTCTAATAGGTTACAAGCACTATGAAACATAGAGCTAGCCACACATGAGGAATCAAACTTGTTCCTTGGGTGCATGGATTTCTAGATGACATCACCTATAAAGGCCTTGATCAATGAGGAATGCTCTATTTCACTGTGATAAAAGATAAATAACAATATCTAGAATACTGCTGATAGAGTTCTACAATGGTATTTGGTGCGCTTGCAGAATCCTTTATATATTATATATACTTGCACTTAATAAACCAACATAAAGTAACTTGTAATGTTAATTAGTTGTTAGTGGCCTAGATAGCTCTCTAGTTTAGAACTCATTGCTAGTTTCTTTGGTTGTGTGAAAATCAAACTTAGAAACTATAACATATCTTATAAATCATAACATCTATGACATTGAGTAGGTGGCTTGCTTGTTGTTAAAGTGGAGCTAGAGCAAATTGCTATTTCTCCAATTTGCCATATGAAAGTCCCTAGTTTGGTTTTGGCTAATTGATGAAACCTAAGAACTAACCTTTGATCTAAGTGGTTGATTTAGATAAGGTCATCCTTGACACGTGTGGAGCTCATTGTGAATGAGTCATGACATGAAGTCATGTAACCAAGATGGTGAAGATCGAGACAAGGCTTGGCTGGTGGACCGGTTGGAAGTGTGAAGGGAAAGTTGAGGCTTTGAAGAAAAGGACCATGCAACGGTGAAACTTGAGTAGGAGATTTGGCCTTCCATGTGAAATTCCTTATGATGATTTTGTTATGGTCACTAAAGAGTGGTTTCCATGACATTTTGTTCACTTTGGTCATTGAACTACTTGACAATTTTGTTTTTGGTGACGTATTTCAAAAAGGTCACGGGAATCGTCATGGAAAACTTGACTGAATCGTCACAGAGGCATTCGTAGCACTATTCATCACTGGATTGTGATGTTTTCACGGATATCCTCTAGTTGTGATCAACACACTTCATCACTGAAACCCGTGCCACTCCATTTGGCTACGGGACCGGTGTCGTTTGCCTGTGGGAGAGCCGCCTTCACTCATACTTCCATCCGTCGTTAGCACGCATCACTAGTACCCTTATCAGCCGGACGCTTCCCCATCCGATGTTATGGGACCCGTCGTTACTCATCTGTTCCAAATGGGCGCTGTTCTACCACACTTCACCGACTGACCTGTGGGACCTGCTTGCCAGGGGAACCTTGAGGCCACCACACTTCACCGACGACTGACATGTGAGACCCGTCTGAGACCGTTTTCCATCTGACTCGTGGGACGTGTGGGATCAACATGTCAGTTAGATGGGACATGCCATAGGAGACCCAATACTATTAATGAGGGGTAAACCTCCATTGACTGATATGTGGGACCTGCCTAGGACCGTTCTCCATCCAACGTGTGGGATCAGCGTGTTAGTTAGTTGTGACCCGCCATAAGGGACCCATCTTTGTTAATGTGGGGTTAACCTTTGTCGACTGAAATGTGGGACCACCTTGGACCGTTTCTATCGGATGTGTGGGACCAGAGCGTCAGTTAGATGGGACCCGCCACAGGGCACCAACCCTGTTCACGTGGGGCCACCATTCTTCGATTGACCTATGGGACCATGTGGCATCCTTCACCACCTGACCCGTGGGACCAGAGTGTCAGTTACCAGGGACCTGTAACTGGGGACCCTTCTCTGTTCATGTGAGACCACCCTTCTCTGGCCGATGTTGAATTCCCCAAAAACATTGGGTTATCTAGGATTCGAACCCGAGACCTAGCATTAAGACGTGAAGGTCTGTTTGTGTTTTCATCCCCTTGGAGCCTTTATATAATGTAAGTAAATTTTTTGTTCTCTTATATCTTACATCTATATATATGGGATATATTATATCCCCTAAGTATCTGTCCGTTGGACTTGCGACGGAGATGGAGGCAGCAGCGGAGGATCCCCAGTGTGCTGTGGTGGCTCCGGCATCCATTTGGAGGCAGCGGCGGGGCTTTGCCAGTGGAGCATGACAACATTGGCGTCTGTGTCATTTGTGTGCTGCGACGGAGACGTCAGATCTGATCCGCGTCACTTGTGTGCCACGGCGGAGGCATTAGATCCGATTCGCAGGTCTCCTTTCTGCCCTTTTTACTGTTTGTTTCTTCATTTCTGTTTTGCCTCAACATGGATCAACTACAGGACTTGGGGATTTTGCTTAGATATATCACCTTTGATGCATACCTCCATATCCCCTAATTTTAGATAGATGCGGGATGAGGAATGGTTCTGGTAGTCCCTGTAGCACATGGCTATTGGATTTGTTAGGAGGCAGCAAATCAGTGCCACTAATCTTTAAGCTACATTTGTTGCTACGCATGCTACAAATTCGAGATGAAGCCTAGCTATGCTGTGTTCCGCGGCCATAGGCGAGGGGTTTTTCGCAGCTGGGCTGACTGCCAGGACCAAGTTCATGGGTTCTCTGATGCTTTATATAAAAAGTACAACTCCTATGAAGATGCAGTTGCTGCCTTCAACTCAAGAGCAAATCCAGCCTTGGCTGCTGATGATGACATCTGTCTTCAAAACCCAATACCTACTCCATCCTCTTTCTCCTTCAAAATTGTTGTAATAGTCGTCCTGGTTATCTATGTCTGTAACATATTGAAGAAGCTAAGCTTGTGTATTGACTCTTAGTGTGACTGTTAGACTTGATTTAGCTTAATTTGTAATGGTATTGTAAGTGTGATGGTTAAACTTGATTTACTCGTGTAATGGTTACAGCTCCATTAACTGCTATCCTAGTTTGAGTTATATATATCTATGTGCTTCTATTCTAAATTTTGACGAGCTCGTACCATGGAAAATGTTGATGTCTGTTTGGGTTGTGCAGATTCGAGATGAGTCCATGGTATGTTGTGTTCCATGGCTGCAAGTGAGGGGTTTTCCACAGCTGGCCTGACTACCAAGAGCAAGTTCATGGGTTCCCTGGTGCTTCTTATAAAAAGTACACCTCCTGGGAAGCTGCACTTGCTGCCTTTAAATCCTATGAAGCTGAGCTCGGGTAACGATTGTTAGTGTGATGGTTAGACTTCATCTGGCTGGATTTGTAATGGTACTATTTGTGTGATCGTTAGACTTGATTTAACTGAATATTGGTAAAGGTATTGTAAGTTTGATGGTTAGACTTGATTTTTATGAACTTGATGTATCAATGATCGTGTGTTCCCTTGCATTTTATGTCGTAGTTGTCGATACTCGATCATACTCTGTCATACGCGTTCAAACATAAAGGGGTCAGACTTTATTGTGTGTTGATGGTGGATATACCATGAAAATACACACTCAAAACACAGTCAACATGCCTCAGTTCCAAGGAAGAATAGCATAACATGATCATATTTTATCAATAATCAGTTCCACTTGTACTCTTAGCTTGTGATTTCAGGAAACAACAAAATACAGCTTGGTGGGACCCAATGAGGGGGTCAGCCGACTCCCCTATGAGCTCCTCTTGAGCTGACCTTCGAGCATGATCCATGTCAAGGTCCCTAGAGTCCAACTAAACCCTCAAATCAACCTGTGTTTTCATCCAACGGCAGAAGATCATTGCACATGGATTCATGGACCCACAAGGAAGCAAACAACATGACAAATGTTTCAAAACTGACCAAGCCACTCCACATGACAGGTGGGGACATCTTCTAGATGACCCAGCCGAGCCCACCTGCTAATGAGGGGGTCGACCGACCCCCTCCTGTGGGCTTCACTAGGTCGATTTGCTCCCAGCGACCTCCTGCATGCCCCCATGCATCAAGTCCAGTCATTGCCGTCCATCTACGTCGGTTGCAAGGTTGGTTCATCCAAGGTTGATGAAGCAAAGAGCACGCGAATCACTGATGTGGCATCCCATCTCCTTCCCTTATATAAGGAGGCTGCCACCACCCTTGGAAATCATTCATTGATTCATAATCCAAGCTCCAAAGCTCCAAGCTAGACTAGTAGTAGTTAGTCTATAGTGGGAGTTAGAGTTGAGTCAAGTGAAGCTCAGGGTCTCCGAAGTCGTCTTCTGGAGAGTCTGGTATAGCTCTTGTACTTTTTCTCTCTTGTAAGACTTTCCTTTTATTAATATATCATTCTTGCTTTACTTTACTTAGTATTTACTTAGTGCAAGTCTATAGTCTTTAGAGTCTTGTTGTGTGCTTTTCTTAGTAGTATAGTTGCCTTAGTTGAATTGGTTTCTTGTAACCAACTTCTTGTGTGTGTATCATTGTCCTATCTTGTACAGGAGCTCTAGCTATCTGGTCATTAGTTAGAGTTGTAAGAGGAAGTGTGAGCGTGGTGCTCAGGCTTAGTCTTACCTTTGATTGCTGCTGGTCCGCACGGATAGTTCATGAGCGCACTCCCAAGAGGTGACAGGTCTTAGGCGGCATTAGGGTTTTCTCACCACGTTCGGACTGGTTCTTAAAACACAGGGCGCCCATAAGAGTATAGCCGCTTTAGTAGGGGTTCTATCTCCTACTTTCTCGCCTATCCCCACCACGCAAGTAGTAAGGCACAATCTAGTTAAGTCATCTATCTGTTAGGATTAGGTTCACTAAAGTAAAGTAAGATACATAGGAGTCCTTTACTCACTTGTTGTCCTCCCACCTAGCTAGCTCTCTACCAGTTATCTTTAGATTAGGATCTTTGTGATCATTTACCTATCCCTCCCTTTTATTTACTTACCCCTCTTATACTAGTGATACTAGACTATAGTAGACATATGGATCTTTATCCCCTTTTATTAAATATTCCTAGCTACTGCTTTTCCTAGAAAAATATAAATTACGATACCTTGGAATACTCCTGGGTGAAGTGCTACAGCGATATATTCTGTGCACTTGTGGAATTATCCAATAGACTTAGAATTACCCCTTAGGAAATTCTGGTGCCATCACCAACCTTCTGTGGTTGCGTTAAGATTTGCCAACAAGCATTTTTGGTGCCATTGCTGGGGACAACGTCAGCCCAGGAATTTTAATAAAAGTGAATCCGGAGTCTACTATCAATTTAGTTATCAATTAGTGTTAGGGGCTTACCCTTCACCTATCTTGTTTTTTGTTACCATGAAACTAGTAGGTGCATGAGCGGTTTTCAATTGCTGTCAAACTTTGTTGAAGATCCTGAGCAATTGTTGAGGAGAACTAGGCATCATCAAGTTCCACCTCAAAGGTTCATCTCGGACCAGAATCCGCTCGAGGAAGGAAGCCCAGCACCAAGTATTAAGGAAGCTATGGCCGCCCAAAAGACCATCTCTGAATACTCTACTCCGTCAGCTGACTATGTCACCATGGGTCCGCAACTGAACTTATGGGATGCGACTTTTGAGCTCAAGCCTGCACTTATCAATATGGTGCAAGCAAATCCATTCCGTGGGAAGCCGCACGAGGGCGCCAATGCCTATCTCCAACACTTCCTGGAAGTGTGTGGTACCTTCACTATCAAAAATGTCTCAGCAGACGCCATCCTTCTTTGCCTTTTTCCTTTCTCACTATTGGGAAAGGTGAAACAATGGTTCTATGCCAATAAGAGTGAAATCATCACCTGGGAGAAGTGTGCCAATGTGTTTCTCAAGAAGTTCTTCCCGATGGGCAAATCCAGCGCCTTGCGAGAGAAGATTTTGAGCTTCCAACAGCAAGCTGATGAACAATTCCCGAAGCATGGGAACGCCTCCAGGAGTACATTCACACCTGTCCTCATCATGGGCTAGAGGAATGGCTCATCATTCAAGGTTTCTACCATGGCCTGACCGGTTGGGCCAGAAGTCACCTTGATGCTGCCACTGGAGGAGCATTCTTGCAGCACAATGTCAAGGATGCCAAGGACCTCATTAAGAAGTTTGTCACCAACCAAGGATGGAATGAGGAACACCTTCAGCCAAAGAAGAGAGGTGTCCACACCCTTAATGACGTGGACATGCTCTCAGCAAAAATGGACCTCTTGATGAAGAAGATAGAAGAAGGTTCCAAGAAGGAACAAGAGGCCATTCAACCTTACACCACCGCATGAGCTGTTGAAGCCGATCCATGGTGCGAGGTGTGCGGAGGAGAAGATCATTCTAAAAATAATTGTCCCGAAACAAAGGAGGAAGTGAGCTTCATCAACAACAACAACGGGTATTGGCCCCAACAGCAGCGACAAGGATGGAACTTGCGCCCCTTCTACCAAGGAAACCAAGGTAACGGTTACAGTAATAATTTCAGTAATTCTTATGGTAACCAACCTTCTTTAAGTGATCTTGTCTTAGGCCAAACTAAAATCAATGACAATATCACCAAGAAAATTATAGCTAATGATAAGATTCTTGAAAGTCTAAGTGAGAAAATGGATAGCTTTACTTCTTCCATGAAAAATCAATTGATCTTTAATAAAATGCTAGAAACACAATTAGCTCAGTTAGCAGCAGCTGTCCCATCCTTCGAGCAAGGTAAGATCCCAGGGAAACCTGAGGACCCAATTGAAGGTGTTAAATTGGTAACCAAGAGGTTTGGTAAGCCTCCACTATGCTCCAACTAGGGCTATCTTCTTGATCCACCCGTCATCGCCAAGAAGGAAGATCCAGGCCTACCAACCATCACCTACGAGATTGGACCACAAATCTTCCACAATGTCTTCTGTGACCTTGGATCGGGTGTCAACATCATGGCCAAGGTAACTTATGATAATTTGTTAAGGGGGCCTTTGCACCCCACATTTATTCTTTTACAGATGGCGGATCAAACAATTCGGTTCCTTGAGGGACTGGCAGGGGATATACTAGTCAAGGTTCAAGACGAGTACGTCCCTGTTGACTTCATCATATTGGACATGGGGTCCAACAATGAAGTCTCTGTCATCCTGGGAAGGCCATTCCTCAACACGGTTAATGCTATCATCTACATGGGATCTAGCCAAATTCATTTTCAATTCCCAAGAAAGAAGGTAAAATATCCATTCAATAGTTATAAAGCTAACATGTAGCTGAAGGACAAAGAACCAAAGAACGAACCTCGCTACTACCCGTGCCGAAGGAACAACAAGAAAGTTGAGTCGGCCAAAAAGGCCGATGTAAAGAAGGAAGAACCCGCTGAACCATGAGGCAAAGGTAAGCAAATGTGGTGGGAGAAAGAGGTGCAATCACGGTCCCCATATCTAGGACCAACCGAAGCACCCGAAGAATGAACAAGACGGAGAGGTCCTGCTCTATGGACCTAAAACATGGAGCCCTTGCTGGTAAGGTAAATCAATATTTATCTCATGTTTATTTTTTGCATTTTAATTCTTGCATTCTATTTTTGTTGCATCGTAGTTTTAATTTTGCATATTTTCTTTTGACAAAATTAGTTAGCAATAATAAATAAAATCTTGAGAATAATCTGCAACACACTTTTGAGCTGCTGGATCAACCAGGGTGGGGTCGGCCGACCCCACCAGTGGGCCCACTGCAACTGCTTTTACTTTAGCTCAGTGCTCTGCTTTCGGGCCAGCACTTGGATGCCCTTGGAGTACTCAAGTGGGGGACCCTTTGCTAGCCTGCTATCTCTCATTCACCATACCTAGGAATCCTATGCACGCCACTCCAGCCAAAGACCAAAAAGAAATGGTCCCTTGCTTTATCACTTTAAGCATAAGATGCTCTTTTTTATGTTGGATTCTTTGGGGACCATACCACTAGCTCAAAACCTACAAAGTGGACACCTAGGAATGCTCTAGTGCTCCCATGGTCCATGGGAATCTCTTTAGGCATGTCTCCACTTTTGCCATTCATCTTTTCTCTTTCACAAAGCACTAGGCAAGGAAATCTCCGAACAGTACAATACTTTTGGTCCACATTGTTTAAAGTGCTAGGGAGCCTAGGGAGGGGTTGGCTGACCCCCACTTTGGACATTCTCTGAAAAGCTTCTACAGCATGTTGCTAGATTCCCTGCCAGGATTCAAATTTGAATTTGAAAAGTGCTTATGGGGGGGTCAGCCGACCCCCACTTTTGGGGTCCACCACTTGCCCTTCTCTCCCTATAAATACCCCTGTAGTGAGCTCAACTCCACACCCAACACCACTAGAATCATCTCGAGCTCATAATCTCTCTTCTTCTCTCCTTTGTTGCAAGTTCTTTCTCAAGTCTAATTTAGTAGTAGCCTTCCAAAACAAAAACCCAAAAATATTTCCCTTTCTCTCTTGCATAGTAGTAGTAGGAAGAGCTTGGTTGTCTCATTTGTGTAGCTAGATGAAGAAAGAAATTCTCTCCTAAATCAAGAAGTCCAAGAAGGGCGAGAGTTCTTCCCAGCGCTCTCACCACACCGAAGAAGGAACCCATGGGAGAAGAGAGGAGGAAGAGAGTTACCACCCAATGGTATTCTATGAGCCTCCATCAAGAGTGATAGAACCCAAGAGCAGCCTCATGCTGAGCCAAGATGAGCTGTAGAAGTTCAACATCCTGCAAGAAAGCAACTTCCACCATACGGGCAACATCGACCTGGTCCTTTTGGACCACGCAGGTATGAGTGCATAATTTAATACTATCTTTAATACAATTGGTTGGGGAGGATTTTGACAAGCTCATGAATTTTGTATAAAAGTGCTTACCCAAGAATTTCTATGCACCTTACCATTAACAAATGATGGGGTAGACTTTCGCATGTGTGGACAAGAGTATAATTTATCTTGGGGCCTTTTAAACACCTCTTTGGGATGTGATCCTGATTGTGAACTTAATTTAGACTTTGCCATTGATGGGTTTAACAAAGCTAAATTTTGGAAAGCAATTTCTGGTTCCAATGATTGCTCTTGTCTCACTGCTTCCAAAATCCACAATCCAACTTTACGTTTTCTTCATTACTGGATGAATGTTACTCTTTGTCCTAGCTCTAGAGGTCACATCTTAAGTGACAATGAACTTAAATTGCTCTATGCCATGGTTCATAAAATTAAAGTGTCACCTATTAAACTGCTATTGAACTTTTGGCTTAGTTTCTTTGAGAATGAGAACTCCATTTACTTCACTTCATTTATTACTCAGATAGCTGATACATGGAGTTTGACAGAGTCACATGCCTTTGAGTACATTCCTTCTGCTAGAGATGTTATAAATGAAAACACTTTCATTAATTCTAATGTGCTCAAGAGAGGTCCAAGAGGTGGACTTAAAATGATATATCCTGGCTATACAATCGAAGTCTCCTACCTTGTGAGAAACATCGGTTGTATAGGCTTCCTACACTAACCATCAAATTAGATTGAGAGGCAAGAGGCCAAAATGTTGCAGCGACAGACAGGATGACAAGAGGGATGTCACGAGCTGCTCAGATGGACCAGGCAGGCCCCTCACGCCCTGCAGAAGGAGTTGAAGAAGGTGAGGGGGCAAGATCCATGGGCATTTTAGGGTCCATGGGAGGCCTCCACGTCCACAAGATACTCCTCGCCCAAGGTGAAGGGAGAGGCGCCCCCAAAGGACAAATGTGGATGACCTTATCAACACCATGGGCGCAATGCAAATTGAACAAGATGCAACATTGCAATTAGCACAACAAAATGCCCAGTACCTGCAAGCAATGCAAGAAGAGGAAGCACAACATTGGGCCGGATGGTTCCAATACTATCCGTCACCACAGTGAGCAAGAGCCAAGCTTGGGGTTGATCCTCTCCCCCACTAAGGTAACTATTTTATCTTAGCATTTGCATTTTAGTTATTTATCTTGTTGCATATAAAAAATATTTGGAAAAGTTTAAAAATACTAAAAATATTTGTTTGTTTTTAGTCGTACCTATGCTTTATGTATGCTTTTTCTCCTTATGGAAATGATGAGTAGTTGCTTTGTCAATGTTTCTCTAGTGCCTAGTTTACAACTTGGTGCTTCTTTAAGTATGGATTACTTAGCTCTATTGAACCATCATGAACCTGAAATTTTTTGGATTGCGAGTGCTAGAACTAAGTCTAAGTTGTTGGGAGATATGAGATAGTGAGACAAGAGCTGCTATAATATTGTTCTAAGCATGATTGATTACTGGAGAATTTATTCTTAAAATGATCAAAACATTAATTGTTCCTCAATGGTGATGAAATTCCTACCACAGTTATATATGCTTTACATGTTCAAAAACCTTTCACATGAGCTATTTGGTTTGTGTTGAGTGTTGTCAAGTCTTGTTGACCCCTGTTAAGAGATTTTTCATGCCTCTAAGATCAAGATCACACGCACGCCACATATATATATATGCCGCTTCTACACTGGAAGTACACAAAAACATGCATTCCATTTCCACAAAATAGGTTGATCCATGCTTTAAGTGTTACAATATCTCTCTAAATATTGCTTGATAGATGAGACACAAGAAAATGGCGAGGCAAAATAAGTATTCATATAGATGGACACACGAATGGTCATGAAAAAAATTCTAGCCCTATCTCAATAGAAAGAGAGATCTTAACAAATAAAGTAGCAACCTAGTCCATCATACACCACACACTTGCACATCTTGATCTGGGGGTATGACACTTCTCTTCAAGGATCCGAGCTTTGACTTTGCAAAATATGCAAGTAAGTATGCTATCTCCTTGTTATCCCTACCTTGAACTCCACATAAGCCTTTTTAGAAGTAGGATGAAATAAGGAAAGACAATCTTACCTTGTGCCTTGGTGAGGAATCATACACCATTTGAGTGACATGAGAGTACCATATGACGATCTTCTAGAATACCTAGCCGGGCCTACCTGCCAATGAGGGGGTCAGCCGACCCCCTCCTATGGGCCTCACTAGGTCAGTTTGCTCTCACCGAGCTCCTGCATGCTGCCATGCATCAAGTCCAATCATTGCCGTCCATCTACGTCTATTGCAAGGTCAGTTCATCCAAGGGTGATGAAGCAAGGAGCACACGGATCGCTGATGTGGCATCCTCTCTCCTCCCCTATATAAGGAGGCTTCCACCACCCTTCGAAATCATCCATTGATCCATAATCCAAGCTCCAAGCTAGAGTAGTAGTAGTTTGTCTAGAGTGGGAGAGTCAAGTCGAGTGAAGCTCGGGGTCTCAAGAGTTGTCTTCTGGAGAGTCTGGTATAGCTCTTGTACTTTTTCTCTCTTGTAAGACTTTTCTTTTATTAATATATCATTCTTGCTTTACTTAGTATTTACTTAGTGCAAGTCTATAGTCTTTATAGTCTTGTTATGTGCTTGTCTTAGTAGTATAGTTGCCTTAGTTGGATTGGTTTCCTGTAACCAACTCCTTGTGCGTGTATCATTGTCCTATCTTGCTTAGGAGCTCTAGCTATCTGATGGTTAGTTAAAGTTGTAAGAGTAAGTGTGAGCGCGGTGCTCAGACTTAGTCTTACCTTTGATTGCCGCTGGTCCACACGAACAGTTCATGAGCGCACTCCCAAGAGGTGACAGGTCTAGGGCGGCATTAGGGTTTTCTCACCACGTTCGGACTTGTTCTTAAAATGCAGGGCGCCCATAAGAGTATAGCCGCTTTAGTAGGGGTTGTCTCCTACTTTCTCGCATATCCCCACCATGGAAGTAGTAAGGCACCAGTCTAGTTAAGTCATCTATCTGTTAGGATTAGGTTCGCTAAAGTAAAGTAAGATACATAGGAGTCCTTTACTCACTCATTGTCCTCTCACCTAGCTAGCTCTCTACCAGTTATCTTTAGATTAGGATCTTTGTGATCATTTACCTATCCTTCCCTTTTATTTACTTACCCCCTTTATACTATTGATACTAGATTGTAGTAGACATAAGGATCTCTATCCCCTTTTATTAAGTATTCTAGCTACTACTTTCCCCTGGGAAAAATATAAATTATGATACCTTGGAATACTCCCGGGTGAAGTGCTACAACGGTATATTCTGTGCACTTGTGGAATTATCCAATAGACTTAGAATTACCCCTCCGGCATTTTGGCGCCGTCACCAACCTTTGGTGGTTGTGCAAAGATTTCCCAACATTGTGTCCAACATCATTTCCATTAATAAAGCTTGCTATAATAATACCCTTGCACATGACCTGTGGTTGAACTCTATATTAGATTAAACTCTATCGTGCCACTACTACAGACTGACCAAAATCATAACCATCAGTGAGCACTTGGCAAACTGATTGCTAGGGCTTTCAAAATAGAAGCATTCACACTTTGTCCTACAAGATCAAATATGGAGCAGTCGAACTTGCATTCGTAGTAAAACTAAAGAGCTACGTATCACCCATGAAGCTATAGAGCGAGGCGAGACTTGTTGAGATGGACTCCTAGCAGCATACGGTTTACAACAAACTAATAATAAGAACCAACAGGGTACTATAAAGGTCAACCAAAGGTCACGTGCATAGGTATTATAACAGCAAGTTAAACTGTTGAAAATTATGATTGTCTCTAGTGAGCATGTCCTGACAACAAAATACAACGGATCTTGCAGCAGTGACCTTCAGTGGTCACGGTGAACCATTCTGGTCTATCGGTGGATCTATGCCCATGTGCTGATGAGGCCTTGTGACCTGGAATGAACAAAAATTTCTAGAACTTATTATATGACCATAATAATAATACAATCAAAATTCGGTCAAAAAAATAATACAATCAAAATTGAAATACCATTATGCTTTGTCCTACGTGATCCATTATGTAGCAGTCGGACATTTTGGCATTCGTAGACATGAACTACCAGGAGCCAAGACTTGGGACTTGCAAGATCAAGAGACGAGATAGTCCGACCATTTCTCTTTTGTGTATCATGGGGCTTTTGTGTATCATGGGGAAGTCCAACCATACCTCTTTTATGTACCACGGGACAGTCCTTATATGGGCCTTGTGATAATTGGGTCATCCCCGCTCCTAAGGGACAAGTCGTGTGAAACATGTTGACCTATATATTGGATATATATCCCCTAAAAATGAGAAAATATCTACCTATTGGACTTGCGCTGGCTGGGCAGCGGAGCTAGAGGCGGCGGCTAAGGATCCCCGGTGTGCTGTGCTGGCTCCGATACCCATTTGGAGGTAGACGGTGGGGCTTTCCCGGTGGGGCGTGGCACCATTGGCGTGCTGCGGCAGTGACAGAGGCGTCAGATCCGATCCGCAGGTCTCCTTTCTCCCCTTTTTGCTGTTTGTTTCTTCATTTGGGTTTTGCCTCGTCGTGGATCTACTACAAGACTTGGGGATTTCACTTAGAATGAATACCTTTGATGCATTCTGCCATATCCCTTAATTTTAGATAGATGCAGGATGATAATGGTTTTGGTAGTCCTTGTAGCTCATGGTTGTTGGACTGAATTTGTAATGGTATTGTAAGTGATGGTTAGACTTGATTTATTCGAAATGAGCTCGTACCATGGAAATTGTTAATGGTTGTTAAAGTTGCATTTTGGTATGAGCGTGGACTTCACTGATGGATCTTTGTTGCATTATTTTCTAATTCACTGATCTCAATTCCTGCTATGTTGTGAGTTGTGTTGTTTAACAATAAGCTGAATTTGTAATGGTATTGTAAGTGTGATGGTTAGAGTTCACTGATGGATCTTTTTTGCATTATTTTTGACTTCAGTGATCTCATGGCTTAGGAAGCATGGGGCTATTGTGCACTAACAGAATGGAAGAAGCCTCCAACAACAGGACGGATGCATTGCCCAGCGCCCAAGTATGAGCTGCAGAAGTCGCTGCCGACGTCTACCGCTTCCTTGTTTACAAGAGGAAAAAATGGTCTGTCAAAAAAGAAAACAAGAGGACAGACTCATTTGCCTGCCTCCTAGATGAGCTTGTTCTTGAGATCCTAGAGCGCCTCCCTACCCTGTCCTTTTTTCACTACAAAATGGTCTGTCAACATTAGGAATGCCTCGTCAAAACTTCAAACATCCATGACAAGCTGGCCCACCACAATGTGATTAGTTTCTTCTTTGATAGGGTCGAGGAATCGAAGCGACACTTCATCAGCTTCTACGGTGTACACCCCCGCTTCAAATTTTTGCCCTTCTACACATCTCAAGTAGCTGTCTCAGATTGCTACAGCGGCCTCATCCTGTGCTGGTGTAGTTTACTAGGGAATCCTGCTGCTGGGTTGTCTGCAATCCAGTGACCCAGAATTATAAGGTACTGTTGTCTAACCCCCGTGTTCAGGCCTTAGATTTAGGTTGGATGCCAATAGCTGGTGAGTCTCACTTGTGTTTTGATCCGACAGTCTCCTCGTACTTCCATGTGATTGATTTTTTGGGAAATGAAGACTACATGTGTGGAAGTGTGCAGGTCTATTCGTCTAAAACTAATACATGGATCAGTAAGGAATGTGAATGGGGAGAGGATATTGACCTAGAACCAAGTGAAACGTGAAGTGTGTTTCTTAATGGTTATCTGCACATTATGGGGTCACAACTAGAGGATGATGCCACATCTGTGATACTTGCTATGGATATGAAGGGGGGCTTATGGATGGAAATTACTAAGCCTACTGGCACAGATGAGCACACCCTGCATCAAACTTAGGGTCACATGTGTTTATGTCTTGTTGATGGTCCTCGCAGTGAAATAAAGTTTTCAATGTGGATACTTAAGGACTATGATAATGATAATTAGACATTGCAGGATACTATCGTCATTAACGAGGTTTTTAGAAGCATGAACACTCGAGTGAATTTGACCCCCAAGGTGATTCCAGTTCACCCAGAATGCAATTTGGCTTTCTTAGCTGGGCATGAAAGAAACACAATCATCACATATGACATGAACTGCAGAATAGGATATGTAATCCCTTCCAACCTCTTTTGGTACAGTCCATGTGTGGTTAATGATGGTATCCTTAACAGAGCACAATATATTCCATATGTTCCTCTGTTCTCGGATTCACTAGAGGAGGAGGATTTAGTGCCATTGGCACGCTACCCTCCGTGCCTGTGGAAATGGAATCATCCAACCGATCGGTACCAAGATGATCTGGGCTACTTGATGGACTCGTCAGACTCCGGTGATGATCTGGGTGACTCGATAGAAGTCAACACCTGGTCAGACTCAAACTAGGAGGAGGGTGGTGAGACACACGACGGCGGGGTAGCGGCGTCGAACAAAAGGTGCAGTTCGGGATTTAGCAGTAGAAGTGCAATGGTGGGAGCAATTTTAGTGTGTACTTTTGGCCTATTTTGCAATGCCCTCATGTACCCAGGATGGCTAGACATGATTTAGCTAACTTGTATATGTCTATGTGCCTCTACTCTTAATTTGGATGGCCTATTACTAACATGGAAATTTTTAATTGTTGTTAACTTTGCATTTTGGTACAAGCTGTTGACTTCACTGATGGATCTTTGTTGGATTATTTTCTACATCAGTGGTCTCATTGCATAGGACACACACCGAGGCCTATTGCACAATTGGTCCTATGAGGTCAAATATGCAACGGTCGGACTTTCTTGCCTACTCAGTATGTATAACATGTGAGGGGTGTCTGGCTGAGTCTAATATACAATGGTCGGAGTGTGCTGTAAGACTTGTTCTTGGCTGCAAGCTAGGATCTAGAAGGTAGGCGATCGATGCAACACTATCAGTTTTGCAGCAGACTGATTGCTATGAAATTCAAAACCAACAACCCTTCACACTTCATCCTAGGAGATCAAATATGCAATCATCGAACTTTCTTTCTCTCATGCTAAAATTCAACAGATATGTCTCATCCATGATGCACAAGATTCAGGCAAGACTTGTTGATACGAGTTCCTCGTTGCATATGGTTTTACAAGAAACTAGGAAAAGGAACCAACAGGGCTATAAAGCAGCTATAAAATGACCAAGAGACACATGCTTACACCACGCTCAATAGAGTTTAACCCACCTAATATATAATTCAACAAAAGATCATGTGCGTGGGTATTATTACAACAAAATAAAACTGCATAGCATCTCATTACGAAATGGAGGCGACCCCCAACAACAGGACTATCTCATTACGATGTGGCGAGACTAGATCCTTGCTACAAGGATGGAGGCAAAAGGTAGACGAGGTCAATTATGTAGCAATCGGACATTCTGTGTTAGCAGATATAAACTGCCAAGAGCCAAGACTTGGGACTTGGGATAGTCCGGCCATTTTTCTTTCGTGAACCATGGGAAAGTCTGGCTCTATCTCTTTTATGTACCATGGGAAAGTCCTTAAATGCGCTGAGTGATAATTGGGCCATCCCCGCTCGTAAGTGATAGTCCTTAAATGGCTCCTTCATTTTGTATTAGGATGCATCGAGACTAGATCCGCACTGCAAGGGCGGAGCCTCAATTCAGTTGATGCAATGCTATTGGTTTCCTAGCAGACTGATTGCTACGGCATTCATAACAACCCTTCAATATTTGTCCTATGAAATGAAATATGCAGTGGTTGGACATTATCATTTGTAGTAGAAATCAATAGCACATCTCACCCAAAATGGAATTTGATCTTCTTTGCTAGGGAGGCAAGAACAATTATCGCGTATGACATGGACAACAGAAAAGTTCATGTCGTGCCTGGCGTGTCTTTTCTTATGTTAGACATTCGGTCCTGACAGAATTTGTCAGCAGACCTTGGTATCTTCCCTACGTTCCTTTGTTCTCGGAGTCATTAAAAAAATTCCATTTGATGCATGTCACGTTGCATTTGATGTATCTTCCATATGTTGGGAGTTGAGACACAAATGGTACTCTTTCCTCTGTTTTAACTCTTCCTTCTGTATATTAATTTGATGTTATGTCGTAGACATTGTTACTCTTTGCTATATATAAAGTTAGTCACGTAAATTATTAAAAGACACAGTAGCTAGCATCACAGGAAAACGAGGATAAACTACGAAGGAGACTACCATACGTGTTCATATTTACCAGGGGCTGGACATTACGACGCACTAACATTTCATCACCCAAATGGCTCCTTTGTTCTGCATTAGGCTCAGGAGAATCTTTCTCATTGCTGCAAGGATATTCCAAGTTCAAAACTTTGGTAATGCATTTTTGCTGAACAACAGCATGAGCAATAGCTTCGGCAATTTGGCATCACACAGCTCAAACCATGTAACTGGCCCCCAATCACAAGCAACCCGTTGTATTCTCCTCCCTCAGCACCTACCTCTACCAAAACAGATCCGTCGCCCATGGTGTGAACGTGGCTGTCGCAACAATGCATTCCACCGCGAGTGCATCACTGACTGGTTGAGTAGCCATTTGTCTATAGCGCATCCTACGAGATCAAATATGCATGGGCAATAGCATTTCTATAGCATGGCTTCTCGATCTATTGTGCGTTACGATACGGTGAGATTTTCTCCTCGCTGTAAGGTGGGAGCTAGCAGGTTGGCGGTTGATGCAATGTATGGGTGCATACTGTCCGGCCATTTATCTTTTGTGTACCACAGGAAAGTCTGACATATCTCTTTTGTGTACCACAGGACAGTCCCCAAATGGGCCGTGTGATAATTGGGCCGACCATGCTCCTGATGGTCCTCCTCGTGTGGAACATGTTGACCTATATATTGGATATATCTCCCCTGAAAATGGGAAAATATCTGCCCATTGGACTTGTGCTGGCTGGGCGACGGAGCTAGAGGCAGTAGCAGAGGATCCCCGGTGTGCTTTGTCGCTCCGGCGTCCATTTGGAGGCAGGCGGTGGGGCTTTCCTGGTGGGGCGTGGCAGCATTGGTGTCCGTGTTGCTTGTGCGCGTAGAGGCATCAGATCCAATCCGCAGGTCTCCTTTCTCCCCTTTTTACTATGTGTTTCTTCATTTGGGTTTTTCCTCATCATCGATCTACTACAGGACTTGGGGATTTTGCTTACAATTTGTAATGGTATTATTAGTGTGATGGTTAGACTTGATTTAGCCAAAATGAGCTCGTACCACGGAAATTGTTAATGGTTGTTAAAGTTGCATTATGGTATGAGCTGTGGACTTAACTGATGGATCTTTGCTGCATTATTTTCTACTTCAGTGATATCAATGCCTGCTATGTTGTGTTGTTTAGTCGTCAGCTCATTTTGAATGGTATTGTAGGTGTGATGGTTAGACTTGATTTAACTAAAATTGTATTAGACTAATGGTTACGGCCACATTAACTGCTAACCTAGTTTGAGTTGTATATATATCTATGTGCTGCTAAATTTGGATGAGCTCATAACATGGAAATGGTTAATGCTGTTAAAGTTGCATTTTGGTATTAGTTGTGGACTTCACTGATGGATCTTTTTTGGATTATTTTCCTCTTCATTCAGTGACCTGCCCATCGTGTACAAGCTTTGGTTGCAGTCGCAGTAGGTGCGATGAAGACAACCGCATCGCGTACAAGCTTTGGTTGCAGTCGTACTAGAAGAAGCCAATGGCGAAACTCTATCGACTGCGGCCATGCCCTCAACCTCACCAGCTCCTGGATCTGAGTTCGCCAGCCATCAACCACAAAATCCACAGCAAAGTGCTGCGTCCTTGAAACAAAAGGAGGTCAGCAAGGTCTTCATCAGATGATGGAATAGACTCACCAGCCTCGGACTATAGACAAGGGAATACTACAAGCAAAACTAACAAACCCATTATGCTTTGTCCTATGAGTTCAATTATGTGGCGGTCAAACTTTCTGGCGCTCGCAGAAATGAACTTGCAAGATCCAGAGAACAGGACAGTTCGACCATTTCTCTTTTGGGTACAATGGAAAGTCCAACCATTTCTCTTTAGGGTACCATGGGCAAGTCTGGCCATATCTTTTTTGTGCACCACGGGACAATCCTTAAATAGTTGTGCGATAATTGGGATGTCCTCGCTCCTCCTCCTCGTGTGGAACATATTGACCTATATATTGGATATATCCCCTACATGTGGAAACAAATCTGCCCATTGGACTTGCTGCTACTGTCACTTTCTGCTTCAATCTCTATGGTTCCTCCTTCTCTTCTTCCTCAAACCATTCTTTAAGGGATCCACTCCTAAATAGGCGCCCTGGGGATGGTTGATGGGCAAATGGTAGAAGGGGAGGTGATAGTTGGCATTCAAGGCGGACAAGGTAACCAAGTCACACCCGTGAGTTACCTTTAATAGGATTAGGGTGGCCAACCTTGGCCACCATGCCGACGCTAGTAGCTGCTGATGCCAACAGAGTCGGTCCAAGTATTTTTATACCTGGAACGAACCAAAAATTTTAGACCTTTTTATATGACCATAATAATACTACAAGCACCCATGATGTTTTGTCCTATGACTTCAATTGTGTAGCGACGGACTTTCTAGCATTCGTAGACATGAAGTGTAAGACCTTAAATTTTGCACTTTTGAAAAATAGAGTAAAATGATTTAATTTGAAATTTTGTGCTCATGAAACATAGGAGAAATAATATTTTTCATTATATTAAAATTTATCATAGGTTTAGAAACATTGTTGTGCATACATGCTGGTGCATTTTATATTTTTATGCTGAGTGCTTTTTGATCAAAACTGAAAAGGATTTCAAAATCCATTTGAGAAGCTTTTGGAAAATGTCTTCTGAATAAAAAGAAAAGACAAAACCCTCTCTCACTCCCTTTCTGATTCTGGCCCAGTCGGCCTGTCTCTCCCCCTTCTTCTTAGCCCAAAGGCCACTTTCTCTTCAGTGGCCCGCTTGTCCTTCTCTTGGGCCAGCTCAGCAAGCCACCAGCATGGCTGCCCGCCTGTCTTTCTCCTCTCTATGATTGATAGCTGGGACCCTCCATTGTCATCCCCTTCCTTAGCTCGTGTCCGAGCAGGACACTGTTGCGTCGCGAGTCCACCTCCGTCTCGACTGCATCTCTTTGGCAAGCGTGCCACGCATATCTGCCTCATAAATAGCTAGCTTAGCATGCTGCATCATCCCTGTTGAACCCTAGTGCAAGCAGCCACTACCAATCAAGCTCACAGCAGCACCACAAACCCTAATCTGCCACCGCTGTGCTCGTGTCACGGTTGCGGGGCTCATCCGATGGATTCAAGGCCTTGCTGAGCTTGGCGTCACGATTTCAAAGATGTGGACATATTTTTCCTCCATTCCTACGTGTTGCTTTTCTTACTCGATGTTGCCGTGCCTTGCAGGGACGTCATCGCCGCCAATTTGACCTCATCTTCAAGCCCGGTGAGTTCGTCTCTGACCTCATCTTCAAGCCCGGTGAGTTCGCGTTGAGCTCCTCGTTCATTTGGTCTAGCTATCATGTTGAACTGTGGCCTCCATGGCTAGTTTTTATGTGTGCCAGTGAGCTCATCTCGCCGCCGATCATGGCTGGCGCCGCGTCGCTCGTCTTCTCTAGCGGGGTGAACTCCCTCATCTAATCTGGACCGTTCAACTCATATCCAAGCGTCCAGATTAGCCCATACCACTTCATCTACCTTTGACCCATAGTGAAAGTGTACACCTCTGTGCAAAGTTAAATCAATATATCGTTCATGCCCACGGACAGGGTGGCCCAGAAAAATGAGTGAAATGTTATATGTTCATTTAAATTATTTATGTGCAACTCATTATTCAATTACACTTGATCATGTGGTATGGGATTATACTACCTTGTTGTTATACTTGCGGAGTTTGACATGGACTCACTCTTGCTATCTCCCCCACCACCTCAAGAGAAGTTTTAGGCTTGTGATCAACCAGTCAGTTGGCTCCAGTGGATTGGAGTCCTTACTTGAAGATCGGAGTTGTCTTTCCACATGATTGCTACCTAAGGTTATATCTCTCTTATACTAAGTACGTTATGTATTAAGCATTGTTTAATTATACTACCCTTTACTTGTAGCTATATGTGGTAATTGACCCCAAGGACTCACATATGGTGTATATCTGGTTTTGTTCTTAAAACTAGGTATTACATGAACTGTGAAGAGACAAGACTTGGGACTGACAAGACAGTCCGGTCATTTCTCTTTCATGTGCCATGGGAAAGTCCGGCCATGTCTCTTTTGTGTACCATGGGACAGTCCTTAAATGGGCCGAGTGATAACTAGGTCGTCCTCGGCTCCCCGCTGAGTCATCCTCCTAGTGTGGAACATGTTTGGACTTGCGGTACTAGTGGCGGCGAAGGATCCTCGGTGGATTTGTGGCACTGGCGGCAGCAAAGGATCCCCAGTGTGATGTGGTGGCTCCAGCGTCTATTTGGAGGCAGACGGCAGGGCTTCCCTGGTGGAGCGCAATGGCATTGCATCCATGTTGGTTGTGTAGCACGGCACAACACACCGGGGGGGGGCGAAGACATGGAGGATGGATGTCACTCCTCTTCTTTCATCTCTTGTCGACTTGGAGGATGGACTTTCTTATGCGCAATAACATGACTTTCTTGTGCATAATAGCATTTTGATACCAATGCCTCCTTCATTATGCATTTGGATGTGGTGAGATGCGTCCTCGCTCCAAGATGCGAGCCAGAAGGTGGGCAATTCATGCATTGCTATTGGTTTTCTAGCAGACTGATTGCTACGACATTCAATACGGACCACCCTTCACAATTTATCCTATGAGATCAAATATTCAATGGATGGACGTTCTTGCGTCCGCAGCCATGTCTCAAACATGATGCTCTAGATCAAGGTGAAACTTGTTTAGATAACTCCTAGCTGCCAACGGTTCACAACAAATAGGTGAAACAAACTGTTGCCTTTGATAAGACTTGCTGAACTTGCTATTTGAAATAAGTACACCTGAAAATGCCTATAACAACCACACCAGGCGTGTTAGGCGTTCACTATAGAGGATACTGTCATACGCGTTCAAATATGCATTAGTCGGACTTTCTTACGGCCCAACAACATTTCCTTTAAAAAACTTGCTATATAATAACTTTGCATGTGATCTGTTGTTCAACTTTATATTATTAAACTCATTCGTGCCACTACTACAAATTGACCAAAAGCATAACCATCAGTGAGCACTCGACAGAGTGATTGTGAAGAGATTCAATACAGACAATACTTCACATGTCATCCTATGAGATCAAGTATGTAGCGGTTGGACTTTCCCACTAGATCGAGGCGAGACTTGTTGAGATGGACTCCTCGCTCCATACAATTTATAACAAAAATTTGTGGTTTAAGGTTTACAACAACCAACAGGGGATACAAAGCAGACACAACCAAATATTAAATTCAACAAAATATCATGTGTGATAATTGGGTTGTCCCCGCTCCTAAGGTTCCTCCTCGTGTGGAACATGTTGACCTATTATACTAGATATATATCCCCTAAAAATGGGTAAATATCTGCCCATCGCGTACAAGCTTTGGTTGCAGTCACAGTAGGTGCGACAGAGAGGACCGCATCGTGTACAAGCTTTGGTTGCAATCACAGTAGAAGAAGCCAATAGCGAAACTCCATCACCAAGCCACGCCCCCAACCTCACCAGCTCCTGGATCTGAGTTCGCCAGCCATCAACGACAAAATCCATAGCAAAGTGCTACGTCCTTGAAACAAAAGGAGGTCAGCAAGGTCGCCATCAGACAATGAAATAGACTCACCAGCCTTGGACTGCAGACAAGGGGATACTACAAGCAAAACTGACAAACCCATTATGTTTTGTCTTATGAGATCAATTATGTAATGGTCGGACTTTCTGGTGTTTGTAGACATGAACTGCGATGAGACAAGACTTGGGACTCACAAGACTATCTGGTCATTTCACTTTTTTGTGCCATGGGAAAGTTTGGCCATGTCTCTTTTGTGTACCACGGGACGGTCCTTAAATGGGCAGTGTGATAACTGAGCCATCCTCGGCTCCCCGCTGAGTCATCCTCCTAGTGTGGAACATGTTTGGACTTGCAGTACTGGCGGTGGCACTGGCGGTGACAAAGGATCCCCGGCGTATTGTGGTGGCCCCAGCATCCATTTGGAGTCAGGCGGCGGGGCTTTCTTGATGGAGCACGGCGACATTGCATCCGCGTCGGTTGTGTACCATGGCACAGGCGACAGATCTAATTTGCAGGTCTCCTTCTCTCATTTTACTAGTGGATCTTTGTTGGATTTTTTGCTGTTGTAAGGATCCCACTACTAAGGAATCTCTAATCCTACTGCACACTCTGACCATTGCAGTCTCTTCAAACTGGAGGAGGCCGGCAAGAACATGGACGCAGTGGATTGCTTATTGTGGATCTTATTTTCGGGATCATCCACTGCCTCTCCACCCACTCCTTGATCCGCTGCAAATTTGTCTATAAAACTTGGCTCTGCCTTATGTTGGTCTCCAAGAATCAAGAGAAACTACCCCAGACTTTGGCCAGCTTCTTCTTTGCTGGTTCGGCCGGCATACAAGACTTCATCAACATCACCAGTGGACACCCCTCCTTCAAATTCTTACCTTTCATAGAGGAATTAGTAGCTGGATCTGATTGCTACAATGGGCTCATCCTTTGCTGGTGCCCTGGGGGTCATGGATATCGCTATTGCGTCTGCAACCTAGTGACTAAGAGGTATGAGATAGTACCGCCTATCACCTGTGTTGTTGGCCCTGCATTGGGTGAGGCTCGCTTGTGTTTCGATCCGACAGCTTCCTCGCACTTCCATGTGATTAAAAATATGCGTGGTGAAGACAGTCAGTTCGCTGGTTTGGAGATCTACTCATCTGAAATTGCATCATGGACCTATAAGGAATCTGAATTGCCTGAAGGTACATATAGGATTTTGTATTGGTATAGGTCACCAAGTGTGTTTCCTAACGGTTGTCACCACATTATGGGGTACTATAATGCGGAAGGCTGTAAGATATTTGCTATGGATATGGCAGGAAAAACATAGACAAAAATCAATTGGCCTTGTGGGGAAGAGCACCCCATGCATCTAACTCAGGGTCACTTGTGTGTAAGTAGTCTTGATGGTCCCAGTGATTCATTGCTTTCAATATGGTTCCTTGAAGACTATGGTACTGATAATTGGATATTGAAGCATACTGTCAGCATCTTGGAGCTGTTTGGAAGCATTGATATTGGATTTGGGAACTATGTATGGGGTAATGAGGAGTACTAGGTGATTGCACTCCACCCAGAATGGAATTTGATTTTTATTGAAGGGGGGATAGAGCAAAGCTGGCATATGACATGCACTGCAGAGAAGTCCATGTCATCCCTGCCCGTGTATTTGAGTGTGTTACAAGTATCATTAAAGATGTGTTCATCTTTAGACCATTATATCTTCCTTATGTTCCCTTGTTCTTGGATTTATTGAGAGAAGTAAAATAAAACCCAATTGATGCTTATGTACCCTTGTTCTCGGACATTAGCAGAGCACTAAATAAAGCTGCATTTTTTGTATCCCACAGTCATGACATTTTAAATGGACCGATGTTGTTTGCTTGTTTGTAGTAAAATAAAGCTCAATTTATTGTATCTCTGTGTTGTACTGTCTTATTTAAAAAAATATGACCAAATGTTGTTTCATTGTTCATGGACATGCTAATTTTCTAAAGGATGGAAGTTGTACTTATTTCCCCTAAACTAGCATGCCATCTTTGTTCTGTTTGCAAATTGAATTATTTATTTGGTATGCAAAGTAATTTACAACGGTGTCACAACTTCTATCACCCTTGTTCTCGGAGTCATTAGCAGATGTTGTTTGCTTGTTCTATGGATATGTAAATTTCCTCATAGATGGATGTTGTCATTATTTTAGCAAAACTAGTGAGCCACCACTGTATTTTGTTGTTTTAGAATTTGTTCTAGGATTTAGTGCCTGTCGGACAGATCACTTGTGGTCCGGCCAAGTCAAAGCTTGGCTAGCCAGACTGTCCTGGCGTCCGCAAACAACTTTGGCCTGATCAACTATGAAGGCTACCGTTAGATGTGTTCAAATGTTCAGTGGTCGAACTTTCTCATGTGTTATAGTTTTTCAGTATCAACTGGCTCCTCTGTTCTGCTTTAGGATGTGGGGAAAATAGCCAGTAGGTAGGAGATTGATGTGATGCTATTCGTTTGCTAGTAGACTAATGGCTACGACACTCACAGTAGACAACCCTTCACTTAATTGCGTTCACAGTAAAACTCAGCAGGCACGTCTCATCCTTGATGCTCAAATAACCCATGAGGTGTTTCCGGGTCTGTCATATTTACACTGGTCGGACGTTCTGATGTTTGCAACAAAATGTTAAGAGGAAGAAACATGCAGACATTGTCAGCTTGACAGGTAGAAATAAGTAAACACTCTGCTCCATCTAGATTTAGATTGCAAATAGTATAGACGACGTGATATATTCAATGGAGTAATGAAAGAAAAGTTACATTTGGATAATACAGAAACATTCTTTATCAGGAAACATACTAACAATAATTTTCAGATGGGTGTTTATTTGTTAGAGAGTTACAGAAACAACAAGCAATGTAATAGATCACTATGACACATTGATATATATTTGATTGAAACTCATTACATATATTACCAGGAAAAGAAAGCTGCATGCATGAGTTAGGGTTTCATTGCAATTGTTCATGCTTCTCCATCATCAGACTCGCGGTCATGACTTCTTCATTAAATTGAAAGCCATGGTTGAGTAGCAGTTGCTTATGGCTTCTTCTATCTCGTCATCAACATCTGAAGATAGACGCACATCCAGTTCTCCGCTTTACGGCCTGGCCGGCAGGCTGGGCATCGGCCAATCCTCTTACTGTTGTTGTCGACGAAGAGTAAGCCTCCTCCACCAGCCCGAATAGGAGATTGAGTGAGGTGGAGATCAAAGTCATGCTCCTTTTGTAGGGTTTCACCAATCTTGTATGACACGAAGGCGTCCATGCATGAATAGAAATACTACCTTTTTCCATGTCCACACCCAGCAAATCTCAGCCAAAAATCTTAAGGCTTCCCACTTTGCTCCACTTACCTCTAATTATGAAGGGCTCCATGGCTTATAGTTCCACTGCCTTGGAGAGTTCAATGTTGTGGTGGCGTCTCAGCCAATCCATGTCGCCGATGATTCCTGCACCCACGAAAACGTGCTACTCGCCCGCAAGGAACGTCTTGAGGTCGTTGAGGATGCCACCGGCGATGGCCACCTGGAAGAGAAGGCACTGCTTGTCAATGCATATTTGTAAGAGGGCCATCCTATCCTCCTTCTCAAGGCATTCCTCGTCTAAACCAACGATGAGCAGCTTGTCGCGGTGGACATCTCGAAGAATGCACTCAACCGTCCGGGGCTTTGATGTGACCGTAAGCGCGACAAGAATGAACTTGTTCGAATGCAATGGTACTTGTATACCATGAAATGTGCATACACAATGAAGACTAGTGATGGAGGTAGAGGTTAATATAAAAGATACGAAGGAACCATACGGATGTGTGAATGCCAACGGATCGGCACGCTGGGATGCTAGTAGGAAAGAGGAGGGAGGCGATGGATCGAGAACACTAGCCAACCCAGACAGGATGCGAGCAGTCACAACACTCAATATCATGTCGCTTCCTTCTTGTAAACTTGATATGTGTCCGGTCTTGCCTGTGTACTATGTATAACATGTGAGGTTTGTCCTCCGCGAAATATACAATGGTCGGACTTTCTTACGCATGCCATGTATGTACAACTGCCTCTTTCAAACGAACTAGCTACATAGCAGTCTAGCACCGCCGTGTACATGGTTCAATTTCTAGCCCCGTGCATTGTACTCGTTCTTTTGATATGTCAGTGTAGAGTATTTTTTGACTACACATTCCCCATGTACAAATCAATGCAAGTATTCACTGTGGAACCAGATGAACGAATTTGCAAACACAACAAAGATGGAACCCTAGTTTAGCTGCAAATTAAACTTGCCACCATCTGTCCTAGATGAAATTCACCGCATCGCTGCCCCGGCGTGCGTTGGGAAATTGGAAGAACACAACTGCACGGTCATCAAGTTCTGCTACATCGGGTTGCGAGACCAGGAGCGAGAATACAAGGAACATGCCACCTTTTTTGACTTTTGGACACCATGTTTGACTGTTCAACTTATTCACAAAATTTATGTTATTTATAGAATAATAAGCAAATCATCAATGACAGTCTTTGTGTGATGGAGGGAGTACTATATAAACTCCAGCAACTGATGGCTCGATCTGTCTCCAGGCCAAATTATTCCTTGTTCATCATTTCCTGCAATGGACTGTCAGCAACTCTCAGAAGGCCCTAATGAACCCTTGGCAGCACTGCCATTGGTGGTGGCACCGTTGCTAGTGCAGTTGGTTGTGCTGCATGTTCCATGAGAATCCGAAGTGCTCGCGACAATCATCGAGTTTGCACAACGCGAGAACGTGTGCATCTCGGTTCTTGCTAGGAGCGGCTAGGTGAAGAGTGCTACTGTACCGCCACGGCAAGGGGCGGTTTCCTCCCTACATGTGCTAGCACAAGCGGCATCATGGGCACGGAGGCTCGATCGCCATAAGCTAATATCGCTGTTCGGGATGGTTCTCATTCCTCCCATGGCGGCCACACCACCATTCTTCATGGCACGGCTGATGGAATCGGAGACTGGTTCAAACCATGCATGCGAAGTGGTGGGATTGATGGCAGCGGAAAGGCTGGTAGTTGTAGCCCTCGCTATTCCTATTGACCACTGCCACATGCACTTGTTGCATGCGACAGGAGTGCACTTCGACAAGAGCTGGATGCAGTCTAGATTTGGACCATTTGCTTCATCCCCAACTGGTGGCTCCAGCGGTTCAGGCACTAGTGGACAACGGGCCCAGATGCAGGGCATTCGCGTGAAGGGTTATGAGGATGCTACACTAGCCAGAAAACAACTTTTCTACCTCATAAACTAGGATCTACTGCCAGATATAGGTCACGGGATTACCACTAGATGCGCTCGTGCAGCAAAAGACTCGATGTAGTCGAACACATCGCAGTAGTGCCGTGCAGTAGCGTGGTCGTCCGTCAAGTACACCCTTCGCTCGCGGATCGTCCGAGCACATTCCCGACTAGTCCAACTAGTCACTGACCAGTTGCCGACCATCGTGATCAGCGAGGTCCGTCCTTGTGCCACAGATGCAGCACCTCAGAGGTATCACACATGTGCGGGAAGAAGCAATGTACAACTGGACTGCTAGGTCCATGAGGAGCAAAGGCGTGAGCACGGGGTAGGCGACAGTGGCTGAATAGATCAAGCAGATCATCTTTTGCCTCGCCCCTACCCCTTGCTTATATAGGCGTCCTTATGCGACCTCGACCTGGAGGCCCATCAGGAAACCCTAAGCCTTCTCTAATTCGGGTCCAACCTGAATTAGGCTTCCAGCCCTTAAGCGTGCGACCCTATGTGTTCACACACACATAAACATGGGCCGAGTACTCCTACTCGCCCAATAGTTGACAACGGCCTCTAGCAAGGCATGACAACTCCTATGTATACACAAAGATCATATCTAACGAACCACTATGACCACATACAAGTTATTCCCTTTGCCACGCGATATATGGTTCAACTCATAGTTTAACACTTAACCCAAGCACGGCCATGCATTTGTTGATCTGGTCACTTGAGTGATCCAGTGATATCTCTCTTATGCGGAGAGGGGAAATTCCATCTTGACTGTCCATGTCTCATAGCATGCTTCCCAACCACCTGAAGACCACCTTCATAACTACCCAGTTACGGAGCAGCGTTTGATAGTCCCTAAGTAGGTAGTTTCACATCTTGAGTACATACCACAATCTTAGGTCTAAGGACATAACATACATGACGTGAATAGAGACTTTCTCAAGTTGGGTCAGTCCATCCTACATGTCTCACATGTGCCCACATTATTAGTTCGACATCTCCATGTCTATGACTTGTGAAACATAATCATTAACTAATACATGTGCTAGTCTAATATTCAAGTGTGTTCTCACAAGAACGCTGACCAGGGATAACTTTAGAATAAACATTCAAGTAATGAATTCCACAAATAATTCACATAATTGCCAATCAATACAAGTTGTCTATAATGTATATTCAATGAACAATTAATACATGTCATAGATACAATCGAAATATCATCATCTCCATGATTACCTCTAGGGCATATTCCTAACATCACGGGCCGCTCCAATGCTAATTGTGTTGGCATTCATGAATTGCACTTAGTGATGCATTGTTCTTGTTTCTCCATCTTATGTTCCTCCATCATACTATGTTTTTGTTTCTCCATGTTATGTTTTTTGATCTTACTATGTTCTTGTTCCTCCATCTCATGTGGCTATTATCATGAATGTATCAGTTATATCTTTTTCCCCTTATGCACCATATCTAGTGTTGTTTCTCCTCAAATTAGAGCCCACCATGAACAAATTTTAAAAAGCAAGACACTAAAGTAGAGCGATAAGCCCCGAATGTTACAAATCCTGCCCACCCGCATTGCAGCTTCAATGAGGGCTTCTTCGTCTCCATGTCTCTGGCTATAGATTGATTGCTACAACATTCAAAATAGACAACCCTTCACATTTCGTCCTACGAGATCAAATATGCAGCGGTCGGACTTTATTGCGTACGCCTCTTGAGATGAACTCCTCTCTGTCAATGGTTTACAACAAACATATAAAAAGACATGTCCTAACAACATCAAGAAGACATGTCCTAACAACAAACATAACTATTATTACATTGATTTGGTTTCCAAGCCAGATTAAAAGGTTAGCCATGTTGACAACTTCAAGAAGACATGCATAAAGCTAACCCTGATCTCCGATCATAGATAATGCATAACCTCCAGGCATAAGAATTGTCCTCTTGTTTGATATATTCAAAAATTTGTTTAAAATATCATTTCTTTTGTTGCAACTTGCTTTATTAACAAAAGATCTTTGAGAATGACCTAAATTTGACTACGTTTACTAATAGTTTTTGAATAATACGAGTGGTCAAATTTCATGTCAAAAAGTCAAATAAACTATTTGTTTGGCCATTTCTAGCTGGCTGATTCTGCCTGATGCTAATTTGTTGTGAGAGGAAAACACTACTGAACCTATAAGCATTGATAAGACCAAACAAATAGGTACAGCGAATGGATTTTACAGAGTTTGCGGTCGTAAATTTCAACAACTGTCTACTAGTCCATTTGAACACGCCTTCTGTGGTACTCTGCCCCACAAATAATGCTCGTTTTGTTTCCCAACAATCTTCTACTTGCACTAGAGTTAATCTCTAAGATGTCTAATCCCCATAGACCTCATGTGCGCCTCATGCTTAGGCTATAGAAGAGCCTTTGTCAAAGGATCTGCTATATTCAAATCCGTATATATTTTGCACAACTTGATCTCTTCTTATTTCACAAACTATCGAATGTGATGAAATTCTGAAGTACATGTTTGTTCTTCTGGTGATCCCTAGGCTGCTTAGCCTGTGCAATCGCCCCATTGTTATCACAATGTAAATTCAATGGGCTCGACGCATTAGGAAACACACCAAGTTCAATGAGGAACCTCCTCAACCAAACACCTTCCTTTGCAGCTCCACTAGCCGCAATGTACTCGACTTCTAATGTAGAATCGGTCACCATTCCTGCTTGGAACTCTTCTAGTTTACTACACCACCATTTATTATGAACACAAAACCTGATTGAGATAGTGAATCATCCATGTCAGTTTGGAAGCTAGCATCAGTGTAACCGTTTACAATGAGCTCCTCTTGGCCTCCATAGATTAGGAACACTTCCTTAGTCCTTCTCAAGTACTTAAGAATGTTTTTAACCAGTGTCCATTGAATCTCACTAGGATTAACTTCATACCTGTTCGCAACACTGACATCATATGCAACATCTGGGTGAGTACATATCATGGCATACACGATGGAACCAATTGCCGAAGCGTATGGAATCTTACTCATGCGCTTGCACTCAAAATCAGTGGAAGGACACTGCTTGTCACTGAAGTGCATACCATGTGACATAGGCAAGAACCCTTTCTTGGATTGTTCCATGTTGAACCGCTTCAACACCTTGTCAATGTACATGTCTTGGCTTAATCCTATTAGCCTTCTTGACCTATCTATATAGATCTTAATGCCCAAGATGTATGCTACCTCTCCTAAATCCTTCATAGAAAAACTATTATTCAGTGAAGTCTTTATGGATTGCAACATTGGAATGTCATTCCCGATCAGTAATATGTCATCCACATACAAGATCAGAAACACCACAGAGCTCCCACTTTCCTTCTTGTAAACACAAGGTTCTTCTTCATTCAGACAGAAGCCAAACCCTTTGACGACCTCATCAAAATGAATGTTCCAACTCCGAGATGCTTGCTTTAACCATAAATGGATTTCTTAAGCTTGCATATTTTTCCAGCATTGTTAGGATCAACAAAACCTTCGGGTTATATCATATACACGTCCTCTTGCAAATACCCATTCAGAAAGGCTGTTTTAACATCCATCTACCATATCTCATAATTGAAATAGGTAGCAATTGCTAGAATGATCTGGATAGATTTAAGCATCGCTACCGGTGAGAACGTCTTATCGTAGTCAATTCCTTGAACTTGTCAAAAATCCTTTGCGACAAGTTGAGCTTTATAGACATGAACATTTCCATCTATATCCTTCTTCTTATAGATCCATTTGCACTCTATGGGTCTAACCCCATGAGGCAGGTCGACCAGGTTCCAAACCTGATTGTCTCCCATGGAATCTATCTCGGATCTCATGGCACTCTGCCATTTCTCAGAATCTGGGTCCATCATTGCTTCCGCATAATTTGTAGTTTCGTTATCATCTAACAACAACAGATCACCACACAATTTGTGAAGTCTTACTGATCTTCATGGTTGGGGTAGTGTACTGACCACCGGTGTACCGACCATCGGTGTATTGACCACAGGTGTCTCAACTTTTTCTGCTACATTAGCATCACTATTAGAGTCATTCCCTGTTGGCTCCTCTTAAACTTCTTCAAGATACACCTTCTAACCACTCCTATCTCCTTTGAGAAACTCTTTCTCTAGGAAGACACTGTTCTGAGTAACAAACACTTTGCCCTCTGATCGGTTATAGAAGTAATATCCTAAAGTTTCCTTTGGATATCCCACGAAGAAGTACTTGTCCGACTTTGGAGCTAGCTTATCAGATATCAACCGTTTGACATAAGCTTCACAACCCAAAACTTTTAGAAAAGACAAACTGGGACGCCAACCAGTCCACATCTCATATGGTTTCTTATCTACGGACTTGGATGGTACCCTATTTAGTGTGAAAGCGGCTGTTTCTAGAGCGTATCCCCAAAAGGATAAAGGTAGGTCATCCGACCAGCTCATCATAGACCGAACCATATCCAACAAAGTCTGATTATGATGCTCAGACACGCCGTTTCTCTGAGGCATTCTGGGTGGCATAAGCTGTGAAACAATTCCACAACTCTTAAGATGATTGCTAAACCCATGACTCAAATATTCGCCTCCATGATCAGATTCCAAGGCCTTAATCTTCTTACCACATTGATTCTCAACTTTATTCTGAAATTCTTTGAACCTTTCAAATGTTTCAGACTTATGCTTTATTAAGTAGACATACCCATACCTACTAAAGTCATTAGTAAAAGTTATGAAGTATTGGAATCTGCCTCTGGCTGTCATGCTCAGTGGTCCACACCCATCAGTATGTATGAGTTCCAACAAGTTAGACGCTTTCTCAGGAAAACCTGTGAAAGGCACTTTGGTCATCTTGCCGAGCAACAAGCTTCACATGTCTTGTAAGATTCAAAATCAAACAAAGTTAAAAGCCCATCAGCTTGGAGCTTCTTCATGAGATTCTCACTTATATGACCCAAACGACAATTCTAGATATAGGTAGGACTTAACTCATTTAGCTAAAGCCTTTTAGCAGTAACATTACAGACAGGTGCATCATCAAGATTTAATATAAAGAACCGATTCACAATGGATGCAAAAGCCACAAACTTGTCATTCTTGGAGATCACACAACCATTGTATTTACTCACAAAAGAATAACCATCCTTCATCAAACATGAAGGTGACACAATGTTTCAACTTAAGCTAGGAACAAAATAACAATTATTCAATTCCATTATAAATCCCGACGGCAGGTGAAGTTGCATTGTCCTGATGTTCAACGCAGCAACTCATGGAAGTCAACCTCTTCCTTTTCCACGCTTCTACTTCTTATCATTCCCTGCATCATATTGCAAATATGAGCAACCGATCCGGTATCAAATACCTAAGAATTGATATAAGAGTTAGCGAGAAAAATATCCGTAACATGAACAACAAGAGTACAAGCAGCAGTAGTACCTTTACCGCCGCCATCCTTCTCTAAGGACGTCAAGTACTCCTTGCAGTTCCTTTTCTAGTGACCTTTCCCCTTACAATAAAAGTAATCTGAATTTGCAGATGGTGCAGCCTTGGCAGCAGATGGGTTTGGCTTAGAGATCTCATCTTTAGCCTTGCCCTTCTTCTTCTTCTAAGAATTGCCCTTCCTCTTGAACTAACGTCTGTTCTGGACCGCCAACACTTGGCTACTGCAGGCACCTTTCTTGATGTCGGCCTCTACTGTTTTTAGCATGCCACACAACTCATTCAAGACTCTCTCCACCCCAGGCATATGGTAGTTTGCGATGGAGTTTCCATAACTGGGTGGAAGAGACGAGAGAATAAAATCAGTAGCCAACTCTTGGCCGATTGGGAAGCCTAGCTTCTCCAACCTCTGAGTGTAACCAACCATATTGATTACGTGTGGTCCGACTGCTACACCCTCTGCTAGCTTGGTTTTAGCAAGTGCCTTAGAGACGTTGAACCTTTCAGTCCTGGCTTGCATCTGGAACATTTCTTCAAGCGCCACGATCATATCATTCACTGAATGATTGTTATCAAACTGCATCTGCAGATCAGGTTCCATGCAAGCAAGCATAAGGCAACTCACTTCAAGATTAGCATCACATGCTCTCCTGTAAGTGGTTCTTTCAGCAGCAGTTGCATTTTTATTAGGCTCATCTGGTAATGGGATGTCTAGAATTTCTTCCTTTTTCTCAGCTCTGAGAACAATTCTCAGGTTGCAGATCCAATCCACATAGTTTGTTCCATTCAACTTATCTTTCTCAAGAATTGAACGTGTCATATCTCATTTTAACGGACTAAAATAAGATATATAAAAGCCTTATATGTGCCCCAGAATATCGTACACATAAGTTCATAAATTATAAATAGTACCAAATCAGAGTTTATTACATAGCGCACGAATAGCATGACATAGTCTTTAACAAAAATAAGACATAACTAAGATAACTCTAGATGATAGCTCCACCATAGGGACACGTCAACTGGTTGACACAAGCTAGTAGTCATGACGATAACTCTCACTCCAATCTTGATCTGTTACCCATCTGAGATTTTGCAAGTAATGAAATAAAACAAGTGTAAGTACATATGTACTTAGCAAGCATAGAAGGGGTTCATGAAGCTCAATAAAGGTTGACATGGTTTAACTGCAAGTAGCTTTTTAGTGTATGTCACATTTTAGCAATTAGCATCAAGGTAGTAGTAAATCCATAACCACATGATTAGTTAAACATGATTAAGAGTATGATGAAAACAATATTAACATGTAACATAATTTAGATTAATGATCCATTCCATAAGAACCCCTTGGCCGCCCTAACCGTGGGCACAGACGATATATCGATTTAACTCTGCGCAGAGGTGTACACTTTTACTACGGGTCATGATTTCCAAATGTCCAAAGTCATGACTCCCAAAATACTGAAAACCATATAAAGCCACTCATAGGTTCATCTAACAAGTTAGGGCCGCAGGGTCATCGAATATAGAAAACCCCTCTGCCATCATAGCACATCCCAGTTATAACACATAATGAAAAGGCAGCCCTATACCTAACTCACGGATTCTCTAACCTGCTAGAAAAGGTTCTATGAATAACTAGAGCCAGAGCCATGTAGCCCCCATAGCTGTACGTTATGTTCCGGATGATCACTAACAGTTTTGATCTTATAGAAAACCATCTTTAATCATTAGTTGCAAGTCATTAATCAATTTACAAGATCATGCTTATAAAGTACTAGCATTAACTACCCATATTCAACATCCCCAATTATCATGGTAAACAAGTGTCCAAAGCTAGGTAATCCTAACAAGGTAGCAAAGAGACTCATGCATATGATTTTAGTGTGTATAGTGAATAGGTAACAAGGATGGTCTCAACTATACTTGCCTTAATCAAAGCTTTCCTAACAAACCTGCTGATCCTGGTTCTCGAAGAACTCTTGGTCTCCAATGAACGGCTCACTCTCTATACCCGATCAATAATCAGCATCACAAAGGCAATGAGCAGTCATACATGACCAAACAAATAGATTCAATTAGAACAGTACACCATATCATCAAAACAGTAGGAGAAAAGTTTATAAAACCAATCTACATGTCACTACGATCACACAGACGTAAAGATCACCAAAATCGGAGCTATAACGAGAAAGTTATGAATTTTACAAGATTTCCTATTGTAAAATAATAGATTAAAATAAATCTCAATTTTCAAAAGTTGAAAATAAAACTAACAGTGGTACTAACATTTAGATTATGAAATGAAGAATCTAATGCAACTTGAACAAATCAAATCAGAGCTAAAACGAAGAAGTTATAAGCTTTTGAAACCAAAACGATAAATAGAAGAAAACGTATTTTTTAATCTGTTAAAAGAAAATACGCCTTCCAAAGGATAAAGCATATTTAGAGGAAGCCACAAAGGATTCTTAATTAAATCTAGAAAAGGAAGAGGGCTTTTCTACAAAACAACCACCCGAAGGGGTACGGGTTGATTTGATCCGTTGGATCTAAAGTCAACGAACCAGATTAGAAGGTGGGGAGGGAGAGAGAATGGCCGGCCGGAGAAGATGACCGGCGCGGCATTGGACATGGCCGGTAGCGATGGGAGCTCGTCAGAAAACTCAAAATTGGCCCTAAAGGCCACCAAACGACACGGACCAGTACCAATCGGAAGAGGAGCTCAACGCGCACTCATCAGGCATGAAGATGGAGGTCGGAGTGGGCTGGAAAAGACTGGTGACATACAGCGGTAGCGGTGAGGTTCCTGGGAAGTCCAACAACAGTTAGCAAATGAGCGAGAGCTATATAGAGGGAGAGAAAATATCTGATGGCTTTGAAAACTCGACGGGAAGCTCGGCCTTGGCTTACGGTGGCGGAGAGGCAGCGGAACAACAAACCCGAGCTTGGGGCGAAGCTCAACTATGGCTGCTAGGGTTTTTGGCGGCTCTGGCATGAGGGTTTCGACAAGAGGCATGAGGCAGGTGTGGTGCGCTATTTATAGGGCAGGCTACATGGGCGGCACGTAGGGTTAATGCAGGGTCAGGGCGGACTCAAGAGACGTCGTGTCCTACTTGGACACGGCGAGAGGAAGGGGATGGTGCCGACAGGTGGGATCGAGTTGTTAGTGACAAGAGGAGAGAGGAAGGGAGAATGGGCCACCTGCCTAGTTTGCTGGGCTAGCCCAAGAGAGAAGAGGGGTGGGCCGCTGCAAAGAAAAAGGCCTTCGGGCCATATCAGGAAAGAGGGAAGGGAGCAGGCCGTTGGGCCATTTCAGGCCAGAAGGAAAAAAGGGGAGGAGTGGGCCAAGCTGGCTGCTCGGGCCAGAAAGAGAGAAGAGTGAGGGAGGGAAAAAATCCCTTTTCTTTTATTTGAACCACTTTTCCAATAGGTTTTGAAATAGATTTTGAAATCTAAACCAACCCAACAAAAGCTAAACACCACAACAAAAAATTATGCAGTAGCATGAATGCACAAACATGCTTCTTGTCTACCATTGATTTTATTTTTGTAAAAATTATTATTTTTCCTCACTTCAATGCTCCTAAAAATACATAATTCAATCAATTTGGCTATTTTAAAATAATGCAAATTTTAGGGTGTTACAGAACACAAAATAAATGGTTGATTGTGGGCGGCCATTTATCTACAACAAAAGAAATGCAAAATACTAATACAAAGTATCCATGAAGAGTAAATCATATCAATTAAGATCTACTTCCACTAAAATCAATATCCCTCAATTAATACTTAGTGATTCCAAACCCACAACTAACATGCCGACCAGTGAGCTTTAGCATCACCGCTGGTCGGTATGGTAGATCGGTAAGCAACACCTTGCTAATCATATCTCATAAGACTCTTGTTGTTGGACCAACATCTCTATGCCAAGCTCTCAACCTTCCCATGCTTCAAGATCCCTAACCATTGGGATGACCTTGTTCAAGTAACTAAACTTTCTTATAATAAGTATCCGATACGAACCTGTCTAGTCAAGAAAAACCAGTGGCACCCTAATTTCATGGACCCACCACCAATCGTACAAGACTTGTGAAAGTGCAAGGTTTGGGGAAGCATGCAACTTAAACATTGCTGAGGGATCGTTCTACTTCACTACCGCACGAATGTATACAAAAACATTATAGCATGTGAAATAGAACATAGTAAGAACGCCATAAACACAAATATGACTTGGTATAGCCCATTGATCCTTTGAGATCTCCATCTCAATTGTCAATCTGTTCATCATGGTGATCTCCATCTCCATGGTCCATGAAAGTCATCCATCTGTGGTGCATCCGCCAAGACTAGCTATCACTATCATGAATTAAACTTACATAGTCATGGATCATCAGAGCACGTAGGCCATTACATGAAAGTGATAATATATAAGCAGCTCCAGCCATATTTTCATCATGACATGCAAGCCATGAATTAATCACACATGCATCTCATACATATAAGGGCTATACCAGTCATCACATCCTTCAAAATAGAGTTAGGCAAATCCTACGTCTAACGTTCTAAGGCCTAGAACTCTATCTTTTGAGCAGTTTTTCACAAATCCGGTTTGGCCAAATTGAAGTTGCCATTTAGGATGGATGTAAAATTTTGTTCTCTACAATATTCGTTTAGAGTTCGTCTCAATCCGAGTTATGGTTCAAAGTTATGGCTCTTTTACCGAATAGCCCTATTCTCGGTAACCCAGTGCTTGGTAGTAGATCCCATCTACTACCGACGCGCATCCCATGCGCCAGGCACTTTACCTAGGGTTCAATTGGATCAATCTTATTGATCTCTAACTTGCCATGACTTGTTTTACATGTAACACTTAACTCGGATGGCAGAATTCAGACCGGTATGAGTAGATCATTACAAGACCAATGTGGCAAGACGATGAACCAAGATCAGAGATTCATCTACAACGGCGCATATCACCATATGCCACGGACCTATAACAAAGCAGCTATAGAGCTGATACCACTGAAGGGTTATGAGGGTGCTAAGCTAGCCAGAAAACAAAATTTTTTACCTCATAAACCAGGATCTATTGCTGGATATATGTCACAGGATTACCACTAGACGCGCAAGTGCAGCGAAAGACTCGATGTAGTTGAATGTGTCGCAGTAGTGCCATGTAGTTGTGTGCTCATCCGTCAAGTATACCCTTTGCTCGTGGATCATCCAAGCACATTTCAGACTAGTCCAACTAGTCGCTAACCAGTTGCCGACCACCGTGATTAGTGAGGTCCATCCTTGTGCCGCAGATGCAGCACCTCCGAGGTATCACACATGTGCGGGAAGAAGCAATGCGTAACCGGAATGCTAGGTCCGCAAGGAGCAAAGGTGTGAGCGTGGGGGTGGGCGATGGTGGCTAAATAGATCAAGTGGATCATCTTTTGCCTCGCCTCTACCCCTTGCTTATATAGGTGTCCCTATGCGACCCTGACCTGGAGGACCATCAGGAAACCCTAAGCCTTGTCTAATTCGGGTCTAACCCGAATTAGGCTTCCAGCCCTTAAGCGCGTGACCCTATGGTTCACACACACATAGACATGGGTCGAGTACTCCTACTCACCCAATAGTTGACAGCGGCCTCTAGCAAGGTGTGACAACTCCTATGTATACGCAAACATCATATCTAACAAACCACTACCACCACGTACAAGTTATTCCCTTTGCCACATGATATATGGTTCAACTCGTGGGTTAACACTTAACCCAAGCACAACCATACATTTGTTGATCCAATCACTTGAGTGATCTAGTGATATCTTTGTTATGCGGAGAGGGGCATATTCTATCTTGACTGTCCATGTCTCATAGCATGCTTCCCGACCACCCGAAGACCACCTTCATAACTATCCAGTTAAGGAGTAGCATTTGACAGTCCCTAAGTAGGCTGTTTCACATCTTAAGTACATACCACAATCTCAGGTCTAAGTACATAATGTACATGACATGAATAGAGACTTTCTCAAGTTGGGTTAGTCCAGCCTACATGTCTCACATGTGCCCACATTATTAGTTCAACATCTCCATGTCTATGACTTATGAAACATAGTCATCAACTAATACATGTGCCGGTCTAATATTCAAGTGTGTTCTCAAAAGAATGCCGAACAAGGATAACTTTAGAATAAACATTCAAGTAATGAGTTCCACAAACAATTCACATAATTGTCAATCAATATAAGTTGTCTATAATGAATATTCAATGAACCCTTTATACATGTCATAGATACAATCGAAATATTATCATCTCCATGATTACCTCTAGGGCATATTCCCAACATCGCGGGCCACTCCAATGCTAGGTGTGCTAGCATTCGTGAATTGCACTTAGTGATGCATTGTTCTTGCTTCCCATCTTATGTTCCTCCATCATACTATGTTCTTGTTTCTCCATCTTATGTTTTTTGATCTTACTATGTTCTTGTTCCTCCATCTCACGTGGCTGTTATCATGAATGTATCAGTTATATCTTTTTCCCCTCAAGCACCATATCTAGTGTTGTTTCCCCTCAAATTAGAGCCCACCACGAATTTTTTTAAAAGCAGGACTCTAAAGTTGAGTGATAAGCCCCGACTGTTACAAATCCTGCCCGCCCGCATTGCAGCTTCAATGAGGGTTTCTTCATCTCCATGTCTCTGGCTGTAGATTGATTTCTATGACATTCAAAATAGTCAACCCTTCACATTTCATCCTACGAGATCATATATGCAGCGGTCGGACTTTATTGCGTGCGCCTCTTGAGATGAACTCCTCTCTACCAATGGTTTACAACAAATATATAAAAAGACATGTCCTAACAACATCAAGAAGACATGTCCTAACAACAAACATAACTATTTTTACATTGATTTGGTTTCCAAGCTAGATTAAAAGGTCAGCCATGTTGACAACTTCAAGAAGACATACACAAAGCTAACCCTGATCTCCGATCATAGATAAGGCATAACCTCCAGGCATAAGAATTGTCCTCTCGTCTAATATATTCAAAAATTTGTTTAAAATATCATTTCTTTTGTTGCAACTTGCTTTATTAACAAAAGATCTTCAAGAATGACCTAAATTTGACTACGTCTACTAATATTTTTTCAATAATACGAGTGGTCAAACTTCATGTCAAAGATTCAAATGAACTATTCATTTGGTCTTTTCTGGTTAGTTGATTCTGCCTGATGTTGATTTGTTGTGAGAGGAAAACACTGCTGAATCTATTAGCGCTGATAGGACCAAACGAACAGGTACAGCGGATGGATTTTACAGAGTTCGCAGTAGTAAATTTCAACAGCCGTCTACTAGTCCATTCGAACACGCCTTCTGTGGTACTCCGGATCACAAATAATGTCCGTTTCATTTCCCGAGGTGTCAAACTTTTAAAGTTTGACCAAATAATGTATTTTTTATAATATAACTAGACATACTTAAGGTACTAAAACATGTTACTGTGCTAAAATTGCATTCTTTTTTGGACGGAGGAAGTAATAAGTATCAACAAGACTCGCCTCTATTTAATGTTGAACTGCATTTGGCTAGGAACTCTAGAAAGTCTGGCCGCTGTGTCTCTGATCTTGTTTGGACGGTCCTATGCGTTGTCATCTTTTAGTCTCGTGGCAATCGGTATGTCTGCCCGTCGACTGTTGTTGTTGCTTGAATTGGGGTAAAATATACTGTAGACCTATCACAACCACATCAGTCAATCAAGTCTGAAGCGTGTCATGTTGGCCAAAAGCTCCTTTTCATGATTCCTCTTCTGCCCTGTTTTCCTTCCGCATTCATTTTAATCTCACCAAACGCACAAGGTCTAATATGAAAGGGGCTGCCATATCTTGCCGCATACTATAGTTCAATCGAGTCCAACATTTGTGATGGTAAATTTGACCGGCCGGATGTGTAACTCTTGTGCTGAGCTAGTCCGATCATAGTAAATCCAACTGAGTTGGACTCGCCTTCAGTCTTCCCCTTGATTGGCGCGACTGCTTGGATTTGAGTGAATTATCTCACAAAAAGACCTATCACTACCACACCAGGTATTCATGTCTCGCGTGCCAAATCTCCTTTTCTTGAATCACCTCATGTGTCCAGATTTCCTGACGCATATGTTACTGGGCTTGAAAGAAAGTCTGACATTGGGCACATTTGTTCTCGTTGGACAATTAGTAGTACATAACTCTTTTTATTTTTGAGTCGGTCACAACATTTGTATCAGTAGTAGTGATGAGTGGCTTCGATCTGTTTGTAACCAAACTATTCTTATTTTTATGTACTTGCAAGAACTCAAATCAAGGATTACTTTTATTCAGAAATTTAAACTTTACTAGATCATAGAAGGTCCGACAGTTCAAATCTTAGCTACCCAAAAGACGTCCTCCTACAGTTTCTCGCACTGGTTTATTTCACTCTAGTTATGTCATATTTTTTAAATCAGCATGTGAGGTGTTTTATGAAAAAATAAAAAAAAATAATCAGTTAGATTGTGGACAGTGGAAACACAAGGAAGAGACACAGCCCATGCAAATGTCTCGGTCGTGGGGTGGTGAACTACTCGATGGCTTCTCTTCTAAAAAAGAAAAGAAAAAAACTAATCGATGGCCTCCAAGCTATAAGAGCATAAACAAGGGGCGCGAGGAAGGTTATACTTGTTGCCTCCTCTCTCCACAGCTCATCATTCCATCCCAAAGCTTTTGCCTTCCACCCCTACTGCGCCTCTGACCAAGACAATGGCTGAGCCGATGAGCTTAACTGTCGATGGGGAGGCCCCAGAGGCCGTCCATGCCGACAATCCTGTGCCTACAGACGGAAGTCTGGTCAGCGTGGTCTCTGACCCGCCAGGTCTCCCTTTGAAGGTGTATCATCAACGTACCGCTTGTACATGTTGTTTATCTTGATTTCACCAGAGTATGCTAGAAACACTCACACTAGTATTTGGATCTTGCCTACTCTCAATAGGTGGATGTGGACGTGATTGCATCCCAAGGACCGTTGCCACTAGAGTCGGATTCTCCATCCGTTGTTGCACCTGGAAAGCGGTCCCATGAGGCATCCACTAATGGAGGTAGCTTCCCATGATTCCATGCCATGCTGCGCCAGTCAATTCGGTAAAAGTCATTTCCCTTCTCAATCAGATGGACCTCCTGCTTTATAGGCTTGAACTTGGCTTGCATTGTGCAGCACTTCCTCCATGATGGCGCCATCCCTAGATGAGTGCCTCCCTACCCTACTTGCCCACCGTCTTTGAGCCGTGGTGTCCAAAGCCATTCGTTAGGGTGCAACCGCAGCGCTGGCTACCGCCCACCTTCAGATTGGCATGGCGGCGAACCTCGAAGTGGTGGAGGAAGGTTTTCCACCAAGTTCCATGGACGATGACATCGCATATCTGATGGTCAAATTCGAGCCGGCCACCAATGCCGTCCTACCGAAGGTTGAAGTGGATGACATCCTATGTGCCCATCTCAACCCTTGATTTGTGGGACATATCAGTATTATTAGTTGTCATGATTAGGTTTGATCTGCGGGGCGCCCTTGATATGTGAACTCTTATTTGCATGCGTGTCTTTGTGAACTTGTGTTGCACTTTGTAATAGATGTATTAAACTTTGTTGAGCGAGGTAGCTCACATCATTTTGTACCTAGTTTGTAGCCCCTATTGTTTGCTTCTCGCTATAGATCTCTTTCAGGTTGTCTTTGCTCTAATCGATAATATGCTAGACATTCACGAGTGCCTTTGATCTCTGTTGATGAATCGTGTCTTTGTTAAAATCTATATCCATTAGGGATTCAACGAAAGTAATGGCAATTTGTGTCCGGCTCGGTCCAAATCACGATCCTCGGACTTTCTTGCATGCACAATAAATTTTAATAGCTATATGGTTCCTCCATTACTATTTTAGCTAAATCAATTCTAACCATCATACTTGCAATCAAATTACCAAATGACAATAGGAGCTGAGGTTTGATTGCACTGCTTACTCCATGTATTAGTAGCCATCTTTAGTTATGCTGCCTCTTAGCTGCTACGAGCATGGGACTACGTTGCGTTGGAATGCACTGTTTACTCCACCGAGAAGGTCCGGCCGTCTAATAATTTCACTATCAAGAAGGTCACGTCAATACACTATTCTAGCCCTGCCGTCCCTATGGTGTGCAAAAGCCTGGCCTCACCATGTATAGCCAACTCCAGCTAGCTGACTGACTCTGCCTGACAATTATTACTACTACTACCACTGCTACTACAACTACCACTGATAATACAAATGCATTGCTACCCCTTGTTCATCTGGTAGATATCTAACACTGGGTTCCCTTCGAAGTGTCCTCTACCTCTAATCGCTCCAACTCCAAAATCATAGCTACAGACTAAGCCACCAGCCCCATAGAGTTGCCATCACCATGAGCTCCACCACAAATCCTGATGCCCTGTTTTCCACTTTTAGTCACTTGATCTGGTCAACAACGATGTGGACAAAATCCTTGACTATGTATGGTGCTAGTGAAGCAGCATTGTCTATGACCCTGGAATGCAAGGTCACCAGGATCCTCAAAGCTGGCCGTCACTGGAAGTCAGTGACGCCAACAGGATCTTCATCACGAATCAAGCCGTGGTCATCTCTATCGACGAGGATGGTGCCCGTGAGGTCCTTCGTGCATTGTTGAGGTCAGTCCCGCCATTGCAGGATCTGACCCTCACGGATCGGCAGTGGGATAGAATCCTTCCCGAGTCAGCGGTTCCTCTACTCACCGCCAATTGCAAGAGGCCTAGAAGGATGTCTGCTTCGCCCAAGCGAAGATTGGGCTTGCGGTCGACCAAGTAATCGAGTTCATCGTGTCCTCGATGCTCTTGATGGAAGCGGCAGCACCAGGGTGTTAGGAATGCAGCACCTGCCTGGAGGATTTTAGATCTAGTGATGCGGCCGGTCATGCTATGCATGCGCCATGCTACAGCTGAGCATTCCACTGCAATTACATAATAAATTGATTCGATCAGAACTCCACCTGCCTGTGGTGTGGGAAAGATTTGTCTACGGGTCTTAACCCGCTGTTGCAGGCGATCCTCAAGCTCCTCGCCATGCCAGATGAGTCCATCTCACTCATCGAAGGATGAAGACAAGGATGACATGACGAGGTGGATGGTGGTGACACAGATGACTTCGAGGGTTGAGGCATCAATCGGTAGGTGTACTTAGTACCGTAGTAGAAGATCTAGTAGTACTAGTACAATGGCGGGTGCATGTAGTTCACTTTTGTTCTATTTTTGAATGGCCTTATGTACCTTGAAAATTATTGGAAACCAATATAATTTTGGTTTAACTATTTTTTATTGGTTTTCATGATTTTGGGAATGTGCTTTTGACGGGGTGAATAATAGATGGCAGGCGGGAATGCAGTCGGTCACAACATTGGAAACCACATATTAATAGTACTAGTGGCTTTCATCTGTGTTGGACTACACAGTAAGTTAGTCGTGTAAAGTAGTATAAATGACACATTAACAAGCATCACAGGATAACAAGGACAAACCATGGAGGAATCTGCCACATGTGGTCAAATAGAGAGGGGCTGGACTTTCATACGTTCTAAATACTGTTTCAACTCTAGTGGCTCCTCGGTTCTGTGTCAGGATGCAGCGAGAAAGGCTCCTCGCTGCCAGATGGTATCCATAGACACCAGGTTGGCGATTGATGCAGAGCTATCGGTCCACCAGCAGACTGATTGCTACGACATTCAAAATAGACAACTCTTGGCACTTCGTCCACGTGATCAAATATGTAGAGGTTGGATTTTCTTGCTTTTGCAGTAAAACTGAATAGCTATGTCTCATCCGTGCTGCACTAGATCAAGGCGAGACTTGTTAAGATGAACTCGGTGCCAACGGTTTACAAGAAACAAGGTAAAAATAACCACCAGGGGCCACAAGACCAGCTAAAAAATGACCAAGCGACCGATGATTACACCACCCTCAACAAAGCTTAACCCTCCTAATTATTACATCATGGTACAATTGTCTCCATTGGACAATCAAAACACTAATCAAAACATTGGTTATGATGTACTTGAACATCACACCTATTTTAGAAACATATAACAAGGGCATGTATGTAATTTCATAAACACTTGACATCATCTGACCACATGGTTAATGCTCAGTACAAAAGGAACAACACCAACAAGATTTTGGAGGAAAATTGATCAAAAGCGCTCAGATTCCAAAACATGCACAAATTAGCCCTCCATGTCTTTCCCTCCACATCAACAGCAACTATTTAGTCAAATGCACCACGAGTAACAAGCATCATAGGAAAAGGAGGTAAATGCACAATGAGTAACAAGCATCAAAGGAAAAATAGGGTAAACTTTGCAGGGTACTGTTCAACGCAGTTGAATGCGCAGGGTCTGGACTTTCTTACCTTCTCAAAAATTTCAACAGTTCTCTATATTCTCCAACACCTTCGCATCCTTCTTTCCCATACTCTTTCCAAATTGGAAAAAATCCCCCGTCCTGCCACCTTCTTCCCACGCACACGATGGGTTTCCCACGCTACATCTCATCGTCGAACCATATATTCTCGACGCGTGCCTCGCAGTTATTAAAAATGCAACATAGCCTCTGAACACCAACCACTTCTACGTTGCCCATTGGGCTTGCGGCGGCAGAGGAAGGTGTACTCCGGTGGTTTCTTTTTGGTGTGCTGTAGTGGCTCTAGTGTCCATTTGGAGGTCGGAGGAGGGGCTTTCCCGGTGGAGTGCAGCGGCATTAGTGTCCGTTGAGGAACCGACAGATCCTATCCCTAGGTCTCCTTCCTCCTCTTTTACTGTTCATTTCATCCGATCCACTAATTTTTAAGCTGCAGTGCACTTGTTGGTATGAATGCTAATTAATGTTATACTTGATTTAGCTGATGTTGTGATGGTCTAAGCTCCGTTATTAACTGCTAGTCTAGATTACATATATATACCTACTACTCTAAATATGGATGATCTCCTACTCTATGTTTAGGTATTTCCTGTAGCATAAGGATGTTGTGGATTTCACTAATGAATCTTTGTTGTATTATTTTCCTCTTTAGTTATGTCATTATTTAGGAAACCGAGCCTTAATACACACTAACGAGAGGAGGACGGGTGCATTTGCCAGCCTCCCAGATGATATCATTCTCGATATCCTCCATTTCATCCCCTCTCACTCCTTGTTCTGCTGCAAAATGGTTTGTAAATCCTGGAAAAGACTCATCTTGGACCCCATGTTCATTCAGCTGCTGCCCCAAACTATGGCTGACTTCTTCTACGAGACTTAAAATGGCTATTGACACTTCACCAGCGTCACGGGGGAACCACCCTCCTTGAAATTCTTGCCTTTGACATTGAAATGGTAGCCATCTCAGATTGCTGCAACGGCCTCCTCCTATGCTGGTGCCACGTGACTGATGGATACTGCTATGTTGTCTACAATCTAGTGACCAAGAAGTTCAAGGTACTGTCGCCTAGCACCAGGGATGTTGGCCATGTGGTTGGTGAGGCTCACTTGTGTTTTAATCCCACGGCCTCATCGCACTTCCATGTGATAGAATATGTTGATAGTGAAGACGTTGTGTGCATAGTTGTGGAGATATACTCATCTGAAATAGTGGCATGGATCTACAAGGAATCTCAATGGGGCGAGGAAACTGATGTGACATTTTTTAGTGCATAGAGTGTGTTTCTTAATGGTTGTCTGCACATTATGGGGTACGCTAACTACTCCAGGATACTTGTTCTGGATATGGAGGGAAACAAATGGAGTAAAATTGATAGGCCTGATGGTGCTATACACTCCAAGCATCAAGCTTAGGGTCTCTTATGTTTGTGTCTTGTTGATGACACTCCGTTTAGAACCTAGCTTTTAATCTGGATCCTTGAAGACTATTATACTAACAATTGGACACTCAAGCATACAGTCAACACCCAGCAGCTGTTTGGAATGACTGATATGTGATTTGGTGCTTGTGAGCTTATGCAAGAGAAGCACACAGTGATTACAGTTCACCCAGAATGGAATTTGATTTTCTTTGCTGGTAGGGATGGAACAATCATTGCATACAACATGGACCGTAGAGAAGTTCATGACATCCATCACAGTGTCCATTGGTATGGTAGACGTCTCATTAAAAAAGAGTTCGACTGTAGACTAGTCTATCTTCCATATGTTCTCTTGATGTCAGATTCATTTGGATCCATTTGATGTATCTGTCTCTCATGACATTTTAAATGGACCAATGTTGTTTTCTTATCTATGGACTCAATGATGGACATTGTAATTATATGTCAACTACATTAGTGTGTCATTATGTCGCGATGTATGGCGTGATACTTATCTAGCTGCTGAGATATACAACGTGCAGTGTTTCTTGCGTTTAACATTAGGATAACATGAGGTATGTCCGGTGCAGTCAGATTTGCAATGGTTGGACTTTCTTACTTGTGCAGTTAAGTATGTACAACTGGTGTGGGCGGACAATCCCTTCTGCCACCCAGCATTACATTTTTCTGCTGTGATACCCCTCGATTACTACTCTGGTGATTGTAGTAGTAACCACGAAGACCAATAGGAACATACTCAAGCGATGGAAACGACTATGTCTTTAGCAAGGAGCAGATGTTCCTATGGGTGCGACTTTTCCAACGAGCAATTTTAGCGAAGCGGCGTTCTCGCAAGAGCACTAGCAAGGAGGATGAGGTGGAGGCTTTTTCCTCCCTCTTTCGCTACAAACTCAAATCCCGCATAATCCATGAGTTTAGTAGCTAAAATAAGGTGGGTAGTTCAAAAGCCCCCAATAGTTGTCCAAATCAGCAGGGAGTAATCATTATGTAACTTCTTATTAATCAAAGTCGGGTCAAAAGATCTTTCAAAAATAAATCGGTGAGGCTTTTGTTTTGCGATATTGTGCTATTTTATTTACTTGCACTGTATTAGTTCTTTATTCAATCCTGGGTGTGCTTGCCTGTTCCTTGCAAATTAGGCCTTAGGAACCATTCAGTCATGAACATTTCCTATTAACAAGCTTGCAGTAGAGTAATATGTTTTTTGAAAAAAATGTAGAATAATATGTGGCAGCCTCAGCTGAGAGCAGACTAGGGTGTTCTCCTAGGCTGAATCTAATTCCTCTTACTAAAAAACATGAAATATGTGGTAGTCTCTGCTTTGGAGCAGACGGGGCAGTCTCCCCGCCCATAGGCTTGAATTTTCAATGAAATTTTCGCTCCGTGCCCGCCAACACGCAGATGTCTCTCTTGCCCTTACACATGGAAAATATGTTCACCTAAGACAAGGTCATTTGTGGTATTATGGTGACAACATAAATGCGCAAGGACAGGCCCTCTCCACCCCCATCTCCCATTCTCCCAGCCACACCCATCTCACTTCCTGTTCTCTCCACTTTCAAATTTTCAAGCCGTGCCGCCACGCTGCTAGTCCACCCCACTCAGAGCACTAGACGCCATCGCCGCAACAGCTTGACTCCAGCTTCGATCCCCTAGCTCGGCACCCGTCGTGATCCATCGGATCCGAACCCTAGCTGGATCTCGATCCGGTATGCCATCATCAACGCCTGCCGCACCAGCTCTGCAACGACAATGAGACCTCGGGGCCGACAACGAACACTAGCCAGTCAAGGCAGAGTAACAGGTACCAAGATCCCTTTTTATGATGTGTGTTGTATTGTAGTGGTTTTTTATGATTTTTTATGACCTTAGTGGTTGAACCTGGGTTGATTGTTGCTGACACGTATTTGCACACCCCTGCTCTATTGTTTACATTTGGTTTAAACTTTAGTTTATTAAATACCTATGTAACGTAGATGTAGAGGAACCAAATCATTTTGAAGAAGCACGGATTACATATATCGCAAGCATTCAACTAAAAATGCAAGAACTTGGACTATCTACGTGCCAAAACCCTATGTCTCCTACAAATGAAAAAAAGTCAAGCAATGATCTGGAATATATCCCAGAACCGTGTGAGTTCACTGACAGTGGCTATGAAGCAGATGAAATAGATTTAGACTTTGAAGCTGAGCTAGAGTCCCTACCAGTTAAGTTGTTTGTTCTGTTCTGTATTTTGTTCAGGGGCAATGTAATCTACACATGCTTGCTACTTATGTTTATTTCATATCCTTCAGTGTTAGGTTCTAGGAAGGCATAGAGGAGACTCTGCTAGTAGGACAAAAGGTTTTGGTAATATGGGTTTCAGGCAAAGTTGTACAAAGCGAGTGATGCCAGCAGCACTAAGTTAACTGGTGTTTGTAGTTGGTCAGGTAAACATAAAGTGCTTGATGGATCAGGAGGAAGCGACCACAGCCCTATGCGCAACTTCTCCCCTCTAGATAACAGTAGCTATGACAAAGATGGAGAGGGTCTCTCTGAGCAAACTGCTGTCTTCCTTTAGATGCAGAACAATAGCGAATGTTGCGAAGGTTGGTATTAACCTACATATCTCTATTTGTTGATTTGCAATAGCTATTTGACATCAAGGCTACTTGTATAACAAACAAAAATTCTGCTAGATGACAATACCCATGCCGTAGAGGATCCTTCTGAGCAAGCTACTGTCTCCCCCGACCCATAGAACAATAATGAAATTGTCCAAGGTTGGTATTAACTTGCATATGTCTATCAATCAATTTCGCACTATCTATTAACAATCCGAATGTATGAAAACTATATAGAATGACCACTGCCAAGAAAGAGGAAATGATGGGGAAAAGGTATGGGACTTATGCTTGATGGAATGATTGGTGCATTTGGAGGAATGAGGATGCCTATCTCTATTGCCAAGGGGAACAGATGGCCACATGATGCACTGCAAGCCGCCCAGTTTGCCTCAGCGGCCAGTATAGTAGTCGTGGATCAAGTACATTACAAGACACCTGATGGCAAGGTCCATTTTGAAAATTTTCTACATAAGCTATATGTATGCATCGCTACCCCTTGTTTACATTCAACTGTGCCTTGAGCAATTAAGAAACTAATTTAATTTGCATGCACGCTACTACAGAAAAAGCTAGCCTTTGACCAGCATCAACCACCAACGAGAGATGCTTGTTGGAATGTGTTTAGGTGTGCTATGAGGCAGGAACGCTATAGGTTAAAGAAACTCTACTACAATAAAGTCCCTGCTGATTAGATCATGACATGCTCTCCTGTCCAATCCATGAATGATAAGCAGTGGAATGACCTTGTCCAATCTTGGTCGAGTGCAAAGAACAAGGTGCATGTGTAGTCATCGAATGCCTGTCTATTCCTGCTATGGTCTACTTATGCTGTAGTGTAACACCAATGACGTTACAGGATGTATCTATGAAGAATAAGAAAAACCGTGCAAAAGTTAATTACCATCAGGCTACAAGGTCTCAATCCTATGTTGTCAAGCTCTGCAAATTTGTAAGTGATGGTTTCATTGTATTGTTACTGGGACTTTATATATATGAACTGAAACTCATGTGCAATGTGAACAGATAGAGGACAAGAGGAAGGCCGCACAACAAAATCAACGACTTGATGAACAATAAGAGGGATCCGATGCATATGTTAATGTTGTGGAAGTCTTCAAGGAGTTCCATACCAGTAAGAAGAAAGGCCTTAGTGACGCTGCAAAAGAAGCTATTGGAAGTACCTTCACTTAATTTACATGAAATTTGCAATTATACACCAATCTATATGGTACCTGAACATTGTGCTTATGTAATCTCTGTTAGCTCTCTATCATCAATATGCTATGCAATATCTATGCATTAGTTGTTATGGATTAATCTCCTGGGTTTTCAATTTAAGTCCTCTACCACTATCTGCTATCTTTATACCACTATCTGCTACCTAAAGCTTAACTCTTTAACATACACAGGTAGCTATGGAAAGTCTGCAAGCCGCCTGTGTTCCTGAAGGGGGGAACCAATGACTAGTGCTGATGTTGTTTGCAAGGTCATCTGTGACTCCCACGGCAAGAATGAGTCCTCGTAACCAATTAGCAACAACCCTTTTCTAAAGAATACTGGTATCCTAACAAGCTCCACCATAACAGATACATTGGCGAAGAGGATGCTTCGACAAAAGCTTTTTGAGGAACAGGTTAGTTTAGCTACCCTCGTTGAGGAACTAGCTAAACAGAAGATGAAGGCATAGAAGATTGTGATGGAGTTTGGGGATTACAAGAAACATCAACAAGAGCAGCACTAGAAGGTCCATGAGGAATTATTGGCTGCCATTTCTTCTAGTAATTAACTATGGGTCTGCTGCTGTTGTGGCCTTGATGTCGTTAACTTTTGTGGTTTGATGTGTAGACCTATGTGCTGGTTTGATGTGTGGACTCGTGCTGGTTTGTTGTGGTGAAACTCTTGCCGTGGCATGCTGCATGGTGTGAAATGTAAATTAGTTTCTGTGATGTTTTCGAATGGGTGTTTGGATGATTCCATCTTATTTCTATGATGAAATGAATATCGGCTGTGGGCAATCTAGGGCAGCCCATGTGGTCGATTAATAATGGATCGTTGCTCTACACGTGCAATTGCCATGGCACGACACGTGTGTTTCTAAGTAACCAACACGCGGTTCAATAGCGTGAAGCCACGTGGCGGATTAACAAACGAAACATGGATGCAATCCACAATGGCATGTGGCAGAATGAGAGATGGCCACGTGTTCAGATAAAACCATGACAGATGGTCCAATGAAGCATGGACAAGTGGGCTAACAGGGACGCGAAATGTGTGCCAATAAAAAATTGACACGTGAACAAATAAATAAACGACAGATGGTCCAATAAAATAGAGACAAATGGGCTAATGGTAACACACAACCTGTGCTAGTAAGAAAGTGACACGTGATTCACTAGTGTCCCGACACGTGGTCCTCTAGGAGACTGAAATGTGGAAGACCCTGAGCACGCCATGGGCGCCTAATGGCCGTCTTTGCCGTCAATGTACACATACGTAGCCCTCATGTATGCATACGAAAAACTTTTGTGACGTCCACATGTTGTTCATCGAAGGTAGGCTTCCTCGAAGATTCCTTAAGGATCATCACAACTACATATGTGTGAGACGAGTTCCGCGACGGTGGCCTTTTGGTCACAGATTCCTCATGAACTTAAATAGTGATGAATTTCGTACCTATCGTGACAAAAATAGTTCATCACGGTAGATCTTATCTCTACTAGTGCTTGGCGCCGATGGACCGACCTAATAATGAAGAGCAAGTAAGGTCAAGGATCAATGGACCAAGAAGGTTACATGATGCCATGTAGTGGATCATGTCATTCGGAGACTTGGTGGTTGATGAAAAAGCAAAATGGGCTCAAGGCAAGGGTATAACCTATAGGTCCATTTTGTTTTGGACTCAAGACACCATAGAGGGTGTGAGTGGTTTAGGATCGATAGCCGAACAATGAAGAGGGGAAGTCTTTGGAATTCAGTTCATGAGTGCCACTAGGTCTATCATTCATGTCGATGCAATAGGTTCTACTGTGCGAATGAAAATCCTTTGCAAAATGTTAGGAAAATGCTAACACACAAGCACATGGAGATGTACATTTGATGGTGTTGGCACATTTGCAAATGTGGAGTTGTTTGCGTCGACGGTGAAAATGATTATTTTACAAGCATCGGACGCTGAGCTGTTAAGCGTCGAACATTGGGCGAGCGTCTAGATCGTTGTCTGAGCTGAGGCTGGTCTGGTGCGTGGCGTCGGACGTGTGACGTCAATGTCCAGAGTTGACTAGACATGTGGCCATGGAACTTGAAAGCGACGGACGCTGGGTGGCAGCGTTTGACGGTATTTGTGCCAGGCGTCCGATGGGCGTTAGACGCTACTCAGTGGTGACTATGAGATTTGACCGATCGACGAACGCCGTGGAGCTGCGTCCAATGGTGAGCGTCAGACGCCGGGATTAGCATCCAGAGGTGCATATAACGGCTAGTTTGAATTGCTGTTTTTGGCTCGCGATTGTTGCAAGTGTCTGACGCCGATGACCCCTGATGATCGATGTGATGAGGGAAATGGCTAGTTTTTGGATGTGGAGGCTATAAATAGATGGTGGTCGGGGCATGGCCACCACTCTTGACTCTCTAACCTTCTTGACATTCTATTGAGCTGAAGTTTTGCCCTCCTTCTCATCTCGCTAGCTTGATTGCTAATCTTGAGTGGGATTGAGTGATTCGAAGTGCATTTGCATGTGGTGATACATCTAGTGGCACTTGCGGATCGTTTGGCCGGTGATTTCTTGTTACTCCTGGTGAGTACCGTCACCTAGCTGGCTTGGAGGCTGTTGGAGGCGTTGGGAATAGTTGGTGATTGTTCTTTCCCACCTCCGGTTGATTTGTAAGAGGTTTTTCTACTTGTCCTCAGCGGAGTGCCAAAAGCAACTCTAATACACTGCTCGTGTCATTGAGTTACCTCACTTGAGAGTGGTGTCTTGCGGTGCTCTTGCAAGAGCTTGCCTTGTGAGGCCTTGACTTGCAAGTCAAGAACCGAGGAACTATCTAGGTGTTGGTCGACAGAACGGGGAGTTAGCTTGTCAGTGCACAAGTGAACCTCAGGAGAAAACTCATTGTGTCATCCCATGTTTCTCGTGATTAGTCTTCATTGTGATTGTTGTCATCATGATTGATTGGTTACTATTTTGGTGATTGGCAACATCTTCACTTCACCGTCGGTATTGAAGTCATCCTATCTATAGTGTAGCTTGTGTAGAAATAGTTTTCTTGCTAGCTCATTAGTGTAGAAAGTAGTGGCGTAGCTTTTGAGTGACATGGAGATCATAGAATATACTAGAAATGTCAATAGAAGGCTTGCCCACCATTTAGGCTATGCAAAACCCATGTTTACGCCGTTTGTTTAACTAACAAGTTTTGTCTAGTGATTTGTAGACTTTTAATTAGGCTATTCACCCCCCTCTAGCCATTTAGAACCTTACACCATCTTATTATCTAACCATTTAGATTCTTTCAGCTATCCACGGAGTCACCCAACCTGAAAATTGGCCGTTGCAAAGGCTCCTTGCGAGGGGCGACTCTAACGACGACTGGGGGGGCTGTGTGCTTCTTGATACCTCAGCAAAAGTACCAACATCATCAAACGGAAGTTTGTTTCTCTATCACCCTTTAGCTTCTGCGTTATATTGTGTACCTTGGTTGTGTCCTTTACCTTACTATCTTAGTTGATACGCAAGTTAATAGGATTAAAAACTAGGTTGCATAACTATTTCGCAGTAGAGATAGCAACATATCTAGCAAAACCTTAGTTGCACATCTAGATAGTTTATCTATACATACAGGTTCCGCTTAGGTTAAAACTAGAGGCCATATTTTAGAAATTTTTAAGTTGCCCAATTCATCTCCTCTTAAACGTCACGGTCGCTACGAGATGGATAGGTAAGCGTCACTGGGTCAAGAGTTAGTTGTTTGTTCTGCTAGCTGTTGTCCATCCATGCGAGTTAATTACGTAGCACACCATGCACGCACAGTATAAATACCAGCCGGGTCCTTTGCCAAGTGCCATAGGCACTCGGCAAAGCTACTTTTGCACTCGGAAAAGGCTGCTTTGTTGAGTGTCGGATATCGGGCACTCGACTAAGGCTTTTCCTGGCACTCGGCAAAGAAAAGCTGCCGTGATGGCCCAAGCCACGGTAATGGCCATCTTTGTCGAGTGTCCCGCGCTAGCACTTGGCAAAGACTTTATTTATTTATTTTATAAAAAATCTTTACGGAGTGCCGCCTTGCCTAGCACTTGGCAACGAATTTTTTAAAAAAAAATCCTTATATCGATTCCATTTCTATTTATGATTCCAAAATACACCCACTTCACAATTCATGGGAAGGTTGCAATCACTGATATCTTTGTGCTACAATGAACATAAACAACCAGCTAAGGATCTTTACTAGACAAACTGCAATGTTCGTAAGCACCAGCAAACGGACCAAACAATTATCTTTGTCAAATAAAAATCAGGAAATAGATTTGGTACACATATAAGAAAACTAAAGCTCTGTACACATATTAGGATGAGTAAATTGTGCAGCAAGAGAAGGGAGGGCTTGGTCTGTATGACTTATTAATTCACCTCAAATAGTTGTTGCCACTGCATATAATGATGGCTCACCAGCCATCCTTGTCTGTGTTTCCCTTGGACAGCCATGGCAAGAACTCGTCTCAACCTGAGGCAGACATAAATTCCATTTCAGTTGACTACAAAGGAAAATAATCACCACAATATAGGGACAAGAAGAGTGTGGTCCATTTTTTTAATGGAGAAGAATTCATTGTCAAAATTATAAGTGAGTAGCACGAGAGATTTATCAGTCGAAATATACAAATCTCACCCAAACATTTGGTGGGCACACAACATCTGCAATCTGCAGTAGATGTTCTGTAAGAAACCAGTGAGGACCCTGAAGAGCCTACTAAGCATGATGGTTTGCTACAGAGATGTTCCAAGATAAGGCACAAAAGTTACTTGCTAATGAGAGAATCTAGCTACTCATAAACAATCAGAGAAGCAGTGTCAAATTGTCAATACATGGAGAAGTCTGTTCACTGAAAATGTAATTTTTATTTGCCATTTTGATTTAGTAAGAATGGTAGGAAGCTTTAGGTATCCATCAATCAAATCGTTCAATATAACTGTAATTGTAAGTAGTATAGTGTAGTTTGAAGCAGCCCAGTGTTATCTTGACACAATATCATTAGCGTCTCACACTGATCAAGTTTGTCATAAACGGGTACAATAAGAAATTAGACACAAAACATTGTCACATTTAATTTTTACACTGATCATTGAGAATCGCAAATTTTCACCGCTTAGTCCGGGGTAGATAGATTATTTACTGCACTAGTGTGTGATTAGATTCCTGCAAGAGAGCTGGGGGAGTGTGAGCGCATGCATGCGCTGACAGCTTCTAGCTTGTACTCTTATACATCTTGAAGGGCTCAAGCTCAACTTCGTGGAAGCTGCAGGTTGTTCTTTCGGAAGGCGACGCCGACAGGGCTCACGGACCAGGATTGGGTTCCGCTCCTCGCGGACCAACCACGCATCCGGCCGGCCGGCCAACCTGACACAATTCAGTTCAGACCTTACTTGCTGAATTTGCCTGACGACAAAAGATGTAGAAGATTCGTAGTCTGTTTTAACCAATGCAAGAAGAAAGCTGCTACTCAAAACCAATGCTAGAGAGCTTTTCTATCTAACTGAATAGCCGAGTACGTTTTTTTTCATCTCCCATTTCGTCAACCGATTATTTCCAAAAGAGCAAATCAGGAAAGAATTTGTCAATTGGATGATAGTCTGGCACGTGATCTCTATCTAACTGAATAGCCAAGTTCGACTTTTTATTTATTTGGATTGAATGCGACGTCGAATTATATACTGATTTTATGTCAAAAGTATATATTACCTATGACATTTTCCAGATTTTCCAGGCCCGTGACTCTTCGATACAACATATAGACTGTTTCGCAAAAAAAAAAAAAGATACAACATATAGACATAGTGAAGCCTGATGCATGATACAGTGCTTCACCATGTAGAAGTATGACTTTTCGCATGTCTCGCTGTCACTAGTAGGCAGTAGCCAAACCAAAATTCATCCAAACTAAAGCCTCAACTAATTAACAAAAGATCACAGCGGCTGGCAGAATGTCATGAGGCGAATGTGCAACACAGTATTTTACACACAGCACTAAGATCCTTTTTCTAGTCTGCAGCCTGCAGGCACGAGATGGAGCTTAGCGATCCAGCTTATGTGACACAAAACGGACAATCTGACTCGAATTCAAAGGCAAATCGTTTTTCTAAAGCTGTTGGGTTTGGGTTGTTGGGTGGCTGGCGCTCATATCCTGTGGATCTGAGCGCTCTCTCCGTGACGCCCACCATAAAACTAAGCTTTGTTAGTTGACCTCTGCTCCGTATACAATGTACACATCATATGGTCCCACTTATATGGATGAAAGCCTTTGTCTTTAAACACCAACTTGCTTTTAGTTTTGGGTTGTGGTCAGCACTTCATCATAATCTATACTATATGTAATACCACATTGATTTTATTTTTTGTTTCAGAAAAAAAGTATTCTTGTTGTCTACGTCGTTGGACATTATTCTCTTGCTTGTACTTACTCCCCACGGACATTCTGAGGATTTCAACGAGAGGGACCTAGCGAATTGAATAAGAACGGTCAGTATCGATAAGCTTTCTGCTTTTCGATTGGTGTGTGCCAAATTCCAAATTAAGTCATATGTTCTCTAGATTTGCAGCAGATTCACTCCAGCTAGCTAGACTTTTGACGTACGCTACCTTTCATGGCGTTGAACTGGACAATGTATGCACTAATTAAAATTTACCATGTCTCGAGTGGAGCTTAGCATAGTTGCTAGTTAGGTTTATTAAGTCCTAGACTGGCACAACGTTCCTCTTTTTCTGAATTTGTTACTGGAGTAAATTCAGCATGCTTCCGAGATCGATGAGTGAGACTTGTTGAAACGAACGCTGCGCCGAGTCATGCATGGCATGTGCTTTCCTCACGGCTTCCATGCTCCTCCTCAACTGCACGATCGCTGGAAAGAACTATGGAGTTTACTGGCTGGCGGACGGTCACCCGTGTGTGCGCGCATGAACCTGACAACGACCGTGTCCAGTCACCTGTGAGATTAATCAGATCTAGGTTGGCGCTGTTAGCCATTTCTGTTTTTGGGTTTTCCTTTGGTTCTGCTTCCCGTGATCGTGCAGAGAAAATGTGTTGGACCTAATTTCCTTGTCAGTATCTTAGATTTGATTAGGAAAAACTAGATGATATAGCATATACTTTTGTATAGACATTGTCTCGTCAAAAACTTTATGTGAGAAACCATAAAGAAAAACTCATATAAAGAAAAGAGTACAATACATCGTATGTCCTAATATTATCCGTCAAAAACCCCTGTGGGGAAAATAAATAATATGACATGACCTTGTTTTGATATTGTCTCATTAAAAAACTTTTATATGAGAAACCCAATGAGAAAAATCCATACAAAAAAAAGAGTGCAATATGATATTTGCAACAAGCAGTTATTAATCAGCTAGACTCTTCCCCTGATAACAAGTTATCAATCAGGGAGACTCTCCCCTTGATACTTGCAAACCTCAAAGTAACTAAAATCATACCAATGTACTCAACACATAAGAAATGTGGAGTGTGGTAGACTTTGTGAATATCTCTACAAGATTATCACAAGACTTAGTTTATAAATGTTCATATATCCATATAACCTATAGGACAGAACAATCTTAATATAAAAATATTGCATTAAATGTAACTTGTTTTTATCTAAACAACACAAGTTGCATTACCTTTTTAAGATAATGACTTTTGATTCAATAGAATCAATATCACATATGTGATATGTCATTCTGTCAAGCTATACATATTAATGTGCAGCCTTGTAAATACAATATTAGAATGATTGTTATGTAAAGCTTATGACAATGATCTGGAATTTGAGGATCTTATAAATCACCAGAATTATTATATCCATGTAATCGGATCTTGGGTTATACCAAGACCTCATGTGCTATTTTGAAATATCAAGAGATATTCTTAACTTCGATCTACCAACATTTGGTAAGAGTAGCGCTGCTATTATATATAGCAAATCATTGCAAAATAATATCTGGCTGGGAACTTTTGCAAGATATGTTTGCGCATAAATAGCAAAGAGATAATGGACAACTTCTCCCAATATCTCGTCTCAATCACTATGGTATAAAACAATCTTCCTCTATCGTGAGGTAGAACAACCATAGGATATACCTTCATATCGAATTACTCAATACGATGTGGATATAGATAGCTTTAGTACAAATCCTGGGAGAAGATACTTGGATCCTAAACACAAAATGAAAATTTTGGTTTAGACCGTATCTCCCATCTCAAAACTCCGTCTTTAGATTATAATATGCTATTAACAAGTGTTCATTCCCCATGATGTCAAGATTATTGACAATCATATAATACTATGAAATCCAATCAAGGACTTTAAAATGAACACCACGTGTAATCAATCTTGTACCCCTATAATTGATCAAGGAATACTCACAAAGTCGATTGGACCAAATTTGACTTATCTGCTTAAAGCCACATATTGACTTAAACAATACACGATATATGTTGCGATTTTATATATGAGGATTGAGTACGTGAACTCCTTCCTGGAAGCTTCACAAATACTCCAAATGAAGTGATCATATAAATATATGCAATCACTACATCTATCAAATATTGTCACACTCTATTTTTAAGGATAAAAATAGAATGTATAAATAGTCTTATATGCGCCCCAGGAACAGTCACAAATATAAGATGATAAATTACAGAGAGTGTCATCACCCTATTTATTACATAGTGAACCAATATTTATTATAGAGTTTTGCACAAAAACAAATAGATAACTAATATAACTTTATTGCAAAAGCTCCACACAGGGACACACCAACTGGTGAACACCAAGCCTAGTACTCATCACGATAGCTCTTATTCCAACCTTCATCTGCTACCCATTCAGGATTTTCCAAAATTAAAAGTAAAGCAAGCGTAAATACACAACCATACTCAACAAGCATAACATGGGTTAATGAGGCTCAATTAAGCTGAAACTGTTTGACTGTATTTAGCTTTTACAAGTTAATCATATTGAGGCATAGCATCAAGGTAGTAAAAATTCCCATATACTCATGATCAGAATAACATTAATAAACATATAGCAATAATGACATTAAAATGAATATCTAAATAATTTAAGAACCATTATCCTTAATGTAAATGTGTCAAGACCGCCTTAACCGTAGGGCACGGACAATATATTGATTTAAACTCTGCGCAGAGGTGTACACTTTCACTGTGAATCATATTTTACAATTGAGTGGGTTAATTACTCCCAAACCACCGTAAAACATATAAAGCCACCTAAGGGTTTATCTAACAAGTTAGGGCTGCTAAGGTTTCTGCGCCCTACGAATGTAGTATCCCCCCTTCTAGATGGCACACAACCACAGCCTATACTCATATAGATAGGAGTCCAACTACACCCAACCCGGGCACACCCCTCTTGCGCCAAAATAGGAACCGCTAACAAGCTAAGAAAGGTCCCCTAGACCACTAAAGCCAGAGCCATATAGCCCTCTCAATTGTACGGAGTATCCATGATAAATCACTTACAGACAAGATCTCATGTTTGTTAAGAGTCATCGGTATCGTTAGTAGCATAAACACATATCATGTTATGAGATCATGACCGATAGAGCACTAGCATCACTACTACCCAATGCAACCCGAGGTTTTCAAGGAATTAGGATATCAAAGCTAGTTATAATCTGTAGGTCATCAAAGAAAACACATGTACATGAATTGTCATTTATAGTGAATAGGTAACAAGGAAGATCTATGCTATACTTTCCTTGATTCACAAAGTCATGCTAGTCCTGCTGATCCTCAAAGTAGCCTTACCCTCACCATCTGAACTCGACGTTAACAATCAACACCAGGCAATCCAATCGAGCATACATACACGAAGCAAACAAAGAGTTATTAAAGGAAGAGTACAACAATCTTATCAAAATAGAATAAAAAGTTTATAAAACTATTTTACACACTTCTACGATCACACAGACGTCAAGTTCACCGAAAACGGAGTTATGACGGCGAAGATATGAATTTTTAAAGATTTCCTATAGACAAATAAATAAATTAAATATTAACTAGAAGTATAAAGTCTCCAAAATATTCCAACAGTGGCATCACTGCATAGATTATGAAATTATGAATCTAACAAAATTTGAATGGACCCAAACGGAGTTAAAACGTGAAAGTTATAAGCTTTTAAAAATAATGATAAAACTGTAAATAGAGGAAAACGTATTTTGAAACTAAAAAAGGAAGAATACATTTTCCAGTGAAAGAAACATATTCTAGTTCTATCAAAAGGGAAAATACGCTTTCCAATGGACAAAGTGTATTATGGATCAGTTAAAAGGAACTACGCTTTTCAGTGAAGAAAACGTATTCTGATGAAAATGCCAAGGGCTCTTAATAAAATAGATAAAAGTCTAGGGGGTTTTTGGCAAATTTGCCAGCAAAGGGGTATCGGGCGATTAGATTCGTTTGATCCAAACCAACGACCAGGATTCGACCGTGGAGTCCCTCGGCGGTGCTCCGACCGGAGAAGAAGACAGACGCGGCGGCCGACATCGCCGGCGACGAGCGAAGCTCGCCGATGTAAATGAACTGGCCAATTCTGGCCACCAAATCAAACGTGACCGATACCATTCGAACGAGGAACTCACACCATGCTCACCTATGAGGAAGATGACGGCCGAGGCGAAGCGAGGACGGTGGGAGGCTTAGCGCGGCGGACGACGGCACCCTGCAACCGATGGCGGCTCGGGTTAGGACAAATTGAATCGAAAGAAAATTACCAAGGTGCTCAGGAGGTCAAAGTGATGCTTGCCAGCTAGTTTTCGACGATAATGACCCGACGGTCGCGGCTAATTTTGAGCTTCGGTGGAACTCGTCTATGACGGCTAGGGTTTGTGGCGTCGCTGCGGCTCGAGGCGAAGGCAGCTGGCATTAGGGTTTGGATAGGGTTGCGGATTGGGTTAAAGGCTTATATAGCCCGGCAAGGAGGAGCGACCGGCGTGGACGGCGGCGCGGGTCAAACTCGGTGCTTCCGATTCGGTGTCCGGGTCAGAGATGGAAGAAGGTGGCGCGGGCCCCTTTCGTCAGCCAGAGGAAGGAGAGAAGAAGCGGACGGCGGCTGCGGTCGTGAGCTGGGCCACGGCTTCGGCCCAAGAAGGAGAGCGGCAGCGTGGCAGCGGCTGTTGGCCTTGCAGGCGCTTGGCCTGATAGGCCAAGAGGAAAAAGAAACGGGCCGCGCGGTAGCAGGCCTTTAGGCCAAAGGGAGTGTAGGGAGTGCAGGCTGCCAAATGGGCTGCCCAAGCGGCCGGGCCAAAAAGCAGAAGTGAGAGAAGGAGGGAAAAGAAATGACTTTTCTTTTATTTGAACCCTTTTCAAATGTAGTTTCAAAATGTTTTTGAAATCCAATTCAAATTCAACCAAATCCAAACATCACCAAATAACTTATGCGCTAGCATGAGTGCACAAACATGCTTCTTGACTATGATTGACTTTAATTTTATGAAAATAGTTATTTTACCTAGGTTAAATGCTCACATAAATTGCAAACTAAACCATTTTTTGCTATTTTAAAACATGCAAAAATTTAGGGTGTTACAATTCTACCCCCTTGAGAGAATCTTGACCTCGAGATTGGATTAAGCTTACTCAAACAATTATGGATAAGTTGCCTTTAGTGCATCCTTGGTTTCCCAAGTTGCCTCAGCCTCTGAGTTTTGATTCCACTGCACCTTGCACATGCTAATAACCCGGCTTCGGATAACCTTTTTCAGCGGTATCCAAGATCCTTACTGGAAACTCTTCATATGTGAGATCGTTCTTAACAGTAAGTTCCTCTAAAGGTAAGTGTTCCTTCTCAGGTACACACAAACACTTCTTAAGTTGAGACACATAGAACACATCATGCACACCAGCTATACTTTCAAGCAACTCCAACTGATAAGCCACTTCTCCACATCTCTTTAAAACTTTAAACGGACCAACATACCTTGGTGCAAGTTTCCCTTTTTGGTTAAACCTCTTCACACTTCTCATAGGAGACACCTTCAAATACACATAATCACCTTCCTTGAATGCCAATTCTCTTCTCCGTGTATCGGCATAACTCTTCTAGTGAGATTGTGCTACCCTCAGGTTCTCCCTAATCACCCGTACCTGTTCTTCTACGGTTCTCAAAACATCTGTCCTAAACAATTGACTTCCCCTGTCTGGTTCCAAAACAACGGTGTCCTGCACTTTTGCCCGTACAGAGCTTCAAATGGTGCCATCTTGAGATTTTGTTGATAACTATTGTTGTATGAGAACTTTGCATAACACAAATTATTATCCCAACTGGTACCATACTGCAATGCACAAGCTCTCAACATGTCCTCCAAAATTTGATTAAGTCTCTCAGTCTGACCATCAGTCTGTGGGTGATATGCTGTACTAAAGTTCAACTTTGTTCCCAAAGCACTATGCACTGCTTTCCAAAAGTGAGATGTAAATTGAGTACCTCTATCAGACATGATCTTCTTTAGGACACCATGCAAACACACGATCCTTTCCAAGTACAGTGTAGCCAACTGAGGTCTAGTATAGGTGGTCTTCATAGGCAAAAAGTGAGCTACCTTAGTTAGTCGATCAATTATTACCCAGATAGAATCATAGCCTCTCTTAGTACAAGGTAATCCTGTTATAAAGTCCATACCGAACCTCTTCCCACTTCCATTCAGGTATCTTCATTGGATGCAATAATCCAGCTAGCCTTTGATGTTCAGCTTTCACATGTTGACAAGTATCATATAAGGCAACGTACTCTGCCACACCCCTCTTCAGACCAATCCACCAATAATTCTCCTTGAGATCCATGTACATCTTTGTACTTCTAGGATGGATAGAGTAAGCTGACTCATGTGCCTCTCGTAGAATTGCCTAACGAAGAGCTTTTACCTCTGGAACACATATTCGGTTGCCATGCCATAAAGTACCTTCTTCATCAATACAGAAACCGGGTGCCTTTCCTTCTGCTAACTTCTTAACTACGTACTTTAGATCCTCATCTTCCAGCTGACCCTTGCGAATTTCTTCCTCTAAGGTAGGTGTCACCTCTATCTCCATAGCATTAGTAACCAGAGTGAGATTCAAATGAGCAAACTCTGCACACAACCTATCAGATTCAGGTGTCACTCGAAGCTCATTAGCATGCTTCTTTCTACTAAGTGCATCGGCCATGACATTTGCCTTCCCAGGATGGTAGTACATATCAAAATCGTAATCGTTTAACAGTTCCAACCAACGGTGTTGTCTCATGTTCAAGTCAGACTGGGTAAAGATGCACTTCAAGCTCTTATGGTTAGTGAAGATATCAGTCTTGTGCCCAATCAGATAGTGTCACCAAATCTTCGGAGCATGAACCACAACTGCTAATTCTAAGTCATGGGTGGGATAATTAAGCTCATGTTTCCTCAACTGCCTTGAAGCATAAGCAACAACTCTACCTTCTTGCATAAGAACACATCCCAATCCCAAACGAGATGCATCACAATAGATAGAGAACTTCTTGCTTAGGTCTGGCAATACCAACACTGGAGCGGTTGTCAACTCTTCTTGAATTCTTCAAAACTAGCTTGACACTTGTCGGACCACATAAACTTGGCATTCTTCTCTAGTAATGCTATCAATGGCTTCGTAATCTTCAAGAATCCTTCAATGAATCTCCTATAATAACCATCCAACCCAAGGAAACTGCGAATCTCACTGACATCTGTAGGTGGCTTCCAATTCAACACATCTTTCACCTTGCTTGGATCAACTGCTATCCCACCATTAGAAACAACATGGCCAAGGAAAGAGACTTCCTCCAACCAGAATTCACACTTGCTCTTCTTAGCATAAAGTTTGTGCTCTCTAAGCTTTTGCAAGACTAACCTCAAATATTTTGCATGTTCTTCCTTGTTCTTTGAGAATACCAAGATGTCATCAATAAAAACCACAATGAACTTATCCAGGTATTCCATAAACACCTTAATCATCAAGTACATAAAGTAGGTAGGTGCATTGGTCAACTGAAAGGACATAACTGTATACACATACAACCCGTACCTGGTAGTGAATGCCGTCTTCGGTATATCTAAACTCCAAATCTTCAACTGATGATAACCCGAATGCAGGTCAATCTTGGAGAACACACAGGCACCTCTCAACTGGTCAAACAAGTCATCAATCCTAGGCAAAGAGTACTTGTTCTTTATGGTAACCTCATTAAGAGAACGATAATCAACACACATCCGTTGAGTTCCATCTTTCTTATCAACAAAAATCACAGGGGAACCCCAAGGTGATGCCTAGGACGAATGAAACCCTTCTCTTCTAATTCCTTTAACTATTTCTTAAGTTCTTCTAGTTCATTAACCCCCATTCTATATGGACGCTTAGCTATGGGTGTAGTGCCAGGTAATAACTCAATAATAAATTCAATATCGTGGTCAGGTGGCATACCTGGCAATTCATCGAGGAACACATCCGTGAATTCCTCCACCACCTAATTCTGAGGATCTGCATTGTCATCAAGCTGATTTAGTGTAGATGTGGGTCGCACTTGCACTCTGACATCAACAATGATTCTATCTCCTTTTGGTGTAGTAAGATCCACAACCCTCTCTTTACACTTTATCACAGCTTGGTGAGCTTCCAATCCTAGAATTAAATCAATACCAGAGGCATTCAACACTATAGGATTTGCTAAAAATTCTACCCCCCTTAAGTGAAGGTTAGATAAGGGGCAGTAGCGGTGAATTTACTACCATTTGGTTCTTCATGGCTACAACTGTTATGCTATGCTTTCTAACAAATGCTTGTGAGACAAAGGAATGCGAAGCTCCATAATCAAAAAGTACAGTAGCAGAGATAGAGTTGATGTTGAACGTACCCAACATAACCTCTAATGCTTCCTGAGATGTCTCAGTGGACACATGATGAACTTTCCCATACTGTGGAGGCTTCTAATTGCTATTCTACTGCTGAGGAGTCTGCTGATTCATCTTATTATTTGGACAGTTGAAAGACATGTGCCCCTCCTTTCCACATACAAAACACCTGGTAGGCGTATTGGGACCACCATTCTTTAGAGAAGTGTTATTAGGAGTAGTGAGATGTGGAGTCTGGTTGTTATTGGGATGCTGCTGATAGTGTGAGCATTGATTCCCATTCCAGTTCTGCTGGTTCTGACCATGATTCCACTGACTGCCTGGTCCTTGGTACTTCTGCTTGAAACCTTGGTAGAAGTTAAAACAGAAATGTGAGCTTCTTCCAGAGCCCTGTCCATTCATCTTCCTCTTCTTGTCCTGTGCCAGACGTTTATTATCTAGCATAATAGCACTATTCACTAACTCCTCAAAAGTATCATACTTATTGCCTTCCATTGTAATCTGAGTTCATAGTAAATGCCATTGAGGAAATGATGCCACTTGTCAACGTCCCTTAGAACTTCATGGGGAGCATAGCAAGACAACTCCTCGAACTTAGCATGATACTCACTCATAGTCATAGAGCCCATTTTGAGATTCCTAAATTCATCTTATTTCTGCTCTATGAGACCCTCCGGAATGTGGCAGGCCTTGAAGTCCCTCTCAAAAATCACCCAAGTGATGGGAGGAGCATTATTGAGATGAGCAGCTTGATACGACTCCCACCAGGTCTGAGCAGCTCCCTAGAGTTGTCTCGAAGCGTACAACACTTTCTCGGCATCATTACACTGTGCGAGATTCAACTGCTTCTCCACAGCACGCAACCAGTCTTCCGCATCCAAAGGATTAGTAGTGTGAGTAAACATAGGAGGATGACCTTGCATAAAATCCCTGCGATTATCCCTGGGTGGTTGTGCATGTGGTAATCCTCCAGCTTGCATAGTCTGCACAAATTGGGTCATAGCATGCATCATCTGCATCTGTGCCTCCCTCATTTCCTCATTGGTGATATGTCCAGCACCATGGCCTCTACCATGGTTACCTCTCCCACCATGAGCATTCATCTGTATTCCAACAAAAATCAAAGCTTAGAGAGATTCAGGATACAAATCACTTATATAAAAATAAGGATTGCAAATCTAAAAATTTCTAGGCTAGCTTCAATTTTAGCCGTATAGAAAAACAGTCATAACTCAAGATCCATGTATCAAAAGGAGACGTTCTATACAGAGTTGAAAAGGTTAGGAAATTATCTACAACTTTTGTTCAGACCATATTACCAGATTATGTCATCTAAGCCATCGAATTAATTGAACAATAGAAACTATTCAGAAATTCCAGACAGCACTGAACTTCAGATTGCGACAGACCTAAGTTCCAACTTAGAACTGATATAAACATGATTCTTATGGGAGTTGATAGATAAAGAAGTCTAGTTTTACCCAGAAAAATATCATAAGCATTGGATAAACCAATTTTGAGATATAACCAAAATATCACAGGCTGCTCAGAAGACAGCAAAAGCAGAGACTGGATAAACCAACCCAACTTAATTTAGTCAAACTTCAACCTTAATATCCTTAACTAAGAAACTTGTGGACATGCCCACCAAGTTCCAGCACTCACACAAAAATCTAAATCATCCATATTACATAATCATAAATCATCAAGCACTCAAAGTTCACAAACACTAGAATGACACGACTAAACTTGACTCACGATACTAATAACGTGCCTATTACATAAGGGTTTTCAAGCTAAGGTCAAAGCTCATGGTTCAGCCGTTCATAGATCTTTGGTTGTCCAGTCATGGTCCTAAGCCTATCAATATCTTCTTGTTGCTCTTTAATCTTCTACGCCTGCTGGTCCACCGTGCTTACTAGGCGCCGATGCGTGAGTATCATGTCACAAGCAAAGTGTGCCAATTCCCGTGACTCAGGTGGCAAATCTTGAGGATTCATCATAGCCCAGTCATCCTCCATACTGTAGTCAGCGTGAGGCAAATAGCAAAACTCATCATTTTGCATATGTCCAAAGCGATGACCACAGAGAGCAATCCAAGCCGTAAAAGCAGCACCCTCAATGCCATCCTCTTGAGTTGGACTAGGACCAAGATGCTCATAGATCATCTCTATCTTCATAGGAATTCTGCATCTCCCCTGGAGAACATATGGCCATATTTGTCTCCCAGTAAGTACCTTCCAATGGATGGGTGTGTTGGAAACAAGTGTACTCCACTGCAGGGTCCCAATCAGCATAGTAATCATGAAGAAGCTTCATGAGTCGTATATGCAATCTGGTGTGACACTCCGGTACGCGAGAGATCCTCACAGTCCATCCCATAGGAGCATGCGGTCCACCTCCTCCACCAGAACCACCCGTAGATGGCGGTGGAGATTGACCACCATTTTGATTTACTTCCTCCTCTTCTTCTTCAGCAGCCTCCATTGGTTCTTCCTCTTTAACTTGAGGTGATGTAGGCACCAGGGTTGGTGATGGCAGAATATCTTCCCTAGACTCCATGTGGTTGAACAGAGCACAATATGCAGCAGCAGTCATGTGGCAGGTATAAGGAGGCATCTATAAGATTTAGACATAGGTTAGGGCGGAGTCAAGATTTTCATAATAGCATAAAAATTGAGTAAATAACAAGGTTAAAGTTAAGAAGCATGAAACTAGTAAAGCAAAGGAGACTAAGAACGACCACTCTATCTAGGCTTGCGTCCTATAGTCAACACGGCTCTGATAACAACTTGTCACACTCCATTTTTAAGGATAAAAATAGAATATATAAATAGCCTTATATGCGCCCTAGGAACAGTCACAAATATAAGATGAAAAATTACAGAGAGTATCATCACCCTATTTATTACATAGCGAACCAATATTTATTACAGAGTTTTGCACAAAAACAAATACATAACTAATATAACTTTATTGCGGAAGCTCCACACAGGGACACGCCAACTGGTGAACACCAAGCCTAGTACTCATCACGATAGCTCTCATTCCAACCTTCATCTATTACCCATCCGGGATTTTCCAAAATTAAAAGTAAAGCAAGCGTAAGTACACAACCGTACTCAACAAGCATAACATGGTTTAATGAGGCTCAATTAAGCTGACACTATTTGACTGTATTTAGCTTTTACAGGTTAATCATATTGAGGCATAGCATCAAGGTAGTGAAAATTCCCATATACTCATGATCAGAATAACATTAATAAATGTATAGCAATAACGACATTAAAATGAACATCTAAACAATTTAAGAACCATTATCCTTAATGTAAATGTGTCAAGGCCGCCCTAACTATAGGGCACGGATAATATATTGATTTAAACTCTGCGCATAGGTGTACACTTTCACTGTGAGTCATGGTTTACAATTGAGTGGGTTAATTACTCCCAAACCACCATAAAACATATAATGCCACCTAAGGGTTCATCTAACAAGTTAGGGCCGCTATGGTTTTGGTGCCTACGAATGTAGTATCCTCCCTTCTAGATGGCACATAACCACAGCCTATACTCATATAGACAGGGGTCCAACTACATCCAACCCGGGCACACCCCTCTTGCGCCAAAATGGAAACCGCTAACAAGCTAGAAAAGGTCCCCTAGACCACTAAAGCCAAAGCCATATAGCCCTCGCAGTTGTACGGAGTATCCATGATAAATCACTTACAGACAAGATCTCATGTTTGTTAAGAGTCATCAGTATCGTTAGTAGCATAAACACATATCATGTTATGAGATCATGACCGATAGAGCACTAGCATCACTACTACCCAATGCAACCAGAGGTTTTCAACGAATCAGGATATCAAAGCTAGTTATTATCTCTAGTCATCAAAGAAAACACATGCACATGAATTGTCATTTATAGTGAATAGGTAACAAGGAAGATCCATGCTTTACTTGTCTTGATTCACAAAGTCTTGCTGGTCCTACTGATCCTCTAAGTAGCCTTGCTCAACAAAACCCTCACCGTCTGAACTCGACGTTAACAATCAACACCAGACAATCCAATCGAGCATACATACATGAAGCAAACAAAGAGTTATTAAAGGAACAGTACACCAATCTCATCAAAATAGAATAAAAGTTTATAAAACTATTCTACACACTGCTACGATCACACAAACATCAAGTTCACTGAAAACGGAGTTATGACGGCGAAGATATGAATTTTTAAAGATTTCCTACAGATAAATAAATACATTAAATATTAACTAGAAGTATAAAGTCTCCAAAATATTCCAACAGTGGCATCACTACATAGATTACGAAATTATGAATCTAACAAAATTTGAACGGACCCAAATGGAGTTAAAACATGAAAGTTATAAGCTTTTGAAAATAATGGCAAAACTGTAAATAGAGGAAAAATGTATTTTGAAACTTAAAAAGGAAGAATACATTTTCCCGTGGAAGAAACGTATTCTAGTTCTATCAAAAGGGAAAATACACTTTCCTTTGGACAAAGCGTATTATGGATCGGTTAAAAGGAACTAGGCTTTTCAGTGGAGAAAACGTATTCTGATGAAATTGCCTAGGGCTCTTAATAAAATAGATAAAAGTCCAGGGGGTTTTTGGCAAATTTGCCAGTTGAAGGGGTATCGGGCGATTCGATCCATCTGATCCAAACCGATGGCCACGATTCGACCATGGAGTCCCTCGGTGGTGCTCTGGCCGAAGAAGACAGACGCGGCGGCCGACATCGCCGGCGACGAGCAGAGCTCGCCGACGTAAATGAACCGACCGACTCTGGCCACCAAATCGAACGCGATCGGTATCGTTCAAACGAGGAACTCACACCGTGCTCATCTGTGAGGAAGATGATGGCAGAGGCGAAGCGAGGATGGTGGGAGGCTCGGCGCGGCGGACAGCAGCACCCTACAACCGATGGCGGCTCGGGTTAGGCAAAATTGAATCGAAAGAAAAGTACCAAGGTGCTCAGGAGGTCAAGGCGATGCTTGCCAGCTAGTTTCCAATGATAATGACCCGACGGTTGTGGCTAATTTCGAGCTCCAGCAGAACTCGTCTATGACGGCTAGGGTTTGCGGCGTCGCGGCGGCTCGAGGCGAAGGCAGCTGGTGTTAGGGTTTGGATAGGGTTGCGGATGCGGGTTAAAGGCTTATATAGCCCGGCAAGGACGAGTGACCGGCGTGGACGGCGGTGCGGGTCGGACTCGGTGCTGTCGACTTGGTGTCCGGGTCGGAGATGGAAGAAGGTGGTGCGGGCCCGTTTCGTCAGCCAAAGGAAGGAGAGAGTAAGCGAACGGCGGCTACGGTCGTGAGCTGGGCCGCGGCTTCGGCCCAAGAAGGAGAGCGGCAGTGTGGCAGCGGCGGTTGGCCTTGCGAGCGCCTGGCCTGAAGGGCCAAGAGGAAAAAGCAACGGGCCGCGCGGTAGCAGGCCTTCGGGCTAAAGGGAGTGCGGGGAGTGCAGGCCGCCAGATGGGCTGCCCAAGCGGCCGGGCCAAAAAGCAGAAGTGAGAGAAGGAGGGAAAAGAAATGACTTTTGCTTTATTTGAACCCTTTTCAAATGTAGTTTCAAAATATTTTTGAAATCCAATTCAAATTCAATCAAATCTAAACATCACCAAATAACTTATGCACCAGCATCAGTGCACAAACATGCTTCTTGACTATGATTGACTTTAATTTTATGAAAATAGTTATTTTACCTAGGTTAAATGCTCACATAAATTGCAAACTAAACCATTTTGGCTATTTTAAAACATGCAAAAATTTAGGATGTTACAAATATCAACTGCAATGATAGATGCTTTTGTACTGCCAATCAAAGGTAGTATCAGAAATTTATAACTTACTATGGAGAATAATTGCATTGAAAATCAATGCCTGGGCTTTGCGTAAACCCCTGGTGCTACTAGTCTTGCTTTGTAACTGACCACCACGTTGTTCTCAATCCAATCTAGGAGAAAAACATTTTGTATCCACAGTAAAGGTACCATAAGGTGTTGGCATCAGAACCCAAAACACCTCTTTTCTGATGAGCAAGACTATCTTTGTATGTACTACATTACTCAACAAGTTCCAGTAAGAGTGACAAAGCACTCTGCCATGGTCTTATTAATTGGATGACTTGGAATATTGTATATAATTTATCCAGAGAAGTATGTGTCGACAAATGTAGCCTTTATATTATACAATTCTCCAGTCTATCAAAAATTCAAAGATCCTGAATGACTCATCAGACTTCCTCAAACGAGAGTCAGGGCTTTTCGATCTTTCAGCATCAGTATTTGGTGCACCTCTGAGCTAGGTTTGTGGATGACATCTATCCACGGGGTAATAATCAATGTTTACCTAATAGTATTGCAAACCATATAGGTTGACCTGCATTTACTATCTTAGAAGGAAATCCTTCTATTGCTAGCATGAATAATCCTACTTTATGGCCATACTACTCCCCTCTTATTTACAATTGGGAGTTGAGTAGTTTTACTTAGTACCACTATTCTTTCTGGCACATACTTGCAACAGATTAGTAATCAGTAAATGCATTTGGCAGTTTATTTGCAATGTTATGCAAATCAACAATCCTTGAACTCAAAGTTCAGTTCATTAGTACATGATCCTGAGCTTAAAATGCTTTGTGCATTACAAATAATTTCTAGGCATTATATATGGTACTACTAATCTCCCCCTAATGCCTGGAAAAGCTCAATGAAACTAGCATACAGGTTGTAAATAGATCCTGAATAAGAGATCTAGATACTTAACAATCGATGGAGATTGAAATCTCTCGTTGATCCCCATTTTCCTATGTGAATCCATCATGTATGCTGTGGCGGTGAGATTGGTACGTATGCAATGTAACCTAATCTTACGCATATAGGAAATCTTCATGAATTTCGACATACTAAATGCATATATGGGATATGCAGTTAATCATAAGTCAGGAGTGTGTAAATCTACCTGACTCCAATGTGAAGTTGGAGACAACAATTTACTAATAATGGTCCTGCTATGATGTTAATGTCATACTTATAGATTCCAGTTATCCTCATTTGTATATCTAACTAAACTTTCTTATACCTGACAATCGTCATTGTAGGCATAAAAGTTTAGTAATATTCATGATAATGCTCATAAGATGAGGCATTATCTACCAGATGTGTGGCTGAGTGCGGATACTTCCACACTCTAGATTATCGCGCAGATGTATCTTTACAACCATGAAATGCCTGAAATGTCTGTTCAATCTTTGTATCGGATCCATACATATTATCTTGAATATGATCAAGGAATCTAAGATATTCAACCTGATTTTAAGATAAGAGGATCTTAGAATCTGTTTCCCTGTGGCAATTATTGTGTCCACACTATTAGAAAACATAGACCAAAATAATTGCTAATAATTTTTCACGTATCCCATAGGATGACCAAGTTGATCATTCAAAATCCTGAATGCATCAATAGTGTGAAAAATTCTTATACGCAACATGTTGTATGGGGGGTATGATTGTATGCAAATGCAACCAAAATGAGATTTATTTTTTTACTTATATGCCATATCCAATTTTTTTGTTTTTGTTTTTCAAATTAAAACACAATTGGATATCTCTATAATTTGATAAAACACAAGTGTAATTAGGAAATAATTAAATATCCTTAGTTATTAACTCAGTATCAATAGGGACAATGATAGTGGCAAAATAGGCCAAACTATCATCACATATCAATGATAGCAAAAAATTATTCCCTCTTCTTGTCATAAGAACCAGAAATATTTTGTTTCTTCCCTAATAGAGTTTGTGTGTCACACCCCAAAATTTTTATTTTGGGATGTGAATCGAAAACACTAAATAAACTAAAAGATTTATGAATTTCTTTAAAATTAGCTAAAATTTTATTCTTTTGTTATCATTATAAAATGGTGAAAATGTGGCTTTATAAAACTTTTATGAAGATAATAAAGATGGGTTTGTGCTTGGTGCCTTGTTTTATTTTGTTGGTGTTTGAAAAATAATTTTTAAAACCTGAGCAAGACACGGCTAGGTCTTTTCGTGTTTGGAAATAAAGCTTCGAAAACCCAAGTTTGCCCCAAGAAGGTTTTGAAAAACGTTTTCAGAAAAACCCTTTCCCTTGCATAGATAGAGAGAGAGCCTTTCCTTTCCCTCTTTAGGGTGGGCCATCGCTCTAGCTAGGCACCATCCTCTACCTAGCCCTACTAGACCTAGTTCAGTCTCTAGACATCCCTGGCTTTCCCTAGTCTATCCTGGCCTGACCTAGCTTGCTCTGGCCTCTCCTAGCCTCATCTGGCCAGTTTTGGCCAACCCCAGCTAGCCATATCTACTTGTGGCTACTCACAGTCAGCCATGGCCAACTTCGGCCGGCCACAATCCAGCCATAGCCTACCCCGGACACTTTGAGCCTTTCCTAGCCTCAACAGGCCAACTATGGCAAGCATTGGCCAGCTCCAGCCGGCCATGGCGAACTCTGGCCGGCCACAGCGAGCACCAGCCGGCCACCAGCAGCCATAGGTAGCCGCAGCCGGCCCAACGGGCCAAGCCTAGCGGCTTCAGCATCACCGGTTCCCGCCCGGCTATAAAGAGGGCCAGCCCCGTGCACCGTAGCCCCTTGGCAACCCTAGAAGGAGCCGCGCTGCCACCCGCAAAACCTAGCCACGCGCAGCCGGCCAGAGCCAGCCGTAGCCGTCTACAGCCAGCCGCCACCGGCCACAGCCAGCCGCTGCCGGTCGGCCAAGTCCTGGCCGAGGGCCGTGGTCCTCCCCCGCGCGCGGTAGCTGGCCACCGCCTGCCGTAACAGGCCGCAGCTGGCCGCCGCCGCCGGCCGTAGCAGGCCGCAGCCGGCCGCCACCGGCCGTCTAGCAGGCCAGGGCCGAGGCCCCTTGCCTCCAGCGCTGGTGCCGCGGCACCATGGCTGCCATGGCCACGATCTCCAACAGCCAGAGGTGGAAGATGATGTAATTACGAGTCTGCCACCTTGCAGTTATTTATAGATTTGCCATCGATCGTATTATCTCCGCCATTTCATCGTTTTAACTCCGATTCGGGCGATTCAAGTTGCATTAGTTTTATATCATCGTGTTCTATGTAGTAGAGTTAATTTTTATCATGTATCATGCTTTTCTATATTTAGCTAAATATTAAATTATTTAATATGCTTGTAATTAGTTAGTTTTATAGTTAAAAACAATATCCGTTTCATATCTTCATAATTATACATGACACGTAATAGACCATACATGCTCTCGTATGTTTATGTCATTTACAAAGCAAAGTTTAAATGTCTTAATAATGTGAGATATGTTTATAAATAAAACATAGTTAGTTTAACTTTTCTAAAAATAAATTATGGTTTTATGTAATCTGAGTTAATAACTTATTCATGATTTTCTTTAAATAAAGTAAATAAAGCTTATAGTTGTTTCTTTTATAACATAAAGCCTTTCGGTAGGCGTTTCTTGTGATCGTAGCTATAGCTCTCTTTTAGCATGTTGTTTTACCTTGTGTGGTGTACTTGTCAGTGTTTCGACCCCGGGGATCAACACCAACGAGTAAATTCGTAATTGCGTGCTCCCTTAATCCGGTGGGTGATGCAAGAAGGACACAGCGATTTATCCTGGTTGGGGCAAAGAAGGCCCTACGTCCAGCGAGGGGAGGATAGTTCATGTTATCTTGCACCGAAGCGCTAGTACAGGGGTGAATACAAGCGGGTGTGAGAAGTGTGGGCTTGAGCTCGAGCATTTCAGGCGCTTAGCTCTCTATACTGTCTCACGGTGTTGTTCTGTGATCTAAGCCTTAGCGTATGAAGCTCTAGGATCTCTCCTCTAGCTAAAGTCCTGGCTCCTCATTTTATAAGTGAGGGAGGGTCACAGGAGTACATGCTTTTGGGGCTCACGTGGTTGGTGACGTATGACGTTGATGCCGATCATGTCGGTGCCGCTGTAGAGGCGTACGTCGGTATGGGAAGCCCTGCGGCCATGGCGTCGGTAGTTGTTGAAGTGTTGATCGAAGTTGTTAAAGTCCCGCTCGAGGGTCAGCGTGACGGTGTCAAGGGGCGACAGTCAAGGCGTTGGGTCGAGTTGAGGGGCTCGAGTCGAGGGGGTCGAGGCTCATCGGATAAGGTCGAATCTCGAGATATGCGGGGAATATGCATCTCGAGGGGGTGCCAGATGGGGCACAGTGCTCAGCATGGCATGGCAATGAGATACGATCTGCGGGATTCTAGGGTATGGGCGGTAAAAGCAGGATTTGACTGCCATACCCACAGCTGTTTCGATAACTGTGGCCATACGGTTAGGCGGGAGCAGGTAAAATGCATTGAATGCGCTGAATTCATACTAGGAGTAGGTAGCCAAGGGTTCTACAATGCTTGAGGGCTGCCCATTCCAGGGGCAAAGTTCTGTCCTCGAGGCCGGCCCATTCGCCCGGGCAGAGTTCCATCCTCGAGGGGTCGCCCGAGTCACAGCCTCAAGAGTATAGTCTCGGTCTGTACGGTGGTCCGTCGAGCAGGTTGTGGCTTTGGGCTATCGACGCCTGTTTGTGGGCTGGTCCATCATGCTTTAGTTTGTGGACTTTCGAGCGGCAATGAGGGATGTCGTTGGAGGGCTTGCATTGCTGACTTTGGGGATCCACCCAGTTAAACTAGGGCTTAGGGTACCCCTTTCCCACGTAACCGACAGTAGCCCCCGAGTCTCTGCGCGAGTGCTGGCACTCGGGCAGGGGGTCAGGAACAGGGAGCGAAGTGTGGCTCGGATTTTTCCATGGGGGGCGCACGGGCATTCCCCGCGGGGGTAGCCTGCAAGGCCTCGGAGGAGTCAGAGGACTCCTTCGAGGGGTTTATTTGTCTTCAGTCGAGGGGTGCTCATCCAGTCGGGTGCAGACCTAAACTGGAGTCGTGGCGCTTTGCTGAGGGGTACGTAGGAACATCGAGCCCTCAGGGGATTTTTGACCCTCTTTCCTCGAGGGGTGCCGGGCACGGTCGAGCCTCCGAGCCTCGTGTGGCTGGGGCGTTGCTGGCCTCGATGTTCCTCTCATGAGTCCTTTCGATGGCACGTGAGGAGAGAAGCGTCGAACTACCCTCGATAGGGCGAGCCTCGAAGTTCTTAGTGAGCTGGTAACGGGAGATTCCAAGTGAGAGCCCATTTCTCGTTTGATAGAGGTCGGCAGGAGGCTCGGAGGCGGCCTCATTAAAGAAAAATGCACGGACCTACGGATACTAATTCCATTCGATAGGTCTCGGCGGCTCGATGCCTCCCTTCGGGGGATTCCGTTCCTTAGCATTTCTCCTTGGATATGTCCAAATGGGTCTCGAGAGTTCGTTCTCGAGCGGGGCCTCGTGTTGGCTCCTCCTTAGTCATCCCTGACTCGGGTGCTCGAGGGCAGCTGTCGAACCCTGGTCGAGGGCCAGCCTTCGCTCCCTCGAGGCTTGTTGTGGGGCCGGAGTCTGTTTACCTCTTCAGGGGATTTCCAACCCTCTTTCGTTGAGGGGTGCCGGGCATGGTCGAGCCCCTGAGCCTTGTGCGGCTAGGGCGTTGCCGGCCTCGGCATTCATCTCATGAATCCTTTCGATCGGACGCGAGGTGAGAAGCATCGGACTACCCTCGATAGGGCAAGCCTTGAAGTTCTCAGTGAGCTGATAATGGGAAAATCCAAGTGAGAGCCCGTTCCTCGTTTGATAGAGGTTGGCAGGAGGCCCGGAGGCGGTCTCATTAAAGCAAAATGCAATGGACCTATGGATACTAATTCCATTCGATAGGTCTCGGCGGCTCGATGCCTCCCTTCGGGGGGATTCCATAAAAGTCCTAGCATTTCACCTTGGATGTGTCTAAAGGGGTCTCGAGGGTTCGTTCTCGAGCGGGGCCTTGTGTTGGCTCCCCCTTGGTCACCCCTGACTCGGGTGCTCGAGGGCGGCTGTCGAACCCTGGTCGAGGGCCAGCCTCCGCTCCCTCAAGTTGATGCAGCCCATCGAATCTTGAAAGAACTCGTTGAAAAAGAGAAAATACTTGACGAAGTCGTCAAAAAGTAAAGTGCTGGTAAAAGTAAATTGCGATAAAAAGTAGATTTGTTTATTGATGCTTGGATGCTCATTACAATGCCCTCCGGCACATATTTATACTCTGCTATTCAAAGAATCCTAACCGAATATGAAAAGCTTAAATATAGAAAAATAAACTTATTCCTTATACGAACTCTATCTCTAAAGGAAAGAAATAAAACTCATATAGGAACTAGACTCAGACTACACTACAAAGATCATAAGCTCACATGATACCGATCCTCTGTCTGTTTTCGTCATGATGAAGTTATCTTTCCATCGGCATGCTCTCTGGTATCGGCAACAATCTTCTAGTCTCCGGCCTGTCTCATCGGCAACAGCTCTTCAGCTTCATCGGTAGCAATCCTCTAGCTCCCTGCCAGTCTCATCGGTAACAGCTCTTCAGCCTCATCGGCAATGACTCAGACCAATCCACCCTTCATCAGCAACCACATATCGGCAACATCAAAAGTAATGCTGAAGACAAAATAATAACCAATCCCTTGCCGATTAGCTCAGTTTCCGATTCTTACTGACACGTGCCGAAAAACGGTGTCAACACATGCCCCCAATTTTGGAGTATAAAATATTTTATGCACCAAAATTTCCTCCAAGTCATGATTGCCCATCGCCGAGCCGCCTGAGCGTCCCCTTGAATATTGTGCGCGCTGCAGTAAAAACCCTATATCAATGGGCCCATAAAACACTTCCTCCGCCGTGGCCCATCCTTTACTCTCGTTTCAACCCTAGCATTTCCTCTCTCCGGCGGCGACATTAGCAAGCAGTCTTCCGGCGAACTTGACTGGTGACATTCTCAGTGGCAGTCTTCAATCTCCATCAGCATCCCTCGCTCTTCTTGGCTTCATCCGCAGCCATGTCTGTCAACTTCGACGTCCCCAAGGTTAATTTTCTTCTTCATTCATCTTTTGATATTTCTTCTCTCCTTTTTCGCATAGTCCATGACTCCTCTTTATCTTCCTCCTTGACCTTTAATCTAGGAACTTCGCAATAAGCTCATCATCCCCACGCATCGAGGCCAAATAATTTGCCTAGGCCCAATGGGGAATCCAGATCCGACCGATATCATCAACGCAGAAACCAACCGCATCCCCTTCAGAGCTCAAAATTTCAATTTAGAATTTTGGGCCGATACTTTTCGATCCTGGCCAAAGATCACCAAATGATGGAAAGACTGGTATTTGAGGGTTGCCGGGCCGATGGAGGTCTATTGGGCAGAACATAGATTAGACCAATGCATTAGACTGTCCATTGCTGATATGGAGAGGAATGAATCAATGTTGATTGCTGCCTCTTACTTTTGGTCTGACACCATGAACGCCTTCATATTCAAACATGGACCAGTCTCTCTAACTCTTGCCGATGTGTTTATGCTCACTGGCCTAGACATATCAACTGCTAATGACAACACTCTGTTCCAAAGGACTGACTACCTGAAACATCGGTGGCTGGACTGGGTACATCAAGGAATATCAAAAATCCGGATCGGTCAGTCAGAGGGAGCATTCAGCCTTCCTGAATATGTGGCTAGAAAATTTCATCTTCTACGACAGAATAGTTGGACCAACCAATATGCATCTATCTACAGTAGAGATGTTAGCTAATGGCGTCAAACTTCCTCTTGGCCGATACCTTCTTGGTTCAGTCTATCATCTCCTCCACCAAGTTTCACAAAGGCTGTTACAAGACAAGTCCATCGGCAATCTGGGAGGTCCTTGGTGGTTCATCAACATGTGGCTGAATGCACATATGCACAAGTACCTTCACTTTGATTTATTTGCCCAGCAGTTCCCTCGAGATCTCCTTGAAGATTACCAACTTGGAGAAGATGAATTGGCAACACGCCCCCCTTAATTTTGGAGAAGCGTTAGCAGTACTTCCTGGGGCAGAGGCCAGCAGAGCCCAAATTGGCAACTTCTTCCAAAGGCTATACATCAGCAATCCTCCTGAGCTCCGGGCCTGGGTTCCTTATATTGATGACGAAGCACGATTCCAACTGCTCTTCAACTTTGCTGATGATGCCTTGAATAAAGACGCTGAGATCCTCAATGCAATGATCACCCCTCGTGCCATCCTGGTCAATATGTTTGGAAGTGGAAAGAACATCAATACTACATATGCTACAATCCATCGGCAGTAGCAAGACAACTAGCTTTCGGGCAACTGCCCATCAAACTCTGCCATGCCAATGTGATTAAGCCGAGAGAAACTATCACTAGCAGCATGGATTGGTGCAAAATAGTCACTCTTCTTCCTGATGCCAATACCTCTAATGTTGACCTGACCGATTGGGCACCGGCTTCCTTCATCACTGAATCTTTCAAATTATGGTGGCAAGAGTGGAAAGAGCAAATATTCTTTGCATCTCCTCACTTCTATTGGAATCTCATCGACCCTGTTCATGCCATACCTGCCGATGCAGTAAGTTTGACCATCTGCACTTCTTCCAATTCTCTTTTTCAATCTATCGGCACCTAACTCTTTCTCAACAGGTTGATGACCCGATCCCAACATTGAGCAAGAGCGGCAGAGTCATAAGGCTGCGGCCGATATCCCCAATATCCATAATCGGCCATAGAGCTCCCTCATTAGATGCTCTGCCATGCTGCGGTCGTTCCAAGAAGAGCTCCTCCAAATCAAATTTGACCAGAAGTATGGCTGCTCCATCGGATACGGTTGCACCCTCAGCACGGACATCCTAGGTAACTGTCTTATTTTTTTCTGTGTGTGCCAACTGCCGTGATATACTAATCTCATATTTCAGGGTGCAAGTTCTACATTTGTTGAATCCTCATCGGCAACTCACCCTTCATCTCCACCTGCTGCACCTTCATTGCCACACTTCGTCGTCCTTGACGATTTTCCAGAGGTACCCCTCAAATTAAACTCTGACCATTGTATCAGCATTTTTACTCATCTGCTTCTCTCATAGCATCAAGTAGTCGCATCGACAACTACCCCAAGTGCGCAGACATCTCATCCACCCATTGCTGATGTACTCCAGCCATCTGGTGCTGACGTTTCTCAGCACAAGCGCAAGGTTTCATCGGATGAAGAGTCCCAATCAAAGCGAGCGAGGCCTACACTAGCTCCAGTTGCATCATCGGCATCCTCACCCTACCAGACATTGCCTGATGTTCCAACACAGACTTCCCCATCGGCAACTGTTCTCCAATCAATAGTTGTACCTGTACAAGAATCTTCATCGGCACTGGCGTTGCAGCAGCATCCAACCGAGGTATCAACGCAGGAAACACCATTGGTAATCATACCTCAGGTTGCTTCTTCTAGCCAAAGGCGAGAAATTGCCTGAAAACAAGTAAGTTAACTCCCTTAGTCAATTTTCGACATTTATATCCTTTAGCTAACAACTTTTCCCTTTTAGGAGCAAGATTCCCCCGATAGCCTATTCTCTTTCTCTATTATTGGAGATATTCCTGATGATGAAGAGAACGAAGAAAGCTCTGCCCCAACCTTAGAAGCCTTATCCTCTGAAATTAAATCTAGGCTGGAGACACTGCTATCCCTGCCGCAACAGGAAACTTCTCAGTTAGTCCAGGATTTCAATTCTACCAGGGCAACTTTCAAGGCAATTCGAGGCCAGATTCCTGCCGATGTTGAAGAAATCCTTTTCCAAGCCGCAAATCTAGAGAGTCGGCAACTTCAATATCAAAAAGCTGCTCAACGTATTGCCATAGGGCTACCCAAGCATGACTCCAGGAAGAGATGATGAAGTATAAACAATCTGTTGATGAGAAACATAAAGACATCGGCAAATTGGAAGCCTCCCGCATGGAGCTGGAAGAGAAGATTTCCCAATTATCAGCAAAGAGAGAAGCTTTATTAGCAGAGCTGAAAAAAGTTGAAGAAGCCCTGGATACAGTCACTCAAGAGAAAGCCCAAATGCCTGACACTATCAAGATTCTTCAGCAGGAAAGGGACAACCAAGCCCTCAAGACACTAGCCCTTAAGAAGAAAATCAAGCCAGTAGAAAGCAATGCCGATGAAGACGTAAAGACCATAGAGGAAGCCAACCAGATTCGCCTGCGTGCGATATCGGCTATTCATTCACTGCTGAACTTGTAAACTTCTTTTCCATTGGCAAAGTAGTGCATCAGTAACTTGTAAAACTTCATATTAACGTAGCGCTGATACGTTCTTATTGAACAAGTATTATATCTGTTTCTTCACGCATCCATCCAAATACTAGGATAATATCTCTTCAGATATTTACCGTTCAATGCTCTTGGAAATATTTCTATTTCAAGAGTTTCTAAGATATAAGCATTACCAGGAACGGACCGATTTACTCGATAAGGACCTTCCGAATTAGGAGACCACTTGCCGAACTTTGCGCTCTTAGTCCCAATCGGTAAAATCAGTTTCCAGACTAGATCGCCATTAACAAATTCCTTCACCTTTACCTTCTTGTCACACCACCTAGCAACTCTTTTCTTATTCTCTTTAATGCTGAGTAAAGCCTTTAGCCGATGACCCGCCAAATCTTCCAACTCATCTTTCATGAGTGTATTGTAATCATCGGTTGACAGTTGATCTTGATGAACTATCCGCCTCGAACCGGTCTTTATTTCCCAAGGCAAAACCGCGTCATGTCCATATACCAACTGATAAGGCGACACCTTAGTAGCACCATGACAGGCCATTCAATACGACCATAAGGCCTCGTTCAAAACTGTGTGCCACCTCCTGGGATTTTCCTTAATCTTGCGCTTAATGAGTTTAATAATCCCTTTATTAGATGCTTCGGCCTGACCATTAGCTTGAGCATAATAAGGAAAAGAGTTTAAAACCTTGATTCCCTTCTCATCAGCAAATCCATCAAACTCCCTGAAGTGAACATGGTTCCTTGATCGGTCGTAATGGTCTGAGGAATACCGAACCGATACACATTTTGCTCCTTCACAAAATCAATCATGTTGGCCGATGTCACATTTTTCAAAGGAACTGCCTCAACCCATTTTGTAAAGTAATCGGTGGCAACGAGGTTGAATTTATGCCCTTTGCTTGATGGTGGATAAACTTGACTGATGATGTCAATAGCCCATCCTCGAAACGGCCATGGCTTAATTATGGGATTCATTGCCGATGCGGGTGCCCTTTGGACGTTGTCGAACTTTTGACACTCATGATACCATTTAATATACTTGAAACAATCTTCAAGTATTGTTGGCTAGTAAAATCCATTTTGCCTGATCATCCACTTCATTTTGAAAGCCGATTGATGTGCCCCGCATACTCCTTCATGAATTTCGCCCATTAAACTTTTTGATTCTTCTTCACCAAGAAACTTGAGCAAAACTCCATCCATTGTTTGATAATATAACTCATTATCTAGGAGCACTTACTTAGTAGCCTGGAACCTTATACGCCTTTTGAGCTTCTTAGATGGATCCTTCAAGTAATCGGCAATCTCCTTCCTCCAATCATAGGCGTCAGTTGCCAATGTCAGCACTTCCTGGATCTGTTGGTACCCCGAAGCATGTGTGCCAGCCAATTAGCCTCTTCATTATGCAATCTGGAGGTATGTCCAAGGTGGACATATTTAAACTCTTTCAATAATTGTCGACATCTTTCGTAATACGAAATTAAAACTTCACTTCGACACTCATACATTCCAGCTAGCTGATTAATAACTAGCATTAAATCACCAAAAATTTCAACAGCATCGACACGGACTTCCCTGAGTAACTCTAATCCTTTCAACACAGCCTGATATTCAACCTGATTGTTTGTCGATGTGGTAGCAATCGGCAATGAGAATTCGTATTTATTCCCTTGAGGTGATATCAACACAATGCCAATGCCTGCTCCTTCTCCACATGTAGAACCATCAAATAAAAGTGTCCATGGAGCAATCTCTAAAGAATTTACCATGCCGCAATGCTAAGTAATAAAATCGGCCATCACTTGCCCCTTGACTGCTTTAGCCGATTCATAACGCACATCGAACTCTAATAACGCTAAAATCCACTTGCCGATTCTTCCATTTAGAATTGGCATTGACAGCATATATTTGACCACATCATCTTTGCATATAACAGTGCATTTGGCCGTTAACAGATAATGCCTTAATTTAACACAGGAGAAATATAAGCATAAGCATAACTTTTCAATGGCCGAATACCTGCTCTCAGCATCTACCAACCTTTTGCTCAGGTAATAGATTACACGTTCTTTCCCTTCAAACTCTTGGATTAGAGCTGACCCAATGACTTCATCATCACCCGACAGATACAATCTGAAGGGCTTTCGGTGTTGAGCTGGAACCAGCACTGGAGGATTCACCAAATACTTCTTAATTTCTTCTAAAGCCAACTGCTGTTCTGCTCCCCACACTGGAGGCAACGGCAGATCTTGCTTCTGGATTACTTCTCTGCCCCTATTCTTGCTGAAAGACTTCAAGCAGAGTTGCCTGTAATCCTCCATAGCTTTTTCCATGGCTAGCTTCTGATCTTCCTTGAGATCTAACTCTGATATCTCGATGATGTTCTCTGGATTGATATCAGCAGGTTCTTCATGACAAATCTATTGACTTGGTCCCACAGGGCGTGCCAAAAGATGTGTTGACACAAAGTTCTATCTGCAAACACACCGGGCTAATACCCAAATTCGATATCCGAAGCGTGCCAGTCAATTTGACCTGTTAATCGACAAGGATGATAACTTGAATAAAAACCGAACGAGACGACAACGATGCGCCCGGACGTCAAAGCTCAAAAATGTATTCGATAACTCTTGAACAAATTAGACGAGATGACAGCGATACGCCCGAAAGTCAAAGCCTAAATCGTGCTTGGTAGACGCAGAACTTGCAAGGTCGTTAGAGATCAAGTTGATGCAGCCCATCGAATCTTGAAAGAACTCGTTGAAAAAGAGAAAATACTTGACGAAGTCGTCAAAAAGTAAAGTGCTGGTAAAAGTAAATTGCGATAAAAAGTAGATTTGTTTATTGATGCTTGGATGCTCATTACAATGCCCTCCAGCACATATTTATACTCTGCTATTCAAAGAATCCTAACCGAATACGAAAAGCTTAAATATAGAAAAATAAACTTATTCCTTATACGAACTCTATCTCTAAAGGAAAGAAATAAAACTCGTATAGGAACTAGACTCAGACTACACTACGAAGATCATAAGCTCACATGATGCCGATCCTCTGTCCATTTTCATCATGATGAAGTTATCTTTCCATCGGCATGCTCTCTGGTATCGGCAACAATCTTCTAGTCTCCAGCCTGTCTCATCGGCAACAGCTCTACAGCTTCATCGGTAGAAATCCTCTAGCTCCCTGCCAGTCTCATCGGTAACAGCTCTTTAGCCTCATCGGCAACAACTCAGACCAATCCACCCTTCATCAGCAACCACATATTGGCAACATCAAAAGTAATGCTGAAGACAAAATAATAACTAATCCCTTGTCGATTAGCTCAGTTTCTGATTCTTACTGACACGTGTCGAAAAATGGTGTCAATAGGAACCTTCCTGGCCGCCCGTCCCTCGAGGAGATCTGTGCCGCTGCCACTGCCATGGCCCCCATCTTTCAGCCGGTGGAACCCTGGCGCTCATCGACCGTGATGTGGCAGAGGTTGAATAAGCTAGTGAGAGAGGGACTTCTCCGCCCCGTCACCGATCCGACTCGGCCGGAGTGGATTGCCCCGTCGAGGGGCCACCCGGAGCCAAACCCGCTAGAGGGCTACATGGTCAGCTTCCTCAAGTATCACCGGCACGGGCTCGGAGCGTCCCCAAGCGAGTTCATGCAGGGGCTGATGAACTTCTATGGCGTCGAGCTCCAACACTTCTCCCCCAACGCCATCTCCAACACTGCCATCTTCGCAGCCGTCTGCGAGGGCTACTTAGGGATGGCACCCCATTGGGAGCTGTGGCTCCATCTCTACAAGGGGGAGTGGTTCAACTCTCCGGTGGGGTCAGGTGTGAGGCAGATCATCAGAGCGGGCTACCTCAACTTCATGTTGAAGGCAGGCAAGTCGGAGGTGCCGCGTGAGTACATCCCCACCGGGTTGATGTCCAACCACTCTCAGTGGGACGAGCAATGGTTCTACCTCCGTAATGATGGAGGCTACTTCCCGCCGTACACCGGGCGGCTCATCACCGAGCGGCCATTCAACTGGCCGCACGGTGTGACAGGTGATCTCCAACATCGACTTCGACCCCTCACTGCCATGATGAGGACACTTTGAGAGGTGGGCCTGACGGCGGGCATGGTGGTCTCGGCTTTCCATAGTCGACGGGTGCTCCCCTTGATGGAGCTCCCACTGCGGTTGGACAAGATGCTCCCCGCGGTGGCACCCGAAGTGCTCAAGAGGTGCCGAATGTACAGCGAGGAGATACCCGCTATGGAGATTTTTGTGCAGGTGAAAGGGATGGTTGTAGCTTTCTTCAGGGTAGAGGACGTCAACTGCCTCCCCATGCGGCCGGAGGAGGGGTGCCTTGACCTGGTAAGTGCCTCGACCCATGCCTTTCGTGTTTATGTTTTGTCCCCTTTTTTCCTTACTCTTGTCCTCGTGACCGAATGTTTTCGTGCAGGGGAGAATCGACTACCGGAGATCGAGGCCCCCATTGAGGGAGGATGCTCTCGATCATCAGGTGAGATGCTTCGACGCCCAGTAGGAAAAGAGGTGCAAGGATGAGGAGAGGAAGGAAAAGGACAAGAAGCTCCCAGAGGAGGAGTCTCCTTTCGAGGATGAGGGAGACATGGATGATGACGATGATGATGATGATGATGTTGATGGGGTGGCGGGATGTCTCGAGCCCCTTCTTTCTGGTCCCTCCCGTGCTGACCGTCTTCCAGTGCAGGAAGGTGGTCGGAGCAGCGTGCCCCTCAGCCGGCGACTACGACCTCAGAGTGCCAGCGAGGGGAAAGTCCGACCACTCCCTCGACTTGGGGAGGTTCGTCCTCCTCCCATCATGCTCATGGCGGGACTCCACCCACTTCGACCCGGGAGACCTGGTCCCGGTCATCGGTGCGGGTGGAGCATGGTTGTGTCTAGGAGGCCTCGTCGGGGCAAGGAGGCTCGGCGACCTCACCGACAGCCCCTAGCAGCCCCAGCCCTGGGAAGAGCTCAGCCTTGGGTGGGGCCTCGAGGTCTGCTGGCGGCTCGAGGGGGACCCAAAAGGCCTCTATCCCCTTTGGGTAAGTGTTGTTGATTTAAGTCTCTTCTTGTTGCTTCCCTATTCTATGGTTCATTAAGTTCTCTACTATCCTGCTTTTCGTCCAGGCCAAAGCGCCGCATCGAGGGGGTGACCCTTGTGCTAGCTAAGCGGCTTAGGGTGGACGCGGCCACAAAGATGAGGGCCTCAGCCACAGGTGTGACGTCGAGGCCCTTGGCACCGTGGGAGGCGAGGTGGCTGTCCTTAGCCCTCGGGGCTATGGCTCACGGTAGGCTGACGGGTTATGCTCTTGCTGTAGGGTTGAGCAACTCAGGGGCCGTGATGGGCAGTGACTCTGAGCCAAGGAAGATGCAGGAGGGGGAGCGCCTCCCTTATGTCGACGTCCATGGTCCCCGAGCTCGGCCCGGCACCAGAGAGTGGAGCCCCGGCGTCGGGAGCCCATGACCTGGGCCAGCCTGAGGTCTCTGCTTCCATGCCTGAGGCGGGAGCCCCCGAGGGCCACGAGCCAGGAACGGAAGTAGCCCCCATCGACCTTGAGGGTGAGGAGGCCATCACCCCTCCCCCTTCGATGGGGGAGCGGAAGCCATGGCCGACAGGGCTACGTGAGTTGGAGGCTCAGTGGAAGCAGGAACTGCCGCGGATGCAGCAGGAGGAGAAGGAGCCGCAAGAGTGGCAGGAGGAGGAGGTGACCGGGGAATGGCCCTAGCACCATCAGAAGCAGCAGACGCTGCAGGGGGACATGATGCTACCGGACCCATCGGCGCAGTAGCCGCCCAAGCCGTCGGAGGGGGAGGAGACCTCGGGACTCCCAAAACAGTGGGTGTCCGTGATCACCCTTGATGAGCTGCTACAAGAAGCAGTGCTAAAACCCTCAACGCAGCTCAAGAAGGAGACCTCAGCACCAAGCCCGCCGGCAGACGTGTCGATGGTGGACCAGGCGATGCCATAAGATGTGGCATTGGAGGAAGCGACGGCCACATCCCCTCCACCACCTCAGGAGCAGCCTGAGCCAACGTCGAGCCAGCCACCGCAATCGTCAGCCGCGCCGTCAGAGGAGCCAGCGGTTTCTGGTTCGTAGGCAAAGCGGTCGGAGGAGACGGCGGCCGCCATCGCATTGGGGCTCCTGGCCCGTTGAGGAGGAGGTCGACGTCCGACCTTGGGGCGAGAGACACCGGCACCGCGTCAGAGTTCCCCACCTCGGCCAAGTTGGTGGAGCACCACGGCGCCCCACGTGACGTGGTAGAGGAGATTGAGTCCTTGGCGCGAACCAAGGTCAAGACGCTCTTCTCTCATTGGGGCAAGGAGAGTGTCTTGCTCCAGGAGCTCGGCGACTCTAGCGCTCCCAGGATTGAGATGGATGACCCTGCGGCACTTCCTCCAGCTGGGTTTCGAGCTCGTTGGGGATCTCGACAAGAGTCTCGCGGTAAGTCCCCGTTTGGATCACATACGGTTTTTGGACTTTCCTATATGGATCGCCTTAACCCTCGATTTCCTGTTTCTAGGACTTGCGGAGGTGTTCCCACTCCAAGTCATACTTCCTCCATGAAATGCATAACAGCTGGGAGGAAGTGCTTCGCCAACTCGAGGCCGGTCGTTCTGAGTAGAGCAGGGTGGCCAAGGTCGAGGAGAAGGTGAAGCAGGCCAGGGAGGAGGCCGCCAGGGCCAAGGAGGAGGCCACCCAGGAGAAGGAGGACACCGAGGCAGCTCAAGGCAAAGCTGCCTGAGTCAAGAAGAAGCTTCGGCGAGTCAAGGAGGAGGTCGATGTGGCTAGGGGCGAAGCGGAGGAGGCCAAGAGCGATGGCGCTCACACTCAAGAGCACGTCAAGCTACTCACGAAGAAGCCCCAGGGCTCCGTGGAGCGTATTCGCTCGCTCGAGGCCAGTCTGGCTCAGGTCTCCATGATGCGTGACACCCTCTTCGCCTTGGTCAATGAGGTGAAGGGTCGAGCCGACATCCTGGACGCCAAGCTCGAGGCGATGAAGGCTACCCTTCGAGAGAAGGAGCAAGCCATCATCTTGGCTGGTGGCGCCCTTGAGACTCTCCGGTGTGAGAAGATCAACTTGACTCGGGCTTTCAAGGAGGCCCAACAGGAGCGAGACGAGGCTCGAGAGGAGCGCGATGCCATGCTGGAGGACCGTAGCGCCCTCCAGACCCGCTGTGCTAGTGAGTTCCTTGGTAGGTTTTGACCTTTTTCTTTTCCATGTGACTTGTTTAACTCTTGTTTTGTCTTTCAGGCCTTGAGTCCAAGCTGCTCTCCACTCAAGCCGCCACCAAGGCGCTACAGGAGGGCCTCGTGGCGGAGGGGGCGCTTCTCAGCAGGTTTTGGGTTGCCATCAATAGGCTCCATACCTCCTGGGAGGTTGAGCCCATCGAGGTGGCTGAAGAAGATGTCTCGGGGGCCGCGCTCGTCAACCGGCTCTACCACCTCAATGCCACCCTTCGAGATCGCGTGCGGGAGGTGCTCCACACTGGCGTGAAGCACGCGCTGGCGGTGGTTTCCTCTGGCTTCATCTTTGACATTGACGTCGTTGCCTAAGGCTTCGTCCCTGACATCTTGAAGACTGATGCCAAGAACAAGGAGTGATGCCAAGGGCTAATCCAGGATGCCGAGAGGCCAGGGGAAGCGCTGGCGAAGCTATTTGAGGATGAAGTCCTCCCCCCGAAGATGAAGGGTACACCGTCGAGGAGGACGGCGACGAAGACGACGGAGCGGGCCTGTAAAACTGGGCGAAGGTGCCCATGTAAATAAGTTAGTTTTTGTAACTTGTATTCAGTGTGGCCTCGAGGGCCTTTAAGACATCTATGCATCTATCGTAATGCATTTGGATATTTCAAGTTCGAGCCTTCTCTGTTTTCTTTCGCCTAGATTTTGCTTTTTTGACTAAGTGTTCGACACGTGCTCGTATCCCTTGAGGGGGGAGCGAGTGGAGGAACCATAGCCCAGAGGCATAGGAGAGCTCCTAGCTCGACAACCCTCGACCCTTAGGGAATTCGAGGTGTTTTCTTCTTAGTCGCGAAGCGCGTCGAAGCGAAGGAAAGAAGAGACGCTCGAGCTTCGATCATCTGACCTTTGCTTTTCGACTAAGCGTTCGACGCATGCTCGTATCCCTCAGGGGGAGTGAGTGGAGGTACCATAGCCCTGGGGCATAGGAGAGCTCCCGGCTCGAAAGCCCTCATCGACCTCGAGGGAGTTTGAGGCGTTTTCTACTTAGTTACGAAGCAAAAGGAGATGCTCGATTTTTTGAAAAATCGTTCGTATTTTTTAGGAACTTAGAGGGTTCCCCCTCGTAGTCCCCGAGGGAGGCTCGACTCTAGCGAGACAGGGTCGAGGCTACCTCTTGCATGTATAATAATAAGTTTGAACTTATAATCAAAAGTACTTCTTATATTTGTCATGCGAAAATGTACGAAACATGCAAGAATGTACAAGGGCATCGGTGCCCTAGGGGTAGAAACGATGTAGCTGTTCGATGTTCCATGCGTTGGTGAAGGTTTCAGCCTTGTTGTTTGCTAGCTTGTATGTTCTAGGCTTCAGCACCTCAGCTATTGTGTATGGACCTTCCCATGGTGGAGTCAGCTTGTGACACCCCTTGTTGGTCTGTCATTGATGTAGGACGAGGTCTCCAACTTGGAAGTCCCTCGAGTGCACGTGTTTATCGTGGTAGCATCAAAGTTTTTGTTGATACCTCGCGGAGTGAATTAGTGCCATGTCTCGAGCCTCCTCGAGCTGGTCCATGGTGTTTGCGAGGACTTCTTGTTGGTTCGCTCGCTATAGGTCTTTAGTCGAGGGGAACCATTCTCGAGATCAGTAGGGAGGACGGCCTCGGACCCATAGGCCAAGAAGAAAGGTGTGAACCCCGTGGCTTGATTGGGTGTTGTGCTTAAGCTCCACAGGACCGAAGGCAGCTCCGCGGCCCATTTCTTTCCATGCTTGTTAAGGCGGTTGAAGATTCTCGGCTTGAGGCCCTGCAAAATCATGCCATTGGCGTGCTCGACCTGGCCGTTAGTTCGAGGATGAGTGATCGCGGACCAGTTCTCACAGATGTGATGGCGATCGTAGAAATCCAAGAACTTCTTGCTAGTGAACTATGTGCCAGTGTCAGTGATGATGACGTTCGGGACCCCGAAGCGATGGATGATGTAGGTGAAGAACTCGACCGCCCGCTCAAAGCGGATGTTGCCGATAGGCCGGGCCTCGATCCACTTGGTAAACTTATCGACAACAATGAGTAGGTGCGTGTACCCCTTGGTGGTCCTCTTGAGAGGCCCCACGATGTTGAGCCCTCAGACCGCGAACGGCCAGGTGACGGGGATCATCTACGGATAGGCCCCGGGGTTGGGGATGCAATCCGGGTGGTCGTCACGGTCGAACATGATGGGTGCATTAGACTAGTCGAGGTAGTGGGGTGTCATGACTCGAACGGAGAAGACTTCTCGATGCTCCCTCTTGTGCTATCAAGGCGTGAGCTAGGTCGAGGGGCCTCCATAGATCATGTAGCAGTCGTAGACTTCGGGGAATTTTCCGTCTTCCCCATTGTCTCCCTCATTGCCGCCCTGGTCTTTTTTGTCGTCACCCTTCTTGACGCCCAGTTGCTCGAAGTGCTTTTGAAGCATGCGGCAGTCCTTGAGTTTGTGTTTCACCCTGTCCTTGTGATAAGGGCAGGGCTCCTTGAGCATCTTGTCGAAGATGGCCCCTTCGGGGGGACCTCGAGGTTTTTTGCATTCGACTGCTGCGATGAGATTATCGTCTGCAACCTCACCCTTGCCTTGCTAATTCTTCTTCTTCTTCTTCTTATTCTTCTTTGAACCTTTGTTCGAGCCCCTGGCATTGACTGCTGGTGCCTTTCTCTTGTCTTTTTCGTCATCGAAGAAGGCTCTGACTGCCTCCTCGCCAGCCGCGTAGTTGGCGACCACATCCATGAGCTCGTCAACAGTGTTGGGGCAGTTGCACCCCAACTCATGAACTAGGTCCTTGCAGGTCGTACCCGCAACAAACACTAGAATTACGTCAAGATCAGAGATGTGGGGGAGTTCAGTTCAGAGCTTGGAGAAACGCCGAGCGAAGTCACGCAGAGACTCCCCTGGTTTCTGCTTGCAATTGTGTAGTTCCCAGGAGTTTCTAGGATGCACATAGGTGCCCTTGAAGTTCCCCTCGAAGATCCGGACCAGGTCGACCCAGTCATGAATCTGGTCAGAGGGAAGCTCCTCGAGCCACCTGCGCGCGGTGTCGGATAGGAACAGGGGAAGGTGAAGTATGATCGCACGATCGTTATGTGCCCCGCCTGCCTGACAAGACAGTCGAAAATCGGCTAGCCAGAGCTCGGGTTTGGTTTTGCCATTGTACTTGACGAAGCTCATGAGGGGTCAAAACTTGTCAGGCAGCCAGGCGTTGCGGATCGTCCTGCTGAAAACTCGGGGACCCGGTGGCTCCCAGGCCCATCGGTCTTCATCATTGTCATAATGTCCCCCACGATGGGCACTGTACCCTTGATCCTCGGTGTCCCCATGTTTGCGCTTGCGGTTCTCGATGATATCAAGGCGCGTGTCATGTGGGGCGCGGTTGTCGATGATACGATCTCGGGCTAGTGTCTTCTTCGCTTGGGCGGCCGCCTCTTGATCGACCAAGCCCTCCCTTTTGGGTCAGGAGGGCTCGTCCTGTGGTTTAGAAGCTGCCCCTCGATGCCTCGAGGCTGAGCTCTCGGCTTGCTGAATAGTAGCAACTTGGAGGAGACCCTCAATCTCGCATTGTACCCGTCGAGCTTGCAAGTTGGGTGGTACGGGCATATTGCAAAGAAGCATAGCCGCCGTGACAACATTCTAGCTTGCTCGAGGGTAACGGTTGATGGGATGTTTAGGTGCCCCGCCCTTGTTGATCTGCCGGTTGACCTCTCGGGCCCTGGCTCGGGCTCTTCCGTCGGATGGTGGTCACTCCTGCTCGAGGGTTCACTTGAGCTGGCCCAGTCGTTCCTGGTCATCGACGAGTTTAGCCTGCAACTCCTGAATTTGTGCCAGCTATGCATCATGCTCGTCAGGACAGGGGCATACCTCTTGGGGTGCGACTGGTTGTCCAACCTCTACTCTGGGGGGAGCCCCTCCCGCCGCAGCGGCAGCCACATCGGTCAACAGATCGACAGTGTCCTCACTGGAGGCAACGTCACCACCGATGTGGAGACACTCGCGGGTAGGGTCCCAATGATCAAAGCCGGAGTTAGGGTCACCGTAGTAGAAGACGGGGAATTGTCCCCGCGCCTCCTACTACAGCTGCTGTCGGAGTGTGCCGACAGTGTACCTTCAGGGGCCGGGTGCTCTCGCGAAGCCCAAGTCCACGGAGGCCGGCATGACCATCCCTACGTCTGTCATTGCTCAAAGGAGGGTGCCTGGGTGGTCCCCTATCGTGCTCATGTTGGCATAGGTCAAGGTCAAGAATGCCTTTGTGGCATTGTTGAGGCTGAATGGGAACCGTCGACGCTGCTCGAACAGCTCGTGCGGAAGTAGGCTCGATGTAGTGGGGGTTGCGTGCATCGGGGGAGCTCTGCCAGGCTCCCTCAACGAGTGCATTGTGAAGGTGAAGTTGAGTTGTCGTGGAGCCCTGCCGGTCCGTCCTCTACTCCCAAACTCAGGTTAGATAATCCCCCCAACAAGGGGCTCCTCATCACCGGTCAGGAGCGAGGGGAATGCAGCGGGCACCAATCTTGACTTAAGTTGATGGCGATGACGACGCCGATCACGCCTCCTGGTTGTGGCCGCATGGTGGCGAGACCAACAAGTGGCCCCTCCTGAGCGTGAGGGCACACTGCGACCTCCGCTTGGGTCACTGATCGAGAGCAGGGTCATGTCATAGCCCTATTCGAGGGACATGAACTCTAGGCTCCCGAACCAGATCACCGTAGCGCGAGAAAGTGGTGAAACAGAGTCGCCCATCTGGAAAGAATGGCGGGAAATCATTGGTAACACGCAGGGCCCCTACCTGGCGCACCAACTGTTGGTGTTTCGACCTCGAGGATCAACACCAACGAGTAAATTCGTAATTGCGTGCTCCCTTAATTTGGTGGGTGATGCAAGAAGGACACAGCGATTTATCCTGGTTCGGGCAAAGAAGGCCCTACGTCCAGTGGGGGGAGGATAGTTCATGTTATCTTGCACCGAAGCGCTAGTACAGGGGTGAATACAAGCGGGTGTGAGAAGTGTGGGTTTGAGCTCGAGCGTTTTGGGCGCTTAGCTCTCTACACTGTCTCACGGTGTTGTTCTGTGATCGAAGCCTTAGCGTATGAAGCTCTAGGATCTCTCCTCTAGCTAAAGTCCTGCCTCCTCCTTTTATAAGCGAAGGAGGGGCATAGGAGTACATGTTTTTGGGGCTCACGTGGTTGGTGACATATGACGGTGATGCCGATCATGTCGGTGCCACTGTAAAGGCGTATGTCGGTATGGGAAGCCCTGCGGCCGTCACGTCAGCAGTTTTTGAAGTGTTGACCGAAGTTGTTAAAGTCCTGCTTGAGGGTCAGTGTGACGGTGTCGAGGGGTGACGATCGAGGCCTTGGGTCGAGTCGAGGGGCTCGAGTCGAGGGGGTCGAGGCTCATCGGATAAGGTCGAATCTCGGGATATGCGGGGAATATGCGTCTCGAGGGGGTGCCGGATGGGGCACAGTGCTCGGCATGGCACGGCAGTGAGGTATGATCCGCGGGATTCCAGGGTATGGGCGGTAAAAGCAGGATTTCACTGCCATACCCACAGCTGTTTCAGTAACTGTGGCCATATGGTTAGGCGGGAGCAGGTAAAATGTATTGAATGCACCTGGATCCATACTAGGAGTAGGTAGCCGAGGGTTCTACCACGCTCGAGGGCTGCCCATTCGCACGGGCAAAGTTCCGTCCTCGAGGCCGGCCCGTTCCCTCGGACGGAGTTCCGTCCTCGAGGGGTCGCCCGAGTCGCACCCTCGACAGTACAGTCTCGGTCCGTACGGTGGTCCGTCGAGCAGGTTGTGGCTTTGGGCTATCGACGCCCGTTCGTGGGCCGGTCCATCATGCTTTAGTTTGTGGACTTCCGAGCAGTAATGAGAGATGTCGTTGGATGGCTTGCGTTGCTGACTTCGGGGATCCGCCTAGTTAAACGAGGGCTTAGGGTACCCCTTTCCTAGGTAACCGACAATACTGTTCTTAGTTGCTTTTCCTTGTTGCTTGTATGTTCCCTATGTATGGTTCTTGTTACAAGTAGAAGAATAATCGTTGTGAGCACTTTAACGCGTAGAGGTGTACACTTTAACAAATTAAGATCTGATCTGTACATGATCATCCGGGATTTACAGTACAACTGTGAGGGCTATATGGCTTTGGCTTTAGCTTAGTATGAATCTCTTTTCTATCTTGTTAGTGGTTCCCTTTTTGGCGCAAGAGGGGTGTGTCCGAGTTGGGTGTAGTTGGACCCCTGTCTGTATGGGTATAGGCTGCGGTTGTGTGCCATCTAGAAGGTGGGATACTACATTCGTAGGCGTAGAAACCTTAGCGGCCCTAACTTGTTAGACAAACTGTTGAAAGGCTTCATAGTGTATCCCGCCTACTCTCCTTGTAAGAGTTTTGGGAGTTGCAACCCCGGGCATATGGGCAACATGACTCACAGTGAAAGTGTACACCTCTGTGTAGAGTTTATTAAACTGGTATACTAGCCTTGCTCAAGGACACGAGCAGCCTTGGAGACATTTACATTAGATGATGATTGTGGTTATGTTAAGATGCTCACTATTTATTGTTTATGTTTTGCATTATTTATGTTACATTGATCATGTGTTATGGGTACTACCTTGTTGCTATACTTGTTGAGTTCGACATGGACTCACTCTTGCTATTCTCCCACACCTCAGGAGAAGTTTTAGGCTTGTGATCAACCAGTCAGTTGGATCTAGTGGAGTGAAGTCTACACCCAGAGTTTGAAGTCGTCTTTCCACTGATTGTTCATTAGGTGATCTTTTATATATTATGTACGTTATATTTAAAGTATTGTAATTGATACTATTTGTATCTATATGTGAGATTTATCCCTTAAGACTCACCTATAGTGTATATCTGGTTTTGTCCTTAAAACCGGGTGTGACAAGTTGGTATCAACTCAATGCTGACTATAGGATGCAAGCCTGATTAGCACTAGTCGATTTGTAAAACTTATTTTGCTATAAAGTTATTTTTCCACCTCCTTGGCTCATTGAATTGACTATTTCTTATCCTTTTCGTGTTATCTCCTCCTTGAATAGCTTCCTTTGAGCTAATATTTCTTATCTCCTTGATTTATGGTTTTGTTGGTTTACTAAATATTTCTAAACTCATATTATTCAAAAGTTCGATGGTCTTTTACCACATCTATCATGCCCTTTAGGATGACTACCATTGTTGAAGAAGCACGTGTAGTGTCGATGTGGTGATGTGTGCTCCTGTTGCTTGTTATGATGCTTGTGCGTTGTCCCAGTTCTCTTGTTTTGAAGGAGGCCCAAAAGGTGAAGTTTGAGGTATAGTTCAATCGTTGTTAAGTGGGGTAGTGTCTTCTATCCTATCTATCTTTAGATCAATCTTTATTCTTGTTATCTTATCACTTTCACTGTGCCAAGTTTTATGCCCACCATCTTTGCCCATCATTGGTTTTCATGCCTTCTCCTTTGTCACATCTCAATGGAGGATCAAAATCAGAGAGTAGACATCGTCAATATCAAAGTTTTCAAGAAAATATTGCCTTCAACGTCATCACTAAGTGAAGCAAGATCTTTGTTAAGTGGGGTAGCATTTGGTACTGACCTCATCACTCTTGAGCATCCCAAGTTACAAGACATTAAGACTCAAGTCCATCTTCTTATCATCTCTGTTAGTCCTTGCTCCTCGACACTACACCTCATAATGTGAAGGCTCAATGATCAACATGCATTCATTCTTTAAATCTATGTCAGTCTTCCATCGTTGGATCACATCTCATAAATCTTAAAACAAAAGATCAAACTTTATCTTGTAATAGATTTTGGCTATTTTCAATCCATGTCTTATATCGCATTCTGATCAATCTCAAATCAGGGGAGCATGAAGACTGCAAGATTGGTCTTATCTATCTCTCTAGTCCATCTAAATCTTGTTTCTACCTTAATTTGTCTTTCAGAGCAGTTCGTATTCCTCAGCATATATCTCTATTTCTCTGTCACCAAAAATCTTGGAAAAATTCTGTACAATAGTATACTTCACTATCTACCTCTGACCACAAGAATCACCCTGATAGCTTTTACAATTTGGGAGTTATGAAAATCACAAGGTGATGGACCTGTGCTGTTTAAACCTAGAGCAGTTTTGGTTGTGAACTATTTCTGGCTACCTTAACTGCATAATCTGGAAAAGTATTGTAGGCAGGCGTTATAGAGAATTTCATAAGCTTTCCAACAATGTAAACTATGACTTTATTGGATTAACAAAATGAGAGATATGGTTGTTTTACTACACCAGGACTTTTATTGCTCGCGAGGAATTGAAGGTTACCTACTCCTCTGATGCACATGAGTTTCCCTTGTATATCAGAAGGCATCAATATGATACCATGCTTGGAAAGTGAGTTTCGGTTAAAGGAAGTTCTCTTCTTGGCTATGATATCCCTGATGGCGGAATTATGGAGAACTTAAGAGAAGATACATTAAGTTGGAATTCACTGAGAATGTGAGACTCAGAGTTTTAGGAGAATGATAAGCCACTACGCTAGGCTCGTGGAAAGCAATATAAACATGGGTGTAAGAGAGATATCCATTTGTATCATAAGAATCTGAAGGACACCTTCACAAAGTTGGTTTTAATCTTGTGACATCATCACTAGATAAGAGCTGGTCAAGGAAGAGCGAAGACTTGAGGATCAGATTTATCTTTCTCCTAGTCTATTCGAATCTCAGGACGAGATTCCTGTTAAGTGGGGTAGAATTGTCACACCCCAAAATTTCTATTTTGGGATGTGAACCGAAAACACTAAATAAACTAAAGGATTTATGAATTTCTTTAAAATTAGCTAAGTTTTTATTCTTTTGATATCATTATAAAATGATGAAAAATGTGGCTTTATAAAACTTTTATGAAGATAATAAAGATGAGTTTGTGCTTGGTGCCTTGTTTTATTTTGCTGGTGTTTGAAAAAGAATTTCTAAAACCCGAGCAAGACACGGCTAGGTCTTTTCGTGTTTGGAAATAAAGCTTCAAAAACTCAAGTTTGCCTCAAGAAGGTTTTGGAAAAACATTTTCAGAAAAACCCTTTCCCTTGCATAGAGAGAGAGAGAGAGCCTTACCTTTCCCTCTTTAGGGTGGGCCATCGCTCTAGCTAGGCACCATCCTCTACCTAGCCCTACCAGACCTAGTTTAGTCTCTAGACATCCTTGGCTTGCCCTAGTCTGTCCTGGCCCGACCTAGCTTGCTCTGGCCTCTCCTAGCCTCATTTGGCCAGCTTTGGCCAACCCCGGCTAGCCATAGCCACTTGTGGCCACTCACAGTCGGCCATGGCCAACTTCGGCCGGCCACAATCCAGCCATAGCCTACCCCAGCCACTTTGAGCCTTTCCTAGCCTCAACTGGCCAACTATGGCCAGCATTGGCCAGCTCCAGCCGGCCATGGCCAACTCCGGCTGGCCACAGCGAGAACCAGCCAGCCACCAGCGGCCATAGGTAGCCGCAGCCGGCCCAACGGGCCAAGCCCAGCGGCTTCAGCCCCACCGGTTCCCTGCCGGCAACAAAGCCGGCCAGAGCCAGCCGTAGCCGGCCACAGGCAGCCGCCGGCCACAGCCAGCCGCTGCCGGCCGGCCAACTCCCGGCCGAGGGCCGTGGTCCTCCCTTCCTCGCGCGCAGTAGCTGGCTGCCGCCAGCCGTAATAGGCCGCAGCTGGCCGCCGCCGCCAGCCGTAGCAGGCCGCAGCCGGCCGCCACCGGCCGTCCAGCAGGCCAGGGCCGAGGCCCCTTGCCTCCAGCGCTGGTGCAGTGGCACCATGGCTGCCATGGCCACGATATCCAACAGCCAGAGGTGGAAGATGATGGTAATTATGAGCCTGCCACCCAGCAGTTATTTACAGATTTGCCATCGATCGTATTATCTCCGCCATTTCACCGTTTTAACTCCAATTTGGGCGATTCAAGTTGCGTTAGTTTTATATTGTCGTGTTCTACATAGTAGAGTTAATTTTTATCATGTCTCATGCTTTTCTATACTTAGCTAAATATTAAATTGTTTAATATGCTTGTAATTAGTTAGTTTTATAGTTAAAAATAATATTCGTTTCATATCTTCATAATTATACATGACATGTAATAGACCATAGATGCTCTCGTATGTTTATGTCATTTGCAAAGCAAAGTTTAAATGTCTTAATAATGTGAGATATGTTTATAAATAAAACATAGTTAGTTTAACTTGTGTTTTTTAAAATAAATTATGGTTTTATGTAATCTGAGTTAATAACTTGTTCGTGATTTTCTTTAAATAAAGTAAATAAAGCTTATAGTTGTTTTTTTATAACGTAAAGCCTTTCAGTAGGTGTTTCTTGTGATCGTAGCTGTAACTCTCTTTTAGCACGTTGTTTTACCTTGTGTGGTGTACTGTTCTTAGTTGCTTTTCCTTGTTGCTCGTATGTTCCCTGTGTATGGTGCTTGTTATGAGTAGAAGAATAACCGTTGTGAGCATTGGAGATCAGAAGCTACAGAATGGAAGATAAAGATGATGTTTCTCAAGAACATTGCTTTGGGTGTAAAGCAAGTCTTAAGGCAAGTATAGTTTGGGTTTTATTTCTATGACCATGATCTTGTGATTTAATTAATATTTAAGCAATAAACGTTAAAAGATGACTTTTTAACAAATTAAGATCTTATCTGTATGTGATCATCCGGGATTTACAATACAGCTGTGAGGGCTATATGGCTCTGGCTTTAGCTTAGTATGAAGCTCTTTTCTAGCTTGTTAGTGGTTCCCTTTTTGGCGCAAGAGGGGTGTGTCCAGGTTGGGTGTAGTTGGAACCCTGTCTATATGTGTATAGGCTGTGGTTGTGTGCCATCTAGAAGGGGGATACTATATTCATAGGCGCAGAAACCTTAGCGGCCCTAACTTGTTAGACAAACTTTTGAAAGGCTTCATAGTGTATCCTACCTGCTCTCCTTGTAAGAGTTTTGGGAGTTGCAACCCCGGGCATATGGGCAACACGACTCATAGTGAAAGTGTAGACCACTACGCAGAGTTTATTAAACTGGTATACTAGCCTTGCTCAAGGACACGAGCGGCCTTGGAGACATTTACATTAGATGATGATTGTGGTTATGTTAAGATGCTCATTATTTATCGTTTGTGTTTTGCATTATTTATGTTACATTGATCATGTGTTATGGGTACTACCTTGTTGCTACACTTGTTGAGTTCGACATGGACTCACTCTTGCTATTCCCCCACACCTCAGGAGAAGTTTTAGGCTTGTGATCAATTAGTTAGTTGGATCCAGTGGAGTAAAGTCTACACCCAGAGTTTGAAGTCGTCTTTCCGCTGATTGTTTATTAGGTGATCTTTTATATATTGTGTACGCTATATTTAAAGTATTGTAATTGATACTATTTGTAGCTATATGTGAGATTTGTCCCGTAAGACACACCTATAGTGTATATCTGGTTTTGTCCTTAAAACCGGGTGTGACATTGTGGTACAAATGTCCACTAGGCACATATCATTCCACATTGGAATGATTCCCATACAATCTATATATGACAAGAAATTAATGAAGTTCTCGTCTAATACATAGAAATCCATAAATATTGTTGAGTATCAAATTCATTAATATATATTATACTCACAATAGTTATGCATTGATAGCAAGTGTTACAACATACTTCGATGGACAATATGAAATAATACCAATGGACCAGGAGATTATTCCAAATCTTAAAACACGTCATTCGAAGTATATTGATCATGTTGTCCATGTATTTGAAATTCACTTATGAGAAAAAATTGGAGTGTTGAGATGTGATCGTAGAGGATCCAACAAATCAACCTCATAACTAGCTTTAGATCAAGATTGAAACATACTTCAAATCTTAAATTTTAGAGCTCCTATTTTATCACTTTTAGATTTTTGTTATAGATCAATCGCAAAATTAAGAGAATGACATTATTTAGCACTATGTTAAACATGACCACCTATACGACGTTTTCTGTCATTGTGGGGTTCAACTTTGTCATAACTTATTTGCACATTAGGCCTTTTGCTTCCGTTATTGGAAGCAAATTATATGAACAATATATATGTCCATAGTCTTCTAGTTTGAAAAACTAGAGACACAATCTACTCATGGTTAGCTAGGAGCTATATGAGTTTTTTTATTATTCATAATACTACTGAAGAGTATGCCATAAAGTATGTGCAATTTCTTCCATAAGATATTCTTGTAGATAACCTTTATGGATGTAGTACCTATCAATAGCAAGGCACAATTTTATCTGATCTATAATAAACAACCCCTAATTGAGGGCATGAAATAGTTTTATTAGGTTGTGGGATAAAACCAATATTAATGTCCATTGTCTATGTGGGATATTGATGCCATCGAGAGCGAAGAGCGAGTTCAGCAGAATCCTTGTTGTATCCTGACTCCACACGTACCCTTCTAAGTTATAGAGATATCCGTAAGAACGGTTTCAATGTGGAAACACATCAGGATAATAAAAAGGAGTTTCTTTTCTTTACTAAACTTACTAGATTTGGCAAGCAAATCTGTGAAAAGATTTCTTCACTCCAAACTGGATTGTACTATACATACATAAAGCCCGTAGAGCATGTTGCTTATAAGATAATTTCCAAGACATCGATACATTCTGTAACTGGCATGATCGACTTGGGCACCCTGGAATAGGGATAATGAGGAAAATTATTGGCAATTCCATAGGTCATGATATGGAAAATGCTAAATTTCCCCAAAATAAAGATTTTTGTTGACTGCTTGTGCAACTAGGAAATTAATTTTAAGATCATCACATCTTAAAATTAGAGCTGAACCACTAAAGTTCCTTGAAAGAATTCAAGGAGATATTTATGGTCTAATCCAACCATTATCGGGGCCATTCAGGTACTTCATGGTTTTGATAGACGCACCTACTAGATGGTCCCATGTGTCTTTGTTATCGACACGGAACCATGCTTTTGCCAAAATAATGGCTCAACTTATTAAGTTGAAGGCTCATTATCTTGAACATCGAATTCAATCTATCCGAATGGACAATACTGCTAAATTCTCATCCCATGCTTTCAATGACTATTGCATGGCATTGGGAATTCAGGTTCAACATTTTGTCCCATATGTACATACATAAAATGGTTTGGCTGAATCATTTATTAAAAGAATCAAGCTCATTGCAAGACCTGTGTTGACGAATTACAAATTGCCTACATCGTGTTGGTGTCACGCAGTTCTGCACGATGCAGACCTTATCCAACTACGACCAACTGCATATCATGAAACCTCCCCATTGCAGTTAGTACGTGGGAATCCTCCAAGTATTTCCCATTTGCGTAAATTTGGGTGTGATATCTACGTACCCATTCTCACCACCTCAGCGGACCTCGATGGGCCCTCATAGGAAACTGGGGATCTATGTTGGATATTCATCTCCATCGATCATTAAGTATTTAGAACCCCTAACGGGAGATCTATTTACTGCCAGGTTCGCTGATTGTATTTTTAAAGAGGATCATTTCCCGGCATTAGGGGGAGAATTGTACGCAAAAAGAATGCCAGGAAATAGATTGGAATATAGAAGGAATTTCATTTACTGATCCACATACTACAGAAATTGAACTACAAGTTCAAAGAATCATTGATTTGCAAAATATTACAACCAATCTGCTAGACACTTTCTCTAATTATAAAAGTGTAACAAAGTCTCTCCATCCTGTAAGGAATGTACCTGAACAAGTGGAGGTACCTAATAAAACCACTCAACCCCCTATTGGCAAAAAGAGGGGAAGAAGCACTTCCAAGAGGCAAGATATGATTGCTGGCAAGCAAAGGAAGACTGGAAATGCCACTCAACCTTTGGTTGAAATACACCTAGAGGATATACATTGTCCCGTAGATAGAAGTAATACATAATCCAGCTCAGTTATGCGCATAAACGCTGAGGATGGAATATCGGAAGACCCTAGATCCATCGTTTTGGGAAGTCATGATGAATCTTTAAGGGTAGATGAAATTTTTGTAAATTTCGCAGAGACTAGAGAGTCTTATGATCGTAAGTCCATAATAGTCGACACATATTTCTCTAAAGAAATTACAGATATCCTTCTGACTGATTTAGATCCCAAGTCTATGACTGGGTGCAAGAAGCGCTCGGACTGGGATAAGTGGAAGGTATCAATTGAAATAGAGATTGCCTCGCTTAATAAAAGGAAGGTATTTTCGGGTGTAATGCCAACACCTCCTGGTATCCTCCCTGTGGGGTACAAGTGGGTTTTCGTTCATAAAAGGAATGAAAAAAATGAAATAGTGAGATATAAAGCAAGGCTAGTGGCACAAGGTTTTACGCAAAGACCTGGCATTGATTTCAACAAAACTTACTCTCCAGTAATGAGTGGTATAATGTTCTGATACTTAATATCTTTGACAGTACAAAATCATCTATTTATGCAGTTAATGGACGTAGTGACATCATATTTGTATGGGTCACTAGATTCGGATATATACATGAAAGTTCCTGATGGAATCAGTATACCGAATCCTAAGGCAAATCGCACCACTTATTGCATAAAGTTGCAGAAGTCATTATATGGCTTAAAGAAGTTGGGCCGAATGTGGTACAATCGTTAAGTAAATTCCTTATAAAAAAGGGATATACAAATAATGATGACTACCCGTGCATCTTCATTAAAAAATCATCAACAAGATTTTGTATTATATCAGTATACGTCGATGATCTCAATATCATCGGCAATGAGTCTGATATTAATGAAGCACATCATCATTTAAAGACGGAGTTTGAAATGAAGGATTTGGGTTAAATCAAATTTTGCTTAGGTTTGCAACTAGAGCATTTACCTTCTGGTATATTTGTATACCAAGCTGCCTATGTCCAGAAGATATTGAAGAAATTCAATATGGACAAGTCATATCCAATAAAAACTCCCATGGTAGTAAGATCCTTAGACGTTGAGAAGGATCCTTTTAGACCATAGGAAGAAGGAGAAGAGATACTAGGACCACAAGTCCCATATCTTAGTGCCATTGGAGCACTTATGTATCGTGCTAATAATACCCCATCGGATATTGAGTTTGCAGTTAATTTGCTGTCAAGACATAGTGCTGCACCTTCCAAACATCATTGCGTAGGGGTCAAATCAATTTTGAGATACCTCAACAGCACTAGAGATCTTGGATTTTTCTATAGTAGAAATCTAGATCTAGTTTTATTAGGATATGCAGATGCTGGTTATTTATCAGATCCCCACAATGGCAGATCATAGACTAGCTTTGTATTCTTGCAAGGTGGTACATCAATATCTTGGAAGTCTTTAAAGCAGACCCTAGTGTCTACATCCACCAATCATTCTAAGATAATAGCTTTATATGAAGCATCACGCAAATGCGTATGGCTTCACAGAATGATAGGCCACATAATATAATCATGTGGTATTGGTGCAGTTGACACACCGATGATTATCTTTGAGGATAATTTGGCATGTGTTACTCAGATGGAATCAGGTTACATCAAGAGTAATATGACTAAGCATATTAATCCTAAGTTATTCTACCCCCGTGAACTCCAACAGAATGGAGAAATTAAAATTTTGCAAACTAAGTCATGTGATAATCTGGCAGATTTATTCACAAACTCTCTACCATATTCCGCATTTCATAAATACGTTGAGGGTATTGGTATGAGAAGACTTAGGGATTTGCATAAATCAGGGGGAGAATCTATTTGAAATTTAACCTGACTCAATACAGCATTACACTCTTTTCCTTTATATGAGTTTTACTCTTCTGGAGTTTTCTCACATAAAGTTTTTAATGACATAATGGTAACACATTGTAAATGTCATACTATCTATTTATCCTCACGGAGGTTTTTCGAAGATAATATATGACATATTGATCCTTGATCAAGTTTGTTTTAGACTATGTCTTTGGAATACCAAAGGGTCTATAACATTGGGAGTTATATATATCATGGTGTTTTCTCCTTATTTTTTCCATTGGATTTTAAGGAGTTTTGCCTGGTATATCAATATACTTTAGTTTTTTCCCACAGGGTTTTCCAAAGCTTCAAAACATTTACCGCTGAAGCAACAACGTTGCCTACACAAGATCAAATTGATCGAGAGAGAGTGTTAAGATTAATTGGGGATAATTAATTAGTGATCAATTATTGTAATTATGTAATTAGCATGTGCTACTTACGCCCTAGTAGGCATAATCGTACAGGCCCTTTGGGCACCAATAGGCACCGTGTCGTATGTGTCACTGACACAGGAACTGCCTCATGTATATAACAGTACAGTTGTTCATCGACAATACACAGAGATCATTCGATCCATTCCAATTTCACTTAACAGTTAGCAGGGCCCGCGTATGAAGATCTAGATAGCCTTCTTGTGTATTTATTATCTCTCTTTAAGTATTCTCGCGTACAAAGATCATGAATCAATTTAGAAGTTCTCACCATAACAAGTGACTAATTATTAATTATAATTTTGTTATTGCTAATGATGCGTTGAAACCATTTAACTATAAATAAACTTCAGTACTAAGTTAATTAATGATACATAAAGATTAAATTAATTTTAGTGTTTATATGATTTAGGTTAAATCTATATATTTATTGATGTAAATTATTTATTTATGTAAATTATTTATTTATGTAAATTATTT
>CM041644.1:24772389-24790367 GCA_023333625.1 Bothriochloa decipiens
ATGTAAATTATTTATTTATGTAAATTATTTATTTATGTAAATTATTTATATTTTCATGATAGATATTTATATAAATATAAAATTGGTTGATTAATGATGTATTTAACTATTAAATATTTATGATAACTGTAACATATGAGTTATCCTTGTATTTTTTTGAAAATAGATATCCTTGTCTATGTTATATATACAGATGAATTTCTACTTGAGAAATAATTTTGTAGTTCCACAAATATTGATACAACGGAATGCTACTTGTTTTCTACCATTTTTATTTGAATCTTTTTCACTTGGCCTGTTATTTTTCTGAATATTATCCATTATAATTTAGTTTACTTCAATATTATTGGAGACTTTTTTGTGATGTGATATTGAAGATTATTAGAAGTGAACTTTCATCTAAGTTCAATTTGGTTATCGATGAATTTAGTAGGAAATTTTATCCACGTAAGTTAAATTTACTTTGAGTTAACAATATAAATTTTGAGTTGAGTAAATATCCGAATCCATATTCAATTTAAAATTAAAATACCATAAAAGGTGATATCCACATCAAATTTCATGTGAATCCGATCGATCCATTTCCGTCCCCGTTCCCACTCAATCTCCCACTGTGTCCAAGGTACTACTTTCTGGAACCATTTACCTCTAAGCTACATTTGCACAAAGGCAAAAGTGATTTTTGACAGTATGTTAACCTTGTGGACGCGAGGCAAAAGGACAACTTATTTCATGTGGGGCCATGGTTGGTCGGCTCATGGGTAGAGTGGGGTGGGGTACGATAGGACAACTGTTCTCGAATCTGGATTCTTTTTAATTTTCTTGATTAGAATATCAATGTGTTCCGTTGGATAGCCTTGCTGAGGAGGGCAGAGGAGGACTTCGTGCGTGGAATCATTTTTTAGGATGTCAGGATTATTAGGTTTAGGTGGTGACTCGGGCTAGCTAGGGCCATAGGTTTAGTTTGGGGACTTGAGGCTGATCGCTGTTTTTTACATGCATCAAACAAACTTCCAACCATGTCCGCATGGTAATCCTGCCAACAGATCGACTTAGCAAAGTGTGTGCCTCCTTTCCATTGGGTTCAAAATTTTTAGTTTGGACTGGTGAGACAACTCATGAGTGTTTATATAACTATTTTATAAATATTCATAGATAAATTATTGACCAAAGATATGTTCGATTGTGCACATTCAAGTCTCTAAATCAACACTTATATTGCTGGAGGTAGTAAATATTACTTCAACAAAGTAATTACATATTTTGGCATGCACTACCGGAAGCCTAAAAGACAAAAGCTCGCTCGTATTAGATGATTTTGGCGGCAAGCAACTATTTGCCGAGTGATTTTTGTCGAGCACTCGGCAAAGCCTTTGCTAAGTGTTAGGTCGACTCTCAGTAAAAAAAGTGAAGTGGACGGTGAGAAGACGGTGACGGAGGCGTTTACCGAATGCCGAGATGGAATGACACTCGGCAAAGCCAAACGCTTTGCCAAGTGTCAAGGCCATCGCACTCGGCAAAGCCTCAAACTTGAATGAGTATCAAGGCCAATGCACTCGCCAAAGCCAAAGCCTTTGGCTTTGCCGATTGTCAAGGCCAAAACACTCGGCAAAACTAGCTCCTTTGCTGGGTGTTTTATTTTCAGCACTTGGAAAGAGCTCCTTTGGGGAGTGTCATAGTTATGTTGGACATTTTCTGTGTAGCACTTGGTATACTAGCTATTTGCCGAGTGCCCGACAGAATGCACTCGGCAAACATACACTAGGCAAACAGGCCGTCGTTTCCGGTAGTGATGTTATATGGTGGAATATATCATATGGTTGGGATATTAGAAGAATATTAAACATGTATTACTTAAATTAGTAGCTAGGTTTAAATATAGCATCACATACATGGATACTAACGAAACTGAATGATGCTTAATTAGATCACCAGTCCATCATTTGACAAAAAAAAAGTCAAGCATGGTCAGGGATCGAGTATATACATGTGGACGCATAAGCCATATCAACTACCAATATTCCCCCCGGAGACAAGGGTTTAGGGATTCCAAATGTAGTACCGGATGACAAACATTACAGACCTGTATATACAATTAGTAAACAAATCCTCCCCTGATGTACCGTATGAAAATACTAATACTACCTACTAATAGTCGCTAAGTTTTCTAGTATAGCTATTAGTTAGTCTGCGTAGCTTGGCCTTTGCTTCAAATACTCACGTCATGTGGCCGTGGAATCTATTACTACTATCTGACTAAAATAACAGCTATAAATAATAAATAAGAGCTGGTTCAATTAGCACGTAGATCAGGAACAAACATCCCTATCATAGTATAAACTATTCAATGAGGATTCACAGGGAAGCTTGTCCTGATCTTTCTTAATATACTAATTCCTGCTCAGTGCTTGCTTGTACGTAGCAAGAGTGTCCGCGGGAGTTGCTCAGCTACAGTCGTTTCCTTGTGGACTCCGGCAGTGTGCCCTCATTTGTGGTATTTACCCTGAAAATTCTGATGTGTATGTAATATACGTGAACACTGTATAGCTGAAGAACCGCCGCAAATGGAAGGCGATATATTCCGCCAGATGCAGATCTTGTGCAGGCATGAATCAATCATGAATGGTAAATTGTATTGACCATTACTGCAGAACCCCAATAGATTTTTAGTTTCAAAAGGGCATTTGACTGGTACATGTGCAGGACAATTTTGACAAAAAAAATCGTTCTAGCTTTGACAAAACTTGTAATTTTTCATTATTAGTGATTAAGGGATCGACTTGTAATTTTTCATTATTAGTGATTAAGGGATCGATGGTGACGCCTAAAAGGGAAGTGAATTAGGCAACTTAAAAACTATTTGCATTGGCTTCTATTTTCTACTTATCAAAACCTATGCAAGAGATTTGTATCTAAATATGTTGCACTATGTTTTACTAAGTATATTGCTATGTCTACCGAAAAAGAGTTTGCAAACTAGGTTTCAATTCCACCAAAATTATTTCATATATTTGTATTTGCGGCTAGTAACATTGATATATAGGTCCCAGTGTTTGCATTACCTAGAACCAGACAGCTCGTTAATTGCATGGTGCATTAGCATGGGGCGTGTATTTGCTTCGGTAGCAAAGACACGGCAACTTGCATCCGCTGAGATGGTGGCGTGAATGGTTGCTTCGAGCTAAACGGTAGCACGAAGAAACAGAGCTTGCTCGGCTGGTGTCTTGCAACTTGTCTCGTGGATGGCCGAGAGTGCCAGTGCAGTGCTGGGCTGACGTGGGCCGAGAAGGCCAGGCCGATAAATGGAGGAGGCAACAGGGGCTGGCCCGCGCAAGCACTGGGACCTGCGGGAGGCCGAGATCAGGGAGTGGCCCGAAGCAAAGGGAGAAAAAGAAATACAGAAAAGAATTTTTGGCTATCTAAAATCATCTCAACTTTTCTAACCATAATTTTAATGTGAATTTGAAACCATATCTTTAAATTTTCAAACAGATTTTAAAAAATCATTTTCACTTTTAAACCCTGTATAGATCATCAAACAAAACTATTTAACAACGCTTTTGAATTTTTTAAACTCCATTTTTTAGTTGAAACCTTAAAATGTCATAATTTAAAATTTAAATTTTTTTCTAAAGACACTTTATAACATATTTAAAATAATATTTTCAGAAAAATGTTTCCTACTCAAAAGTCGTGTTGGAGGCCGTAGAAACACATAAATTTTATTTCCTCATTATGCGTTAGCCAAAGGAAAGAAAAATGAAAGGAGTATTTTTCTAAATGCACTAAAAGATACACCCTCTGTAAAGATGTCATTCTCACTTCTTAAGAAATTAAGTTTTATAATTTGACTAAACATATATAATAAAATATTATATATTTAGTTTTATTAGATAGATCATGAAGTACATAATCTTAATAAACCTATTTGGAGGTATAAATGTTACTAATATTTTTTATAAATCTAGTCAAACTTAAAAAAATGATTAGCACAAATCTCAAAACTTTATTCTTTCTAGGATGGAGGGAGTAATACATTTCTCGTTAACAAAACAATATGTACACTAAACCCTGAGAGATATGAGCAAAGTGTACAACCGGTTGGAGTGGCAATTTTTTAGAGAGATGATGCTACAGCTCGGTTTTTTATTTTTTATGCTTCCTGGTTGAACTGGTAATGAAATGTGTGACCACTATCAGGTAAACTACAGAATTCGAGTGAGGCGCTATACCCGTGAGCCCCGACCCCCGAGCGTCCCTCGCAACGGGCGACTCGGGGGGACGACTCCACCATCGTCGACCGTCCCCCAGCTCCCCCGCCTCCTCCGGCCGCCGCCGTCGTCCTCTAGCCTGTGGCGGCGGCGGCGGTCCCCAAATCGGCCCCCCGCACGCATCACCGCCTCCCTCCACCCCCAAGGTTCTTCCTCCCCCTCCACTCTCCCCTCCGGTGACCTGGCAACCAACGGCGGTGGCTAGTCCATCCTCTCCAGCGGACTCGTTTCAGGCGGCCAGATGGCGGCGGCCTGCAGGATTCGGATCTCCGGGCCCTGGATCTGGCGTCAACCGACCTGCCCCGTCCTCTCCGATGGCCTGCGGACGTTGGCCGGCCATATCCGGCCCCCTCTCCTCGCGACGAAAACATGGTGTTCACCGGCCGAATTTGGGCCCCCAGCCTCGGATCTGGCGCTGCCCCCCCTCCGCGTCGCTGGCTGGCGAGGCCCTTCCTGGCTGTCTGTTGGCGGCCGCGTCCCCGTGGTCGGGGAGGCCCTCACCGCGCTGATGCCTCTCTGGCTCATTGACATTCCGCCTCTCGGCATCCCTGTCGTTCACGGGAGGGTGCTCTGTGCATGGGGCCCCGATGTGCAGGGATGCATTGGCGCTCCAGCCCATGGGGGCGCCCCCGGTCGATGACGGCGATGGGTCCCTCGTTCTCCGGCTGTCCTCAATCAACGGCGTCCAGCAGCGGGTGGCCGGCCCGACCGGGGTTGCGGGGTGGGTGCCTGGTGGTGTGGAGGCGGCTGCAGTTTTGGTGCATGAGCCACGGCTTCGACCATTTGTCATTCATCATCGTTGTTTCGGTCGCCATGAGCGGCCTATTTCCGCGACAAGAATCTGGGTGAAAACCTTGCCCGTTTGTTCGGGGTAGTGGCGGTGGCGTAGTGCGTGTTATCTACCTTCCTGGAGGCATCGCCGAAGCTTCTTCTCCATCCACGGCAGGCTAAGGACGAAAGTTCTACTCGGGTGCTTCTCTCAGCAATGTTGGTGTCTGTGGATGTCAAGCCCCTTCTTGAAGGCTTTGTTGAAACACTGCAGCCCATTGCCCATTACCCTGGTTGGTGTCCTTCTACCCGCCGCATGATCTCTTTGGTCGTTGTGCTGCTCCTAATTGGGCTTCATGATTCTCCTCATCTTGGTGCGTGTGGGGGTATTAACCCCTATACCCTCACAGTAAGGCCTTGGGCTGTACGGACCAGACTGCCCAGACCACAAGATAAAGCCCGTGGTCCATCACCGCCCTGGTCGGCGGGCCACGCGGATCCTGAAGGCTGCTTGGCATGCAAGGAAGCCTAGTCGGTTAGGATCTATTCGTAATATCCAAGGATACTGAGCAATGTAACCCCCTTAGAATGCATTTAACTTCACGTCATCCCTCATTATGCTCTGGTACTCATCAATACAGCAGCAGAGATGCAAGACGTAGGGTATTACGCTTTCGAGCGGCCTAAACCTGGATAAACCCTAGTTGTCCTGGTTGTTTGTCTTGCATCTCACATCTGGTTCGTAGGTCTTCGCGTGCCCTCACTGCAAATCTACTACCTCAAGGAGCCCCGTGGTAGACTGCCGAGGAGGTTTCATCGACAGTGGCGCGCCAGGTAGGGATAGCACAATTCGATCTTAAGGCAAGCCAAATGGTTTCCTTTCCTGCTTTCATGGACTTCGAGGTGGGCATCACCTTCATCATCGGGGCATTCACCTGGACCTCCGGCGTGACGATGTCCATCGCGATCACGGGAGCATCACAGCCGGTCCCTGCACCGGTTGCACAACTACACCGGCTGCCGCACCAACCAGCTCGGTCATGGAATTGGTGGCAGTGGCAGCGGTGAACTGGCGGCTTCCTCGCTACCAAAGGAGGCACATCAAAAATTCTAATCTGATCGATCGGCATGGTGCGGACCTGGTCGAGATCCTGGACTATATGGATTCTAGTCTTTCATGACTTCACTAAGACCTGGATTTCACCCCTGTCCCTCCACGTCGGTGCGGGCGTACAAACCATGCCAACCACTCAGCCGTGCAGATCCAAATCTGCATGCTACCCGAGCACCTCCCTCTGCTCACCAGCAGGGCGGCGCTAACTACAACCAACCACGTCGGTAAGGCCACACGAGTCAAGCCAGCCACCCGTGCCGCCAGGATCCTAATCTGGCCGCGCCCCTGCACCACCTCCCGCCCACCGAGGAGGTGTGCCTTCCAACCAGCAGCAGCGGCGAGGGTCTATCAACCAGGCCCGCCGCATGTGCTCGGCCTCCAGTTAGGCTAGACGAGTTCAACAACGTGCACCAGCGTCGGCGTTGTCTTCCGAACCGCGTTGATCGGCCGCCGCGTTTAGTCCAGAGTCGGGTGGCGTCCCGAGCACAACAGAGGCAGGAGCGCCGCACGCAGCATCCGCAGCCTGCTGGTCCGACACCAGCACGCCAAAACGCTCCTGCTCTAAGCAGTCGAGCTGCCTTTCTACATGGCCTGGACAACGCAGCCGCCTCCTTTGTGAGGAACCTGCAGGTTGCCCCCATATGACATGACAACCACCTTTTGAACCTAGATCATTCTAGGGTTTTGGTTCCTAAAGACCCAAGGCTAGTGGACAACATGGTGACCCTGAAGGAGCTCAACCCGAGCCCATCAAACACCATCCTGGAGAGTAGCACCTTCTCTAATCTACTGGTGCGGCTCGACCGATCACCCTCTGCCCTCTCCGATTACACCAAGTATCTCCTCTCCGATGAGATTCCTAAGGTCCAGATGGCAGAGCGCGTCGAGGACACGATCCCGATTACGCTGGAGCACCAGCCACAGACCACTCCGATGGATCTGACTGTGGACTTCCCCAAGTTCCTTCTAGGGTTTGGGGACATGATGTTTGTAGTTAGCAACGATGAACCTCTGGTTCCAATGAGACTAATCAGCAAAGGCAGGATAGGAAGGAGTGCAATCGTGACTGCGCTCAACGTTGGCTTCAAGAGTAGCAGGAAGTGATGAGGACATGACACCTTCGGATATGACAATTGATTATAAGGTGATGTCATTCCTACATTTGTATAGTGACTTTGGATATAATTCACTTGGTTCCACATGTCCGTGTCATTATTTGATTGTAGGTACAAATGTGTCTCAAAACGCAAGTTCAACAAAGTTCAACTTTCGGTTCATCGGCAGCCTGACGATGCTTCATTGGGAAGGCCATAACTCATCCATCCGTAGTGCAATCGAGGTCAATGAGCACTTGGTGGAAAGCTTATTTGATAGGCTTTCAAATAGATCTGGTCCCATATCAATATCACATCGGCAAGGTCTCCTATTCATCAAAATATTCTGTTGCTGTTTCTGTCAGAAGCTACGTCATCGTCATGGGCTTGTTTTTCATCCTTGGGACCCTGGACCAAGTGGAAGCATGACCCAAGTAGATGGAGAACTCACCAAGGAAGCCCTTGGACGTCCTCCACCCTGGTCACCACCTTTGGAGGCCAGCAAGGGCGTCCAAGACAAGACGGAGGCCCAGCCCAATTCGAGTTCGAGTCGGCCTCGGCCTCCAGGACCAGCACAGATTAAAATGGAAGCCCAGGATGCATACGGACTCCGTTTTCAACGATCCACATATGGATGGAAAGATAATTTCATAAGAAAACCAATGGCATTGGTTTGAGGTCCAAATTCCTTCTGAGTCATCGGGAAACGTCAAAACAATCCAGCGTTCAGAATCTGTTGGGCCGTGTACCATGACTGAGCACGTTAGGGGGGGCGCATCCAGGGGGTGTGACGACCCTTAGGCATTATATTTAGTAGCCGCCGCCCTCATTAGGGTTTGGGTTTTGCTTTAGATTAATCTGTCTTTGAACAGTCACCGTTATCGGTTTGTGAAACCCCACTTTGTGATCTTAATCATATATCTGTAGTTTGTCCCAATATTTGAGCTGTGTACTTTCGAGTTCTTGCTTGTGTTCTTTGATTCGCAGGCAGGGATTAGCCTTCTTGGTGAGGTCAACCGGTTGGTGACACGGTTGATAACCAGAGGAGACGTGGTGCTAAGGTTGCAGGTTCGGGTCTTTGTGATCTGAAGCCGGATCGGTGTGTCGTGCTCCACCAAATCGTTGTTTATCTTGAACCTGACGGAAGATTGGGACCCCCGTCCCCATCAGGAAGGCAGCGCAGCGAACGGCACGAACGGCCCTAGGCCTTGTCGTCTCTATCATGATCTCCAGAACGAGCTCGACATGGTCGGGGACACTCCTGTCCATGAGACCCCCATAGCAAACATAGCTATGGCCAGGCACCTGGTGATGACTCTTTCCCGAAGACTCCTGGGGCCGACGCCATCATTGATCACCTAATAGCCATCGAGGATCAAGTGAACCGATTGCGAGAGGCCGAATCTATGACCACGTCAATATTGATCCCATCGGTCTCGTCAGCGGTGCAACCGCAGCCACCACAATCAACCTTCAGAAGGCGGTGCCGACAACTCTTCTAATCATGGAGATCACCGATGACCTTGTCGAGGCGGACGTAGATGATGTCGTAGTAAAGACTAGGCAGTCCGACACTCTGGTCGAAAATCTCCACCGCACCTTCGCGGCATTAGATGAGTTTCAGTGGAAGTTAAACCCTAATAAGTGTGTCTTTGGCGTCCCCTCCGGGATCCTTCTTAGCCACATGGTCAGTCAGGATGGCATACGTCCCAATCCTGAGAAGGTAAAAATCATCCTGGACCTCCAACGGCCATGATGCGTCAAAGATATACAGAAGCTCACCGGATGCATGGTGGCACTGAGCCATTATATCTCTTAGATGGGTGAAAAAGGTATTACCTTTTTTAAACTTCTCAAAGCAAACAGAAGTTTGAGTGGACAGATGACGCCGATCAGGCTTTCAAGTAGCTCAAGGAGTACCTTGCAAATCCCCCAGTACTTACGGTCCCATAAGAAGGCGAGGAGCTTCTCCTCAACATAGCCGCTACAACTAACATGGTCAGTACTGTGATGGTGGTCGAGCACGAGGAACCGGGCATGTCTATGGCATACAGCATCCAATTTACTACATTAGCGAGGTCCTTAATGAGAGCAAGCAAAGTTACAATGACATTCAGAAGCTACTCTACACGCTCCTGGTCACCAAGAGGAAGCTTCTACACTACTTTCAGGCTTATAAGATTATGGTGGTCACAAAAGCTGCGCTCAGGGATATCCTACGCAATAGAGACGCCAGTGGTCGTATTGTTAAATACACGTTCAAGCTCTGTGAGTTCACGCTGATGTTTCACAGTCGAAAGACTATCAAATCTCAGGCCCTGGTCAACTTCATTGTAGAGTGGTCAGACATCACCTTGCCTCTGGTGGACACCACTGTCAAACACTAGCAGATGTACTTCGACGGTTCCCTGAACATCAACGTGCCAGAGCAGGTGCCTATTTCATCGCTCCGTCCAAGGACATGCTCCGCTATGTCTTGCGCATTCACTTCAAGGCATCTAATAATGTGGCCGAGTATGAAGCGGCCCTGCACGGCCTCTGTATCATAGTCTAGCTGGGTATTAAATGGCTCCTAGTGTAAGGCGGCTCTGCTCTGGTCATTCATCAAGTCAACAAGGATTGAGATACAGTCCACGAGAAAATGGATGCCTATGTTGCCGAGATACACAAGTTGGAGAACAAGTTCTATGGGATGGAGTTCATCCATGTACCACACACTGAGAACAAAGGTGCCGACAAGCTATCCAAGCTAGGCTCATCTCGCACTGAGGTGCCCCCACAAGTATTTGACGAGGATTTGATCAAATCATCGATCCCTGACTAGGCATATGAAGCACCAGTGCCTAGTACTACTACCGACCAGATCATAGCAATGCTTGGTGAATCCTCCGAAGATGTCGAGCCAAGCTCCCTCGACCAGCAGGGGACTGATGACAGTCATGAGTAGCCATCGGCTGATGAACCAGCCAAGCAGGAAGCGCCTCCCCAACCCGATTGGAGAGAGCCCCTTATTAGGTACCTAGATGACCACCTTGTCCCAGAAGATAAGATCAAAGCCCAGCAGCTGATTCATCGAGCCTGTTCCTATCTCATGGTTAATGGTCCACAAAAGCCTAAGATCCAAGATCTACCAGAAGTGCATCACCCAAGAAGAGGGTGTCAAGCTTTTGGATAATATCCATGCCGGTACTTGCAGCAACCATGCAGCATCCTGGATGTTGGTCGGCAAAGCTTACCAAGCAGGGTTCTACTGGCCTACAGCAATCACTGATGCGGTAGACTATGTGCACCAGTGCAAAAATTGCCAAATGTTTGCCAGGCAGATTCATGTCCCTGCACATGAACTCCAGACCATTCTGGTGGCTTGGCCATTTTCATGCTGGGACTAGACATGATTGGTCCCTTCAAAAAGGCTCCTGGCGGCCATACATGTGTCTATGTACTCATCGACAAATGTTCCAAATGGATCGAGTACAAGGCTATTAAAAAAGCCACGACTGAGAAGGCGGTGCAATTCCTTGATGATGTTATCCACCGATTCAATGTGCTAAACAATATCATTACTGATCTAGGCTTCCAGTTCACCAGCAATAAGTTTTTTGACTTCTGTGATGATCTCTGTATCAAGGTCAAATACATATCCATCGCTCATCCATGAGCTAATGGATGGGTGGAACGGGCAAACAGCATGATAATCGATGCCTTACGCAAACGAGTTTTCTAGTAAGATAAAGAACTCAAGCCTCTTAGTGGTTAGGGGAATTGCCTCCTATGGTCTGGGGACTCCGTACCTAGCCTAGTCTCAACACTGGAGTTTCTCCATACTTCATGGTGTTTGGGTCTGAGGTCGTCCTACTGGCTAAGGTTGCTTTCCAATCACCTCAGGTTGCTTACCATGATTAGAATGCCTCCAACAAAGCTAGAGAAGTAGATGTCATAGCCAAAGAAGAGAAAGCACTTGTGTCTTGTGCCCACACGGCTAAGTATCTAGCTTCAGTGCATCATTACAATAACCGCAATGTTAAGGGAAGGCTGTTCATGGTCGGTGACACGGTGCTGTGACGAATACAAAATCAAGATGGTCTGCACAAGTTGTCACCAAGATGGGAAGGGTCATTTAAGATTAAGGCTGTTACATGCCCAACATCTTATCGGCTGTGCACGATGAAGAATGTTGACGAGCCAAACTCCTGGCACATTGATCAGCTCATGTGCTTCTATCCATAGAATAAGATATGTACCCTATTTTTTATATTATTTATGAGTTAATAAAGTTCTTTGTTGTCCTCTTTTCCCATTACAGCATTGCACCCTTGCACCATCTGTCATACATGCACCCTGCATAAGTCACAATTAAACTTTGTTTCCTGCCCGCCGAGAACGGCTTGACAAGGCACTATCTCGATCCTCTTATAATGTGTTACAGCTCCGTGCTACATGGCACTAGGAGATTCAGCAGTCGCTCTCTAACGGTACTAGGTACCTAGTGATCCTGGTAGTCCTATGCTGTTCACTGGCGTATCCCTATGTCACTTAACAGAGTTAGCTCGCTTCGACGGTGGGGGCAAAACTTAATTGTTGACATTTTTATCTACATCTACACTTCGCATATTAAAAATGGCAATATGGTTATCACCCACTTAAACATGCCTACTATAAACTGTCTGCATCAAAAGGCTAAAAGTTATGAGCACCCAGTGCTCGGCACATCTTATAAACATTGTTTCAACACATATAAACACTGTTTTTAGCCTACTGAGCACCGCCACTTCTGCAGGATCTTCAATGAGCGTCATGTCTTCAACCAAGATGGTGGTCGTTGGACCAGATGTGGTGCAGAGATTCTCGGCATCCTCATCTTAGACTTCGACGAGGATCCCTCGCTCAACATCCGTCAGCTCCACCTCCGGGAAGTTAGCGCGGACGACGGCAAGCACTGTAGCGGCCACATACCGACCAGCACTGGCGACAGCTTCCCGCAGGGCCAGCCACAGCCTGCGACACCAGTCAGTCACAGCCATGGACTCACCTACAGGGTCTATGGGGTGTGCCTCTCCAGGGAAGATGGCCCTCAGCACCGGCCTGATGTGGTCAGTCATTGCTTTGATCCTTCCTTGGAGAGTGGCTTGGGTGTCTTCCAGCACCTAGAACTGAGCCATGTGGCACTCCCTCAAGTCTACAACAGTAGAAAATATGGTGGTTAGCATAGCCTGATCCATCCAGTATGCATCAGACAACCCCAAACAACCTAGAATTGTTTCACTTACTGCTCAACTGAGCAATCTGCTCCTGGTCCTTCTTGGCTTGCTGTTGGGCCGTCTCGTTCTTGGTCAGTAGGTGGGCGATCTCCTCGGCCATTGTAGTGTTCTAGGAATTCAACTCTGTGCATAACACAAATTAGCCTTTAGCAGGCAGAATGGTACGATGGAGTGTTCGGCATCTTACTCTCATTGTCAGCCTCTAGCTTCTCCTCCTTCTTGCACAGCGTGGCGACTTTGGATTCCTGGGCACGCTCCCACTCCTGGGACACCTTGGCCTGTGCCTCCAACTATGCCTTGGCCACCCTGAGAGTTTTGCACTCCTCCCAGGTCACCGCAAATCGGTCAATGGTCTTACCGTGCTGGGAGGAGGTCTCCTACAATGACTATATATACCCAACAACGAGAATCTCTAGTTACTTCAGTTGCAAGCGTTATACTCTATTAGCAAGTTGCCACGAGAATTACCTTGATTCAGTCCACAAGCACCTCTATGGTGTCCTAAATGCCAGCCTCCAGGTCATTGTCCAGGATTTCCTCGTATGTCATGAAGTCATCCGTCCTCCTCTTATGTGTCATGTGGACACGCTGGGTTAAGATGTCCGTACGAGGGATCCTGGGCACTCTGGGTACCTCCTCTACTTCTTCTAGCAATGCTAGAGAACTTGATCCTACTTGATCTGCGCAGTGAGGTGGACGACCTGCTACAGCTCTCACCGGCCTCCAGAGCACCAGCCATCTCTTAGATGGGTCAGCTGGCGTAGCAGGTGGTTGGGATGGCATCGTGGTGCTGCTCCTGGCCTCTGGCCACTCTACAGACTATGCTACGTCACCATCCGATGTTTTCCCGATGGTCGGTGGTGGTGTGGTCTAGTTGGATGACAGCCGCGGTGACGCTGCTAGAGTACGGCTACATATGGGTAATATGACGGCCCCGGTGACAACAACCAGGAATGTGACACGATACTCACGCTGGTGCAGGCCAGAACACTCCCCTGTACTATAGGACTGCTCCCCCTAGGAGTGCCTGAGGTCCCATCTAACACCCCATTGTTGCGCCCGGGGACTTGGCCTGATGCCCTGCTGGTTCCACCTGTACCGGTGGGTTGCATCGGTGGAGTTAGCTCACCTGCCGTCTCCCGGTGGCCCGGTGATGAGGCTACCCCAGCTGGAGCATCACTGTCCTGTGTGGTGTGTGATACGGTGTTGGTGGTGGTGGTGTTTGTAATGGAACCGCACAATTAATATAAACCCAAAGTACTAAATAAACCGCCGATGCAAATTAAATAGCACGTTATGTTCATATCAACCCCGTAGTTGTAGGCGGTCCTTATGGATCATTTTTTAACAGCCAACTTATGCCTAAAAGGAGAGAAATAATCATGCTTTAACACATAGACATATGCTATTAACAGAATTCCACTTGTACCCCTAGTGTTCACAATTTTGCAGGTTTTATGGTGAAACAAGTGGAAGTGCACAACACCAATTGGAAAGCGCAAAAGCAAAACATGAATTCAAAAAATGTGCAACCAAGATTGACAAAGGAGCTCTCCTTTGGTGCATACCTGGGCCTGATCATAACCACAGGGGAGGTCCAGTCCTAGAGGTGAACCGACCACGTGAAGGCGGTGGCGAGACGGGCCCACCAAGGGCCGGCCGCCCTGGGGTCAACCGCCTCCCAAATGGGGTCTCTCGGGCCTAGCTTTCTCTAGCGGTTTGTAGGCGGTTCTGTAACAACGGTCCCACCTATGATCAGTGCAGATGGAAGGTGGAAACTGCCCTTTGGAGGTTGGTTTGGGTCCTTACATGTGGGGATGGCCCCTTTTGCATGGAGCCCCCTCCTCTCAAGCTATAAAAGGAGGCCTCCTCTCTTCACACAATTGATTCATCAACACAAAGAGGTCATAATGTAGAGATGAAGAGCAAGCTCCATTCCATTAGCTTCTAGCCAAATTAGTATAGGGAGTGAGAGAGGGACAGAGCTGGAGAAAGAGTGGAGTCGAAGCAGTTCTACCTCCAGGTGGACGAAGTGCTGCGCTTGTTGGCTCTCGCTCCAACTTGTACCTCTATGATCATCTTGCTACTTGAAGTAAGAAGTTCATGTTCAACTTTGGTTTGATTCATTAAGCATGTGTCTTTCATAAAGCTACTTCTTTGTGGAATCATCGTTTGTCCTTTGGACAGATGCTCTAGTAGAGGACTCCTAATAGAGACGAATGTTCCTGATCGATGCTAGAGTAGTAGTCACCTTCATAGATGTGGTGTCTAGGTTGGAGTCTACCTTCGTATGCTGTGCGCGCCCACGGGTAGAGGGGTAGGTAGCAGGTGGTGATAGCCCTGTCCACTTGTATCTGCATTCCCCCATGTTCGGTCATGGAGTAGAGCTGATACTAATATCGCTTGGCAGACCAAGTGCATCAATGCCTGAAGAAAGTAAGTAGTGGGAAAGTTATCATTGCTTAGGATTTCTTGCCTTAGACAAATCTCTTTACCCATGCTACTCTTCATCTTATCATTCTGGGAGAACTAGTTTAGAGACTTCCTACACCTCTGTTCCCTGTGGAAATACGATGCCCTGAATACTTCCGGGTGAAGGCTACAACGGTACTTCCGTGCACCTGCGGACTTTTCTGCTAACGCTAAGAAGCGCCAACAAGCTTTCTGGCGCCGTTGCTAGGGAATGATTGTTTTATTTATCTCCAAACCTAGTTCACCCATGTGTCCTTGTGTTTATCCAAAAAGAAAAAAAATATTTCTTCTATGTTCAAGATCCCTTCTTCATGAAGCTTATCTTTCAAAAAAATTGGGCATTATTATTTTAAAATTGCATGTTCAAACTTTTGCACATGCACAAAAAGATTTTTATCCACTCTCTTATCATCTTCTCTTATTTTAGCAAAGCATTTAAAAAAGAGTTTTTATTATTCTTGTTCTCTCTTTCTACAATAATGCCCTTTCAAAATCCAAAAGCAAAATATTTCTCCTATGGATGAGCTCTTGTAGCCACCATCAAAGCCAACCATAGCTTCAATCTTCAAGCTTTGCCCTAGCTTTGGCGGTCAAGCTTGTGGCCATAAAGAAAGCACTACCGGGAGATACCCCGTATTATTCAATAAAAGCAAGGACATGTGTTCAAATTGGTATGCACCTTCGGGTATTCTTGGTCGCTAACCATTTCAGGAAGAGATTGAGAAGAAAAAACACATATGAAACTTGAGAACATGGGAGCGACATCAACAACACACCTTGATGATCTTTGGTGGTGAATAAACTCAAGAGGAGACCCTGACCTTGCCCACTTGACTTTCAACAAAGTCAAATTGTGGGGAAGGACGGTGCGAGTCACACCACAAGATCACCTTGGTTCAAAGGAAAAAAAGATATGTTGGCTCTACCTTGCTAAAAAATGAAGGGAAGTGAAAACAAAAAAAGAATAAAAAGAGAAGAGATTAAAAAGTTATGAATAAAAAATATATATTAGAGGAGAGAAAAAGGAACACGCTGGCTTCACATATTTGAAGATACATATAGAAGTGCAAGCTGACTTCATTGAGCATTGCTCCCACAAGCAAGAAGGGCTCACCTCCATGCCTTTGCAACAACCATCAAAGCCCATGGTCCATACACACTAAGTCATGTGTGTATGGCCAAGCTTTGTAGTTTCCTTGGGTAGATCCATCAAGCGATCAACACAAAAAGCGTCAAGAGGAATCATCTACATCTGTTATTGGTAAGTACACCCAGGTATGCAAAAGTAATATTCACCAATTCATTTACTCATCTTTGTCCCCATTGCCTGACCATGCAAATTCATGCTTCCTTTGTTTACGTTACATACTCTAGCTTGAGTGTTGTCACATAGGCATATGTGGAACATTCATGGGTCTTTTTAATTTAAGCATGGTGCTTAGGATAAAAAGACCTTTCAAATTCTGGCATGGTGTTGGAATTTGATTAATGAGCTATGAGTTGTTATAAACAATAGAGGTAATCTAATTTGGAGACAAGCCAAGATCTATTTTACATTGCATCTTAAGTTTGACCTTGATTGAGTTATGCGAGTTGGATGAAAAATAAAAAATTATAATATAATAAAATATATAGTTAATAAGTAAATAAAAACAATCATAATAAGTTTTAGGCTCTCTAGGGTTCAACCTAGTAGAGCCCTTGCTTGTTTTATGTTCTCTTTGTTTTTGTTTCTTTGTTAAAATTAAAAACAGGTACAAAAATGCGTGAGAGATCTCTCAAGCACAACTAACACACCCTTCAAGAGCTTCCCTTGATGTTGCACAAACATCGAGCAGGCCACCATATAGAGGGACAAGACACATGACTTCCATGAACTCCTTCGTCAACACCGATGGTTTGTGCAATGCCTCTCTCACTCCCTTGACCAACCATGACTCCAAGCATATCATGGATCACTCTTCGTTTGAAGATTCTAAAAAAACAAAGGGGTCATGGTCGTAACATTTCTTTTAGACAGAAGCTTGCATGAAGTTATTCCTCCTACATTTGTCGTATATGCAAGCCACTAACATGCAGGAGTTACCAACAAATGACTTGCTACATGACATCCTACTAAAAGTGATGAACTCCAACCCATGCCTTGGTAGTCACCTGAGTTGGGGACTGAGCCACCGCAGCGACAACTCCGATGCTTCATCCTTACATGCTGTTGGTACACACATTCAGGTATGTCAAGGTAATGTTGACCAACTCTTTCACTCATATTTGTCTCCATGGAAATACAAAATCATGCTCTTCCTCTGTTCATGCCATATGCTCTGAGTTTGGGTGTATTCACATAAGAGCTCTTGTGTTATATCCATAGGCTTTTTAATTTAAGCATGGCGCTTAGGTTAAACTAGCCTTCTTTAATCAAAATTGTGACATGGTGTTATATTTTTATTAATGAACTTTGAGTTGTTGTCATAAATAGTGGAAGAAATTCATGTTGGTGATGAAGCAAGGCATGCCTTTCTTTGTTTTTTATCCTAGCCTTGTTTGAGTTTGAATGGATTGGCTGAGCAAACTTCTGATTGGTTCCCTTGTTCAAATATCCGTCTCTGTTGAATGAATCTTATTTATATTCTGATGACTCAATTTCTATGCTGGTAGGTTTTGGTTCGAAAGTACTGGTTACACATCTTTTGAATTAAGCATGGTGCTTAGTTTGAAGTTTGGATGTGGATCATGCTCTTTAGGCTTGTTAATTTAAGCATGGTGCTTAGATTAAGTTGCCTACCTAGACCAAATTAGACATGGTGTCTAGTTTGATCTGTGAACCAAAGCTGCTAGTCTAGATTTGTGTTGAACTTATGGACTAACCCCTTGCAGGAATTTATCAGTTTTATGAGGGTAAGTCTTTAAGATGACAACAAAGATAAGAATTTCTTTGGTGAACCTTAAAAAGAAAAATATAATAATAAGTAAAATCATGATAAAAAAGTAATACACCTTTCAA
>CM041644.1:24790377-24821822 GCA_023333625.1 Bothriochloa decipiens
TAAGGATATAAGAGAACCTAAACTTAATAGGGTGTATGGGTGACTCAGGTGGACAAGGGTAATCATAATGCATCAACGGTATCGATCAATGCCTACAAACTTAATGCATCATAAACAATAAAGGATGCAAATTAAGTTATTTGTAAAACTGTAGGGAGGAATGCTCCAGGGCTTGCCTTCCTTTGACGAGTGAGCTTGAAGCTCCAGGCACTCGATCACTCCACGTCTGGCTCCTGGTTCTCGATCATCAGTCATACGAAAGCTTTCTTCTAGGATTCCTCTTCTGGATTCCCGTTTCACATCACATTTTGTTCTCTTAGTGATCCTATATGATACATGTGCATGTATGAATATGAAGAATGCACATGGTATGATAATGGAGTATGATGATGATGAATGCTTGCATATCCTTTCTACAAGGTAGTCAACATCATCCAAGAACATGTACCCTAATCATATGTAATCTATGACATTCTCTACTAAAGACAATACAAGCCTATTGGTGAAACCTTCTTGCTACTTATCGTTAGTAAACAAGCCAGTAAAGCAACTAACCATCTTACTATCACTAGCAAACAAGCCAGTGAAGCCAAAGATCCATACTCATGCATAGTCCTCTTAACACATTCATCAGGTTCTAGTTGCTACCACAACTCTATTCAAAACACTGTAAACCAACAACCCACTAGACATTCATAAAACCACATACATTCACATCATACTATCAACTTTTAGACATACAACAATGTAGTCCATAATAGGCAACATACGCAGTTCGACCTCCTAAGACAATTGCAAGGGTCAAACCACTCCTACTCCATACATAGCACACAATACATTATTAGTAAATTTACATAAGGAAATGTATCCTAAATGTCAACTAGAGCTGCATAGTAGCACTGACAGATTAAACATCCTATACATGCCTAGAGAAATATTATTCATGGCATGACATGGCTAAGCAAGGTTTAATTAAGACAATTTTATAAATAGGGTATAACTGCAACACCTAGTTCAACTTCACATAAAACTCTACCAAAATTACAGAAGATAAAACATGACAATTCTAGCTTATCATCCAAATTTCACCTCATTTGGGTGTGCCTACTATCCTACATAAAAATAACAAGGTAGCATATAAAAGAGGACCTAAAAATACTTTGCACTATGAAGTATGCCAAACCTCATGTTTCACTACATCCAGAGCTACCTTATAGCATATAAGTGTCCCACAAAAATTATTAGCACCAAACTAGGTCTATATAATTCATTTATCAATTATTCCCAGAGTAGCCCCTTAATCACACTTGAACGACAACTTTACATTTTTACACAGCAATGCACATGATACATTTTTCACAGATAGAACATCACCAAAGAACACTAACAAAACTAGTCCATAATAGGCAATGCACATGATGCATTTTCCATGATTATCAATATATCAAAAATTAATTAAAGCTACATATAAAAAGTACTGCAAATATGGCATATTACATTTTTCACCGACAGCCCACATCATAAGAAAAATATCGAAACTTGAATCGCTCGATTTGGAGCTATATAACACGAGATATGAATTTTAGAAGCATTTTCACAAAATTTGGAAAATTCATTTATTCAAAAATCTGAACCCTAAAACGCTGCACGTACCTGAACTGTACCCTGAGCCATATCTAAATCGCTAGGTGCACCCCGACTTATCGCACCTAGGCCAGGACGCTGCTGACATCAGTGCCCACGTCAGCGTGGGCCCCGCCTGCCAGTGACCCGGAGGCAGGGGTGGAGCTCCGCCGGCCGGAATCTCGCTGGCAGCGGGGTCTTCGGGGACATAGCCACTACCATCGGCACCGCCTCGACGAGGCGCACCTATCAAGCCAAGATGTGCAGGCCCAAGCGGTCAGCGGCGGCGCTGCTCACCGGTAGCATGGCTTAGTGCGGCCACCGCAAGGCCTACGGGCATGCGTGACTACATTGTGGGGTGGAGGTGATCGTGATGTGCATAAAGATGGAGGAAAAAGGAACGGTGGCCCGAGCACGAGCTCGTCGGAGTTCGGCAGCGGACGGTGGTGCGTCGGCCAAATCCAGCGAGGCTTTCGCTGTAGCGGCGCTATTAGCTGTAGGAAGAGCATCCTCGCATCGGTACGAGCCTCATGCATAGGAGAAAAGGGCGAGACGGGGGTGGAGCAAGGCTGGCCACGTGCACGCATGCATGGAGCGTGCTCTGATGAGCGACAGCGCGAGAAGATAGCCGCATTGGCTCTCACCTTGACTCGTTTCCAGCTACAGAAAGGCTGATGTGATGGCGCGAGGTATGGCGGTGCTTTGCACGCTAGCAGAGGAGAATGCGGTGCGGTGGAGGTGCCTTCGCGGTGGCTGAGCAGGTGGCGGCCATGGCGGCTTGCCGCTGCTATTTTTGTCCACACGAAGAAGAGGAAAATGAGGGGGAGCGAGTTGGGTGTCTGGGGAGTGGCGATCGAGCGAGAAGATATGGTCGTGGAAGAGGCACGCGGCACTGAGCGGTAGGCTGCGGCCGTGCAGCGGCGCTGCCGCTCCTGGGCTCGCTGCAGCCGGCCGCCAGCGGCACCCAGCGGCGGTACGTGCACTCGATTGCATCTGCGCATGCTTGCTAGTGTGCTGCCAGCCTGCTGGCCATGCTGCGGCCAGTGTCAGTGACGGGAACAGGGGACAGGATAAGGAGGAGGGAAGGAAGAGGCTGACAGGTGGGGCCAGGTGGGTCTCACCCCTTTGAAAATGAACTGAACATTTGACTTGCTATAGTATCCAAATGGTGCCGATTCTGGAAAAGTTTGAATACAAAAGTTGTTCCATTTGAAGAGTAGAACATTTCATACGTAGGAAGTTTTTGCTAGTTCGGCCTACTTTAGAAAATATTAATTTGGGTCAAAAATCCATTTAAAAAATAATTTATATATATACAGCTTTTTTTGGCATTTCTGAAGACGTTAAATGCATTTTCGTGAGATGCACATTAAACAACTTTTGTTTTTCACAAAAAGTTTTACAAACCATATTAAGACCTCAAAATGAGATAAGGCATGTAACTAACCTTTTTGATTTAGCCAATCAATCCCACTTAGGGTTAATTAATACCAATTTTGCAACAAATCATTTTTAAACCACATAACCAAAACAAACATTGATCCTTACCTTATCCTAAGCATGTTTAAAGATGTTTAGAGACCAACCATAATCATTTGCATATTAAATCACAACTTAACACCCAGGTCAAACAATTTCAATTAAATGCAAGCAAGCATCCAGGCAAAGCATGTCAGGAATGCGATTTGGTGCAAATGATATGATTATGCTCATGGTGTGCAGTGCAAAGTCATGTGTAACACCAGGGGCATTATAGCCTACCCCCCTTAAAGAAATCTCGCCCTGAGATTTGAAGCTAGAAGTGGAAAAGAGGAGAAACATAATTTTTATTTCACAGATCTGGAATTACATCGAGGATTACATGACTTCGATTACCAAGCCATCCAGGATTTGGAGAGAACATTGCTATGAGCAATGCACATTAACCATTGAATTAATCCAGATATCGACTGAGGTGGGGACAGAGGAGGAACAGCAAGAAGATGATGATCCAAAACATGAAGAATGTCCACAGGATCCAGAAAACAGCGAGGGTGAACTCGATCATCGTGAACCCAACCATCAAGATCAACCCAAAGAACATTAGAACTTCTTCCATGAAATACATATCTTTCCTTCTCTTTCAGATGGTGATACTAGCTCCACGAGAAATCACTAGATCTTGCAACTTCGCTCCTCATTGCTCTCTCTTTCTGGCTGGATTGCTCCTCAGGTTTCTCTTCTCTGAGCACTGCTTTAGATATTTGGGATGTGGAGAAGAAGAGATGTGCAAAATGGCATACACAGCGGAGTGGCAGAGGTGATGATGCAGTATATCAGAAGGGAAGGCTGGTGTAAGAGGGTTGACGAGCCATAGCAGGCTTCCAATGCTTGAGCTCGAGCATGGGGAAGATAAAGGAGGGGACGGATTCGCTCGGTGGGAAGCACTTGAGCAACTGGGTCCGTAGCCAAGAAGAAGAAGAGGGCCCAGTACAGAGACTGTAACAACCCTAAAAATCCAAACACCAAAAATACCAACTATCAAAAAATTTTCTGAAGTATCCAATGTTTGGTGAGTGTCATATAAGAAACCACCCATTAGTTGCACAAGAAGCAGCAATGTTAGTGGAAGCATTTGCATTTTTATTACAAGAGTATGATTTGCCTCTTATTGATTTTATGTTTTGCTAATAAAATCAATAACCTTTTATCACATGTGTATATATATGTGTACAAGTACCACTAACCATGGACATGGCTTTCAACATTCCCATGAGACCTTAGTGGACCCACCAAGCCCATGTGCCATGACACTAACTCGATAGCACTAACCCTTTTGCTAACAAGTCATAGCATGGCTTGGAAAGTAATAGAAAAGCTTTTGGAAAAGGGTATAGGAAATGGAAAAGGCTTTCAACCCGAAGCAGCAGAGCAGCCCAGCTCGCCCTGCGGCCTCGCCCACCCCATGGCCTGCTATAACCCATGGTTGTTATTAGAAAGCTAAATAAAATGTGTTTTTCTATATTCTTATTTAGAAAATAATTGAATGAGTTTTGTTAGTATGGTGCTTGCGTGTTGTTTGTGCTTTGAGTTTTTAGTGTGCTTGTTTCAACTCTCTATAGTGTTGGCCATTGCTCTAGCTAGACACCATCTCTTACCAAGCTCCAGTCATCCCTGCCTTACCATAGCCTATCCTGGCCTGTCCTAGCTTGCTCTGGCCTCTCCTAGCCTTAACTGGCCAGCTCTGGCCAGTCCTGGCCAGCCCTAACCGACCACGGCCACCCCGGTCAGGCTAGCAATAGCCGCAGCCGGCCACCAGTGGCCAAACTTGGCCAGCAGAAGCATAGTAAGGCCAGCAGCAGTTCGGTCTAACAACCCTTTGACATCCTCAAAGGATCCTAGCTTGCTTTGGCCAGCTCCTACCTAGCTTGGGCCACTCCTGGCCTCACCTCACTTCATCGGGCCAACTTTGGCCGCAAGCAGTCATAGCCTTCCCCGGCCACCTTGAGCCCTATCTGGCCAACCCTGGAGAAGCCTAGCCACTTCTAGCCGGCCATGGCCAACTCTGCACGGCTACAGCCAGCCGCCGCCGACCACAACTAGCCGCCGCCGGCCACAGCCAGCCATCGCTGGCCACAGTCGGCCGCTGCCGGCCGACCAAGTCCCGGCCAAGTGGCGTGGTCCTCCCTCTCCTGTGTGCCACCGCTGGCCACCACTAGCCGTCGCCAGCTGTACCTGGCCGCAGCTGTCCGCCGCAGCCGGCCGCAGTAGGCCGCAGCCGGCCGCCGCCGCCGTAGTAGGCCGCAGCCGGCCGTTGCCGGCCGTAGCAGGCCGTAGCAGGCCAGGGCCGAGGCCCCTTCCCCCCAGCGTGAGCTGCAGCCTGGCTGACCTAGAGAGGAAGATGGACAGAGGTAGAAGACGAGGTATTTACGACTTTGGCACCAAGCGATTTATTTACAGTTTTGCCACTGATCGTATAATCTCCGCCGTTTCACCGTTTTAACTCCGATTCGAGCGATTCAAGTTGCGTTAGTTTCATGTCGTCGTGATCTACGTAGTAGTGCTAGTGGTTTTCATGTCATTTAGTTGTGAATTTATTTATTGATTTAAATGTTAATTGGATTAATAATTATTTAATAGTTTTACAAAATAAAAGTAAACTAGGGTTTCTATTTCCGATCTCGTTGTGTTATGACCGTGTCGACCTTAAGCTTTGTTTTAGCAATGATCTTCATGATGTCATATGTCTATGCATTTAATCTTGTTCACTTGTGTAATAATTAGTTGATGCTCAACTAAATAAAAGCAACCTAGGGCTATGCTTTCGTTGTCCTTGTGTTGCGATCATGTCAACGTATGTTGCTTGTTATCAATAATGTTTGTCACATCATGAGTTATGTAAGTAATCTTGTTTATTAATTAATGTGTGCTCTCTTGTATAAAAGTAATTTAGGTTTGTACCTTGAGTTTTCATACACGCCTATCAATATGACTAGTACCAACTTAAATGCTTCTTTATTAATTATGACTTGTTTGGAGTTACATTGGAAACATGGCATGCTTAGTTCAACCTTGAATCATAAATGCTCTATGTTTAATATCAACATGTCTTATCATTTGTGTCCTGCTTAAATTAATCTTTAAGCATATGATGTTTTCTTTAATGCACTTGCATGTTCTAAGCTTTATAAATTATGAATGTTTAATTGGCATAGATAATATAATTGCTTATAAATAGAGTATGACTAATGTTTAACCCTGCTTTACATTTCAACATCATCCAACTGATTTGACTTTATGTCTTTCTTATATTTTCCACATCTTGCTTTAGTAAATGCATCAATCTTAAAGTTTGTCTCTGTGCTTGTTGCAAGTACCTCGATAGCCGTGTTTTCTTTAACAATAGATCCGTCGTTCGTCGTTCTTGCGCTCTTGCGACCGTAGCACCGAGTTTGGCCATTTAGACCATTTTGTTTTTTAGTTTTCCTTTTGATTGGTGTATTGTTCTTAGTCTTGTCTTTTTTGTGTGTTTGTTTGGGTTGTTTGGTTGCTGCGATTAGACAAAGAGCGGTTTGTTAACGCTGAAGACTAAGAGCTGAGGACCGACAAGTGCAGCAGAAGATGGAGGCTAGAAGAGCAGCTAGACTTTGGATTTAAGGCAAGTGCAGGCACCTTTGATCATTTTGCGCCTATTCACTTTTAATTAATACATTGCATGTGTCTTAAATCAGCAAACCATAGGACTTTCTAGCCACTTTACCCAAAGATATCCTATGGGGGTTTTAGTTGATAGATTTTAGGTTGTTAGTGCTCTATCTCCTCTTTCACCATTTAATGAAGATAAAACTTGCTTCTTAACTTGTTGAGCCTTGGGCTCTTGGCTTCGGTCGTTGGAGAAGATGCATGTCCGCATCGTTGGTTGGCGATGAAAGAAGGGGGAACGGATGTCAGTGGGCTCGTAGCGACGGGGGTATCCGTATCTCCTCCCCTTTGTGGTCCTTTCATGGAGCGGCAACCTGGGACTTCCGTACATCTCCAGGCTAATGGGCTCTGGCTTGGTCTGTTAGCAGGATCATCATAGGCAGGAGGGTGGCTTACCGATGGTTAGCATAGCTATGGCGTGAAGGGTGTTACAAGTTCTAGCATGGGAGTTCTGGTTGATCCATAGACCGGGGCGGCGGCTACGAGTACGTCTCTCATGTGCTTGGGACATCGTGGATCGGGTTACCACTGCCTATGACCCTGTGAAGGACCTCGTTGTGACCTCTGCCAGCCTATCTCAGCAATGGGCTAAGAGGCTGATCACCTCGGGCACCAAGAGTAATCACAATCAGGAGTGAAAGTGTACACCTCTGCACGGAGCTAAAATTGATATATCATCCGTTCTCACGGTCATGAGCGGCCCAGAACCTCGCATGATTAGCCAAATGGAATAAATTATTAAATCATGGTGATGTTGTTTGAGGAGGTGGCTACCTCTGTGTCTGAACAGGATGGCAATCTAGTGTTGCTTGAGATGGCAATCTCAAGGTTAATGATATTAATGATATATGCTTATATCTCTGATGATAAATGATTTATTAAATGCCACTGGAACCTTAATAAAGGGTTGGGTGTTTCAACCAAGATGATTAGAGAAAAGGTTGCAACTTGTTAAATCTTAATTGCTACATTTAAAATGCTACTGCAATTTACCTTTTAGCCTTAGCTTTGTATAAGCCATGCATGTCATTACTTTCCACCTATACTTGCTGAGTTTCGACATGGAACTCACCCTTGCTATAGCTAAAGTGTTTCTCAAAGGAAGGATAAAGAAGTTAGGTGTTGGAAGTGTTTGGCATATGGAGCCTCCAGTCGTCAACTATCCCTGAGAAGAATGAAAAATAAAGAGAAGTCTTAGCCAACGTTCTGCGTTACTCTGATTGTGTAAGTGTTAAATACATATGTTTTCGCTATATAATACATTGTTTTTCTGATATTACCATTTTCTGTTGTATGTGTGGACTTCCTAGGCACATATGATGACCTCTGGTCTTCTTTGGAAACCAAGGTGTGACACCTGCTAGGGTAGCGCTGCAACGGCCCAGCCAGCCCCGGCCTTGTTGCTTGCCCCGCTCGCGGCCCACCAGGCCAAATCGGCCCAGTCCGCCCGCACCGCACTAGACTGCCCGCACCGTCATGGCCCAGCTGGCCAGGCGGCCCAACATGAGCAGTCGGCGCCACGCGCCCGCCCTCTCTCTGTCGTGCGGCCCCCACCTATCATAGGTTACCATTTTCCCCTTTTTGCTCCATCGCCGTCCCGTCCGATGTTCCAGATATAGGAACGACGTGCCCAGGCCGTCGGCCCGCATACGGCCGCACTCCCCACCGTTCGTCATCTCGTCGCACCCGGGAAACCCTAACCCTAATCGGTGTGCGCCCCTGACCGCCAAATGGGCATCTCCCATCCCCACCGACCATGGCCGCCACTGCCATGGCTATATAAGCCGAGCTTGGCACGCTAGGTTTTCCCCGTGCCACGAAGCTTTCCTGGCTTCCCCACACCAGTGCTCACCTATCCAAGTGAGAAGAGAAGAAGAGGAAGAAGGCCGCGAAGCTTTCCTGGCTTGCCCACACCAGTGCTCACCTGTCCAAGTGAGAAGAGGAGAAGAGGAAGGAGAAGAAGGAGGTGGGGAGGAGTTTCCACTGTCGGAGCTGGACCCGAGAGCGCCGCCACTGACCGAGCCATTGGAGGAAGGCTGGAGGCTAGTATGACTATGCCAGCCGATGTCACTCCGTTTCCTCATCCCCACGCGCACCTACACCGAGCGCCAGTTGCCTCTCGCCGCCACAGGAAGGTGAGAAAGACCACCATCACCCTACTCTGCCATGGCTGCCACCTAGAGCACCGTCGCGTTCCTGCTCTCCCATCTCCCTTCTCTTTTCATTAGCTCAACCAGCGTGTCTACCCAGTTCTAGAATGCCAGGATGGCAACTCTTGGGGCCTGGTTCGAGTCCAGTGAGGCCACGCGATTTGGCAGCCTTGGTCGCCAGGACACCCGGCCAGTAGAGAACCGCCGTGGCCACTCATCCAAGCATGCCTATGCCGTGCCCTCATAACCACGCTCGTAGTCACCTAAAGCTCCCAGCTGCTCTGCATGGGTAGGAGAAGGTGAAGATGGAGGTCAATTTGGTGCCTGCCGAAGAAATCGTCGCCGCCGTCGGAGCTCGCCGTCGCCGGGTCGCTGCGGTCGTCCGCCACGCTAGGAGCCCCATGGCCAAATTAATGTGGTCTGCCACCTTTGCCTTGACCTCGCGGATCCATTGCGCGAGTCAAAGCTGCCTCTCCGCCGCTGCTGCGCCCCGCCGCCGCGTCTTGCCGTCCGCCGCCACCGCCATGCACGCGCCGGCGAGACCATGCCCCGTGAGACCGCTCGAACCGTGCTGCTGCAACACACCACATGCGCCTTGGCCTCATGAACCCAAGGCGCTAGTCAAAGCTACTCTGCGTGCGTTGCTGCGCCCCGCAGCTGTGCCTCGCCGCCGGCCGCCGTCGGAGCATGTACGCTGGGAAGCCCAGCCCTGCGAGCACCACCGCGACCCACCAGCAGCTTCGCCCTGCCTGTGCGAAGCCTCAGCCACCACCTTAGCCTGCCGGCCGCTCAGAGCCATAGCGCCGCCCGTCGCCCGCCGCCAGCGAGGGCCGGTCGTGCCTGGCCACGCGGACGCGAGGAGGGGAAGGGGAAATTTCCCCTGTGCCCGTGTGGACCGAGTCCACCAGGACCACATGGCCACGCTGGGCCAACCAGCTGGCTCCACATGGCTCCCTGCCCAGGGTCCACCATGGACAGAGTCCACACAGCACCAGCCAGACCAGGCCGTGGACCTGGCCCAGTAGAAGCCCATACCGGCCACGTGGTCATTCCACGTGCCGACACATGTTCGGGCTGGGCCGACACAACCCGGCCCATGCCCGAGCCCGTCCAGGCCCGGTCCTCATTGACCGTTGATCGGTCAACATTGACCATTGACCATGGGACCCACCTGTCAGCCGCTGACCGGGTCCACCTGTCAGCGCTGACGTCATCATGTCGTCAGCATGACACCAGCACACACCAGCACTGTGCCACATCAGCTGGACCCACGTGCCACGTGGACCAACTAGATCATGCCATTTGTCAGCCTCTGGTTTATCCAGTCCTTTTTCTTTTTTAGAAAATGATTTAAACTTCAAAAATTCATAACTTCTTCATACGAACTCCAAAAATTATGAGCCAAGTGTCCAAATTTTCATAAAAATGAGCTCTACATCATAGGCTTATGTATGATTGCATTTGGAGTTATTGGATTTCATTTGGTTCTTTGTGATTCATCTATAGGGGTCGCTTCCGTGACCATTATGTCTCGATTTCAGATCCTATGAAGGAGTTGTTCGAGGAGGAGGACTAGGAGCACGCTTAGGACTTAATGAAGGACTTGAGTGATAGCTATTCAGGTGCCATGTCCCTCCCAACCTCGTAGATCCTATTACGCATGCAACATAATAGAATGCTAGTGCTCTACTTTTGCAATACTGCTATGATATGCTATGTTAGGATTGCATGATAGATACTTTTGCCTATTCCTTGTTTTAACCATCACCCTGCTCACCCGCTTATAGGATAGACACGCCATGCAGTGCTTGTTACTTGCTACATATACTCCACTTGCATTATATTTGGAGATATGATGCAGATGGTGGACTTGGGTGGATTCGGCTCGGGATGCCGGATTTGGTGTATGTATGGGTGTCTCTGGGTAATATAACATGGGAGGGTTGTCTGGTGAGGGTTGAGTCAACTGGATAGGATATATGACAAGCTTTTGGAGTGAGTCTTGCTGAGGGGGTGCGACCTGGGCACCCCTGTGATCTGAGTACTTATGCCGGGTACATGGTGACTTGAGGAGATCCTGGGGTCGAGAGCCTTCATGGAACGAGGCCCCCGGAGCGAGATGCCATTGAGGCAGAGGGCAGTGATGGCCCTGTTTTGAGGAGATATCCTGTCTGGTTCCCCCTAGGACCTGTTGTCTCTTGAGGACCGAAACCACGGACCCCTTCGTATGCACCACTCGCCCCAGATGAACCGAGGATGGATGATTTCAGCTACCTAGGGCGGTGCCACTACTACTCAAAGTATGCAGTGTAGGAAGGTACGAGTGGAACCCCACACCCTTCCAAGATGTTCATGTGTCCTCTTTCGAGCATCGGCCCCTCGGAGAGCAGGAACATGACTTCACATTCTCAGCCACTCTAGGAAGGACTTGGGGTGTCCCAGGGTTGAGAGGTAGGGTGGAACCACCATAGTTAGATGGTCATTTTTCTATCAGCCTAGGCGTTCACGAGCGCTAATGATGGTTATCTTGTGGATGGTCGGCATTAGCCGGTTATAGGTGTACACACTCTGTAGAGTTGATTCAAATCTATATATAGTCCACAGCCTCGGTATGGCTATCCCGTGACCCACGCTTCTCTTGAGTAGTGAGATGACTTCTACCTCCCCCTGAGTGATGTTGTTGTTGTTACCCTACTACATGATGGCCGATTAGGCATGGATGAGAGGGAGTTGTCCATTGCCGCCACGTGTGAGCGTGGTTGTTGAGTGAGCTGAGAGGATGATGGTTGATGGCATGGCGTTGTGGGATGGGAATGGATTAAAATTTGATGAACAATTATTATATAATATTAATGATACTTGCATAGGAAACTATAGCCAAATAATAGGTCTCTTGACTTTATCCATTTGCATCCACCTACCACAAAGCATAAGCAAAGCATAGGGTGGGAGCCGGTGGCCAGTACAAATCGTACTGAAACTTATTTGGCAGGTGAGCCCGACTACGCCTACAGCGACGAGGGGCTCAAGGATTAGATGGTCTCGTGCCTATGCTCAAGATGGTGCAAGACGATGCTTCCGCAATATCCCTCTACTTCGGTAGCTCTTCTGGATGCTAGATACTCTGATGATTCCGCCATGTGGCGATGTAATAATTTATGTAAACCCCTCTATTGAATTCTTCTATTCGATGTATGGCTTTGTAATCAACAGTTATCAGATAATTGATGATTTGACCTCCTGGGCCATCATTATATCCTTCATTCTATGTATTTTCCCTTGTGGAAAATCGAGGATGTTTCAACCAGGATGAGGCACGAGGGCCGACAGGGCTGTAGGAAATGGAGGGGCATGCTGTGCGGGTGCGGCAAGTGCGACACTATGGTCACGCGGGAACAGTGCACATGTGGGTCCCCCAGGGATGCTGCGGTCCTCATCTGAGTTGACTATGGTGCAACCTTTGGGCTTTAGTAGGGCTATAAAAATGTTGGGTAGGCAGGGCAATCGGCTTTCAAACCTGATTTGTTGATCGACACTTGAAATGCTTAATTTCCTATATAATCACCTTTCCTCCTTACATGTCCATCCAAAGATATTTTTCAACTTATACCCATACTTCCAAAATGATGTCAAATCTTTTTTGTCAATTTGAAGTATGAAGATGATAAGAATAGTATGATATACTCTCTCATTAAACCTAAGACTATATCCCATTAGGGGATGTTATTGCAAGATATAACCGAAAACTACCCGTTTGGAGGCGTCGAAGGGTTGAATGTGAGAAACTCTGCTATTCACATCATCAAATACATCAAAAGGTGCTTCAAAATCCTAAAGGATTTATCATAAAGAAAATAGATCATAGCTCCCATACGATGGAAGCTACTTTACCGACTTCCTAGGGTGACAACATAGGATTCCTTGATGTGAGTTCAATACTGGCATATCCTTCATAGGAACACTGGATAATAAAATGCTGATATGAGCAAGATGGACTAAGAGAGTCCAAACTTTTACATGTAGAAGTCAAAGTTCTTAGGTCAATGACTCTCTAACTTAGTAGAAGCCTTCAATTTTCTCTTCACCCTAAGTAGAATGGCTAACCAAGTAAATACTTTGAGAAAGTCTTATGATTACCAATCTAGCATAAGACCTATATTCTCGTAATATGGTCTTGCTGACTTTTGTAATCCAATACTTTTCCAAAAATAATCATCGAATCTCTCATTCCAAAGGTACCTCCACTAAACCAAATTCTCACATTCAAAGGATGATTGCTTGACACTTGAAACCAAGCACTTTGGTAAACCCATGGTTATACCAAATCGTGCATACAATGCGTACCCAACGCACAATCAAATCTGGTATAGGAGCGATTTGATACAATTCGGGTACAATCCCAATTGTGCTGCCAACCTCCAGCCCAAATAGGAGACCTAGTGCCTTGGAAGCATGACACGTTAGATTCTCGTATAGGGACAGGAGTAATGGTCTAACACTACTAAGTTGTAAGCACAAGGTTATGACATTAGTCAGGACAATTCTTGAGAATATCTAAGTAAAGGTTTTTGTCTGAAGAATTTCCTTTATTTATTCCCATGAAGCATGGATATCCACAAGGCATTAGAAGATCTAAGGTTGTAGGTTAGTTCTAAGTCCTTTTGAAGAACTACCATGGAACAGGGAATCATTCCACTAATCAGACAAAACCCATAATCCAATTAACACTGATCTAGATGCTCCAAAGACTCTAGCGTTCATTGTTGATAGTAATTAACTATCAATTTTAATGGTAAACAAAGAAGAGATAAAGGACTTAAAATGAACATCACCGTAGACTTAGGGGTTTTAACTAACAATTTCTATGAGTTTTGGTCAATATCTTTTTCTGCAGGGGGTTATCAGAAAATCATCAAAGAAGGTCCACATGTCATGTTTACATAGAGAGAAACCCACGCATCTGAAAGAAGACTCTAGAAGACTTAGGAAGGCAAGCCACCAAAGATGAGGCCCACCTATCAGCTGGGCAGGGCGCCGCCCTAGCATGTGGGGCGCCTGCCCTAGCCCTGAGCCAATCAGGGCCGAGCTCATGGATTGTTAGCATTCCTTACACAGCTTAAGTTAAGTTGTCATCCCTAACACGATGTAAGAAATATAGTTGTATTATTCTAAGCACTTTACATAAAATAAAATAAAAGGTTATCCGCAAGTGCACAGATGAATACTCCCGTTGTAGCATTTCACCCAGGAAAGTTCTAGGTATCGTTATTTATAATTCACCACTAGGAAGGCAGAATTGAGGTATTGAGAATAAAGCTATAACTTACACTTGTGATAAGAGGTCTACTAGATCAACTCAGAACAGGATCAGTCATATAATAATAAATAAAGATAATAATTCAATGAAGTCTAAAGAAGGTTCCACAGAGCAATTTCCTTCTTGGGCGTGATTATAGAAAGAACTAGGAAATAAAGATACATAACTCCTAGGGTTGATTATAACTGTAGGTCATTGAGCTACATCAATTAGTGCAATTACATCTAGCTATCATGATCAAAATAATCTCATATTCATACTCGAGAGACATTGCCAAGGTGGGTCAGGAATAGAACAAGACATCACCCTGCAACTATAAGCCTTACACGATCCTATATTCGGGGAGTGGACTACAGAGGAGTCAACGAAGCTGTCACCTTCGCGATCTACCATATGGCCTAGAACATAGGGGGCACTCGTAGATAGACTTAACCTAGGCACCATGCCTACATTAATTCTACCACCCACCCCTTGTACTTCAGGATGAGCACTATACGAACAAGAGCATAAACACCAAACTACTCGAACTAAACTAGACATATAACCAATGTGGAGATTGTAGCTTCCACTTGGGTCTTGAGTAATTAAAAAGTGAAACAATCAAGTCAAGCACTAATCTCACACTCTTTTAACAACCTTTATTCTGGGGTTCTTATAAAAATTTTGAAATAAAACTCAGAGATCCTATGCATGATCCTTTTGGGTCTCTCATTTTGTGGTATTTATGGATTCTCACCAAGGCAATAATGGTGGTTTGCCTTCTCTCCTCTAGTATATGTGGTATTTTTGGACTTAGGCATAGTAGCTTCATGCCTTCTCTCTTTCTCAACCTAGACTAATAAAGATATCTGTAGTTCATAGGTGGAATAGGAGACAGCTTACTTGTAGTACATATGTTGCCTAATCTAACACATGGATCCCAAGGATAAAATCAGAAGATCCTTGGCATATAATCAAATCTAGATGTGCATGTGTGGTTTCAAAGGTATGATTAATGTGATAGAGAATATTTGTGGGAGGTAGAAAGGGTGAAAACATTGCTCCTTTGCAAAAGATAACTTGTCAAAACTTGAAGATTTCTAAAGATCTTGAACAATTGCTAATTTGATAGACAACTGAAGCTTTGATTCTTACAAAACTTTCTTCCTTTTCTTCTTTTTTTCTCTTTTTTCTTCTTTTTTAATTAACCTTGAATAACTTGTGAAACTCATGATATGGATAACCTTGGAGCAAAAAAATGTAACAGGGCTAGAAAACAAGGAAAATCCTATGGGTATGATATTTTTAGATGTTCACTCCTAGTGTAGGAGCAGAAAAAAATTTTAAGGTGGATCTAAATGGGTTTATATGGTGGTGCGTACTTCCAGGGTAGAAGTAGCAAGGGATGCAAAGTCTATGTAAATCTTGATTTTAACCATATGACAAGTTCCTAAGGATCACACATGGTTTGACCAAACTCAATGCATACAAGTAGCCAAATCAGTAAGGAAATTTTTCCTATTCTAATCAAGCATGCATGTATGGTTGTGGTAGGAATTCAAACTCTCATCATACAGGATCTCATCATGTGGTAATTTTAAGTTTTCAAAATAAATACCTAGAACTCTAGTATCTCTTGGAACATGGAGAACAATAGCTCAAACCATTTTATATCACAGTCCCCAATCACCTAGACTTAGGTCAAGCATTCACTACCCACAAATCTCAGGTTCAGAGCAAATCTTCGTATCAAAACAATTTTATCCAAAACTCGGGAAAGTGCAATGTCACAAGTAAAGTATTTCAAAGGAATTATGGCAGAGCAACTATTCATCATCTCCAAGCATACAAGAATTTCCTAGAGCTCCATTTTTTTAAGGCAGGTTGGACTTGTATATTCTCTCTTAAAAAGTAACTAAAAGAAAATATATAAATATATTCTAAATAGGCAAAACTTTTTATTTAGTTTCATTGATTATGCAACTTTTTATTTTTTAGCATACTTAAATAAAATATAAGATAGTAATACTTAGCTAGATACATGGAGGATGCTTCTCCCCATGCGTGACGTTGACATAGTCGTTCAGCTTGATAGCAGAGACATTCTTCATCTTGTCAGATTTCTCTAAGGTTAATGTAAATATCAATGCGTCCTTCAAATCCTGTTGAGCTCAAACAGACAACAAAGGTTTTTGGAATTGATTAAGTGTTAGAAAAAATAAACCTTCCTTGTTTGCCTAGAACCTTTCATAACTTTCTTTCAATATTTTTAGGATTTTATTGTACATGCAAAACTAAATTTACTTTTGTGCCACCACGGTAAATAAATATTTACATGGGGTTTAAGGTTTTTGTATTTTGTTGATTTTTTTAGTTGTAGAAAGAAAATGCAACAATATTTTTATTTTCTTTTTTTTAATGCAAGGACTTATGCAGAGAAGTAAATATGCAAGTAACTATGCAAGTAATTAAATATGGAGATAACTAACATTTTACCTTTTGGTGAAGGTTCGGAGTTTTTGGTCCGTCGAATTGAACATTCCCAATTCAAGCACTTGAGGAGGTGTCTATAGGGATAGAATCCCCTTACCTTATCTTCTTCAATTTTTGGCTCTTGTGAATCTGGCGAATCAGGAGATAATGATCCCTCTTCTTGTGTTGGAGTGCTTGATGGTTGAATTTCTTTCTTCTTCCAAACTTTTCTTGTCTTCGGCACTTCTTCTTCATGAATCTCTAAGGCAACTATTTCCTCCATTACCTTATCCTCTTTATTAGACCCTTCTTCCTTGATGACTTTTTTCTTTGGCATTGAGAGCAACACCTTCCATTCCTGTTCTTCTTGGATTTCTTACAAATAATATAATCATTAAAGTAACAACACACCTTTTTCTTAGGAAAGTGAAAGTGAATCTCTCCTTTCTTCATATAGATGATTGCATTGGTGGTGTAGAGGAACGGTCTCCCTAGGATTAGGTGAATGTCATCATCTTCTCCCATGTCTAGAACCATGAAGTCGGCAACAACCTCTTGATCCCTGATCTTGACGGCTACATCCTTGACTATACCTTTCAGAAATCGAAATGATTGATCCGCAAGCTGCAGCTACAAATATGTTGGGTGCAAAGGTGTATTTTGATATAAATGTTTATACGTTACCAAAGACATTATGTTAACACTTGAGCCAATGTCACAGAATGTCTTGTAGAAGGTACTCTTTTTGATCATACAATCTATGGTAGGTACCCAGGATCTTCAAAATGTATTGAGAGAAGAGTAGTCTCATGGGGTGGTTCAACAGTGTTAACCATCCAAACTGGTTCTCGAACAGTTTGCTTTGCTTTCCCCTCTTGTTGTTGTTCTTCGGAGTAGGTAGTATACCTTCATAGGTGTTGACATTCTTCTTGACTTGAGCTTTCTTCTCAGGAATCTTGTTCTTCTGTATTGGGTCTTTGTTCTTCTTTGTTGGGGCATTGTTCTTCTTTTCTTCCATGGATTTGTCAAAATCCAAGTAATCATACAGGTGCTAAGGATGAACTCGATTGGTGTACGTACGATTCTTGAAATTGAATCTTTCCTTATTCTCCCCTATGGTGAAACAGATCTTGGCGCTATCAGCGTAGATGATGGCTTTGGCTAAGCTGAGGAATGGTCTTCCCAAAATAATTGGTGCTCTTTCATCTCCTCCTGTTTCTATCACCACAAAATCTAGTACTAGAGATGAGTGTTCAACTCCTATGAGCACATCTTCAAGGATTCCCTTGGGTAGCACAGTGACTGATCTGCAAGCTGCAAACACATGGTTGTGTACAACAAAGGATTACCATGAATTTTCTCATATATTACCTTAGGCATAATGTTGACACTTGCTCCTAAATTGCTGACAGCTTCTTCAAACTCATGATTTCCAATATGGATGGGGATGACGAGTCTTCCTGGATCTCCCTTCTTTTCTGTATATTTGCCATCAGGCCACCATTGTGGTCCGGGTGGAGCTATGAAGTACTCTCCTGCATTAAAAATGTCTACAAGATTCGTAGTTTCTAATTCTTCCACATTCCCCAAAATCTTACCTTTTTTGATCACAGGTATTGAAGCTAATAACTGAGAGAGTTGTGATTCCATCATCTTATTAAAGCTAAGTTGATTCTTTATGGCAGAAGTAAAGCTATCCATTCTATTATTTATAGTTTCAAGAACTTTATCATTGGAGGCCATTTTTCTAGAAATATTCTCAATAAATTTATTTTGATTAGCAATCATATCTCTCAAAGGTGGTTGGTTGAAATTATTACCTTGGAAGTTACCTCGATAATTACCTTGATAATTTGGCCTTTGTTGATTCCACCCTTGATTTTGTTGATTCCATCCTTGAGTCTATTGGGGACGAAAATTGGGGTTGTTGTTGATGTATTTGACATCTCGTAAGACTTCAGGACAGTTGTTTCCTATGTGACCAGTGCTTCCACACTCTTCACAAGTCATGCGAGAGTCTTGGACGTGCATGACTTCCTTCTTTTGTTGATCTCTTTTGTCAAGCTTCTTCATGAGCAGGTCCATCTTAGCAAATAACATGTCTACCTCTTTGACTTGATACATTCCTCCTCTCTTGCATGGTTGAGTGCGTTCTTTGTTCCATCCCTGGTTAGAAGCTATCTTCTCAACAAGAGTGGTTGCTTCACGAATAGTGAGTGACAGGAACGATCCTCCAGCAGCGGCATCAATATTCTCATGGGCACTTGTAGTGAGCCCATGGTAAAATGTTTTCATAAGTAACCAATCTTCCATCCCATGGTGAGGGCATTCAATAATATAGTCTTGAAAGCGCTCCCATGCCTTAGGGATAGATTCGTCATACTGCTGCTAAAAAGTTGAGATCTTTGCACGTAGGGCATTCGTCTTGCCTACGGGAAAGAACTTTGCTAGGAAAGCAGTGGAACAGGAATCCCAAGTAGTATTTCTATCTTTATTCATGTAAAGCCATTGCTTCGCCCTTCCTAAGAGTGAGAATGGGAATAGGCGGAGTAGTGTGGCATCTCTTGAGACTCCTCTTATGCTGAAGGTGCTGCAAATCTCTAGGAAGTGTTAGAGGTGAGCATTGGCATCCTCATGTGCTTTCCCACAAAACTGTTTGTCTTGCACCATGTTGAGCAGAGCTGGCTTGAGCTCAAATCCTTCATCTCCCACATTGATTGTTGATCCAGTCCTAATGTTGGCAGTTGTTGGAGCGGAGAATTCTTGGAGAGTCTGGTCAGCCATTGCTTCAAACAATGGTGTTGAGCTACTTGCTGGTTGGTCTTTTGGCAAATTGGGTGGGTTCTTTCTTCTTAGTTCTGCTTTAGCTTTTTTGATTATTGTCTCGAGATCATCAACGTAGTTTGTCAGTCGATCAAATCTAGTCATACATCATCCTGTATAAAATATTTGCAAATAGACAAAATGACAGGGTGAGCCTGTTCTCAATTATCATGTGTGTAAGATTATTCCTAGATATTCAATTTTCTTATCTAGACCTCCGTTACCTTCCCTGAGAATGGTGCCAAAAATGCTTGTTGGCATTCCTTACACCGCACAAGTTAAGTTGTTATCCCTAACACGATGTAAGAAATGTGGTTGTATTATTCTAAGCACTTTACATAAAATGAAATAAAAGGTTACCACAAGCACACAGATAAATACTCCCATTGTAGCATTTCACCCAGGAAAGTTCTAGGTATTGTTATTTATAATTCACCACTAGGAAGGCAGAATGGAGGTATTGAGAATAAAGCTATAACTTACACTTTTGATAAGAGGTCTACTAGATCAACTCAGAACAGAGATCAGTCATATAATAATAAATAAGGATAATAATTCAACGAAGTCCAAAGGAGGTTCCACCGAGCAATTTCCTTCTTGAGCGTGATTCTAGAAAGAACTAGGAAATAAAGATACATAACTCCTAGGGTTGATTATAACTATAGGTCATTGAGCTACATCAATTAGTGTAATTACATCTAGCTAACATGATCAAAATAATCTCATATCCATACTCAAAAGATATTGCCAAGGTCAGTCAGGAACAGAGCAAGACATCACCCAGCAACTATAAGCCTTACACAATCCTATATTACAGGAGTGGACTACAGAGGACTCAACAAAGCTGTCACCTTCGCGATCTACCACATGGCCCGAAACATAAGGGGCACTCGTAGATAGACTTAACCTAGGCACCATGCCTACATTAATTCTACCACCCACCCCTTATACTTCAAGATGAGCACTATACGAACAAGAGCATAAACACCAAACTACTCCAATTAAACTAGACATATAACCAACATAGGAAATGAACATTATAATTATGAATCTATTATTATAACAAGTCATGGTGAGGATGAACACGAATCACAAACATGAATACGAACAAGAACTAGAACAAGAACACAATGAATTAGACAATGAACTAGACAATTAGACGATGAACTAAATGAACATGAAGAACAAGTAGATGAACTAGAAGGTAAACACAATGAACTAGAAACACAACTGGATTAATACTGATGAATAAAAGAGAGAGTTACAAGACATTACCAAGCCTCCTTATGACTAGATCTGGAGCCCAAGCGTTGCTTCCCTCCTCTAATTCCTATTCTTTATATTCTAGCTATGCCCTAGACGGTGGGTGCTCTAGGTTATCCTTTCGAGGGACAACCCTGAACTAAATAATGATTGAATGACTTTGATGCTTCTCCAGGGGGGTCTGCCCCTACTTATATAGTTCGGTGGGGTGAACCATGACCCTTGGATCAAACCATCTTGAAACAATAGTCAAGATACACTATAGAGGTCAGTTGGAGGCCGTTGAGCGAAGGAGGGCCCACTTGGTAGGGAGCCAGGCTGGCCGGCCTGACAGTGGGGCCGGCTAGCCCCACCTGGCACCAGCCGGGCTCCCGCTTCGGTCTCGTGTCTTCTGGTGTCTTCTACATCCTTCTAGTGCCTCTTTCCAATCCGTTTGCGCAATGAGTCGTGTCTTGGATGGATTCTTTCCTTTCCCATCTTCTGGATAAATCCATGGAAAATATGATTTCACAGAGTTGTGGGATCCTGTTGGTTTAGCCCCTGGTCTTGTGATGATGATGATTTCTAAGACCTTCTAAAGTCTTCCAAGTCATGGCCATCGAGGACTCTCTCTCCGATGCTCCAAATATGGCAAGTAATATGTTCATTTCGATCGTCTCGATGAGCTCTTCACAATGGTGTGCTCAGATTCCTTACTTGAGATACTTTTATGATAAAATAATATTTATCCTGCAAAACAATTGAGAGCAACACAACTCGTGGAACTTATTAGAATAAATCTCTTTTAATTAAGGCCTTATCCTAGATCAGTTGATGGTTAAAAATTAGAGTTAATGAGCGTCAACAAGGATCCTACCCCTAACCACCTTCGAGGTTGAATCTAAGCTGTGCATGAAGGTCGGTTTGATCTGAGGGCTCTGGTGCATCCGAGGAGGCTATATAAGCAAGGCCCTCCCCCCTGGATTGAAACCCTAATTAATAATTCATCATTCGTATCAAGAGGAGGCCATCAGCAGAGCTAGGGTTTAGAGATCTCTCTTCACCAGAGAATTAGAATAGCTACTCTAATACTTTAGTTTCTACATAGGTTTAGACTAGATAGATTCAAGAGTTGGGTGCCTGTGCCTAGGATTCAGATCACCGTCTACAAGTTTTGTACTGTCTTGTATCTTTCTCTATGACTTTATTCTAAATATCATTATGTTTCTATTTATTATATTCCTAGTTTGCTCTAGTTCTACATTTGATATAGTTATGATTGATAATAAGTTTATGTATATGTTTGAAAAGCGCTTAGCTCTTTTCTCGAGGGAGTTAGGTGGTAGATTACACATAGGCGTGGTGCCTCGATGTTGTATACCTGCAAATGCATCCTATTGGTCGAGTCATGTGGTAGTTCACGGAAGTGATAGTTCTGTTGAGTCTTATATAGTCCACCCCCCATTAGTAGGACAGGCAGAGCTCATATTACGTGGGAAGTCATGCTATGTTCTGTCTTTCTTCAGTGATATTCCTTATACATAGATGGAAGGTCTTTTGTGCTATATATGATAGTGTATGTGCTAGAGTAGATGAAAGACATAGTTTATTAGAACCTACCTAGAGTTTAATCTTTTGCCTGATCAATGTCTACCTACCTTATGATGAGTAGTCTATCTCTAATCTCTGCGTGTGTTATCCTTTGAGCTTATCAATTCTTTATATCTATTTATTATTGGCTTACCCCCTATCAAAGCAAGTGACTGTGTGATTTGATTTCTCATAAGTAATCATGTTTTGCAAGTTCATCTCTTTTGTTTAAGTCCTTAGTTATTTCCCTTGAGCTAAATATAAATTAATGATACCTGGAATATTTTCTTGGTGAAGTGCTACAATGGTATTTTATCTGTGCGCTTGCAGATTCCTTATTTATTTTCTATGAGCATTTATAATACCTACACACTCTTGCATCATGCTAGGGATGATAACTTAGCTTAAGTGGTGTAAGAAGTGTCAACAAGCATTTTCGGGCGCCGTTGCCGGGGAAGGAACAAACTTTTGAGAAAAATTGCTTAAACAGATGCTTTTTGAAATGAGAAATCATAACAAGGCACCTCTGCTTTGACAGGATCATCCCTGTTGTTTTTTTCTATGTTTATATTTTGATATAGGGTATAGGAAAGATTGATTCTGATTCACTCAACTCTTCATCATCAGAATCGAATCAACTAAAGAAGAAACTCGACACCAATTTCTAAAGCTATGGCAGAAAAGACCCTGCAAGAATTCTCTGCTCCACGCATTGAGAATATTCTTACCGGTCCAACACTTCAAACTGGGAATCTTGAGTTTGAGCTCAAGCCAAGCCTGAGCAGGTAAATGCTATCACTACAAGAGGACGGAAATCTACCAGAGACCCTCCTTATCCAAAACGAGCAAGAAGGGCACCAGCGGTCCAGAAATAATAGAAGAAGAGAATTAGAATGAAGATGAAGAATTATTACAAGAGCCTCAAGTAAGGGAAATGAGACAAGACTTTCATGACACTAATTATTTACCGTTTCCTAGAAGAAATAGAGGGCTGCAATCAGATGAGCAGTTTGGCAAGTTTGTGGAGGTTATCCAGAAGTTATACGTCAATATACCACTATTGGACGCCATTCAGGTCCCTACATATGCAAAGTACATCAGAGATATTCTCAACAAGAAGAGACCACTTCCCAATACAGAGGTGATCAAGCTGACAGAAGAGTGTAGTGCGGCCATCCTAAATAAATCACCAGAGAAGAAGAAAGATCCAGGATGTCCCACTATTAATTGCTCAATTGGAGACCAACATTTCAACAATGCACTTTGTGACCTTGGAGCAAGTGTCAGCGTGATGCCAGCAGCAGTCTATCACAAGCTCAGTTTTGCAACACTTGAGCCAACATCAATATGCTTACAACTGGCAGATCAATCAGTTCGGTACCTGTTGGGCATTGCAGAGAACATCCCAGTCAAGATAAGAGAATTCTTTGTGCCAGTTGATTTTGTGGTACTAGACATGAGTCTAGACTCAAAAGTGTCACTCATCCTCTAGAGACCCTTTTTGAGCACAGCTAATGCACACATTGATGTCGGGAAGGGAGAAATCAAGTTCACCATAAATGGACAAGAACAACACTTCGCATTCAAGTCAAAAGCAGAACTCAACTCCACTATGAAGATGGTAAGTCAAGACAAGGAAGAAATATCAGAGCCGTCATCACAGGGGTCAAACAATCAGAAAGAATAAAATATATTGGAAGTCCAGTTTGGAGGACTTTAAAAATTTGAACACTCGCCGAAAGGTAAGTCGGTAATTATCTTTACATTTATACATAGCACTTCTATTACATAAATATTTTTTGTTACCTTATAGAATTCATGCTCTGCGTAAATAATTTTTATGGTGTGTAAAAACCCGTATCAAGAATTTATTGTGGTGGCACAAAAATATTTTTACTTATACATCTTATTTTAAATATATTTCTGCATTTATATATATAAATAAAATAGGGCCCACTCCAATGGGACCCACATGTCATAGACTCCACCTCACATACATCACATCACATTATTTCATCCACTTCCACTCACAACCTTTCTCTTTTCCACCGTCCAAATCCACCACTTGCACACATATCTTGCTTAATCACGAAGCATGAGAGGGAGTGGCAAAATTTTAGCCAAAGAGGAGCCAAGAGGTGGGCAGCCGCCCCCACCACAAGGGCGTGAGCCCTGCTCTCTCCCCCTCTATAAATACCTCGCCTCTCCTTGCTTCCATTCACCACAAGCATTCCAGAAAACATCTCATACCTCGAGTTCTCGGCTTCTAGCTTTCTGCTCCTAGTTTAGGCAAGAAAGAAGAGAGTTGGAGCAAAGAAGAAGTTAGGGAGGAGAAGAGAGTAGTAGTGATCCTTTTGGGAGAAGTGTGAAGGTAAGTAGTGCTGCAATAATCTAGAAGAAAAATAGAGCACTTAGTGGACATGCTGTCTTAGGAACAACTAAAAAGAATTAGGGGGAGGTTCTGCTGAAATTAAAATCTTGTTCGGACAACTAACCCTTAGACTACTAACTCTGGACGGCTAACCACTAACCCACTAATATTCTCCATAAGTTTTGTCTTTGTTAGGATTTTTGCAGGATATTCAAAAAGTTAAGTGCCATGAAGAGTGCATTCAAGAAACTTGGATCGGGATGTACGACCCGGTCTGCTTCGTGAGCCAACTCTGAGATGAGCGTCGATCCATCAACCAACCAACCACCATCATCATCAGCCCCAGCAAGGAAGATTCTTCTCAAGGATAGCCACCTTGGATAGAAGGATTCTCGGGAGAAAAAGATTTACAAGGACTTGAAGAACAAGATCTATGTGCACACTCCAGTGCTTGACCTTGCACTTCTCCACGAAACAGGTATGGCTGATGAGTTTGATAAAATATATCCTTTGGTGGGTTGGGAATCGTTTTGGGATACCACTGAGCTAGGGTCAAGGCTTTTGACCATAGAGTTTCTTTGCACTTTGCAAACCATCAAGGATGGGGTAACCTTTAGACGTTTTAAGGACACATTTGCACTTACTTGGAGGGAGCTAAGTGACCATCTTGGTTTCCACCCAAGGGCTACTATAGATTTAGATGACGCTTTGCATGGTTTTGAGAGAAATCAGTTTTGGAAAGAGATGACTGGGGAGGATGTTCACTTTCAAGCTTGTACCAATGATATGTAGCTCCCCACCCTCCATTTCTTGCATAAATGGATGGGCTATGCTATGTTCCCTATAGATGATATCCGGAAGGTTAGGATAGGAGACTTACAGCTGCTTTATGTTGCACTCAAAAAGATTAGAGTCTCTCCTATTCGTCTTTTGGTAGCCCATTGGTTTTCCAGTCCTGAGTTGAAAGGCCCAATAGGTTGCACTTCTTTAATTACTCGTTTGGCCAGGAGCGTTGAATAATTCTTCTATCGAGTTTATTAAAGAAGCCCGTCCATGTTATGGTTATGATTCCTTTAGACAAGCTGGAGTTTTGAAATGGGAGCACGATGGTCTTTACATGCTGTTTGAAAATCGAGGCAAGCTCTGGTTAACTAACCCAGGACTTAGCCTTTACTCTATGCAAAATCTTTTAGTTGATGTGTAGGCAACACCAGTGAACCATCGGATCCCTCGGAGAGCAAAATCTGCTAGGATGGGATATCAGGCTGAGCCCCTGTGGCACGGTGCTGACCCCGGTCCGGAAGCAGTAGTTCACACAAGTTATGATGATTTTGATGCTCGCAACCCCGCATTCTGAGGAACCCTTGGGAGCAGCCTCCACTGCTCCCCAGTACATGGAAGAAGTTTGGCCACAAGAAAATGAGGCCCAGTGGCAAAACCGCCCATACGACCAATATGTAAGACATTCTGTTGACCCAATGGGGGCATCATCCTCTGGTGCCCACCATGTTCATCATCACCATGAAGATCACCAACCAGGACGTGCCTCTGATGCCAGATTTTACTACACCCCAGAGATACAACAAGAACATGTGGCATTTCACCAGCGTACCGAAAACACTCTTTAGACTATACAAGAAAATCAAGACCAACGAACCCAATGGTGGGAGAAACAACGCCAGTTTAATGAGAACACCACCCAGACTTTGCACGAGATCCGTGACGGCCAAGAGACCCAGAATCAGAACATGAGCACTTTGTTCAGGTACTTGTACCTGGAGTGATTTCGACGACAGCAATATCTAGCTTGGGGGAGGGTCCCCACTTATCCAAGGTAAGTTTTTCTTTTTTCTGCAAGTTTATTTCCCTTTATGCTATAAACCTAAAAACAAATAAAAATTTATTTACTTCTTTTCTTAATAATTTTTGTTTCTCTTTGCATAAGTTTTTAGAAAACCAAATAAATATTTTGCGTTCATTTCAAGTGTGTTTCTTAAAATGAAAAGCAAATAAAAAGAGTATGTACATAAGTTTGTTTTAATCCTGTTGCTTTAAATAAGTAGACCTTGAAGTATGGATGATGGAAATGATGAACAGTTACTCTTCTATAATTCTTTTCAAGTACCTAGTTTTCAACCTAGAGTTCTCCCAAGGATTGGATAAAATTGTTTGACATGATGACTTGCTCTAAACTAGAAACCTGTGGGAGCATATGCTTAATCTAAAGTCTAGGTAATTGACGGATATGATATGATAGAGTTGAGCTGTTGTTTATCTTGTTCCTAGGAATGTTAAATTCTGGAGATTTGTTTTTGAAATATAAGATCACCACATGATGAGTTCCTAATATGACAGAGTGTGAATTTCCTACCACAGCCATACATAATTATTAGAATAGGAAACCTCCACTCTTTGTTCCTGCTTGTATTTGTATTGAGTTTGGATGAGCTGTGTAGACCCTTAGGAGCTTTTCATGCGGTTAAAATCAAGATTCACTTTCACACATCATGCATCCTTGCTACTTCTACCCTGGAAGTACGCACCACCATATTCATCCCATTTTTAGATCCACCAAAAATGTTCTACCCTTACCCTAAGAGAGAACACCAAAAATATTTTCCCCATAGGACTCATTCATTTCTGCTAGCCACTTATCATTACAATTGCTCCAAATTCTATCATTTATCCTCTCATTTTTATTTTTCAAGTTTATGGGCAAGTATCAAAAAAAGAGAGAAAGAAAGAAAAGAAAGAAATATAGAAGAGCAAGAAAGAAAAATAAATGCTCTAAAAAAGCCTCTCTCTTGAAAGCCCAAGCATTATTCAAGTTTTAGAAAGAGGAGTTATCATTATGGAGCATTGTATAATCAGACACTCATTCCTTTCCTTTCTACCCCTCGTTTCCATCCATCATATCAACCACACATGCACATCTTGATTTGATTGTATGACAAGATTCCTCTGGATCCATGGTTCGATTAAGCAATATATGCAGTACAAGTATTTTTGAGTGATCACTTATGAACCCTACATAAGCTTTCTTAGTTATAGGGTGAGGAAGAGCAGGCATGATAAAGTATTGCCTCGAGCCATAAATACTATATATTTTGAGAGAAGGCATAATCCTTTCTAATTCCTTTGTGAGGATCCACAAATACCACATATTGAGAGACTTGTGAGAGTCATATCTATGGAACTTTGAGTTTTATTTTGAAAATCTCTAAAAACTCCAGAACAGAGGTGAAGCAAAGAGCTTGAGATATAGTGCTTGACTTAATTGTTCTGTGTTTCAATTGCACAAGACCCAAGTACAGGTAAAAGCCCCATGGTTGGAGGTAACATGAGTAAGTTGAAAGTCAATACAGTTCTACTCTAGTCTAGAAGACAACTTTTGTTTGAATGCATGTGTACTTTTAAAGTGTGAAAGCATTGCAGCAACTCCTGATCCATCTAGGTTTAGCTGTTTACTCAGGGATGAGCAAAAAGTAAGCTTGGGGGAGTTTGTTGACAGTAATTAACTATCAATTTTAATGGTCAACAAAGAAGAGATAAAGGACTTAAAATGAACATCACTGTAGACTTAGGGGTTTTAACTAACAATTTCCATGAGTTTTGGTGAATGTCTATTTCTGCAGGGGGTTATCAGAAAATGATCAAAGAAGGTCCACATGTCATATTTACATAGAGAGAAACCCATACATCTGAAAGAAGACTCTAGAAGACTCGGGAAAGCAAGCCACCAAACATGGGGCCCACCTGTCAGATGGGCAGGGCGCCCGCCATGGCATGTGGGGCGCCCACCCTGGCCCTGAGCCAATCAGGGCGGAGCTCGTGGATCCTGCCCCTAACTGCTTTTGAGGTTGAATCTAAGCCATGCATGAAGGTCAGTTTGATCCAAGGGCTCTGGTGCATCCGAGGAGGCTATATAAGCAAGGCCCTACCCCCTAGGTTGAAACACTAATTAATAATTCAACATTTATATCAAGAGGAGGCCATCAGCAGAGCTAGGGTTTAGAGATCTCTCTCCACTAGAGAATTAGAATAGCTACTCCAATACTTTAATTTCTACATAGGTTTAGACTAGATAGATTTAAGAGTTGGGCGCCTGCGCCCAGGATTTAGATCATTGTCTACAAGTTTGGTACTATCTTGTATCTTTCTCTACGACTTTATTCTAAATATCATTATGTTTCTATTTATTATGTTCCTAGTTTGCTCTAGTTCTATATTTGATATAGTTATGATTGATAACAAGTTTATGTATATGTTTGCAAAGCGCTTAGCTCTTTTCTCGAGGGAGTTAGGTGGTAGATTACATGTAGGCATGGTGCCGCGATGCTGTTTACCTACAAATGCATCCTATTGGCCAAGCCATGTGGTAGTTCATAGAAGTGATAGTTCTGTTGAGTCTTATATAGTCCACCCCCCATTAGTAGGACAGGCAGAGCTCATATTGCGTGGGAAGTCATGCTATGTTCTGGCTTTTTTTAGCGATATTCCTTATACATAGATGGAAGGTCTTTTGTGCTATATGTGATAGTGTATGTGCTAGAGTAGATGAAGGACTTAGTTTATTAGAAACTACCTAGAGTTTAATCTTTTGCCTGATCAATGTCTACCTACCTTATGATGAGTAGTCTATCTCTAATCTCTGCGTGTGTTATCCTTTGAGCTTATCAATTCTTTATATCTATTTATTATTGGCTTACCCCCTGTCAAAGCAAGTGACTGTGTGATTTGATTTCTCATAAGTAATCATGTTTTACAAGTTCATCTCTTTTGTTTAAGTCCTTAGTTCTTTCCCTTGAGCTAAATATAAATTAATGATACCTGGAATATTTTCTTGGTGAAGTGCTATAATGGTATTTTATCTGTGCGCTTGCAAATTCCTTATTTATTTTCTAAGAGCATTTATAATACATATACACTCTTGCATCATGCTGGGGATGACAACTTAGCTCAAGTGGTGTAAGAAGTGTCAACATTCACACTAATAAAGCACTTCAGAGACAGGTAGATAGAACGACCAGACAGCAAAGGGAATTCACCCAGTCTTATTCATAATCCAGTCCAAAGGCTCTCACTTAGCTCCATGTTCATCCGAGACTCATCCAATGCAAATATGGTGTATCTCTAGTCAAACCATAGAGAAAGACACATTTTATAAGAAATAAGGCTATTCCAGGAGAAATATTAGGTAGAGTCCATTGTCTACCATCTCTCATAATTAACAATGCTAATGTTAGAGATCAGCTCTGCTAAAGTCGTCTTTCGTTATACTTCATGAGAAAAATTCATTATCGACAAGCCATCACAGACTAGTTAACGAGTATCGAAGATAATCAAGGTAGGTTCACGCAAAATGGTACCTTGAGGAAATTTCCTTAGTAGGTCGAGAATAATAACCGTGATACCTGCGCATGCTAAGAAGCACAACCATGTATCGGCAGTCCACAGGAGGCTCTCGAATTCATCATGGCACCTTTAGTTATTAATCAAGATACCACTACAGATCTTACCTTCGAGATGCTACTTCACATGATACGGGGTGTTCCTACACGAAGAGACATCTCGTGCAAGATATAAGTGAAGTAGACAAGGATAGTCGTAAGGTCACAAGATAACAAGGAAGGGTCAACTGGACGGATTTGGCATAACGTATACTCAGATACATCTTGTACCTATTGTATCAATTTCCCTGATACAAGGCTTATTGAGAAAGCTCAGCATAGTTATGTGTAATCCTACCAAAACTGAAGTCGGTCGATGTCACCCTGACTAGTGAAAACAATGGTTAAAGATTTTTACAACGCAGAGTTAAGCTACTATCGACGTGTTGCCTTACGCTCGACTAATACCAGAGAAACTGTCCTAACGAGGATCTGATAGTGTTGTTTGAGGAGGCGTCTCCGTATATATGTATATCCTAAACTCGAGAAGGATTCACGAGGCATAATTTGTGACAGAACTGACCAATTTATTAGAGCACAAGCACATAATCCGCCATTAATTCAGCAAATCATATGATTGAGACCTAATAAACCCGGTAGTCCGTGAAATCTCGAAGGATTTCAAACTTTTCCGGCACGACCAAGATCGTAATAGTTTAGCGATTCTATTCACAAGTACACAGTTCGCACATAGTTTAAAGCGTCATCGGAGTACGAAATAGAGTTATTACAAAACCAAGTTCAAATTCAAATAAAAGCGGAAGCGATTTAGTTTAAAGCCACACACGCATTTAGTTCAAATACAGTGCCAGGTCCTTGGTCCACATCCAGCAAAAGCATCAAGTCGAGAAGAGTGACCATGCCCAAGGTCTAATCATCTCCCAAGGCGGGATAGAAACAGTTCTGACAATAACCATAAAGCATCTCACCATCTGCAAAAACATGGGAAATAAAACCCTGAGTACGAGGATGTACTCAGCTAGACTTACCCGTCATAACAAATAAAGAGACTCCAAGGAGTATGCAAGGCTGTATAAGTAGGATAGCTGACTCATTTAAATTGCGGAAAAGCTTGCATTAAGAAACAATTAATAAGAACCTTCTAGCAATGTATTTTAATCTGATTAACCTTATCAATCTACATTAGCACCTGTACTAAACAAGCATGGTAATAATTGTTCAACAGCAAGTAACCATTTCCGGTTGAGTATCTTTCAGTCTCAACAGCTCAACCATCTCATCTCTTG
>CM041644.1:24821832-24891177 GCA_023333625.1 Bothriochloa decipiens
AGAATGCTCCGGGGCTTGCCTTTCAGGAAAGCGCTTGGCTGGTGGTCAGGAACTCCGGAAGATCAGCTTCGGGATCCTCTTCTGCTGCAGCTTCCCGCACCAAAGCTTCCTGTTGGCCTTCCTCTCCTGGTGCTCCGGAAACTACCGTCTCGAGCTCTGACGATCCTGTATGATGCATAGTGCGTATAAATACCATGCATAAATATAAATACAATGCTGATGGTGATGGTGAATGAAAGCTCAGCTAAGATGAATGATATGATATTTGAAAACATGTATGATAAGCACATGTCATCTGCATTCTCCTCTACCGACAAATCTCCAAATAGGCCTCGCAATACAATTTACTCACACACTATAAGGAATTATAAAAAACCATTGTTTTGCACACTACACTCTACTGAACTAAAACCAATAGAAGATCATACATATCATGAATAGCATAAAAAGCATTTTTACACACATGAAATGATAACTCTAAAGCATTATTTATAAACAAAAGAAATCAGGGTATAACTACAACATGACTTTAGACTACTCAGAAAATTCTGTAAAAATTACAGAAGCTTAATCATACCAAATAAAGACTACCATAAAAATTTCAAGTCAAAACAGTAAGTACTTTATCCTGCACAAAAATGACAAAGCAGCACAATTCCAGGGGCATAAAATACTTTGTACATAAAAGTATATCAAACAATAGGTCTTAGAACATAATTAGCTCTAGATTGACATAAAAACACTCTCCAAAAAGTTTCATGCACAAATTCCTTATACATTATTTATTATGAATTATTTATCCTCACATGAAAATAGGCACCATAACTAGACAGAGCAAAATTTACATATGACATAGCCTAATAATATTTTTCACAGATAGAGCATGACATAAGAAGACTAACAAACTTGGTCTCACATTTTTCTGAGCAACAGAGAATTAGTTATGCATTTCCTAAGATAAATACAATTAATAGAGATAAATAAAGCTATACAGAACAGTTTCACAAATTCCACATTTCATATTTTTTGTGCATAGATCATCTCATAAGAAAAATACTGCAAGTTGAACCAACTCATTTGGATGAAAAATGAGCAAGTTATGAATTTCCAAAGCTTTAAACAAAATATGAAATCAATTCTGGAAAAGAAAAAGAAAAAGCACTTTACACCGGGGACCCTGATGATTCCCGAAACTAACCAAGCCCTAACCGGTAAATCCCTGTGTCTGGCAACTTTACACCGAGAACCCTAGGTTTTCCTGAATTCCAGGACAAAAGTCCTCATTCGGGGAAAGGCAGGGGGGTCGCCGGCGTGGCTTCGCCGGCCGACACGGCGGCTCTCCGGCGCCACCGACCGGAGGGAAAAGACAAGCAGGTCAACGCGCTTCTATTGAGCAGCTAACGCGGACAGGGGCACGGCCAAGGTGGCTCGACCACGCGCGCGGTGGACCGGCGACCAACCGCACGGCGGCGCGACCAAATTCCCGGCGAAGGAACCCTAATCGGCTTGATTAGCTAGGGCTCTAGCTGCTACGGGGCACGGCGCATCCGATGTGCACGAAACGGCAAGTAAATGACGGGCGGAGCGGCGAGTCCACGGTGAAGCCGAGGTGCGGCCATGGCGGCCGGGGAGGAAATGCGTCGATTCGAGTATACCTTGACGCGACGGGCCGAGGCGAGGGTGGAGGATAGTGGAGCGAGCTCAGGCGCGTTTGATTGCGGGTTCAAGCAGGCGAATGCGTGGCTGACGGCGGCAAATTTTGGAATGGCGGCGAGGCGAGCTCGGTGCTGCGCGGCGGCGACCAAGGGCTTGCGGCGCTGCAGGAAAGAGTAGGGAGAGGAAAATGAAGGAGGGGACAGCGAGAGGGAGAGCGGGCGCGTCGTCTTCACCTGTCCGAACGGCCGCTGCCGCCCCGGACGGCCGGTCGACGTGCGCCATGCGGAGCGCGTGGGCTGGGCGACATGGGCGGTGGCCGAACATTTCCCTGACGGCCAGGGCACAGCCGTCACCAAAAAGCTATTTCCATGAATTTAGAACAAACTTTGCTGCTTAATAACTCTTAAACTAAGCCGAATTAGCAAAAACTCAAAATAGATGAAATGTAGATTTTGAAGAGTAGAACATTTCATCTTAAAGAAGTTTTACCAGATTCTACCTAGATTTTGAAATACAAAAATCCAAATAAAATACCTTTTAAAAATTCCCAAAATGGAGAATCAGCCCCCAATTCTGCCCTTTTTCAACATTTTTGAACACCTTCCAAGCATTTTCATGAAAAGTGGTAAAAACAACTTTTGTTCCTTATAAAATTCTCTACAAACTTCATTTAGGGTGCACACACATGAAAGCACTATAGCTATCACTTTTAATTCAGTCAAACAAAACTACTTTAATGGTCCACCTTGGTCAACCATGACAACAAAGCTTAATTAACCAAAACCATGAACATAAACCTAGGTTCATTTGGTGTCCTAATCATGTCTAGGTTACCCTAGGGGTCATCCAACACCAAACACTCATACCACATATGCACTTCATGTGAAAGGCAAGCAAAATTCGAATAATCAAGCATGATACATGAAATGACGATCGATCTTTTCATCAATGCTATGCATAATGATGCTTATGCTTAAGAATGCGAGAGATTATGCATGCTTAACACCTTGGGTGTTACATAATTCATTGCCAATGGGGTGACAAGGATTCACCAACATTGACTACAATATCATCAAACTTTCAATTGCGTGGGTTGTGGGTTTGTGGACTATCTCGAGGAGATATGTATACGCAATCATTCAAGGGTAGTTGCACCTCAGATTAGTTCAAGCGGTAGTTGAAATAACATGTCATGACCAAAGATTACAATACCAGTGTGTTCCCTAGGAAACCAGCCATGTGTTGATCAATTCATAGGGGCAATCCTAGGTTCCTTCGCGGCACTATAAAAATCTTTAATCAAACCACATTACTGAACTACAATCTGCAGATTAATCCACCAGTTTAAATGAGTCATATCTGAATTTCATGCACAGCTAAGCTCAGTGCACAAAACAAGATAAAGGAATTTACCAGGGATGTTCAAAATTGAGGATAGCAAGGGGTATTTTTGGAACGATCATGGCAATGACCACGTATTCTATCAGCAAGTCGTTCATCGTGGTCAATCAAAAGTAATCTTCTCTTAAAGATTTGGTCTAGGCATGTGACAATAAGGAACCAATGTCGGCATGTCATCATAGACTGAGAGAAATAAAGCGAATTCGCAGGGACAAGGATTTAGTCAAAATGGAGCACGACGTAGTTCTAGTGCACAATATTAGGGGCACATAGTATTTGTTTTTATAGGCTACACAGGACAAATACATCACCAAAGCATGCTACGTCATACACGTTCACTGACCCTCATACCATTGTACCTTCTTCTTAGTATTACAGGCCATTACATAAAGGTCCAACAAAATAAGTCATCAATCTTATATAGATGCATCATCAGGCCTACTCCTCATGGTCGTGGTCCATGTTCTCAACTCCACCTGCAGTTCCAGCATTAGCACCATCAATGTTAGGCACTACTTGAGGTCCTTCCTTAGTAGCTCCAGGAGGATTGTGGTGAAGCTGATTGTAGACCCATTGCAATTTTCCTTGTAGAGCACCATTAATGACTCCCAGTGCGATCACCTCATCCCTCAGGTGATATTCCTCATTCCAGGCTTCATTCCATTGCTGCACAACTATATCGAAAGCCTGCTGCCATTGGCCGAGTAGGGCAAGCAGCTCCAGAGACTGGCTTTGTGCCATAAAGGTCTCGTGTATGGAAGCATTCTCTCTGGATAGCCTGATCTTTGGAAAGTGTCATCTGCTCAAGCACCATGGTCACCCTTTTTATTTCCTCCTCATATTCTTTCTTTATCTCAAGCTTCTCAGAGTTGACATAGATGAAGTCATGATTAAGGGACTCGAATGCATTCTCCAAGTAGGAGTAGCTCTTCATCATAGCAAACAGGGCGCTACTAGTAGGGCCATAGTTGTTTTCAGCCTCATCTTTACCACCAACAAGTGCAGTCTCACTAAGCTAATGCGACACAACATGGTATGGGTCAACCTTAGGAAACACACTGGCAGTGGCACGAGCAACCTCATCTAGACATCTTTTAAACAAATCTCTTAGGGCCTTGTAAGCAACCACATTCACACCTTCCTGAGGATTCCTACCTCGAGCAATGAACCGACGTCCACACCAGAGTGTTGCATCTTCGCTCTTGGCAGGAATCACTACAACAAGGAGCAAACTCGGGCGCTGGCTCTCTAGTTCCTTACTCCATTGGTAGCGAGGTTCTTTACCTGTGGGATAGCCCACGGAGTGCAGAATCCGCCATAGTAAAGAAGGCATTTCATATTCGTTCAGAAACTTTTTGGCACCACATGGCTCACGGGTGGCAAGATATTGATGCGAAACTTTCCCTTGGTTGCCTTGGACTTGATGCGCTTCATACGTGCCATCTGTACAACCAAATTACAACTCTCATGAGACAGAGATTAAGTTCATGATTTTTATTGAAAGTGAAATATTCTTTTATAAGGAGAGAAGTATTGCAGTTGATATGAGATGAGCATATGCCATGATGCATGCACATTCCGTACATCCTCACAAACCTAGAATACAACGTATGCTAGCGTTATAGACAGAACGTGCTCTCATATAGCGATAACTAATCGAGCGACACGATCTTGTATAGTTAGTGTACCTACAAAAAATTCCATTTCAGCCCAAACCCCCAATGAATGCAAGCAACAAAAAATCCACGCACCTACCGAACAAGGTGAAAATGTCGATTACTCACACTCATTCCCATGGATGCATTCTACCCAACAAGTTGCCGGAAGACGACACACACACATAGGGTACCTTCATATAAACATGTGCAAACATGTATATAATTCAGCACCATATAAGCACTCTCCTAGATCAACAGTGTATCCCATCATGCTCTCACAACTCACACTTACCTTAGCGTCGAACCAACCTTACCTTGGCGTAGAGGCAAGATGATCCATACATAACCATTCAAGTGAATGGCCCCCATACATATCTACCGTGTATGAGCGTGACAAATAGAAAACATGATGCAATCCCCAAGTTAGTACTTAAATAAGCCACCTAGAGTCCTTAACTGGGCATATGGGATACGACCACTGGCACACTCATAAGTTCAAACATATAGTTTTCAAACACCTATATAACTATAAGTTGGCAAATAGTTCTTGTAAATCAAATTCTTTGTTTCATAAATACTCAAATGAACAGTAATAGTTGAACCATGGCTCTGATGCCAGCTGTAATGGAACCGCCCAATTAATATAAACCGAAAGTACTAAATAAACCGCTGAGGCAATTTAAATAGCACGTTGTGCTCATATCAACCCAGTAGTCCGTGAAATCGTGAGGGATTTTAAACTTTTTCAATGACACACCCAAATCGCACAGTTCAGTAGTTACCATTCACCTATCTTACAGTTCGTACTTGGAATAATTACATTACTGGTTGTAAAGATAGTTTCTTACAAATCAGAGTAGCAATTAAATAGCGAAAGTAGATACAAATTAGGCATATACTCACACCTACTATTTTTAAATACAGTGCCAGTTCAGGGTCGACATCCAACAACAGCAAGTAGAAGAGATATAAGAGATGACCTTGCCCAAGGTCTAATCCTCCCGTAGTAGGATACAAGTCCATCATGTCGCCACAGCAAAAGTATTATGATCTGCAACAAGTGGGAATAAAACCCTGAGTACGAGAATGTACTCAGCTAGACTTACCCATCATAAACCAAAAATAAAGTGACTCCAAGGAGTATGCAAGGATTTATAAGGAGGCTAGTTGACATATTTCTTTGCAAAAAAACTTGAGCTTATTAAGAATAATTATTATAACCTTCTAGCTTTGCATTTTAAAGTCGTTAATTTGATCATGCTAGATTAGCACTTGGACTAAACAAGCATGGTGTAATTATCAAGCAAGACTAGTAACCAATTTTGGTTGAGCATCTTTCAGCATCAACATCATAACCATCTCATCTCTTTGTTCAAGTTTTTACTACGATGCCGGTGCTCAAGTCAGTGTTCACTATCCAGGAATGATGGCAATTATAATAGATTGTAAACTAGCTGGTGAGGTATTCCCCACACAAACCACACTTCCCCCGTTGGGGTCTATTAGGTCACCTTGGTCTGTTCGGGTAGAGACGCAGGATCAACTGAAACCATCATACCCAGGGGCTGCCTGGCTGCAACAGGTAAATGCTCCATCAAAAGATACACCCTATCTTAAGGACTCACCACAAGACGCAGGTAATCACAATGCGTTCAACCAGGTCGAAGCCTGGCCTAAACAGAACTAAGGCTTCATGGTCGGATGATCGCACCCTTCCAGCCATCTGTGGGGCATGCGTTCAACATGACAAGAGGGCCAAGACATCAGACGAGGCCCTAGTTCGACACAGACGAGATAAAACAACACAAAACCTCCACCGTCCATAGCAAATCCTGCTCGGTCTCAATTTATTACTCCACATGGTTCTTCTAGGTCAATAATGTAGCTCACCATTATGAGTCACCACCTATAACTCGCGGATGACAGGAAATCACCTGACTTCTACTGATCTAATTAGGTAGGGCTAAGTGAACCTAAACTTATCAGGGTGTATGGGCAACTCAGGTGAACAAGGGTAATCATAATGCATCAACTGTATCGATCAACGCCTATAAACTTAATGCATCATATACAATAAAGGATGTAAATTAAGTTATTTGTAAAACTTTAGGGAAGAAAGCTCTGGGGCTTGCCTTCCTCTGACGAGCAAGGTTGATGCTCCAGGCACTTGATCACTCCATGTCTGGCTCCTGGTTCTCGATCACCGGTCGTACTGAAGCTTCCTTCTAGGATTCCTCTTTTGGATTCCTGTTTCATGTCACGTTTTGTTCTCCTGGTGATCTTGTATGATGCATGTGCACATATGAATATGAAGAATGCACATGGTATGATAATGGAGTATGATGATGATGAATGCTTGCATATCCTTTCTACAAGGTAGTCAACATCATCCAAGAACATGTACCCTAATCACATGTAATCTACGGCACTCTCTACTAAAGACAATACAAGCCTATTGGTGAAACCTTCTTGCTACTTATCGCCAGTAAACAAGCCAGTAAAGCAACTAACCATCTTACTATCACTAGCAAACAAGCCAGTGAAGCCAAAGATCCTTGCTCAGGCATAGTCCTCTTAACACATTCATCAAGTTCTAGTTGCTACCACAACTCTATTCAAAACACTGTAAACCAACAACCCACTAGACATTCATAAAACCACATACATTCACGTCATACTATCAACTTCTAGACATACAACATTGTAGTCCATAATGAGGCAACATACACAGTTTGACCTCCTAAGACAATTACAAGGGTCAAACCACTCATACTCCATACATAGCACACACAATACATTACTAGTAAATTTACACAAGGCAATGTATCCTAAATGTCAACTAAAGCTGCATAGTAGCACGAACAGATAAAACACCCTTACATGCCTAGATAAACATTATTGATGGAATGACATGGCTAAGCAAGGTTTAATTAAGACAATTTTATAAATATGGTATAACTGCAACACCTAGTTCAACTTCACTTAAAACTCTACAAAAATTACAGAAGATAAAACATGGAGATTCTAGCTTATCAGCCAAATGTCACCTTATTTGGGTGTGCCTACTATCCTACATAAAAATAACAAGGCAGCACATAAAAGAGGACCTAAAAATACTTTGCACTATGAAGTATGCCAAACCTCATGTTTCGCTACATCCAGAGCTACCTTATAGCATATAAGTGTCCCACAAAAATTATTAGCCTCATACTATGTTTATATAATTCATTTATGAATTATTCCTAGAATAGCCCCTTAATAACACTTAAACTACAACTTTACATTTTTATACAACACATGCACATGATACATTTTTCACAGATAAAACATCACCAAAGAAGACTAATAAAACTGGAATCACATTTTTTGACTTCCTAGAATTAGTTATGCATTTTCTAAGATTATCAATATATTAAAAATTAATTAAATCTACATATAAAAAGTACTGTAAACATGGCATATTATAATTTTCACTGATAGCCCACATCATAAGAAAAATATGAAAACTTGAATCACTCGATTTGGAGCAATATAACTCGAGATATGAATTTTAGAAATATTTTTCCAAAATTAGGAAATTTCATTTATTCAAAAATCCGAACCCTAAAACACTATGCGTACCCGAATAGTACCCCGAGCCATATCTAAATCGCTAGGTGCACCCCGGCTTATCGCACTCAGGCCAGGACATTGCTGATGTCAGTACCCACTTCAGCGTGGGCCCCGCCTGCCAATGACCCAGAGGCAGGGGTGGAGCTCCGCCGGCCGGAATCTCGCCGGCGGCGGGGTCTTCGGGGACACGGCCACTACCATCGGCACCACCTTGACGAGGCGCACAGATCGAGCCAAGATGTGCAGGCCCAAGTGGTCAAAATCGACGATGGCGGCATAGGGCGGCCAGCGGCGACGCTGCTCACCGGCGGCATGGCTTAATGCGGCCATCACAAGGCCGATGGGCGTGCGCGACTGTGAGGTGGGGTGGAGATGACCATGATGTGCATAAAGATGGAGGAAAAACAGGGACGGTGGCCCGAGCACAAGCTCGCCAGAGTTCGGCGGCGGACGATGGCGCGCAGGCCAAATCCGGTGAGGCTTTCGCCAGAGCGGCGCTAATAGCTGCGGGAAGAGCATCATCGCATCGGTATGAGCCTCATGCATAGGAGAAAAGGAGGAGACAGGGTGGAGCAGGGCTGGCCACATGCGCGCATGCATGGAGCGTGCTCCGATGAGCGGCGGCGCGAGAAGATGGCTGCATTGGCTCTCACCTTTACTCGTTTCTGGCTACAAAAATGCTCGTGCGATGGCGTGAGGTATGGCGGTGCTTTGTGCGCTAGCGGATGAGAAAGTAGTGCGGTGGAGGTGCCTTTGTGGCGGCGGAGCGGGTGGCGGCCATGGCGGCTTGCCGCTGCTATTTTCGTCCATGCGAAGAAGAGGAAAATGAGGGGGAGCGATTAGGGTGTCTGGGGAGTGGCGAGGCACGGCGCTATCCTTATTTACATCATGATCGAGTGAGAAGATGTGGTTTTGGAAGAGGCACGTGGCTCCGAGCGGTAGGCTGCGGGCGGGCAGCTGTGCTCACTACAGCCGCCTGCCGGCGGCAGCACGCGCACTCGAGTGCGTCCTCGCGTGCTTGCTGGCACGCTGCCGGCCTGCTGGCATGCTGCGGCCAGTGTCAGTGACAGGAACAGGGGAGAGGATAAGGAGGAGGGAAGGAAGAGGCTGACAGGTGGGGCCGGGTGGGTCAAAATCCATTTAAAAAATAATTTATATATATGTGCAACTATTTTTTGGAATTTTTGAAGACCTTAAAGGCATTTTTATGAGATGCACATTAAACAACTTTTGTTCCTCACAAAAATTTCTACAAACCATATTAAGACCTCAAAATGAGATAAGGTATGTAACTAACCTTTTTGATTTATCCAATCAATCCCACTTAGGGTTAATTAATACCAATTTTGCAACAAATCATTTTTATACCACATAACCAAAACAACCATTGATCCTTACCTTATCCTAAGCATGTTTAAAGATGTTTAGAGACTAACCATAATCATTTACATATTAAATCACAACTTAACACCTAGGTCAAACAATTTAAATTAAATGCAAGCAAGCATCCAGGCAAAGCATGTCAGAAATACGATTTGGTGCAAATGATATGATTATGCTCATGGTGTGCAGTGCAAAGTCATACTTAACACCATGGGTGCTACAGTGTTGCTCCTCTGACCCGCTCTAGCTGGGTTGTTGATGCATTTTCCTCCAGATGAGGGTGAGGAGGTGGCGGTGGTGCGTGCCACGGCGATCCCCTAGTTGATGACCTGGGGGGCCTCGGCGCCCTCTCCGGCTGAGGCGTCGCGGCTTGATGTGTCCTCCGCCACTCATTGAGCGTTACGGGGTTGTCAGGGTTCGATGACTCAGGGGTGCTCAGGGCACCTCTCTTCCTGCTTCCCCCTTCCCCACCGTCCAGGTTCAGCTTGCCACCGGACAGCAGGGTGGAGGACTTCTTCTTCTAGGGGTTGTCGGCTGACATTGGCTGCTTCCCGGTTGCTTAACGTCGTTCTCGGGCAGTCAGGCTCTCTTCTTCATCAAGGCTAGAGACATCAACTGTCCCCTGCCCTGCTCTGGTCCTGCTCCTGTAGTGGGTCTCCTCGGTACGCTGCTGGATGTCTAGCGCCTCCCCTCGTGGCCATGCCTCCACTGGCACTGCCAAGAAGAATGTTGTTCGGTCCTATCCAAGTAGTGTCTGACAGTCAGACCATGAGATGTTATATTTATAATCATCATGATTATATTGAGAAAAATTCAAAAAATTATTAATAGTATTACCTCCGGTGGTGGTTTGGCTAAGGAGTATGGTGTGGCACGTGACTCCGGGTAGCTCTTGTCTGGATCAAACTTCTCAAATAGAGAAGACATCCATTGATTCAACATCAACTCTCCGACCTTCTCTTTTCTCTCGCGGGAGGGGTCAGATGGACCAGCGTACTCGAACAGATGGTTCACTCGTTTCTTACACGGCTGGACCCGACGCACCGTCCATGTGCCAGCCACCAGCGGGCCGTTCACCAACTCATTGTCAATCAACTGTAGCAGCTCTCTCACCTGGTGCATCTCATCCATAGATGGCTTGTCTGACCATCTCAGATTGAACTCAGGCACCTGGTTCACATCGCAGGGCACCCGCCTCCCTTCCACATATTGGCTCATGTAAAACTAGCGGGTAAACCAACCCCTATGTGCCGATGCATGAGGGATGTCTATCCAATGCGCTTTCATCCCATCCGGCAGGTGCAGATAGCATCCTCCAGCAATCTAGGACCCCCAAGTCTCAGTCCCCTTCTTCCTCAGCAGGTAGAAGTGGCGGAACAGATGGTGGGGGAGGGGGATTCCCAGAAAACACTCACAGAAGGCAATAAAAATGGAAATGGAGAGGATGGAGTTGGGATCTAGATTGCAAATACTGATTCCCCAAAAAATTGCACAGATCTATGAGGAATCCGTTCACCGGTTGCCCTGCCCCCAGGTCATGAAATCCTCAAAAACAACTATCTCCCCATCTCGGGGTCGCGGCGTGTCCTCACCTCACGGCTCGCGCTAGACTTCCATCTCCCACGCCGGCAGAAGCCCTTCATCGGCCAGCACCTGCAGTGACTCCCGCGTGGAGGTTGACTGCTGCCATTGCGGCTCGAATCTGCCAGATCCAGCCACCTTCATCATCTTCTTCGCTACCTTCCTGGCTATCTCTTCTGAGGGGGTGGTCGATTAGGGAGTGGTGTGCGGTGGTGGTGCAGATTTGTGTCAGATTTGTGTGCGGCGGTGGGTGGCGCAGCGATGGTGGACAGAGCAAGCGGCGACAGTTGTGTAGCACTGTTGTAGCGGAGCACTCGAGAAGGTAGACAAAGTGGGCAGTGGAAATGAATGAACGCGGAACCGTTCCCCCGGCGGCGGCCGGATATTTATACTCTCTGGGTGATGTTGTTTTGACTTCTAGGGTTGGACCCCGCTGACTTGTGTGGACGCGGCTTTATGGGCTGCTCTGGTCCTCGAGTGCGGTGGTGGGCCGTGGGATATTTTATTAGATCCCGTGCGGTTCCCGCAAATCCTTCACCCAGACTGGCATGTGCCCAATGATTACGGGATTTATCCCTAGATTTTCACTTAAATACATATTTCTTTCCGAATTTGTTCCAGATTTTTTCTCTTAAATCTTGGAACTGATTTTTAGGTCTAATATTTTACTTACCTGGGAACTGCACGTCACCTAAAGGTATCTACAGACCAGTGGTTCTCGATGTTCCTTGACCCGATCAAGCCTGTGCTCCGTCCAAAATTTACCTTGGGACTGCACGTCACTAAGAGGTGTCTATGGACCAGTGGTTCTCAATGTTCCTCAACCCGATCAAACTTGTGCTCTATCCAAAATTTATCTAGGGACTGCGCATCACCTAGAGGTGTCTACGGACCAGTGGTTCTCCATGTTTCCTTGACCCAATCGAGCCTGTGCTCTGTCCAAAATTTGCCTGGAGACTACGCGTCACCCAGAGGTGTCTACGGACTAACGGTTCTAGGTGTTCCTCGACCCGATCAAGCCTGTGCTCCATCCAAAATTTACCTAGAGACTGCACGTTACCTAGAGGTGTCTATGGACCAGTGGTTCTCGGTGTCCTTTGACCCGATCGACCCTGTGCTCCATCCAAGACTTACTTAGGGACTGCGCATCAACTTGTCACCTAGAGGTGTCTATGGACCAATGGCTCTCGGCATCTATTGACCCGATTGAGTTTGTGTTCCATATAGGACTTACCTGGGGACTGCGTGTTGACTCATCACATGGTACTTACTCCAACCGGTTAGTGCTATTTTGAGTTTTTTCTTAAAAGCTCAATACAACATTTTCTATCTTTTATCGAGCTTGGGGACTACGTGGGCCCATGTCACCTTGCGGTGACTTGGGCCTATATTTTGTTCTTGGTTCGATACCCCTACCTCTATGGATGGTTCATGTTAGTATTCATGTGATACTTTGTGTCACATGTTAACGTGGGCCCACATCCCAGGGACGTGAAAAGTTTTTTTCTTTTTCTTGGAGCACCATGCATCTTTTGACAGACCACCTTCCTTGACAAAAGCTATGGTCAGGAGTAGACTTACAAACTTCTTGGGATGAAGCTGGCCGGCACTACATGGTCAGCATCTTCCGGCACTACATGGTCAGCATCTTCACTAGTCAACACTACATGGTTTGCATCTTCACTGCTCGGCACAGGATAAGACGGCGAATCCCTCAAGATACAAGGTGCTCAGGGACTAACTGTGGGGGTATTAACCCCTATACCCTCACAGCAAGGCCTTGGGCTGTATGGACCAGACAGCCCAGACCACAAGACGAAGCCCGTGGTCCATCACTGCCCTGGTCGATGGGCCGCGCGGATCCTAAAGGCCACTTGGCATGCAAGGAAGCCTAGTCGGTTAGGATCTGTTCGTAATCTCTAAGGATATGGAGCAATGTAACCGACCATAGGAAACCCTAGATCTGTAACCTTGCCCCCCAGCTATATAAGGCGGGCAAGGACCCCCTAGAACGCATCTGACTTCACGTCATCCCTCATTATACTCTGGTACTCATCAATACAGCAGCAGAGACGCGGGACGTAGGGTATTACGCTTCCGAGCAGCCTGAACCTGGATAAACTCTAGTTATCCTAGTTGTTTTTCTTGCGTCTCACATCCGGTCTGTACGTCTTAGCGCGCCCTCACCACAAATCTACTACCTCGGGGAGCCCTGTGGTAGACTGCCGAGGAGGTTTCATTGACAGTGTGTCCAGCTGGTGTTTGTTGTAGCCGTAGTCTGTGGTCGTTTCCGGTGGATGCTTGGCCACCAAGGGGTTTTCTGCGGATGCTTTGCCGACGTGGTGTTTCTGGCGGATGCTTTGCCGCCGAGGTCGTATTTTCAGTGGATGCTTTGCCGCTGAGGTCACTAAGGTTTTCGGCGGGTTCTTTGTCGCTGAGGTTCCGGTGGATGCTTTTACCACTGAGATTGTTGGCATTTTCGATAGATGCTTGGCTACCGAGGTTGCAGAGGTTGTTTGGACGGATGCTTTGCCGTCTGGAGTTCGAGTGGATGCTTTGCCGCTGTTTCTTTACGGGTCCTCTCACTACTGGCTACCATGATGTTGAGTCTATTGTATTACGTTCAGTTTGTTTGGTTTTTAGGTGGAGGGTCCCCATCCCTTATGTTTTTTGCTTTTCGTTTGTGTTGAGGACTTTGTTGGTAATCCAATGAATTCTTTTGTATCAACTATGTGTAGGTCTATTGACCACTCTCTTCTTCTTAATGAAAAACGGGCTATATCCCCGATCTCGAAAAAAGACAGAATTCGAGTGAATGGAGAGCTCACTGCATAGTTCAATTCGAAGTGGGGCCTGCAGCAAGGATATCTAATGTCACCATACCTTTTCTTGTTATCTGCAAGGGTTCTCAGTGTTTCTGTCCAGAGCAAAATATGAAGGAAAATCGCATGGGATCCGAATTTGCGCGAGTGCTCCATCAGTCTCACAACTACTGTTTGCAGACAACTCACTCATCGAGGCAAAGGTGAAACAAGAAGAAGCATAAAATGCTGAAGGAGATGCTTCAGGTGTTTGAATAATGCTCCAGCCAAATGATTAATGCAAGGAAAACTACAGTTATGTTCATTCAAACACTAAACACGATGGGTGTTGTGGTGTGATCGAGAACCTAATATAAACATAGTGGCTGAGACAATGAATGAATCTTGTTTGGGGCTGCCAGTGTTTGTTGGGTGAGCAAGGTCACATGTGTTTGTATACTTGAAAGAAAGGATTTGGCAAAGGAGGATACAAGGATGGAAGAGCGCCTACTGTCAAGGGTCGGTAAGGAGATTCTAATCAACGCTATCGCACAAGCAATCCCTGAGTTTGCTATGGGGTGTTTTGACAAAATAAAAGAAATTTGCAATCCGATTAGCTCAATGATTGCACAATATTATTATTTTTTTGAGATGAATGATTGCACAATATTGGTGGAACTGCCAAGGGAGGGAGACTAGCATGAACAAGATTGTATGGGAAAAGATAATGTTACCAAAACCAGATGGAGGCCTGTGTTTTATAGATCTTCACTCTTTCAGCATTGCTATTCTTGCCAAGCAAGGGTGGAGGTTAATACAAACCCCAGACAATCTGTGTCAGAATCATCAAAGTGAAGCACTTTCCCAACTCCGATGTACTAGAAGCAAAAGTGAGGGAAGGGTGCTGGTATACATGAGCCTAATCCTGGGCTCGAAACTTTAAAAAATGGCATAATCTAGAAAGCTGGGAATGGGCAGAAAATCAATATTTGCAGGGATACACGACTACTGAGGGAGATAACTAGAAGCCCTATTACCCCAAAGGCCCGAAACCTTCTAACCATGGTGGAAGACTAGTTGATAGACCTGGTAATGGAACAGTGGTATGTTCAGTTGTTGAACCAAACTTTTTGAGAGGAGAATATTTAGATAATTAGAGCAATAATAACCAGTGCACACTGAGTTGGCTGGCATATAATGTCGGCACAACAAAGAGAGAGCAAATAGTGGTTGTAAATCTGACTCTTAGGAAAAAAAATTATGGAATCCAGACTACCCACTCAAGGTGAAACATATTATATGGAGGCTGTCATAACACATCATCCATGAGGAAAGTGTTATAGCATAGGGGGATGCAACTAGACACAAGATGTTTTATGTGTGGCAGATTTGATGAAGATGGCGGCCATCTATTGCTAAGACTCAAGGAAGTCAGGAAAGTCTAAAGGGAGCTGAATTTAGAAGATGAGAGGTGCGAGCTCATCAACAGATATGTTTGAAATGGGTGTTCACAATGTCTGGCAAGAAACAACTAACCGTGATTATGTTGTTGTGGTTGTGGTACAGTGAGCGAAATAAGTGGGGAAGGAAGAAAAACGATGGCACAAATCGCCTATATAGCAGCTTTCATGACAGAATGTTTCTAGGAGCCAAGCAAACTCCCTATGTTGTCGGAAATTCATCAGCATAGGAAATTATGCTGGATAGCATGAGCTCAAACTTAATTCTGATTGGACCTTCAATAGCTCCAGAGTGATGGGGTTTGTTGCTTTTCTGTTAGAGATGAAAGCGGTCGTGTTATGAAATATAGAGCTAGGCGAGAAGATTTCCTTCTGGACTCTTTTCACGCTAAACTAGTTGCCTAGCCGGTGGTAACAGACAACAATGAGCACTCTATCGACACCGATCAAATGATGGTAAAGGCAGTGTTGGATGATAAAGAATATCAGCTGTCGGCAATAGGCTAAGAGATGATTACTAAATTAAAACTTCTGATGACCACAAAGTTTTTAGATCTTGCAAGATCAGTACTTGTAAACGTGAATGCAAAAGAGTTACCCATAATTTAGCTAAGGTGGAATTAAATTCCAAAGTGGATATCATAACATTAGGGATGGTGTTCCTCAAGATGTTGAAGTGGGTTGTATGAGTAATAAAGCTTTGCCTTGCTTTCAAAAAAATCAACGTGTGCACTAAACAAGGGATTCTGTTTTCCAAATGCTGTGACGAACAAAACTGGAAAGTGTACACCATGACATACATCCTAGTACTAGATGAGAAAACACAGGCCTAAAATTTTTAGCAACCTAGTTAACAACATCACCATGACAGACCATCAAGGCATTAACACCATCAAAACTCCTAATAAGTTGTATACTACTAATATAGAATAGGTGAAATAAATAAAATCAAACATACTACAATCATCCAGAGATGGATGCCATGCACTTAATGTTGTCCTCTAGCAGTCCGTCAACGAGGCCATGCAAGCCGGGCTTGAGCTCATTGTTGCAGAATTGTCGGTACTGAGCGGTGTCGCCAGCCTTCTTGCAAACCTTTAACATGACAAGCCCAGGCGTGAGTTCGAAGATCTTGGCAGAGATAAGGAGTTTCCCGTTCCTTGCCTCCTCGATGCTCACCTGGTACCAAAGTTTTAAATAGCGGGCTAAGTATGTTAGCGGCAGCCTCTTCAAAAGGCTAAGAAAGGCTATAGCGAGCTATATAGCGAGCTAAGCCATTTAGCGGCTAAGCAAAAAATATGTCAAAAATCATGTAATTTTACACATAATAAAGATATAGAAGATGAAAATATTACAGGTACCAATTGAGATAGTAGTTCAAAGTCTTACTAAAATATTATATCAAAGTTCGTAGTTCATACATGATACATAATACATCACATAGGGACATACATGAGTTCAAACAAAAGGCATGGAGCCATAGGCCATAGTCTCATACATATCAGTACATCACACATGCATTTCAGCATCTGAATAGTTTAGTGTACTCACCTAATCATCTTCAGCATCAGTAGATAGTTCCATAGCATCTTGATTTTCCTCTGATTCAGAAGCAGAGGATGCAGACTGAGGTGTCATCAGAGATGCCAAGGTCTTGAATTTCTTCCTAGGGCGCGAAGCTCTCTTCCTTCTAGCTTGTGCTTGAGATGGTTCTATACATCCCTGATCTTCTTGACTTTGAGTTTCATTTGGTTCTATTCCAGTAATGAACTCATTGTTATCATCCTCCAGCACATCATGAATTTTCTTCTCTATGGGATCTCTATTCTTATTCTCTTTCTTATGCCTTAGTTTGGAGTTAAATTTGACAAATACAAGGTCTCTCATTCTATCATGAAGTAATCTGTTGCGCTTTTTTGTGTGTACCTAGTTTTATTCAGTTGAATAAAATTCAAGGAATGAGAAGCAATGCAAAATAAATTCATGTAAGTTAGTTGTGGAAGTAGAATTAGTTTTCATACCTGTTCAAATGCTGACCAATTCCTCTCACAGCCAGAGGAGCTACATGTCAAACTTAGAATCTTTATTGCCAACAGTCTCAAATTAGGTGTAATTGTGCCATGATTCAGCCACCATGTTGCTGCATTAATAAGCAAAAAAGTTAAACTCTTGTGACAGCAAAAACAATTATATTGGATAATTTCTCAATCACATTAGTTTCACATTTTTCACCTGGGTTGAAGTCCTTATTTCTCCTCCGCCTTGTAGCAATGTCATGTCCAAATGACCCTTGCTGTTCCATATATTTATTGAGGTCTTCAATGATATTATCTTGAATTTCTTCATCATCAATCAGCGTCGTAACACACTCAATTACAGCTGCTCTAAATGATCCATCACTCTCAATGTTTGACTTGTTTGGGTAGTAATAATAAGGGTTCAAATAGTACCCAGCCAAGTGTAGTGGACTCTTCAACTTGCAGTCTCACCTTTTGTCAATTATTTCTCAAACATGTTTGTATTTTTCCTCATCATTGTCAAACCTCAATGCAATTTCTTTCTTTGCCTCCAGCATATATCCATGCAAAAATCCCATTGTAGGCACATCACTATCCATTCTTCTCAGCACATTAGCCAATGGCTCAAAATAATTAACAGCACTATCAACTTTTTTCCAAAAATCTTCAAAGTTCACCACTTTTTCTGCCTTCTTCCCCTTAGCACTTTTCAAGTAACCCATCTCATTTAGATCATTATCTCTAAACAGCCTTTTCAGCTCCTTGTTATCTAGCAAACTCTTCAAATTCAAATAAGCAGTGGCAAATCGAGTAACTCCAGAGCGAACCAAGTCCTTACCAAGATATTTTCTCATCAAATCCAGGACCCTTGTATGAGCATAGAGAAATGCGGTCACTTGTCTTGCATTTGCAATTGTTTCCTGAACTGGTTCAAGTTTCCCAATGTCCTCCAACATGAGATCTAGACAGTGAGCTGCACATCCATTCCAAAATATTTTGGATCTCGTTGCTGCTAGGAGACTTGTTGCCGCTACATTAACACTAGCATTGTCAGTGACCACTTGGATAACATTCTTCTCACCTATATCTTCAATGCATCTATCCACAAGGTCAAATATGGATTTACCATTTTTCTTGACAGCAAAGCAGTCCACAGAATCTAAAAAAAGGATCCCTTCAGCACTATGCACAACCAAATTCATTACTCTCCTGCCCTTCTTATCTGTCCATGCATCTGTCATAAGTGTACAACCTGAGGTTTTCCATGCTTCCTGATGGCTCTTGAATCCATCCAACACCTTCTGTTTCCTTTTCTGCAAAAATGGTCCACTCATCTCATAGGGACTAGGACCTCTTAAACCTCTACCAAAGGCTCCAATGGCCTCAACCATATTGGCAAAGCTAGGAAGAAGTACTGTATTGTGTGCAATGCTAGCTTCATAAAAAAACTGACATATATACTCACATGCTCTATCCCTCTGCTCTTCTCTTTTCTGAGTTGTTAACTTCGATTGAACCTTGTCACTGACATAAGCTCCTTTCTGGTTCTTCTAAACAGCCTCTTCTATAGAAGCCGTCTTGTAGAACATCTTGATAGATCCACTACCAGATGAAGAAACAACACTATGACTAGGTCCTTTTGATGACTTTAGCACCATAACCTCATTCCCATGGTCAGAGTCTTCACTGCACATTTCACCTTCTGAGTGATCCAGATCAATTACATCTCTGGCCCTTTTCTTTTCCTTTTGCTTTTGTTCCTTTACACAAGTTTTCTTGTTAATCAAAGCCAGCATCTCTTCCTTCACATCAGTCGGAACCTTGTCACACTTAGAGACACCAAAGCCACCAATACGAGCAAGATGGTACTTCACTCTTGTAATTCCTGCTTTCATCGTTTTCTCACAGTAGTTGCACACGAGTGAATACTTCTTCTTTGGGTCTGGGCAATAACAATGACTCCATGCAGGGTCATCTGAGTTGATAGCAACTTTAGTGGAAGCTGATTGTTCTACTGATGGGACACCTAACCAACCAAATAAATATGAGATACAAAAATATCAGTCTTACTGCACCAACCTAGAACAAATCTAAAACTCTACTTTCTTCATGGGAAAGAGATGCTCACTACTCACTACCATTCAAATCCAGCAGCACAAGAAGGTACGTAAAGAAAAAGAGGAAAAATGAGAAGAGTTTGAAGCATCTTGCCTTCCGGCTGTGACTGAGACATGGTTGCTGCAGCAGCACGCAGCAGCCTCCGGTGGGCACAGCAACAGTACGCAGCAGCCTCCGGCGGTCACAGCAGCAGCACGCAGCAGCTTGCACCCTCGCCAGTCACAGCAGCAGCACGCAGCAGCAATGCAGCATCCGGCGGTGCCGCCACCAGCAGTCACTCGTGGTCGGGAGGAACTTGCGTCGAATGGCTAGGGTTATGCCTGGTACACTTCATATCCCTGCTATTTGGGCCTCCAATTTATTTGGGCCGGCAAAAATAAAGCCCAAGGCCACATAGCGGCGCTAAACGAACTCAATTTAGCGCAAATTAGCGCGCTATTAGCAGCTAATAGCGGGAAAAATCATTTAGCGTTAAAATCCTTGTAGCTTAGCGTTCCTCTCTCCGAAACGCTAAATAGCGCTATAGCGTCTGCTATAGCGCGCTATTTGAAACTTTGCCTGGTACTCCTTGGTGCGAACCATGAAGCTAACGTGCTCAGCAATTTCCTCCAGCTTGGAGATGATCTTGGACACAGGCGCAGCGGACACGAACCGCATCTGCTCACTTGGCTCCTCAAACAACCAGGACAAGTTGAGACTCGGTGAGGACGCGATGATGTCGAACGCATTTAGACTCTTGGGGCGGCGCATGTGCGGCTGGGCTTGGACAGTGGCACTACCAGTACTCTCGAGTGTGGTCAGCGACGGCGCTGACACCGAGGTATGCATGGTGCACACCATCGAGGAGGTCGGATCCCCCGATGACGACGTAGATGAAGCCGTCGACTCGCCGTCAGAATCAAAGTCAGAGTCGCAGAGATGGGGCTCGCTGAGGCTTCGTGGGATCTCTTTGAAGTCTTTTTTAAACCAATGATTTTCCTTCATCGGCGGTATTGTGATACGGCGTGCCGGGTCTGGGCAGAGGATGCGGCGGACAAGGCTGACGAGGCCCTTGCTGAACCACGGCGGGCAGTGGTACTCGCAGCGGCGGATCATGTGGTACAAGCTGGTGTCCTTGTGATTGAAGGGGAAGTGACCTGCCACGAGAGCGAAGAGGACGATGCCACAGGCCCAGACATCGGCCTTGGCTCCATCTTAGCCACAATGTAGGAACACCTCGGGCGCAATGAACATGGGCGTCCCGCAAACAGTGTGCAGCAGCGCCTCCCGCTGCGCCGTCCCGGCGAGGGCCGAGAGCCCGAAATCGGCAACCTTGACGTTGCCCGTGGCGTCGACGAGGATGTTGTCGGGCTTGATGTCACGGTGGTATACACCGAGCGAGTGGCAGTAGTCGAGCGCGGACACGAGCTGCTGGAAGACGCGGCGGGCCGAGGTCTCGCCAATGCCACGGCCAGCACTGTGGACCAGGTGGGCGTTGAGGGAGCCACCGCCGACGAACTCCACGACGCTGTAGATGCTCTTCCTGGTGGCCATGACCTCGTGGATGCGCACGACGTGGGGATGGCGCACCCGGCGCATGATGTCGATCTCGCGCATGATCTGCTGCTGTACGGCGCCGAGCTTGGACAGGTGATCCTTGTCCATGATCTTGATGGCCACGTCCTCTCCGGTGCCCACATTGCGCGCATGGTACACCTTGGCGAAGCTGCCCTTGCCGAGCAGCCTGCCGAGCTCGTACCGTCCCATCAGCAGGCGGGGGGGTTTCCCCATGCCGCCAACGCCCGCCGGCTGCGGAGAGAGAGCCTGTGTATATTAGAAATCTCGTTCAGTTAGAGCAGGCTAACATGAATTAGGAAAGAAGGGGGTTAGATATGAGGGTTCAGAGGGGACGGGAACGCTCGTGCCTGAGTCGGACTCGGAAGGAGTTCAGTATAAACACCGAAACGGAATCCTAAGCCGGCAATAGCTACCGGCAGAGAGTCCGTCGGATCAACGCCCCGCCGGCGAGCCCCCTGTCGTGTGGTGGTTGGACTCGTATTCCTCTCAACGTCGACACTGGCAGCGGCGGCGGCGATCAACGACTGACGATTCGACTCGACAAGAGGAAGACGAAGCGCGGCATTTGTTGAGATGACCAACCTGGGCCTGTTGGGCCGCGTGACCTATCAGTTATTGGATCAGCTCCAAGACGACAAGTCTGCGGCGTCGGGTTCGGCCCGTGCACGCTGGCAGCTGCCCGATTTAGCGCGGCTCTATTGCCAGATGGTCTACAGGAGCACGGACTCTGTCCCCAAACTCCGTCTAGTCTGTTTCTCTTCTGTATTCCTCTTCGATCCTCCCTCGATTCTATCTGGTTCATCCTGAGTCCTATCCAGTTCCAGAATCCCGTCAGGTTCTTGATCCGGAACCTGACAATGACATACGGGTCGGCGATGGCTTATGCTTAATGATAGATGCTTAGCGTCGGGGCTAAGAAACAATAATTCAGCATGCATGCCATTCACCAGGTGAAAAACCATGAGTGGTGGGTTCAGTGGACAGGTCTGAAAAAGGCGATCCTTGTCACCTCTAATGGCATCATAATTCACATGCACGGTAAACTTTCCAACAGAGCTGACGCCATCATCTATGTAGCACGGCGGTAGTGATAGTACTGTCAGATAATCGATTACAGCGTCAAAGGTTAGGTAATTTTATTTAGTCCCAGTCCCACTGTAGTGAACTGATGAATTGACGCCTGTCCCTGCCGGGTTGGGTTTTACTGGTAACACGAGCTGAAGTCAGATTCAACTCAAGTAAGTGCTTTCTAATTAGGGTTAAGTTCGTTTTACACCCTCCAACTATCGTAAAAGTTCAGATTTTAACTTTAAACTTCAAAACCGGATAACATTGGCCCTCCAACTTTAAAAAAAAGGTTCACTTTTCAACCTTGAGCGGGTTTGGAGGCTGTTTTATTACGTGAACAATAACTTTTATATTTTTCTATAGTACTGATATTTGTTTATTTCATAACTAATTATTAGTGTATGCCATGAAAATTTTTGTGTAGCCTCTTCATGATGTACTCTACCTAGAAAAAATATGAAACCTAGAAAATGAATAGTTTTTGCATGTTTTAAAATTATCTCTTTTAATTAATAAATGCAACTTCTATGATTTTTGTAGGCCAAAATAAATATCCAAAAATTATGAAAATTGATTTGTAGCTGTTTATGATGATATCAACCTGTACAAAAAGTTTAGCATGAAATTTAAATGTTTAAATAAATTTTTATTCCATGAGTTTTGTTATTCTTACTTGTTTTTGTAAAAATATTAAATTTTTTTATAAAATAAAACTATCTCAGACAATAAAATGGAGTACACCACTGCAAAGAGCTCGTCGAGATGATCAAAACTGATATATTATTTGCTATATTTGGAGCTCCGAATAAAAAGATATCAATTTCGTAAAATAAAAAGGAGTGTTGACGTCAGCACCATAAACAATGTCATGCACGGCCTACCAGAGGCTGTCACGTGGCAGAATAGTGCCATGCACCGTCTGAAAAATCGCTACGATTAAAAAGTAAACTTTTTTAAAAGTTTGAGGACCAATGTTATCCGGTTTTAAAATTTAAGGTTGAAATCTGGACTTCTGTGATAGTTGAAGGGTGTAAAGTGAACTTAACCCTTCTAATTAAGATATGCTGATTGGGGTGGTACCACTTCTGCTATATGTTTGGATTCCTCAAAAAACAGAGGTTTGTCAGTCTATTATTCTTTTGGGAACAAATTGCGCTGCTAATCTTGGGCAGTAGAAAACTCGAAAGTGAAACTAATCAGAATCACCATTTGCTAAGTGTTATGCTTTTTTCAGTAACTGTTTTTGATCCACAACCAAGAATATATCCATACTAGAGAACAATCCTTTTAGGACCACACTATATTTTGTAGACAGACTGTTTTTAAACAGAATACTGTCCAGTACTATCAGCTAAATAGCAACGACATGCAGATGCATCAAAAAGTGAAGCATGCGTAGCTAATTATACTGCACACAACTTGACTGAACTACAAAAGGCGTTCCAGTAACTTAATCAGTTGGTAAAGCCACGGAATGATTCAGCCATTTGTCATAAGTGGCGAAGATAGCCGTTTGTGTAAAGAGGAACATCATTACTTACTTTAGATCGAAAGGGGAGAAGAATATATAAGATGTGTGTGTAGCCGAAGACGAGCCTGTGTGATCTACATACATATTTATAGATTCGCTAATCCAGTCTCTAATAAGAAAAACAACAACATAGCCTTAAATTATTATACTTCTCCTTTTTGGATTAATCTGCAAATTCAATATCTTAATAATTTAGTTGGTGTTAGTGCTTTATGTTTGGATACATGGTGGAATTGAAATAACTTTTTTTCGGCAAGGTAATTATAATACTCTCTTATATACTTTCTCCATTCCAAATTGTAAGTCACTTTAATTTTTTTGGTACATACACTTTGCTATGCATTTAGACATATTATTATGTCTAGATGCATAGCAAAGTGCATGTACCCAAAAAATTAAAACGACTTACAATTTGTAACGTAGACGAAGTTTGCAAAAATGATGCTTATTTAGGCATATATTGGTTTCAGTAGTAGTGGTGTGAAGGATATGAGCGAGGATTAAGGACTAACTAGTTCTAATTTTTTCTAATAGTGCTATCAAGAAATTAAGAGTAGGTTAAGACCTTGTTTCTCCTTGGGCGGAAAGTAGTAGCTTTACCTATTTTGAGACTAGAGCATAGATGTGGTGCGCACTTATAAAAACTAGACGGCTTGATTGAGGTCCTAATAAGATGCAAAGAAATGAAGCTAGATTCACAAAAGATAATAGCTCCAATTTTTTTCTAGAGCTAGAGACGATCACCACCAAAAATTCCTGAAGCTTATATAAGCTAAGTCAAAAGGGCCCTTACAAAGGAGGTAAGAACAACTGGAGACGACTAGGAAAATCAAGCCAGTCAATGAATAAGTGGATGGCTATGGTGGAAAGTTTGCAAATCCACAAGCTCTAGGGGAGAGCCTGCAATTCCACAAGAACGAAGTTTCTATTGCACAACCAAATGGGTTTTTAATTGTTGGCAGAGACCGGACTTTATAATACGCAAATTTAGTGTTTGATTTTGAGGAATAGGATAATCTTTAGCTTTCTCACTCATCAATATGGAGTTTGGTTTCGAAACTGGATTGTGTTGATCAAACAGTACATCATACGCAAACCTCATAAGCACATTCTTATTAATACATAGTGTAAACAAGAAGGATGAAGTCACCCCAACAAAATTAATAAAACCAATGTTCAAAAAATTAATAAAATGAACTTATAATTAGTGAAGCTAGTCAAATATATTCACCTCTATATTCTCTATTTACGATGAACTGATTTGTCGAACAAGCACGGTAAACTATATTAACATCGGTATTCTCTGTTGTAGCCGTATTTTAGATGTTTGATTAGTGAAGCTAGTAAGCCGAAAAGAGGAAAACCCAGACAAGTAGGAACACCAGAACCATCTACACTACTCCCCTAGAATGGGAAACCAGCAACTCCTCAATTTACTTTCCCTAGTGGCTAGTGCCACCAGCTTGTATTAAGCCATCTCATCTTCTCCTCCTTCCTTCCAAGTGTAGCCACACTATTCCACTTCCACTCTTGCTCTGTTCCGTCCGTACTCACCCAGCTTACCCTGTGTCCATTCAGTTCCTTCAATGCCACCCCAGCTCGAATCTCATCCCTGACGTGCAGCTCTCCACACGTCGTGCTTCTCCGATGCCACTCCACGTCCACCCCCTCCTCCTCCTCCTGCTCCTCCTCTTGGCCACCTCGCTTCCCGTTCGTGTCATCTCCTCCAACTCCTCTTGCGCCGGCCGCGACGACGCAGCCATCGTCGCCGCGGCGTTCCGGTACGTTCGCAACTTCCGTGTCCCGAGACACAAGGCAGCATGCCAGCCGGTCACAGAGCTCCGCCTCCCGTCGCGGAACCTCACCGGCGCGGTGTCGTGGGCGGCGCTGGCGAACCTGTCCGCGCTCGCCGCGCTCGACCTGTCCGGCAACGCGCTCCAGGGCGCCATCCCGGGCCGGTTCTGGCGCGCGCCTTCGCTCCGCGCGGTGGACGTCTCCTGCAACCAGCTCGGCGGCGCGCTCCGGGTGGAGGGGAGCAACCCGCGGCTCCGGTCGCTCAACGTGTCCGGCAACCGGTTCACGGGCGTCGACGGGGTGGAGGGTCTCTCGGGGCTCGTCGCGCTCGACGTGTCGGCGAACAGGATCCGCGCGGTGCCGCGGGGCCTGCGGCGTCTGACGCGGGTGGAGCGGCTCGACCTGTCGTCCAACGCGATGCAGGGGAGGTTCCCCGATGACTTCCCGCCGCTCGATGGCGTGCGTTTTTTGAATGTGTCGAACAACAGGTTCTCCGGCGTGGTGGACGCGGGCGCCGTCACGAAGTTCGGCCACTCGGCGTTCGTACACGCAGGCAACACGTCGTCACTATTGTTCTCGGACAACTCGACAGCGCCGCCACCGCGGCCGCGGCCATCATCTCCTCCTAGTCCTAGTGCTCTTGGGAAAAGTAAAAAGAAGGGTGGTTCTGGTTCTGGGACGACGACGATGGAGAGCAAGACGACGAGGAGGAGCAAAAAGAGGAGGCATCTGAGCATCGTGGCGGTGGCGGTGATATGCGGGGTGGCGTCCCTGGCCACGCTGCTCTGCCTGGTCGGGTGCATGGCGTGCGGCGTACTGAGGCGGCGGCAGAAGGGAGCTGGAAAAGACGACGAGGAGGAGAAGAAAGCACAATGGTGCGAGAAGGGCGGCGACGACGAGGAGGAGGACGTGGTGGTCGCGGCGGCGAGGCGTGCATCGGCAGCACCCGTGGTGCTGTTCGAGCGGCCGCTGATGCAGCTCACGCTGGCCGACCTGGCCGCGGCCACGTCCGGCTTCGGGCGCGAGTCGCAGCTCGCGGAGCGCGGCGGCCGCAGCGGCGCCGCGTACCGGGCCGTCCTCCCCGGCGACCTGCACGTCGTCGTGCGCGTCGTGGAGGGCGCCGTGGCCGGGCTCGGCGAGGACGATGACGACCCGGCGGCCGCTGCCACCGCGTTTCGGGAGCTCGCGCGCCTTCGCCACCCCAACATTCTTCCGCTACTTGGCTACTGCATTGCAGGTGAGCGAGCTCAATTCCATTCATTCTACTATAATTACTTTTTAAAATTTCGTTGTGAATATGAATACTTGTCAAAATACAATCTTTCTTGGATTGCTAGTGCCAATGTAGAAACTGCCAAAGCAAGTGTGCATGGGTGTGTATTGTGTAGAGTAGTCTCCAACATTTTAGGACCATTTTAGCCGCCATGCATTCCGGGTATAGTTGGAGCAGTTGGGTTAGGTGCACAGATCAAAAGTTGCAGCGAAAATACGTACCACTACAGTGCACTGTAGTGCAGCAGGCCGGGTTGTTTGAATTTTGGACGACGTCACGACGATAAGTTGATTTTAATTTTAAAATGTTTGCAGGCAAGGAGAAGCTGCTGCTGTACGAGTACATGGAGAAGGGCGACCTGCACCGGTGGCTGCACGAGCTGCCAGCGGGGCGGCCGGACATGGACGACACGGGCAGCGGCGACATCTGGGAAGCGGCGGAGGTGAAGCGGTCCATCTCCGACTGGCCGACGCGACACCGCATCGCGCTGGGGGTCGCCCGGGGCCTGGCGTTCCTGCACCAGGGGTGGGCCGGCGGCGGCGGCGGGTCGGCGGTGGTGCACGGCCACCTGGTGCCGACCAACGTCCTGCTGTGCGACGACCTGGAGCCCCGGATCTCGGACTTCGGGTTCGGGCACGGCCGCGACAAGGACCCGACGCCCGAGGGCGACGTGTACGGGTTCGGCATGCTGGTGCTGGAGCTGATGACGGGGCAGGCCGGGTGGGACGAGGCGTCCGTGAGCTGGGCGCGGGGCATCATCCGCGACGGCAAGGGCCTGGACATCGTGGACCCGAGGGTCCGGGACGAGCAGGCCGCCGCCGCCGGCGCGGAGGCGGAGGCGGTGGCGGCCGAGCGGGAGATGGTGGAGTGCCTGCGCGTGGGGTACCTCTGCACGGCGCACTCGCCGGACAAGCGGCCGACGATGCAGCAGGTAGTGGGGGTGCTCAAGGACATTCGGGCGGCGCCTCCCACGCCTGCAGGTCAGGGTCCGGGCAGCTGATCGAGCCATCCGTCATCAGTGTGAGTACGTGTGATCGAGCCACCAGCAGCCACGCCGGGGTGTCGGAGGACTCGCACGGACACATGCATTTGCCGCCGGCACCGGTGTCCCTTGCAGATTGCACGAAGCGGCGGCGGGGCCAATGGCCGTCCTCCCCCGATCAAGGAGAAGCGTTGCCTTATGCCCTTATGCCTTGTGGGTCATCCGTGGTCCATCCACGGATCTGGAGGAGCAGCTTGGCTGGTGCACGGTGCCTGCTGGCCTGGTGTACGGTGCCTGCTGGCCTGGTGTAGTGTGGACCTGCAGAACCAGACCTCGTAGTTTGTACTTTTGCTACTACAGTACTTATGTGCATCCATGTAACAGTTTTCCATGCCGGTACGGTAACAACAGTTGGTTTGGTAGACCTTTTTGTGCATCATGCAGGCATGTTGGTCCTCCATACAAGCAGCAGCAACAGTTTTTGGTAGGAGTAAATCGCAAGCCGCCATACACGGTTCACACTGTCCACACAAACTGCACAGATTATTGCTGATGAGTGGGTGGATGACTGCCGCTAGCTAGCTAGCTGCTGCGCTGACAAAGTGCGCAGCAATAATGAGGAGCCCAGGCTTTGCTGGTTAAACCACACAGAACCAACTGGTTTGGGCTTTAGCCATGAGCAGAGAATCCAAGGTCGTTTTCAAATTTGTTTTGGTCCACGTACCTAGTAGAAAGCCTAACAAATCTTCCAAAAGGTGCCCTGTCTGCTTCCCATTCATCATCAGGCATAATATTCAGAATTTCAGATTGAGTTGACAAGGGAAAATTAAGAAACATAAGTAGAACCTTCTATTCTATGCACATCTTTCTATCTACTCCAAGTCGATCTTGAGCTCGAAACCTTTGGCACGACGAGGTGGATGCAAGCGTGCGCGGTCGCTGAACCACTGCATCGATACATGCAGCATCAACTAGTGGCGTTCTTATGAGTCTGCTGCACTGAAAGAGATGGCAGATCTCAGAGTGGTGTTCGTTCAGGCTTGCTAACTTTGCAAGCATGGAGCTGGAGTGGAGGATATTGCTAAAGTAACAAAAGGAGGGAGGAAACAGGGGTTAGTGGAGGGGGAATGTGAGGTTGTTGTTGTTGAGCATTTTGGGCTGCCTGCTGCCTGCCGCGTGAGTCAGTCAAGAGATCTCATCTCATCTTGACCTGGCTTCCAGGGCACCTTTTGGCGCCTTTTAGGTTCGTGGGACTAGGAGGGCAGGGCCACGCAAGAGTCAAAAAAGCACCTTGCCCTCTTGCGGCAATGCGTTTTGTTGCTGTAGGGATAAAGGGGAGGGTGCCAGGGAGGCGAGGCCGCGACCGGACGGTCGTCGGGGTCGGCCAGGCTGCGTGTAGCGTGTAGCGACATGCGTGCAACGCTGGCCTGGATTGCACGTATAGCCGGCCAGAGTGGCAGCTAGCTGATCATCTCTTCCTCGATGTAGCAGCGAGTACTTAGGTTTCTCGTGCATATAGGTGATAGGTCGTCGACAGTTACTACTAGTGATCGAACGGTGTCTTTGAGAGATGGCAGGCGTCCGGTTCATGAAGATTAGTGAGTGAGGAGTTGGTCAGTTGTCTGAGTGGCATGTGTAGTGTGTGTTGGCGAGAGTGTGTATGTTTTGTGTTTGTGTTGCACCTTTTATCTTCTTAATATAATGATATGTACCTTTCCGTTTGAGAAAAAAAATCATCTGACGAGCCATACCAAAATAGTGGCGGTTGTTTTTTTTCTTTTCACATGGCAAAAATTAATACCACTACCCCACGGGATTGAATCTTATGAGGCATAGCCATCAGACGTGTTTAATGTTTCCAACTAATAAAAATTAATTATATTAATAAATTGTATATTTTTACCTTTTATTTTCTGACACAATAAACATGATATATACTATATAGTCCTTATTCAGTTACGACAACCATATCAACCTCTAATCTATATGGTTTTTCATTCATATCCATAATTGTTTCCTTTTCATGGTACATCTTTGTATTTTCAATACACATGTAGTTGCAGCCGGTATCCCCGTCGTGTTAAACTCTTATACTTATTGTATCTTTTATTAACTCTTCTTTGTACTTTGTAAAAGTAAGGATTTTAGGTCATAATACTTGTCACACCATAAAATTTCTATTTTGGGCTATGAACAGAAAACACTAAATAAAATAAAGTATTTGTTAATTTTTCTAAAATCAACCAAGATTTAATTCATTTCTTATCATTATAAAATGATAAAGATTGTGGTATATAAAACTTTTTTAAATTAAATAAAGGTGTGTTTGAGTGGTGTGCCATGCTTGGTTATGTTTGGGCGTAAAAAATAAATTTCTAAAATTCCAGCAAGTCACGACTAGGTTCTTTTCTAGTTTGAAAAATAAAGCCTTCAAAGTCGCTATTTCAAAATGAGTTCAAAGTTTGATTTTCAAAAAGAGAGCTTCTCTTTTTCCTCTATCGGTTCGACCAACATTTTAGCTTACCACCATTCTCTGGCTCCTCTAGATTGCTCTAGTGACCCTAGGCCAGCTCCTAGCTAGTTTTGACCAGCCATGGCCTCACCAAGCCCCCTGAACACCTCTAGCTTTCCCTGGCCAGCTCTGGCCAGTCCCAGCTAGCACCAGCCGGCCATGGCCATCTCTGGCCGGCCATAGCCAGCACCAGCTTGGCCAAGAGCGGCCAGACCAGGCCACCACCACCACTAGCAGCTGCAGCTGCGCAGCAGCCCAGGCCGCCAACGGCCCAGCCCAGTAGCCGCGCCCCGCCTCGGCGTGCTCCCTCCGGCGCCCCTGCGTCCGTGCCTTGGGCCTCGAGCCCACAGGCGAGCCGCAACAGCAGCCAGCTCGGCCCGCTCCGTGCCCGCCTGCCGCTACCAGCTCGGCCCCGCTCGTCAGCCGCACTACCTCGTGCCATGGGCCGCTGTCCCACACGGGCCCACGCGTCAACGCCCTCAGGTCGGCCCCGACCTCCGCATCGCGCGGCATGGCGCCCTCCGTCCGATCCGCCCTGCGCGTGACCCGATGTTCGCCGCTGCCCATAAAGGGCTCGCCCCCCTTCGGAACCCTAGCTTGAGCCGCCGCCACGCGAAGCCTTCGCTGCCACACCGAGCTTGGTTGCGCCGCCGCCGATCTCTGCCACCTGCGAGTCCGTGCCACCGAGACTGCGTGGACAAGCTCCGCCCCAAGGTGATGAAGTTGTCGGTCCCCTCCCCGTCCTCTCCCTCCACCTCCCGTGGTCGTGCGACTTCGCCGTAGACGCACCGTCGGTCCCCGTCCACCTCTCCGCGCATCCCGTCGTGTCCAGCCGCTTGCCGTCGTGGTGCGGTGCACAATGCACTCGCCTCCACATGCGCTACGCGCCCGCACGCTGAACCGCTCTTTTTTCAATGTTCCTTTTGTATGATGTCTGTTCTTAGTTTTATTTGTTTGTGTTGCTTGTCTGCTGCGAATAGACGAAGAGCAGTTCGTGAGTGCTGAAGATCGGGAGCTGAGGACCAACAAGTGCAGCTGGAGTTGGAGACCAAAAGATAGAACAACAAACTCTATTGAACAGCTAGCCTTTGGATTTAAGACAAGTGCAGGCATCCCTTTGATCATATTGCTCCTATGAATGTTTAATTCATAATTTAATATTCATTGCATGTGTCTTAATACTGCAAACCCTAAGGACTTGACTAGCCACATCTATCAAAATTTAACCATGGGGTTTACTTTTATGGCTAGTCTAGTTGTGCTTGCTGCTCTGCTCACCCTACATTTGTTAATGAACATAATAATAACTTCTTTAATGATGCTTAATAATGGTTAATGATAACTTAATGATGTTAATGGCTGAGGCCATGGTGGAGAAGTTGTTGATGCGGTAAGCATCGTTGGATGGCGGAGCAGAAGAAGGGGGAACGGATGCTTGAGGTTGCCGTGTCGACGGGGGTATCCGTATCTCCTCCCCAAAAGGACCTTTCGTGGAGTGGCAACCTGGGACTTTCGTACAGCTCCATGCTAATGGGCTTTGGCTTGGTTTATTAGCAGGACCATCATAGGCAGGTTGAGAAGCTTACCGACGGGTGCCATTGCCATGGTGAGAAGGGTGTTACAAGTTGTAGCATGGGAGTTCTGGAGGATCCGTAGACTAGGGCGACGACTACGAGTACGTCTCCCATGTGCTTGGGACATCGCTGATCGGGTTACCACTGCCTATGCCCTGTGAACAGCCTCGTAGTGAAACCCTGCCCACTCACTATGGAAGTGTTTTAGGGAGTCATGACCCTAGGCAAATGGGAATCACTTCTTGGAGTGAACGTGTACACCTCTGCGTAGAGTTTAAATCGATATATCGTCCGTGCTCACGGTCACGAGCGGCCCGGATCCTCGCATGATTAGCCAAATGGACAACACACAAGAAATTGATGGAGAACATTTTTGGAGGTGGCTACCTCTTGTTTTATGGGATGGCAATCCTGTGTGCTTCGGAGATGGCAATCTCTGGTTATAAAGATAATTATAAGGATAGATAATGTTGCTAAATGTATTCTTAACTACTATTTAAACATTAATTAAGGGTTGGGCTGTTTCACCCACTTCTAGTAACAAGTTGTTTACTAAAAAGAACTAGTAATAGGTTGTCTAATAATAATTGTTATCTACTTAAAATGCTAACCGCAGTCAAGCTGTGTCCGCCTACCTTTGTTAAGCCATGCATGTCATTATACATTGCGTCTATACTTGTTGAGTTTGATATGGACTCACCCTTGCTATAGTTTGTAGTAAGGTCCTGCTCAGAAGAAGGATAAAGATGTTGAGGGTCAGAAGTGTTTGGCGTACGGAGCCCCCAGTCAACGGTCCCTGGGAAGAATGGAGCTATAAAGAGAATTTGTAGCCATCAATCCCGTGATACTCTGATGTTTGTAAGTGTTGATATAAGTAAGTTTCCGCTATATAATATATTGTTTTCTAATATTTTATTTTCTGTTATATGTGTGGACTTCTTGAGCGCACATACGACGGTCTCTGGTCTTCCTTGGGAACCAAGGTATTATAATACTTCACTCTTAATTACTATAATGGTATAAACAATCATTTAGAACCGATATCATTTCTATTAGTTTTGTTGATTAGAAATTATTGGCATGAGTCTAAAATGGTGTAGCAGGATGGTAACCTGGAGAGGGTATTAATATTCATATTCATATCTTGTAATGATCGTTTGCTCTAAATGAATTCCATAAGCTAACAAGATATAATCGCATCGCTTGTGACTTGCACTAACCTCTCCCATTTCTTAATATGTTTGAATTTTCTGAATAAATTATGTATTAGTCGATGGTTATTTATCATTGTACAATGTATAAATACGTCAAAATTAAAAACTTATATAAGTTCTTGTAGACATCATGAATCTATATTTTAATTTCTATATATCTAGGTTGTCATAATTGTTTATCCACATGTTAAACTAAAAGTCTAATGCTTTTAATATTTTTATTCAAATTTTAATTTTCTATGTTATTATAAAAATGACAAGGTTGTCTTCATTATTTATTATTTATTAAGAGGCATCGAACTAGAATATTCAAATAGTGTTTTTAATAACACAACATTAAGATAGTCCTACATAGCATAGCTTAGCTGGTTAGGTTTATGGTGGAATTTTCTCCCTGAGTTCTAGTTTTTGACTGGAAATGTTTTACAGTGGTAGACAATAATAACAATATGTCCGTGGATAGTGAAACATCTGTCAATTTTAAAACCTACTGGTTTAGTCTCTCAGAAGAGCTCACATAGGTACGATGTTTCTACTATTATTTTCAAATATGCGTGCAATACGTCCATCGATAATAATGAGACGTCTGCCAATCTTAGGATCTACTCCCTTTATCTCAAAATAATTATCATTATTCTCGCTTCTCAAAAAATTGAACGTTTCTAACTTTGACAAAATATATATAAGAAATATAGTATCTATAGTAGTAGCATTAGATATATTTTTGAATTTATTTTCATAATAAGCTTATTTGAATATATAAATGTTAATAATATTTTATACAAATCTAGTCAAATTAAAAAAATTGACCAGTACGAAGACTATATCGACACTTATTTTAGGACAGAGTAAGTCTATGTATAAGTAAGCTAGTGTGGGTGCATATATTAGTGAACATCTGCAGGTTATTTCAGACTCTCTAAATACACACGGACACTTAAAAAGTCTGTTGGCGGGTAGATTCACACATCTCTTACAAACAACTTTGGAGGAGATGGACCATGCATTCAGTTCCACTCCTACGTGCAGGAAGAAAAGGTCACGAGCCACACACGACAAATCCCCAGTTCGGTGCAGGCCTGGCACTCCAAATCTCGCATGCACCTTCTAGCTCTCCACACAAGTTCGCGCAGTGGCTGCAAGCTTTTGCCTAGTTGCCCTCGGCCGCCGGTGCGCTTGGCTGCAGCCTGCGGGGACGGCCGGGTCACAGCCACAGGTTGGTGGTACGTACAGAAGCGCATCGTCAGCATGCTCGGTAGAGGTAGAGTACGTAGAATCCAGCGTGCGTGCATCCAAAGTTTGTGACACGCATGCAGCGCGCGCTTTATGCAGTCTGCCCGCTTGTTATAGGAGGATCTCGAATTCTCGATCAATGATTCGACTGCGCTTCTTATTTATAGCAGGAAAACTAGTACATGTCAGCACTGCCATTAATTTATTTAAGAAATTTAAAAAAATTTACAACACATACGCCCACAAATATGCACGTACACTCGTCCCTATAACAATACATACTCAAATATACCCTATAAGCACCTCCTAAGGACTAAGCTGGAGATTTTCAAAGTCACCACTAGCGTCTCGTTATCGACGGAAACTTCGTTTACCACTTAACATATAATATCAGTAAATCTTTAGAAAAATCTCAGAAGAAACGTGACAACACTAGAATTTGAATCCTGGTGGGTAACATCACACTGGAAAGTCCTACCATTGGAGTATTGGACCTATATAGGGTCAAAGCATTAGCCCAAAAGCTACTGCTCAGCGCATCCTAAGCCCATAAGGATCCACACATTTCTATTAGATATGTCGAAGCCAATAAGGCCTTTGAGGATGTGGTAGTAGACGAAACATATGAGCCCCACATAAAGGATTGAACACCAACACCTAAGGGCGTTTCCGATGGTAATAGTCAGTACTATCTACATACTTAACTAATCTGGAGGTGAGAGAAAAAAATAATACTATTTAATACATTGGACCCATATGCTCCTCTCATATGATTTTGAGCTATGTGAAATAGATAAGTTATTTGATCGTAGTTAGTAACTACTCTCTCTTCTACTTTTTTTTGGATCATATCTAGATAGTCAAATAGTTAGTTGTTGAGGGCGCCTTAACGAGTTGCAGCATGAAAAATGTTTGGCACAGAAGCCATCTAATTAAGATCCCATCTAATACGATCGTCGGTGCCCACGTCAAATAAAAATATCTCTCACTGCTTTACACCAGATCACCAGGCATGGCAGTGGCGCCCCATGCGCGAAGGCACCGGTGGCAAGAAGGCCCGGCCCGGTGGTTCGGCAGGCTCCTGTTGCTGCACGGTCCATCGCTGCCGCTCTCGGCCTTTTGGTGCATTGGCGCGTGCAGGTGCCGACACAGAGGCTAGAAGGAGGAAGGGTGGGTAGGAAGGTATGCAGGCTGCTGCTGCCGTGTTTCGTGGTGTACTACCCTCCCCTGGTAAGAAGTGATAGCTTTCTGTGGATGAGAATATGAATTGTGGGTAGTTTGATTGAGATGCAAAGGGATTGAACATCTGTGAATACTGGGGTGTGGAAATTGTGGTGGATATCATGGAGTATTGGGGTGAGAGGAGAAGTTGTTGTCTGATTGGATCCTGTAGCTCACCACTTGTCATTCCAGAGCTCAATATATTTGTGAAAGATGAGATGTGTCCTCCATGGCTACGGAGGGAGAGAAACAAAGAGATATTTGTGTGTGTTTATGTACAAATGGTCAATCTTATACTTCTATAAAGTTAAACCCCATTAGCTAATTCTCTCAACATGCAAGCTATCCAACAAGGCAACCCACTATCACATCCACTAAGTAAAATTTTATACAAGTTGTCCAAGTAGACAATACACTATCACATACAATTAAAATCCACAAACACATGCAACTATAATGTCATGTCAGCAAGACTATTATTCACCACGTCATCATATCACGGAATCTAATAATTCGTAATTTTCGCAGCAACACGCTAAGAATTTGCCTAGTTGTATATATAGACCATTGCCAATGGTCATGTGTAGTTTGAAGGCCTGTGTGCCTGGTGCCTATGTGCCCAACGGTCTAGAACATATGAAATGGGATATGTCACTGTTTTGACCAACTGTCATCTTCTTTTTTCGAACAATGGAGAACCGTCATCTTTTTGCTACAATGAATTAGTTAGTTGTTATATTTCATTCGCAAGAAATATGGCTAACTTTTCTTGCAACGTCCATAAAGATTTATTATTTGTTTTGATTATAGATTTCAGTATATTTTATCATAAATTATAAGAGACAACTTTTTTCTATGAAAGGACAAGGACAAACAAGATGTGTGTTAGCACAAATCACAAAAAACAGATTTTAACATGTTTTAGCATAAATCACAAAGCGCATCGAACAAACTAGCTAGCCCGTTGCAAAAGAGAGTATACTGATTTCTTGCGACAAAAGGTTAGAAAAAGTGAATGAATTAATATATTGGCGTTTGTTGAGTAGTATTGTCCCCTTATTATAAAAAATGATTACATTTATACTATAGAATGTATAAGTTTATCTAGAGTATCAATTTAAATAAATAATGTTATGGATATTAATTTTATATTGTTTGTAAGTATCAATTGTAAAGGGAATATTTTTTACAACAATTTAACTATATACATTAATCGTTCATGCGTGCTACTTAATGCTATAACTTGTACTTTTGTTTAGTCAGGGTTTTAATATATCTATATATATTCTTAATATCAAAGAGTGAAAATTTCTTTCTTCGTCACCCATCTTTTTATGTTCCGTGGTTAGTCATCATTAGGAGCTGCAAAACCGGTCTGCCTAGTAGAACTCAAACTTCTGCACGTTGCAACATGGCTTAAATCGAATGGATCTCCAAATATAAACGTTTTTTAGTTTGGATTTCTCATCATATAAAGATAAAGATGATAATGACTCTCTAGAGCGCATATAATCACTACAAAATTACCCCTATACATGACGGTTTGCTTTTGTCACGGACAAGCAAAAATGCGCCACCGTTAACTCAAAATGACGATCCGGTTAATACATCATGTATCCGGCATCGTACACTTTTTTCACCAAAACAGATCATAGGTTGGTTTTTTGATCGTCATGGAGAACTGGTCAGCAACAATAGGAAGACGCTATGGTGACGAAAGGAACCATAATCATTCTTTTGCCATGTCAGCTATAGCCATGTCTTTTGGTGATGTTGTATCTGACCTGGTTGGCACCTTATCACATCATGAGTGGGTTTTTTGGCCCATTATTCATCAGGCCCCATTGAACATCAATTTTGTTTACCAATTAGGCCCACGTGTTGTGTTATCACTATTGGGCTAGCCCAGTTTTTTTTAAAAAAAAATTGGCCCATTGTGGACCATCATAGATCAGCTAACATTCATATTCAAATTTAAATTCACACCAAATTCAAATTTAAATTGAAACCGATCAAGTCATCACAGATCACATAGATCATCACAAATACATTTAAAAGAGTGAGATCTCCATGGAGGCCATGACATGTAGAGAGACAGTCTGATCTTCGCAGGCCGGCTAGGATTGCTAGATGTGGTCATTGAAACTGATTGCTTTGCTTACAGCTGTGAAATAAGAGAGAAGCTCAACGATAGACTATTTATTGATTCCACTTTGCGGGATATTGTTGAGCTCAGTCTTTTTCAGGATTTTGCTCTTTGTTTTGTTAGTAGAAATTTTAATAAAATAGCACATACTTTAGCAAAGCAAGTGTCAGAATCGGCTCAAAGACTGTGGTATACAATTGTGTGTACGATTAAATTGTGTTCGAGGCTATAGCCAGCTGATAATGAAAAGCAAGACCGTCGTGCATAATATATGGAAGGAATAACTGTTGTAGGATACGAAGATGTAGAAAATGATTGTACTCAGATAATTATCCAAATGATAAGTACACTTGGAGATGATGCTCTTAACACATCTCTCGACCATGCATGCATGGAAAGCCTGACAAAATCCGTAGGAAACTAGAAAAGAACAGAAAATTTTCAGCCGGCCTCCTCATGGCCATGGGCATCGCACTAACCCGGAAGTCCTGCGCGAAGGGCGAGAAATTATGGGCTAGTCCACGGAAGCTGCCACACATATCGGAGGAATATTACATTACATGGGTAATACTAGTATGAGTGTATGACCCCTAATATTAAGGTGTATGACCCCTAATATTAAGGTATTGAATGATGATCTCACGCACCGACCAACTCTTCTGCTATCTGGTGAAGATGATGATTGTTGGAGCGAGAAGAAGACACGCGGATGTGCGAGTTGATGTGAATGGATCAGAGGCAGGCCAGTTCCTTGAGGCAACCAGTGGCTTTGCCCTTGGCGTTTTCACATACGGCCATGGTCTTGTTATTGGTGCCCTTGTACTCGACATTGACGTTATCCATGGTGACGCCGTCGCAGGGGATCTTGTCGGAGCAGAGCAGGCTGACGGCCTCGGGGGTGGACGAGGTGCCGGTGATGTTCTTGAAGATGACGTCCTTGACGGTGACCTTGGAGTCGCCTTTGGCAGTGCAGATCTTGTTGGGGCAGTACTTCATGTCAATGATGATGGGGTTGGCCACGTCCTCCATGGCTATGTTCTCGTAGTGGAGCTTGGAGGCGGTGACCACGCACGCGGCGTCCTCGTAAGACTTGATCCGGACGCCGTTGCTGGTCTTTTTGAGCGTGCAGTCCTTGACGTTGACGCCCGTCACGTCCTTCTCGTCCTTGTACCTGCCCAGGCTGCCGACGCTGATGCCATGGCCAGGGCCGCAGGTGACGCCGGTGACGTTGATCCCGGTGCTGCCAGGGCCGATGGAGATGCAGTCGTCACCCACGCCGATGGTGGTGTCAGTGATGGTGATCTTCTCGGAGTCACCAATGTGGATGCCGTCGGTGTTGGGGCTGTCCCCGGGCGCCGTGACGGTCACGTCCTTGATCGTTATGTCTTTGCACTGGAACACGTTCATGTGGAAGAACTTGGCGTTCAGCAGGGTGATCCCGGAGACGGTGCCATTGTTGATGTAGTCCAGCACCAACGACTGCATTCACCGTTTAGGTGTAAGGATGATATATTGGCCGGTCGGGCCGGGTAGAGAAGCAAGCAACGATGGGCATTAATTAGTAGGAGCACTCACGTTGGGCAGGATCTTGCAGTCGTATTTCTGGGCACATTTGTTGTTGTCCCACACTTCTTTGCCCTGCCCGTCGAGAGTGCCTTTGCCGGTGATGACGAGGTTGTCGACGTTCTTGATCTCGATCCAGTTGCCCTTGTACTGGCTGAGGTCCGTGGAGCCGAGGAGGTTGCCGTCGAGCTGGATGGTGACGGAGCCCTTGCACGGCCCGGTGAAGTTGAGGGGTCCTGTCAGGTAGTCGCCCTTGGGGATCGTGATCGTCTGCGCCCCTTCCTTGCCGCACGCCGCCGCCCACGCATCACTCAGCGCTTTGGTGCTGTCCGTCTTGCCGTCGCCCTTGGCTCCCAGCTCGGATATGTCTGAAGACCCGCTGCCCCCCACGGAGGGCCCCGGCGCCTCGGCGGGGGCATCGCCTGACTTCCCGTCCTTCCCCTTCTCCTCCTTCTTGTCCTTCTCCTTTGGGGCTGGCTTCCCCGCATGCGCGGCGCACACCACCAGCGCGAGGAGGAAGATCACCCTCAAAGTATTGCTGCTCAATGCCATTTTCGCTAGCTCTATGTCTGCCCTTGCAGCTTCTTTTGATCAATCTGCAGCTGGTGCGTCGCAGAGGTTGGGACGGAGAGCTTTATATATGGCGGGGACAGGAGCTCCGCTTCCTATGTTGAGGCAAACCAATTTTAGCCATTGCTGTCTTCCTCTCGAGTTTCTTCCACATGCATTCATTTCGAACCAACAATTCTTTTATTGGTGTTTGTGAGTAACTAGAACCTAAAACAGTGTCGTTCCATTGATTAAGAGGTACTCAAGCTTGAATAAACATGGTAATAACTTTTAGTCGCTAAATATTTTGCAGATCCTTCTTCGCCCTTTTATTGTGGCAGTAGCTATTTCTTTCCGTCTATGATTGCTCACCACCGTTTGTTTGCCACATGGATCCAACAAGGTAAGCAGAACCAAGTAAAGGGACCGTAACCTCTAAGAGGGCAAGTAAATTAGATTATCGTTTCTAATTTACACTTAATTAAAATGTATGCAATAAAACAATCTATCTAGATGTACAGCTAAGATTTTGCTATGTATGTTGCTATCTCTATCAATAGATTCTAATCCTACCAAACTATAAGCTAGAAAGGTAAATTGCACAACCTATAAGTACATTATATAAATGCAGAAGCTTAAGGGTAGTACAGATACATACTCTCAATAACTCCGGTATTTTCCAAGGTATCGGGAAGTTCCTTACTTCCTAGGAAATAGCCAAGCATCTAGCTGATGATTTTGTCAAAAAAGTTGCTGACACCGAATCAGGTCACATATACAACAATATAGCGTGCGCCTGCATATCCAAGCCTAGAATTCTATCTACCCTCTGAAATGCAAATAAACACTAACAACATTTGCACTGCCAGGTGCAGTAGTTGATAGCTCTCCCTCCGCCGAGCTCAAGTTAAAGTAGGCCGGCTGCTTTGGGCATGGCAGGCTCGACATGGTCTCCATAGATACCATTGCAACTACGTCGGACATGGTAGGGCGATCAGCTCCATTCTCCTGGACACACATCAAGGCAATATTGATGCATTTCAGTATCTCCAATACTTGATCTTGGTCGTGGTGTTCTGCTAATGATTTATCAAGAAGCTCAAATCATCTGCCCTCCTTCCATAGCTTCCATGGCTACAACAAAGTGCCCACCTCATTGGCCAGTTATATAATGAGTTTGTCGAATAAAGATTTTACAAGATATTATTGTATGAAAACCTACTTAAAGACAATAAACAAAACTATTGTGGGTCCCCTGTTGGCCCCTTTTAAGTAACATGTAAGTACACCAAATCAATTTACTACGAATTCGACTAGAATTGCTTACGCATCTAACGAGTTTAATCAGTGGCAAGCATCTAACGATAGGAATTGATACATCAGGTGAGCAAATCGCTCCCTGCCATCCCGGACGTAGCCGGTCGAGCACATGGCTCTTCTGTTCCGTTCTTTCTTACCCTCCAAGCAGGTCCTCCCTAGCGTTTATCCTACGCCTTCGACTTGGACGCCCAGCTGTCGGAGTGGTATTTCGGGTTGGGCTTCGTAGCTCGCTTGGGCCTGGCTTCTCTCGGCCCACCAGACAAATCAGGTCCATTAGCATTTGAATGCTTGTGTCCCCGGGCTTCCTTCACATTCCTGACATTCCCCCGATCTTGGAAACTGGCTTGACCCCAAGCCGGGGCAAGAGGAAACATCACCTTCAATTCATCTTCAAACTCCCAGGTGGCCATGGATGGTGGCTAGGAAGACCACTGGATCAGCACCTCAAAGACAACCTGATCATCACCGTGTTATTTGATTCTGCGCTGTAGCACTTTGACAGGAATACGAAAAGCATCAAGTTCAGTTGTTAGAGGCAAGTCAGTAGTAACTGGAACAGAAGATGGTAGGGCCTTTTTCAACTGAGAGACATGACTGGCAACTAGAGTTTATAAGCCACACTGCCAATCTTAGCAATCTTGTAGGGGCCAAAATATCTGAAAGATAACTTGTGATTGGCTCTTGTTGCAATAGAAGTTTGGACATAAGGTTGGAGCTTCAGATAGACAGAATCACCCACTTCAAAAGCCCTTTCAATTCGATTTTTGTTAGCTTGAGCTTTCTGTCTTTGTTGTGCTCTGTTCAGTAGCTACTGAAGCAATCCCACCATAGTGTGTCTATTCTTCATCCATTCTTGAAGATCAGGTATAGCACGTGAATCAACAATGTCAATGCCCAAATGCCTTGGATGCTGTCCATATAAAACTTCAAAAGGAGTTGCATTCAGGGAGGAGTGATAGCATGCATTGTACCAAAATTCAGTTAGAGACAGGTATTGTTTCCACTAATGAGGACAGGCATGAACAAAGCATCTAAGATAAGCTTCTAAGCACTGATTCACCCTCTCAGTTTGGCCATCAGTTTGAGGATGATAGGTTGTGCTAAGGCACAATTCAGTCTTAGTCATATCAAAAAGTTGTTGCCACACATGACTAGTGAATATTTTGTCTCTATCAGAAATAATGGCTTCAGGCATTCCATGCAATTTGAAGACATTGTTCAGAAATGCAGTTGCTACTTGTAATGTAGAGAAAGGATGCTTCAAAGGTATGAAGTGATCATACTTGGAAAACTTATCAACTACCACTAAGATGTAGTCATAATGGTGAGACTTGAGTAGACCTTCAATAAAATCCAAACTTACCACCTGCCAAGCATAGTCAGGTACTAGAAGAGGTTGCAATAGTCTAGGATATTTGACTCTCTCAGCTTTAGCCTGCTGACATATGGTACAGTGAGAGACAAAGTCTTTGATTTGAGATTTCATCCACTTGTATGTGATAGAAAAACCAGAGTGTCCTCCCTTTGGGCTAGAATGGAGTGTCTGCAACACTTTCAGTTGCATATCAAGATTATGACCAACCCAAATCTTACCTTTGTATGTGATGATACCCTGTAGCACGGAAAAGTGACCTTGAGGGCTTTTCATAACTAAAGCAGCAAAAAGCTTAGCAGCAGCTGGGTCTGTAGTGTATCCATCAACTAGGTCCTGAAACCATAGTGGTTGCACTGTAGAAAGAGCCAACATAATCTACTTAGGGTGATTAGTGACCCGAGAAAGAGCATCAGCAACTGTATTTTTTGTACCCTTTTTGTAAACCATTATGTAGCTCAAACCTAATAGCTTGGTCAGAGCTTTCTGCTGCCAAGGTGTAGTAAGCCTCTGATTAGTCAACTGAGTCAAGCTCTTCTGATCAGTCATGATAATGAACTCATTATGCTGCAAATAGGCTCTCCAATGTTCCATTGCTAGCAGTATAGCAAGATATTCCTTTTCATAGGTAGATAATGCTAGATTCTTAGGGCCTAAAGCTTTGCTAACATAAGCAATGGTATGACCCTCCTGCAGCAAAACAACACCTATACCTTTATCAGATGCATCTGTCTCTACCACAAAGGGTTTTGTGAGATCTGGCAAGCCTAGTACTGGTGCTGACACTAAAACTTGTTTAAGTGCAGCAAAGGCAATCTCTTGTTCTTGGGTCCAGACAAACATTTCCCCTTTCTTCAGCAGCATAATCAAAGGTCTACTCAGAGTACCAAAGTTGGGCACAAACTTCCTGTAATAGCCAGCAATACCCAAGAAACTCCTAATCTCTTTGACTGAAGAAGGTACTGGCCAGTGTTTAATGATATCCACTTTTGGTGGATCAGTAGCTACTCCTTTTTCACTAATAGTGTGCCCCAGGTAGGAAAGTGATCTTTGAGCAAAAGAACACTTGGCCAACTTGACTTTAAACTGATTATGATAGAGGAGAGCAAACACTTGTCTAACATGGTCCAAATGCTCAGACCAAGTTTTGCTATAGATAAGGACATCATCAATAAAGACCACAGCAAATTTTCTAAGTACAGAAGCCAATACTGTATTCATTTCATGTTGGAAAGTAGGTGGGCCTCCAGTAACACCATAGGGCATAACTCTATACTCATAGTGTCCATGATGAGTTTGGAAAGCAGTCTTTTGGACATCTTCATCAGCTACTAGAATTTGATGAAACACAAAAGACAAATCAAGTGTAGTGAACCATTTAGCTCCCACTAACTCATTAAAGAGTTCATCAATTATAGGTAGAGGATATTTGTTTTTGATAGTCATTGCATTCATCTTTCTGTAATCAACACATAACCTCCATCTCCTGTCTTTTTCTTCACAAGCAACACAGGGGAGGCATATGGGCTTTGGCTTTCTTAGATCCAACCATTATCAAGCAATTGTTGGACTTGTTTTTCAATCTTATCCTTTTGAGCAGCATTATAACTATAAGGCATGATCCTGAAAGGTTGTGCTCCAGGTAACAATGGTACAGAATGTAAAGATGACCTCTTAGGTGGTAAACCAGAAGGGGGTAAAAAGAGACCAGCAAATTCATCAATCAACTGCTGGATTTCCTTGGGCCTGGTGCACATGTTCTTACTGACATCAACCTGGTTCAGTTCTAACAAACACCAGGTCTCATCTTTGTTATCCAATGTAGCTAAGTCAGAAGAACTGATAGTTGGGCAGCCTTGAGCTTGAGGTGAAATACCCTACAACATTGTTGTTCCACCATGATAAGGAATAGCCATCCACTTAGCTTTCTAGTCCACATTCATTGGACTATGCTGCTCTAACCAATCCATGCCTAGAATTATATTGTAACACTGAAGAGGTAGTACTTTAAGTGGGATGTTAAAAGCATAACCACTAATCCAAACAGGGCATGCTGTGATTTGATGAGTACAATGCAATGTATGACCATTAGCCACTTGTCCTGCATAGGATGATCAAGAGGATCCCATTCTCTCCATCTAGAAGCTAACTTTTCACTGATAAAAGTATGGGTACTACCAGAGTCAATGAGAATAACAGCTTCTTTACCACCCACTTTGCCCATCATTCTAACAGTCTTGGTATGATCATCAGTACCATACTCTGCATTGACAGACAGCACACATAACTCATCAATACTAGAGTCTTCATCAGGTTCAGAGGTGACTTGTTCAGGCATTGGTACAATAGGATGCATGAAATCCTACATTTCCTCTACAACATGCAGAGAAACTTGAGCAGCACACTTATGGCCAGGATGCCACTTCTGACCACATTTATAACAGAGTCCCTTTTCCTTTCTATACTGCATGAGAGTCGAGGCTTTATCATCAACTGCGGGTTGTTTACCATCAACAATATGTTTCTTAGAATGATTGTGTTGTGATCCACCACCAAATTTACCAGTAAACTTAAAAGCGAAGTTTGAGTGGTAATCTGATTTATTGGACTCCTTCCTGACATTATAAGTTGCCTCAGCTGTGGTTTCTTCCTTTAATAGTGCCAGTGCACAAGCAGCATCTAAATTAGGAGGATTGAGGACCAGTACTAAAGCTCTTATATCATCGTTCAAACCATCAATGAACCTATTAGTGATAGTAGATGTACTGAACTTAGGATCATGTGCCAATATCTGATGAACTAAAGTATCAAATCTCTCAATATAATCAGCCATAGACTCACTTTGCTTGATTCTACAGAAATGCCTGAGAAGCACATTATGTTGATCCTTTTCAAAACGATCACAAACCATTTTACTCAGTGTAAGCCAAGGATATTGATGCATTGGGTCCAAAACTTAACATTGCCAGTAAATTTCATAGATGTTATTCTGGACTTCAACTGCTCAGGAACAGAATAGATCTCAAAATATGTTTCTGCATTCCTAACCCAAACCTTAGGACTTGTACCATCAAACTCAGGGAACTCCATCAAAGGTATACTGGGTTTACTGTCATCTGTTGAGGGTCTGGGTACAAAGGACTACCAAAGGAACAGTGGTTTATAGTAGTAGGGGGAATCAGAGGTTTCTCACCAGAGACCAGAGTAGGAGCAACGGTGAATACCAACCCATTTCCCACATCAAGGTTACCATGAGCAGTGCTTGTTCCGTCGTCCCTGGGTGAAGTAGTAGCAAATTTGAAGACCTCAAAATTGTTTCAGCGAGGTGGAAGGTGAAGATGCTCCACATCAAACACCTTGTAAGCAGGATTGGTCACCTCCTCGTGCCTGTCCACCAGCTTGTCCAACTTGGTGTTGAGACTGCGCACATCAGATTGCAGTTGCGCCACATCTGCTTGAACTTGTGGCTTCCAATTGGTGATGAGATCCTTGAGAGCGAGCATGTTTGCTTCAATTGACGCCGTCGTGGTACGCTGGGAATCAACGAGCCGCTTCTCCATCCCCTTCAGGAACTCTGATAGATCCCTCATCTGAGTCTCCAGAGACGCCATCTTCTTCTGCTCACGTGTTTGGTACTGAGGGCGAAGAAGGTAGTCCGGGTACGAAGCCAGATCGAAGAAGAGGAAGACCACCGCAGCGAGACGAACTCGCCGGCGACGCACCACCGCTGCGGATCGAAGGCAATTCGATACCAATTGTGAGCACACCAAATCAATTTACTACGAATTCGACTGGAATTGCTTACGAATCTAACGAGTTTAATCAGTGGCAAGCATCTAACGATAGGAATTGATACATCAGGTGAGCAAATCGCTCCCTGCAATCCCGGATGCAGTCGGTCGAGCACACAGCTCTTCTATTTTGTTCTTTCTTGCCCTCCAAGAATGTCGTTCCCAGCGTTTATCCTACGCCTTCGACTTGGACGCCTAGCTGTCGGAGTGGTATTTCGGGTTGGACTTCGTAGCTCGCTTGGGCCTGGCTTCTCTCGGCCCACCAGACGAATCAGGTCCATTAGCATTTGAATACTTGTGTCCCCGGGCTTCTTTCACATTCCTGACATAACATTATTTGCTGGAACATTCAATTCCATCTTTTAACAACTACTGCTGGAAAAAATGATCCTTGTTCAAAGACACTGGACTGTGTCCTCCGATAAACATACAAAACCTAGTGGCGTCTAGTAGGAAAGATCAGTTTCCTCACGTCTTTGAGCAAATGCCACGTGCAAGATTTGAGAAGTACATGCCTATGCCTTGTGGCAAATGCCACACTGCCTTGAGTCATGATTGAAGATGAGGCGCAATGGGGAGCACACGCTAATTAAATTGTTAGTCCATGTCAACAGCAAATAAATAGAAAATACTTACATAGCCATGCAGGTTGAAGAAATCTCCTTGCTGGTGAAAACCAACATTTCTCTTGCCACTAATAATCTCAAGAAGTAACACACCGAAGCTAAAGACATCTGTTTTGACAGAGAAGACACCCTCCGAAGCATACTCAGGAGCCATATAGCCACTGGATATATAGAAGAAAACAAAAACTAAAACATCATGCACCAATTTAATTAATCATACAGTTTGATGGAATGGCTAGATTTGCATAAAGTGCATGCTTACTATGTCCCCACTACTCTATTTGTATTTCCTTGAATAGTATTTGAGCTAAATACTTTTGCTAGCCCAAAATCAGAGATCTTGGGATTCATGTCACTGTCCAACAGAATATTGCTTGCTTTCAGGTCCCTATGTATGATGGGTAGTCGTGAGAGCTTATGAAGACATAGAAGACCTTGTGCTATACCCTCAATTATATTAAGACGTTTGTCCCAGGTAAGTAATCTTGCTCCTTGTTACATCTGCACTGGTAATGGTGTTATCAGAAATGATTAAATTTTGCAGAATATATGTCATAAGAAAGAAAAGGAAATCTACATATACCAAAGATGAAGAAATCCAGACTCTTGTTTTGCATGTATTCGTATATCAATATGTGCTCTTCCCCTTCAACACAGCATCCAAGTAGTCGAACTAGATTGGTATGTTGTAGTTTAGCTATAAGATGGATTTCATTCTTAAACTCCACAAACCCTTGACCAGATTGTGAAGCTAGTCTCTTAACTGCTATTTCAAGCCCATTTGGTAATTGACCCTGCAATTAATATTTGAAGTTATAATTTTGTAAAAAAGAAAATAAGCCAGGCCTAAAAACTTCACCCAATGAATATTAGAAAGAGATTTTATTTAAGGATGTTCTTGAAATGTAAATCTAGATTAATAACTTTTTCAGCCATAATAAACCACGGAATTTCCCTCATTTTTTAGTGGGCCCATTAAAGTGTGCTCATACCACCTTGTATACAGCGGCAAAGCCCCCTTGTCCAAGTTTGTTTTGAATGCAGAAGTTGTCGGTAGACTCAACTATTTGACGGAAATCGAACATTGCGAACTCTGAATCAGTATCTTGAATTGTCCAAAGCGATGATACATCGTCAACTCTGGACAAATTTGCCGTGGGTTGTTCTTGCAACTTGAACCTCCCTAATCAATGCAAGTCAGAGAAATATAACAATTCAAAATTCTGTCTGGATCTGGTACAGTTTACCATGTACTGCATAAAAATGAATGGCGCCAGCTAGCTTCCTCTGACATGTAAATCTCTGGGTGACGTTGTCACTTATACATGGGTCGGCATCCTTATTCCTTAGACCCACCTATCAGTAACCACGTCCCTCGAGCGAGAAACCGGTTCAAAGTGAAGGTGCATCTAATTTACAGAGGAAGAATTATATACATCAACGAAACGACGTACCTTTTCTCAGATATCTTATCCATCCAAAGCAAAATATGCATAAGAAAATCCCTACAACAGGAACAACTATGGATGCAATCCACTGCTTCTTCCTTTTTCCTACAGATGACAATTACACACCACCTCGATCATCCATCAAAACATGCATGTGATAAGTAATTAGAAATGTTGGTGTATTCATTCAAGCACAAAAGCGAGCTTATGTCGATTTAAACAAAACTTGTTGTAAGCCAAAGGTGTTTTAGTTACGAGATGTAAATTAATTCATTTGTAGAACATCAATTTCAATTCTTTGGCGCTCATAATATAATTAGACAGGAACTGCATGGAACGAAACGTTTCAGGCTGGCACACCTGAGCGTCGGCCGGACGTTGTTTGAGTGGATGGCGGTGGCGGCGGCGGCGGCGTCCCCATGTTGCGCATGGGCACACCACGGAAGAAGACGTAGTTCTCATGCCGGCAGCTGCAGCGCACGCCGGCGGTCCGCGCGCCGATCGTCCCGCCGGCCAATGGCGCCTTGCTGACCAGGTCCTCCAGGCAGCCCCAGCAATCGTCGGGCGACAGGTCCGGCGTGCACTGCGCCAACGCGTACATCGTCGGCACGGGCGCCGCGACGCTGCCGTTCCAAATCCGCGCCGTCGCGAACCTCCTGGCGGAGGCGGACCCGTACGTCGCCCACCGCGCCGTGCCGTTGAGCAGCGCGCGCACCCGCGCCGTGAACAAAGCGTCGGCGCGGGGGTCGGCGCTGGCGTTCTGCAGCGTGTTGTAGAGGCTGATCTGGCCGACGTTGGCGGTGGTGGCGAGGAAGTCCTCGCCGGAGAAGTAGAGGAAGCAGGCGTCGTAGAGCACGGCCACCTCCTTGTCGGGCGGGCAGGAGCCCCGCGCGTGGCGGAACGCGTCCGCGACGCAGGCCAGGCACCCCGCCGCGTCGGCGTCGCCCCGGCACAGCGTCAGCGCGAAGACGCGGTCGCCGCCGGTGCCACGGGCCGCCGTGGCGAAGAGCGCCGGCAAGGACGACGCGTTGCGCGGCAGCGTGGTGGACACAGCCTCGAGGTTCACCTGGTACGTGCTGTTGGGCGAGTACCGGGCGCTGCTACCGCAGTACTGCCTCGGCTGAGCCGCGGCGGGCGCCAAGGCCGAGAGGAGGACGACAGCGACGGCGACCACCACCATGGCCATGGCTTTCTTGGTTGGTGATTACTGATTAGTGATTACTTGTCTTTGTCGATCGGCAGCATATCATTCAGATTTCATTCAGAGGGAAAGCTGATGCGTGTCAGCGTGCGTGTTAGTACCTGTTGTCTGGGGTGTCCAAAAGTCGTCGAACACACGGAGGTCAAGTCTCGTAGTGGACCTATGTGGGAGCGTGGAGGATCGTTGCAAACGTTCCAATCAGCCCAGAGCGCCATTCATGATCATCAGAAACAAGATACACCTCCGTCCTAAAACAGGGTCATAGTTTTCTCCAAGACTAGATGTACTACGAAAAAAATATTAGTATTCTTCTCTATAAACTTCGCCAAACTTCAAATAGTTTGACTTAGGATGAAAACAAGAAAAACGTTCATAAAAGCACCTACTCACGGGAAGTCATCCTCAAATGCCTAGTTGCATATCGCTGGAAAGATATTAGCGAAAAAATTGAGTGCCAATATCGAATTTGGGACTTCAATCCTGATATATATAGCTAGACAAAGAGCCGAATTAATTATCTAAGCTATATTTTTGTAGTGCTATGGGTAATGGGTACATTTTGACCGAAAGCCTTCCGAAAGCATTGAAAGAGAGAATAAAATCGATGTGCTCGGGTCAGTCTTCGTGGGATCAGAGTTCATAAAGCAAAACACAAGAGGTAAGTCTCTGGTGGGCCGGCTGCGACGATGGGCGAACGTTGTAAACATGTTGCCCGGTGGTGCCCTTCATCATGATTAATGCAACAACAGGCATGCTTGAATTTCCAGCCACAACTTATGTTTTCATTTTCGATGAATCGCGTATAGGGAAGGAGAAAGAGACCTCCTATATACACGGTGACCAATGGTTAGCTGATGCACATATAGGTCCAAGTCCAATTAGACCCTTTTTTTAAAGAAAAGATCATTTTTAGGAACAAAAGCAAATGTTTTGAACAATGCTTCAAAACATTTTTACTTCTATATATGTACACTGCACTCGGTAAAGGCGTAAAGCTGTGTTTAGAACCATGCTAACCGAGCCCAAAATTTTGTCACCTATTCCACCACGTATCCTTAGCTGCTCAATGGACCCACCAAAGTTAATTAAGAAATATAAAATCTATGCACAAAATTCTACAGTAGGAAAGAATTAATGGAACGGAGCCGGACGCTGCAAACGTGGGCATCAGAAGTCGACGCTGCCGTCGCCGGCGGCCCTGCACATGCAGCCGGGCGTCCTCGGCTGCCGGTAGACGCTCCGACCCCTCGGCCGCGGGCTCACCCGCTTGTACTCGTCCACCATCTGCCTCACCCTCCTCTGGAACCCGCCCCACGCGATGCTCCCTTCCTCGGACAGCACCTGCGCGTAGCGCTTCCGGTTCGGGTGCAGCGTCGGCGCGCGGCCCCTGCCGTGGTAGATGCGGTACCCGGACACCAGCGACGACAGCTGGCTGCCGGAGTCCGTCACCGCGAACACGTCCGCCGAGGCGCACGCGATGAAGTCCAAGGCCGCAAGCTGCAAGTTTTTAATATAATACGCGACGAGAGCAATGGCAGGTTAATTAGCTTCTAGCTCGATCGGCAGCAACAGCACGCACAGGGACAGAGTTGATCATATCATAGGAGTAGGTAGTTCTTTACCCGTGAAGAGAAATTCTTGAACGGGGCCAGCTCGTCGGCGGTGAGGATATCCTCCTTGGTGACCAGGTTCGGGTACAGCCGCGTCAGGGGCCGCAGCCGTGGCGCGCCGCCGTATATCTGCGACCCGGCCACGTAGATGAACGTCCGGCGGTCGTACCCCAGCGCGGAGAGGACGAGGCCCGCTTCCTCGGGCGTCAGCGGGCACCTCCCCAGGCTGCGCTGCTCCTCCGGCGAAACCGTGCTGCGGCAAGAAATCAACGACGGTGTCAGTTACAGATTTCACACAATGCAGAGTGACATCGAACCGCTTCTTGGCAGCAAGCAAGCAGTCCAGCAATGGCGCGGCACGTACGTGTTCCGGAGGCGCAGCGCGAGTGCTGGGAAGTGGGTCTCCCTGTACTCCTGCAGCTCCCTCCTCTCCTCCTCGCCGCCGCCGAACTCGCAGAGCGAGTAGGCCACCATGTCCTCCTCGAACCTCATATGCAGGGCGAGGTACCTGTTGGGCGTGCCGGCGGCGTGGTTCTCCGGTAACGACGGGTCGAGCATGTTGTTGCCGAACAGCTGCTTGTCCATTTCTGTCTGCATCGAGCTCACCTGGCGCAGCCGCTGCACCAGCAGTGAGCCTGCTTGCTGGAGCTCAGGGACAAACTTGAGAGCGTGGAAGTTGCATCTGCATCTCAGCCTCTGCAATAGTACAACAGTTTATTACGATGAGGAAACAGCGTGTACCTGCAGATGAACGACGAGGAAATGAAATTTAGATAGGCGGGCCAATTGGTACCTGCAGATGAACAGGCACTGAATCAAAGCCTAGCCGGTTTCCGAACCCGAGGAAATGAACGACGCCATTTTGCTGAAGAATTGGGAGTATCGATTTGACGAACTCAGATGGCTCAGCCTCTTTCGAGATTTCCATGTCAGTGATCTGAGACAAGGGCAAGAATAAAATCTGAGCAAAAGTGCGTCCGACAGGTGCCTGAAGCTGTAGAACAGGGCAGAGACAGCAAACCTGGCTGCCAATTGCTTCGAGGTCCAGTGACTGAAGGCGTGCTGGTAGTTCTTTCACTATACGCACGTCATTCTTCATGTAGTTCACGAAGTAGTCTTCCTGATAGATGTCACCAAACTGACTGGTTGAAAGAGAAGGCACGTCAAGCACAGCAAAGCAAAGCTAGTACTATCAGATATCAGAACCAGAGCAACTTATATAATTATTAATTCTACAGCCTACATTTTCATCATGCCAAGGACTGTTATTGTTAGGTGAGCAAATGAAAACGTTTAGTTAGTGTACTTCCTGTTTCTATAATGCCATCTGTAGAAATTTGATGACTTTGGCAGCTAAGCAAACAAAAGGTTCTCTAATTCAGAGCGTGTAAAAACTCTGAACATTTTCTTTGTCATTTAGTAGTGAGAACTAGAAGCAAAATTGATACAACGGGGGTACAAGAAGTCAAAGATGAGACAAAATGGTCGAGTGCATTCAGTACCTTGTGTCCTTCCAAACGCTGCTGTAGAGGAACCTTGGGAGGACTAGTGTAGCGTTGAGCAGAGCAGCAACGACAACAGCATTACATACCTGCACGACGAAGACTCATTTATTTAGCTACCGAATTTCAATACGCGGCAGCATTCAGGTTGTCAGCATTTTAGCAGTAATTCCTTACAGCGACACGTTGCTGGTTGAGACCACCATTTGCGCTGACCAGTATGAAACCGTTATTGATCTCGTCAGGCTCTGAGGACAAGTCTAGTGTCAGAACTCAGAAGACAACCAGTTCTCGCAATGAGAAAATTATGAAACCAGGACATGGATTTTTTTAAATTTAATTTTTTTTAATCAATATTTTAAAAAAACCCAGTTCAAAACATATTTACACGTCATAGCTTTTTTTATCTCGCCAAATTATTTGGCGTGACAAAAACACTATGTCACGTTAAATAATTTGGCGCGACTACCTTTAAGCCGTGGTAAAAAAGTTTAACCCGGGTCCATCCCGTCACGCCACATGCGTTGGCGCGACGGGCTAATCACGCCAAAAACTTGACGCGCGTGGACAGATAAGTCTAGTATGTGGCACATGTACACTACTTTTACCGTACCGGTAGAGTAGCTTCTGCACTCTGGCTTGTTTAGATTTTAAGTTTTTTCACTCTCTCTCCATCACATCAAATATTGTGTCATATGCATGCAGCAGTAAATATAGGTAAAAAATAACTAATTATATCGTTTAGTTGTAAATCACAGTACGAATCTTTTAAGCATAGTTAGTCTATCACGAAAATAACTAAATATAAACGAAAATATTATAGCAGTAAAGTTAAAAAATTTCAGTCGTAGCATAGCATTACCCTGCCACGGAAAGACATCCGAGCATGCATGTCGTTCACACTGTCAAAAACTGCTCTCGAGATGTGTGCGCAGACTTCTCTCTCCTCGTACTCACTCTCTTTTCCCACCGTATCGTGCTTGTATTTCACATTTTCACTTTTTCAAGCGACGTATGCTGCCTGCACCTCCCATGCTGCTGGCCCACACCCATGTGCTACTGCACACTTCAGTCACTGGCTCACTGCTCGCACAACATCACACCACTCTCTCTCTCTTTCAAGGGCACTTTCTAAATTTTTTTTACTGTGATCCTTTGGTAACGGTTTATACATAATAAAGGTATAATTTTTTATTACCAATCACACACTATTCTTTTATTCTATTTTGTACTTTTCACTTGACGTACTTCTTTTCTTGTTATTTTAACTGCTTATTGCACAACATTTTCAATACGCCTTTTTAATAGCTTATCCATATAAAAACATTTCAGCATTGTTTTCCAGATGCACACTACTCCTATGCTGGTTCAAGCCTAAATAGTCTAGACTTGTCTTATAAATAGTATCTTGTAACAAAACACTATATGAAAGAACAAAAATAATCCGTTCCTATATTAAACTAATACTCATTGTTTTTTTCATTTATTTCACCCATTATTTAGTTTTTGGGTGATAATTTTCAGAACGCTCTTCGCACTATTTGCAATATCTCTTACAGCAGCGAGCAGCGGCGGGGAGCAGCAGCGGGGCTAGCGGCGACCGGTGGTGGAAAGTGAACAGTCGATCAGGGCGGCGCGCGGAATAGATTATAGAGAGATTAAGGAAGGGAAAGAACACGGGAGAGTCGGCTAAGCTTCAGGATTTGGGCCTTGTTTAGATTTAGAAAAAATTTTAATCTGATAAATAGTAACTCTTTTATTTTATTTAATAAATATTGTCTAATCATGAACCAACTAGGTTTAAAAGATTCATCTTATGATTTCAAACTAAACTATATAATTAATTATTTTTTACCTATATTTAATGCTCTGTATATGAGTCTAAAAATTAATATAATAAAGAAAGAGTAAAAAAAACTTAAAATTTAGAGACAATCTAAACGAGGCCTTGTTTGAACTGAGATGCATGAGTGAACGAGAAAAGGGGTCAGAGAAGAGAGAGAAGTGAGCTGCACGAGTGAAGTGAGCTGCATGACTGAATGAGTGAATGAGCTCTGTGTACAGTACGTACACATGAGCACTCGCTTTTCGCGTTCGCGGTGGCCTCCGCGCTGTATAAACGATGGGACATATGAGCACTGTGTTTCCGTTTGTAGGCTCTCTCGGTACCCGTGTATGAGTAGAATCAAGGACCTGTTTAGATTTAGAAAAAATTTTAATCGATGCTTAAAAAATTTATCTTATAATTTTAAACTAAATTATATAATTAGTTATTTTTTATCTATATTTAATGCTCTATGTATGAGTTCAAAAATTAATGTAATAGAGAGAGAATGAAAAAATTTAACAATCTAAACAAGTCCTAAGACGATAATAATTAGTCAGCGGCAAAACTAATGCAAATCTGACCATGAAATGTGTGGTGGAGAAGCATGCATTCAATTCTTTTATTTTTTCAATCGGCCACGAACTCAGCAACAGCTTGCATGCTTAGAGGGATGGTGGAAGTATCACCAGTCGCGCCAAATAACTTGGCGCGAGAAGCTGTTGCGCCAACGTATGTGGTGCGATGGGGTGAGACCCTTAAAGCCCCGATCAAACTCTTTTACCAAGGTGTAAAGGTAATCGCGCCAAAGAATTTATTTGATGCGACACAGTGTTTTTGTCACGTCAAATGATTTGACACAAGAAAAAAGCTATGGCGTGTAAATATATTTCGAACAAGATTTTTTCTAAAATATTGATTAAAAAAGATTAAATTTAAAAAAATGACAGTACTGCTACGGCCTTGTTTACGTGCCTCAAAAAGGCTCGAAATTTCACTATATCTTTATCATATTAAATATTATATCGTATGTATAGAGCATTAAATATTGGTAAAATAAATAACTAATTATACAGATTAGTTGTAAATCATGAGATGAATCTTTTGATATTAGTTAGGCTATGATTGGATAATATTTGTCAAATACAAATAAAATGTTATAGTATTTTTCAGACTAAAAATTTCACGATCTAAACGAGGCCTAGTATGTTATTACCTTCATCGGCCAAACTGTGCTTAGCAGCACAGGGCTTCCACTTGCGCGCTTGCTTGTAGGGCTCTTCCCACAGCGCGAAATCTTCAGGTTCAGAGCCGTTCTGCACTGCCGGGAAGGGAAACAAAAACTTGGGTGTTTAGATTGCAAAAAAAAAATAAATCCGATAAATAGTATTATTTTCGTTTTATTTAACAAATATTGTCTGATCGTGGACTAACTAGGCTTAAAAGATTCATCTCGTGATTTTTAACTAAACTGTGTAATTAATTATTTTTTTACCTACATTTAATGCTCTATGCAAACAGCTAAATATTGATATGATAGAAAGAGAGTGAAAAAATTCTAACTTTTAAGGTGAACTAAACAAGGCCTTGGAGCGTGAGTAGATAGATAAAAGGCAAAGATACAGATTTTTTATTAGGTGTTGAGTTGCAGAAAGTGGGTTGTGTGATCATCAAATCAAACGGACCTCTGTGAGAGCTGATGTGGCCATTTGCAGAAGCCTTCCATGCATTATCTGCTCCACTTGCTCCCTCCTTACAATGTTCTGCTTAAGCTCCTTGATTACCAAAGTCAAAGTACCCTCAGTTAGAGACTCACAGTTAAAAGGGGACTTGTTTGTTGTAAAATAGAGACAGAGTCGAGTCTAGACGAGCGGGCCGCAGAAGTCTGTAATAATCTGCGAGGGAAGGGGAAAAAAAAGAAAAGAAGAAGATGATACCTGGAGGCCCCTGAAGTTCCTGGAGATGGCGGCGTTCCTGAACTGCACCTGGTGGAGTGCGGACATGGCGAGGGAGGCGGCGAGCAGGACGCAGCCCATGAGGCCGACGACGGCCGCGAACACCCTGAGGTGCCACGACGTGACGCTGATGCCCACGCCGCCGCCAGCCCTGTTGGTATGCTGCTGCTTCCCCTGCCGCAGCCTGCCGATGTTGGTCGCGCCCACCCTCCCGGCGGGCTCCCGGCCCCAAGAAGTAGAAGAACCGCCGCCGCCGGCGGCGGAGGACGAGGCACCCTCCATTTCCGCAGATGCTTAGCTCCTGGCTGCACGGCAGGCGGGTGAGCTTCCGCGCTGGCCGTGGCTGGCTTTGCCTTTCCGTTGAGGACAACCTCTGAGGCGGTCAGGCCACGCAACACGGCAACGACCTCGTTTTGGTAGTACCTAGCTAGCTGTTGAATGATTCCCCTTGTATTTTTCCTTCTCTTCTCCCGTGTACTACTTGACCAGCTCTTTCATTCATGTACAACGTGCCCGCCGGGTGGGATCAGCAGCAGCAGCTTCGGCGGCAGGTCAAACGAGGCAGATCCGTCGAGGGGATGCGGTGGGTGTGCAGCAGGCCAGCAGCAGCAGCTTCCATCCCGTGCCCGTGCTCGATCGGTGTAACCACCGCGGGCGGGCGGCCTCGTCGGGATAAAGAAACCGGAAATGCGGCTCGCGTCCCAGGCCGCCAGCCATGCGGGATAGAAAGAGTACACGGGGATCAGGACGGGAACAGGTGCGGGGGGGAGATCTTCAGAACAGATCACCTAACGTGACAAGGACATTACGCCCTGCACCACGGTGCGGCTGCAGATCATTCGTTGCTTGTCCCGTAGTCGCGGCTGAGTTGGATAGCGGGGCCATTTGCCGCCGCTTTTGCCGATAAGAGGCGTTCCGGGGAAGCGAAGGGAGGTGTCGTGCCCGTGCGGCGATAGGGATCGGTTCCGTTCGTTCGGTTGGCCGATTGGCAGAGCGCCGGCAAACCGGTTGGTTTGGTTGGGCAGTTGGTGGTGCTGCAGGTGGCAGGCCCCAGCCTGGGGATTTCCTATCTGTGACCGCACGTACAGTACATTTTTTTTTCTTTTTAAGCCTTGTTTAGCTCTCTAAATTTGAGATGGTCGAATTTCTGTCCTAGCACTTTAGCGCACTGTAACTTTTCGTTTGTATTTGGTTAAAATTATTCAAACATTAACTAATTAGGCTTAAAACGTTCATCTCGTAAAGTATAACCAAACTATACAATTAGTTTTTGATTTTATTTATATTAAATATTCTGTGTTGATATTTTAATGTGATAGAAATCTTTTTTTTACATAATAAATCTGGACCCAAAATCTAGAAATTAAACAGGTATGTTTGCACGGCTACTTTAGTTGGTGGCTAGCTGCAGTACTTCCGTCGATGGCCACACGGTGTGACGACCTGCTGTAGCTTGTCGGCTCGGGCAGGTTACGTTTCGAATTTGGGCAGCCAATCCAGCTACAGTCCCCTCCGGTACAAGTACGTTCCTGAAAGATCGCTGCTGTGGAGGGAGCCGCCGCCGCCGGGTCCCCTCCGGCTCCGATCATCGTCGTCTGTGATCCCTACGCCCATGCCCGTATCTGCGTCCTTTCTTTTGTTCCACTAGCAACTAGCTCCACAACGCTTTGTTTCCTCTACATATTTCTTAGTGCACGTAGCAGGTTTAGGCCTTCTTTTTGCCGTCTCATCTCCTCTACAGATACAAGTTTTAGGGCCCCTTTGGATCGGAGAATAAACACAGGATTTTTGAAGGATTTGATTCCTATGAATTTTTTCCTATACATGTCCTTTGGTTGGCAAGAAGAATGAAGGAACAATTCCTCAGAAATCGATTCCTATGGATTCCTATGGCTTAATTTTACAGGAAACGAAACATGAGCTCCTAGCTCTTGAAAAAATTCCTGGCGCCAAAACGGATGCCTCGCTCGCTCATTTCTCACTCCCTAGTATCGCTCCCATCCACCGCTTGGTCAATGAAAATAATTCCCCAATCCCTGTCGCGGGCCAAGGGACAACCTGTGGCAGCTCCATCACCGCCGGGATGGTGTCAGCGGCGCAGGCGATGGCCGCCCCATCACCGATTGACGCATCAGCGGCCCCATCACCTCTGCACGAGACGGCGCGAGGCCATAAACCCATCCCCGGCCAACAGGTCCGGCACTCGCAGCGACAACGCCGTACGGAATCATACATCCCATGTTCCTCAGTCCTCCAGGTACTTTCCTTCTTTTTCCCCATCTACCTGCAAGTGTGTTACTCTTCCGGTCTTCCACATCAGAAGTGAGTCGGAGGCGGAGCTCCCCATGGGACCGCACGGCATCCCGAGAGCCGAGGCTCCCAGCGGCAACTGCTGCCGTTGCGCCGCTCGCCCCAGCCCTGCGCACGCCCGCGCCGCTCGCCGCAGCCCCAACCATGCCGTGCGCCGGCGCCGCCGTGCCGTGCCGCTCGCCGTAGCCCGCAGGCCGCCACTGGGCCGCTCGCTAACTGGCTGCACTCAAGGAAGAGGAGGATTTGGGGGTGGGGGATGGTTGCAGCGAGTAGACAATAGCTGCAAAAGCATGTGGAGCTGGCCACGGGCTTGGCCGGGCTGTTCCTGGCGTCAGGAGCCTACAGCTCCAAGCAAAAACTGAGAAGCAGAACGAACTGATGCAGAGTAGTGGCCGGATCCGATGGGGGCCGCTGCCGTCCGCCGGCCATGGTGCCGAGGGCGTGCTGAGCGAGCGAGCGAACCGGACGGAGAGAGTGAGAGCAGCGGGGGTGGACAGAGAGAGCCGCAGGACGGGTGGGTCGGTGGAGTTTCTGCAACACCACATCTTTCTGCATTTATTATCCTGAGGGAGCGAGGAGGCGTGTAACCAATGTGTACTGTTCCTACAGGATTCGTAAAGTCACGCGCTTGCATTCCTACGATTTTCCTTTTCCTATCCTCTGTCTACGGTAGAATCCAAAGAGGGCCTTAACAAACATCTACACCTCATAAACCGAGAGTTCGACTCATCAACCAAAACAAAGTCCTCATCACAAGCCGTTCGTGGCCCTCAAAAGAGTCTAATGCCATGAAAGCGAGTCGGTGGCGACTAGTAAGCCAACTGCGTAAGAGGTGACATGGCCGCCCTCATAGGATGCTGATTGGCCTCGCTCTCTCGTGCGTGTGTAACAGAGTAACACCGATGAGAAGCTTTACCAAATATTTTATATAATTTACTATTATTAAGTTCAAACGTTAATTGTGACTGAATTTCTATTATTTAGTGCTTCACGTCTATTGTTAAATAATTCGGCATGGAGGCATCTTCATAGATAATTTGATGCTTTTTTCTACTTGATTCATCAAGTCCTAGCGTATCTCTCAAAGTTTATTAATTCAAGCGGTGTTGCTGATCATCAATCATGAGGTGTACGAATTCCTTTTTTTAGTACAACTCCAATATAAAACTGGTGAAGAAACCACTACCTTATCTGGTTCATCAAACAAATGCTCAAAGCCTTCAAATCTAGCAAACAAATGGGTGTATGTCTTGTAACTACTCTCTCAAGCTCACACCGACCATCTAGTTGTCTAGTTGAACTCTCATGGATTAATAGCATTTGTACATCCTTTCTTGAGTTATGGTCCAAAACTTTTTTTTCCCTTCTTCCATATTCTTATAACGAAACTAATTCTCAAACTGACAAAATTTGTTCTTTCTTAACCTCTTAGAGCTAAACCACTTATAAGTCATCAGAATTCCTTGAGGTTCCCTTTATTTTAGTGTCCCTTAGAGGAAGTCTCTCATCTTCCAAACTTTCTGTACATTCCCTGACCATGATTGATATTGAAACAATCGTCTTGGCACGACTAGATCTTTTGAGGATTGACTGCCTAACTCAAAGGGCATGGCCTTAAGTAAATTAAATCTACCCAACCAACCTATTAATGATCATAGATTCATAGATACCAAGCTTCAATAGGTCACAAGAGAGTTAGGATTTTACATGAGAATATATTCTAGAGGAATGAAAACCTAAAGCAAAGCATCATAGGTAAGGGTTATGACGCACAAGAGAGGCACTATATGCCGGATAAAGACATGTGAAACATAAGCATTCAAGTGGTAAAACATAAAGTTTCAACCTAATCATTGAATTGGGTAGAAAGAAGTTGAATTTAGGTGGATTAATCAAAAGATAGGATTGAAATGTCAAGCAAGGAGAATTTTGACCCAATGTTGTGCAATAAGGGATCTAGTTCATAATCTCATCTTAACACTTAGTGGAGGACCCATAAAGCATCCTAGCCAGGGTTTTGAAGAAGAAATGAAGGAACTTTTGCACAAATTGATGAAAATCTAAAAAAAAATAGGGTCATGGTATTTTGGAATTTGATCCAAGCCTATGTACCATGAACAAGCTCACCAAGAGCATGCGCTTATGGTGAGCTTGTTCGTAGTGTGGCATGCTCTAATCCTTACAGCTTTCGTTACTAGTCAAGGGCACAATTTCAGAATGTGTAAAGATAAAGATTTCGATTCAAACATGTGGGAGGTCTAGTTTTCTCATGTTACCCTTAAAATTTATTTTTAGAAACCCTTATTTTTTAGAAGACACAATACAATGCAGACGTCCAGCACATGCACACACACCCTTATGAACACACGTACATGAACCCTACTCATGAGCGCCTTTAAAAAACTGAGCCGGCAGATCTGGAGATTCTCGAAGTCACCATTAGAGTCTCATCATCGATGGTAACGTCGCTTACCACTTAAAGCATAACGCCGAAAATCTTAAAATAAATCTAAAAAAATACGAACACCCATGCTAAATTGAGGACTCAAACCCGACTAGATAGATTCTATCGTAAGCTGATCTATTATCTGTTCGCACAAATCCTTAAAATTCATATGGATGCTCTAATTGAAAACAAAAATAGCTACAAGCCGCTCGTTGACTATACCTCAAGACTTTAAGATGACTTTAAGGTTGGGCCGTCTCACGATGTTCCTCGTCACCGACCTTAGTCACCTTAAAGTGACAGGAACCACCACCCAACGAATTTCAAAAAAGAAGCCCGAGATAGACAAACACGCGGGCACCCGGCCCACCATGACAGGAACCACCACCCAACGAAGTGGAGGATACAGCCCATCTGGCCACGCGAGAACCCTCCCCTATTTCCTCGCTTCTCTCCCAGACTAAAACCCCAGGCCTCGCCAGTCGCCGCCGGCCGCCGCAACCACGCGCCACCACGCGATGGCTCACCTCCGGCTCCTCTTCTCCTACTCGCGGCGTCAGCCGCAGAACCATCGCCTGCTCTCTCTCTACCACTTCTCCTCCGACGCCAACTCCAGCTCCGCCCCGCCACCGCCGCCGCTGCCCATCAAGCCCGTCTCCTACGCGCCGAAGCCGCAGCAGCAGGCCCCGCCCGAGGAGTCCGCCGCCCCGCCAGCCCCGGACGCTGGCCCCTCGGACCAATCCCCACTGCCACGCCGGCCGCAGTCGCCGATGCCGCCGCGGGAGTGGACGCGGCAGGACATGCGGTACGTGAAGGACGCGGCGCCGGCGATCTCGCCCGTCTCGTACCCGTCCAGGGTCGCGCCGCTGCCGGAGGACCGTCCGGTCGGCGGGGACGCGGAGGCGGTGCGGGAGGAGGTGCTACGGGGGGAGACGGAGCGGATCCAGATGGACACGGCGCGTGCCACCAGGAGCATCTTTGGGATGCCGCTCGAGGGGGAGCAGCTGCCGTACCCGACGATTATACCGATCGTCAAGCGGCCGCAGAAGGTCGCCATTGATCTTGTCGACGCCATCCGCCTTGTTAAGGTCTGTTATGATTTTGATTTATCTCCACAATTCAAGTAGTGTCCGTAATGTTGGCCTTGAGAAAAGAATGCCCTCTGACTTGTTTCATTTTAGTGTGCTATAAGAACTGGAATTAGGGTGTGCTATAAGAACTGGAATTAGAAAATGATGAATTGTATGAATTCTGTAATGGCAGAGCTAGGTTTCGGATTCCAGCGCTAGCTTATATTTTCACGTAAGTAACAGATGCAACCTTTTGTTTGTTGAAGTCAAATAGGACGTGTCTCATGCATTTCAGATGCTTCCATGGTTGTTAAAACCGTGACTAGGCCATAGAATCACATGGCTTTACGAACCCACTTAGATTAAAAAGGGCGTACCCAGTGCCGTAGGCTCCCGCACTGCGGGGTCTGGGGAAGGGAAAATAGCCAACAGCCTTTCCGGCACAAATGGCAGAGGCTGGGGCTTGAACCCTGGACCTCTTGGTCACAGGTGGTAAAGCTCTACCACTTGCACTAGGGCCGCCCTTCTCGAACCCACTTAGATTAAAAAAAAAATCGGAGTCATATCTTATAGTCTCTGTAGAGTTGCTCTCCAAGTAATAAAACCCATTAGAATAATGCTCGAGATTGAACCTTGTGTTGCGCTATCGCCTGCTCCTAGGAGCTATGTGGCCACCTGGGTGCTCTGAGCCGTTTCACCCTTGAGATGGTAAATGTCGCCATCCCCACTCGTTGGCAGTTGGAGCCTGTGCTTATGTGCTCCAAGGAGCACACATCTGCTGTGGCGGTGCTGACTGCCTGAGATAATTTCTGAGGAAACAAATGAGGAGAAAATTTTCTAGATTTTACATTGATGCTGTGATTCTCCTACCATCGACTCCGATTTAGTCTTGAATCTTTGATTTTGACGACATTGGATGCTGCGCTGGGTGAATGAAACCTGAACTACAATGTTGGAGTCATATGATTTGTGCTACTGCCCCACCACAGTCAGTTGGATTGACTTTCATGACCCTAGTACTTCGATTATGCATGGATGCTTTCTGATTTAACATAATAATAATAATAATATATCCCATGGCCCAAATGGCTGGCATGTACTTTTGGGTTGCAATATGATCGTTGTGATTTATTGTGCTTGAAGTCTGCTATGGTGGATAGTTCACACATGTAACAAGTTTGGGAGCTTCCATTATGTAAATGGAAGGCTTGAATGTTATCATGCAAGTAGAAAAATGGTCCGTAGTTTTATTTTATGAAGCTAATTTGCAATTAGCACCTTTTGAGAATGGTGTCACTTCCAATACCAGAGGACCATGTAAGAGTGCTTGTGAGAATAGTGATAGACTGATAGTTTTGACAGAGGCCAACCTTCTTTTTCTTCCTGAAAGTTTTTTCTTTTGTGAGGAGGCTAACTTCAAGCTTTCAGATTGAGTGAATACAGACGTATTTCTTTTCTTCTCTGTATAGATTCTCTTGCTTAGCTGTCTAGTTCTTTAGTTTAGGCTCCCTCAGCCTTGTGGTTCCCTCTGCCTCTCTGGTGGTTTTGTTCATAGTTGTGGCTCTTCTTTTTTGTACAGTTTCTATTTTATTAATAAAAGATCTAACAGCGGGGGTCTCCCCTGTTGTATTTCCTGCTAAAAAATTAATAGTGATAGTTTTGTTACTTAAACGTATGGTAGCCCAAATGCAGGACTTAATCATTTCTTAGCCTCCAATTTTGTAATCTCATCAACTTTCTATATCTTCTAATTTATAGGATAAGTAGTGGGTTCTGAAGAAAATGTGGGTACATTCATTGGTCATGGTAATTATCGACTCTAAAAAATGTAGTTAATCGCTTGACACTATTTTTTTACCCATTCTGTTCTTGCTTTATCATGATACTGAACTTGAATGTGGCATGCCATCTTTCCTATTTTTTTTCCGTTTTCTTGGGTCAATGATTGAATCTCAATTTGTTCACTTTCTGCTTTCTAGACCAGTGCAAACGAGAAGAAGCGAAATTTTGTTGAAACTGTTGAAGCTCATGTGATATTGGGTGTTGATCCACGTCGTGGTGATCAGGTATGTTATGCTTCTTTCTAAATTATGTATATGCATTTGTTATTTCCTTCTGAGTCCTATTGCATGCTACTCCCTCCGTTCTCTTTTATTTGATGCTATTGATCTTTTTGCTCTCTCCAAGATCTAAATTCGACTATTATTTTAATAACTTTGAAATATTAAGTATAATTAAACTACGGCATTATAAAATGTACTTTTAAAGTCTTATCTAGTTATGCATTTCTTGTGCAGCATTGATAGCCATATTGATAATTTTGTCCTATAAAATTTGACTGCGTGGAAACATCAAATAAGGAAATTTTGGACTTCTATTGTTAAAGATATTCTTGGACAGGCACTTAGTGTGAGATCCTTGACCCTTAGTTTTGCGTGTCTTTAAACTTGACAAATTATTCTTGTTAGGTTCAAATATAAGCTATTTGACAGGTAAAAAAGGTCATGTGTTCATGAGCCATGAGGCTTGGCAAGTAAAGAGATTAGTGTTCCCTGTAATGCTCCCACTTTGTTGATGTAAATAAATGACATATTAAGCTAGTACAAAATACTTGATACAACAAATTCAAGCTATTTACAATGAGTTAATGATGCCCAAACAAAGTTTTCGACCTATGGTGCAGTTTTTTCTTAATCGTCCTTTAAGATTTTTTTTCAACTCAGCTGTTGTGGCACTTTTAATTTTCAGTCATGCCCATGTACTCACAAAATCCTGAAAAATTTGTTCTACTACTCGGGTAGTTGTCAACAAATTAATGATGCATGGCCAACTATTGCTTGAGGTAATGTACCGGTAGCAATAGCAAAAATGAACAATACCTCTTCGTTCCACTATAATTTCTGCAAGTCATGAGTCTTTGAAGAATGAGTAGAAGCCACATAAATAAAAAATATTGCTAATGTCACTTTGTGAACTTATGGCTATTTTCCTTGTGGCATGTATGACAGATGCACAATAAATGTTATCACAAACACTTTGGTACAGAAGTCTAAAAGCTTTAAGAAATGCTAAGGAATTATACTTTATTAGTGCCTCAGCAGTTCAGTAGCCAGAATGATATAGTGATCAAATGGTCTGGTTTTGATTGATTGGTTATTGGAAACTTTTGATCTGATGTACTGACTGTACTACTATCTGGGTAACAGATGGTTCGTGGTGCCTTGACATTGCCTCATGGCACCGGCAAGGTATGATGGTATATTTTTTTAATATTAGTTTCTTATTGTACATTATAATGAGTTTTTTTTTTTTTATTTTTGTTTACTTTACTCTTTAAGACTGTTAGGGTAGCAGTATTTGCTGAAGGTCCTGCAGCAGACGAAGCAAGAGCTGCTGGAGCAGATGTCGTTGGTGGTGATGAGTTGATTGAAGAGATCCGCAAAGGTACTTTATTTCCTTCTGTTGTTTCTTAAGCTTCCTTCAGTCCTTCACTTTCCATCGACATGAACATTTTCTTGTGTATTATGTGTATTTGAGGAATAATTCCAAGAAGTTGAAGAATACTTTTATTCAGTTATCACTCATTCTCTCGTCTTTGTCCCTTTCATTTCAATCAGTGATCCTTTAGTTTCCAGTGTCAATATTTGATATTGTTTGATTGATCTATTATTTCCACCTATATGCGTATAGGAGGAGGCAAACTAAGCTTTGACAAGTGCATAGCAACCCCAATGTTCATGCCCCGTCTTTCAAAGGTTGTGCAATAGCATATTCAACTTATTAACATTAATTTGTTTCTGAATGACATAAGTTAACATCATGATTGTTTTTCCTTTTCAGGTTGCTAGGATATTGGGTCCACGTGGTTTGATGCCTAATCCTAAGGTAAGAATGTTCTCTATTTCATTGGAGAATCATGCTCTACATTCTGCTGTGACACTTGTTGTATGTAGCTAGGGTCTGTGACGAATGATGTTTCTGGTGCGGTCAAAGCGGCAAAATCAGGCCGCGTCGATTTCAAGATAGATAAAACTGCTATAGTGCATGTTGGTCTTGGGAAGGTATGGAACATCAGCGTTACTGCAAATAGTTCTAGTGATATTACCATTATATTGGATAGCCGGGCAACCGCAAACATTTTCATTTACCGTCTTATTTGCAGGTGAACTTTACTGAGGAGAGGTTACGTGAAAATATAGGTGCTTTTGTGCATGCACTTTTGCTTGCCAAGCCAGTGGGCTTAAAGAAAAGTAAGTAATCTGCTGACACTCTTTATGGCAATATTCTGTTGTACATTTGACCTTACAGCAAACATCAGTCATAGTTTGTGAACTCCTGACATAATTGCTAAACAGTTCTTATGTGTTATGTTGAGTGCAACGCTGAGAAAATTGCCAGTTTTCTTTTGACCCACTTCCAGATTGTGTCTTGTTTCCCTTAAACCCCCCCTTTTAGCTCAATAGAGGATACAATAGTCTTGGATACTCTAGGCATGATTATTGTGTAGTTCTCGTTAGTGTTCTCGCCACATGTTGCCCCTCACCATGGCCCCCTAGTCCGGTGCCGACGTCCTACTCTGCACAATGGTCCTGCGAGTTGTCATCATCAAAGCTGCCTGCCGGTGCTGTTAGCATCACTTGACTCATGTTCCCTTACCAGTCATTCCCCACGCATGTAGCTGGCACACAGAAGGTCACCAATAAGCTGGTGCTTTGCCTCCCAAGTGAGGTCAAAACACGACATGCAATAACGTTGGCATGATCATCTTCGGTGACTTCCTGACCATGCTGGCTGGTGAGGCGCTTGCATGGGTACAACAGCTCCCCTAGTACAGCGGGCAACACCAAAGGCCGAGCCACGCCATGGTGGGCAAAGTTGCAGGGATGGTGGGTCTTCATTGTGGTGTAGCATGGGACACTGGGGTAGTGAGCATGGATTGTGAGGGGCGCTGCGGTGGTACATAGCTAGCTCGGCGCGCCATGCTTACGGTGGCTGGCAAGCGCAATGAAGGAGGCAGGAGCGGTGTGTGGCTGGCGCCGCACTGCCGCACTGGGGTCCTTGCTGTCCTTGGTGTTAGCGGAGTGTTATGAGCGTTCTGTTCTTGGAGGCGCATGCCATCAGTGAGATGACCGGGCTGGAGAGGTTGATGACAAGTAGGTGTCCATCTTTGAACGGCACAGTGGAGACTGGAGGGAGGTGGATGCATCGTGACCTGGGCTTGCCGCCACCACCGGGCTGTTGTGCATGCTGACAACATCGAGTTGCATAGTGTGATGAGGTAGGGCAGGCAGTGACCGATGCGCACAGGGGTGGAGCCGTGGAAGTGGCAAGCACGAATGCAAGTATGGGGTTTGTGGCCAGCTGACTATAGCAGCTGCGGGGATGGCATGAGGGGTGGTGGCCAGTGAACGTGTGGCGGCACACGTCCATTAAGTGCTGCATGTGGCCGCCACGATCATATTCTGCACCCATGACCTGCTTGACATGCCATGTCATCGTTGGATGCACACCTAGTCATGCCATGTTGGTTCTAAGGGCAAAATGAAGGGGTATATAGGCCTCCGGTGAACCACTTGAAAAGTGTACGGTCCCAGCTATGGACCTAGATGACACCTCAAAATTCAATGGACCTCTGATGCATTTTACTCTATAGTATATAGTATATTTTGGTCAGAGCTTGACTTGCAACAAAACTAAAATGACCTACATTTTGGAGAAAAAGGAGTATCAATTATACCTCCTACATGGAATTTTTCATTACCAGTTCTATCAAAATAGTTTCTTTGCTTTTAACCCTTCTCTCTACATTACTCCCTTTGATTTCAAATATACGTTGTTTTTAGCCTTCATAACTCTTCTCCAAATGTCGGTTGTTTTAGAACTTCTGTGCATATTTAACATTTTCTTCCTTGTTTGCCGTACTTAAATGAATGAGTCATCTTTCCCAAGAACTAAATGGATGGCACTAAGGTCATATCTACTTCCTTGATCCTTGCGCACAAGTCTAAAACAACCTGCATTTGGAATCAGATGGAGTAGTTGTGCATATGTGTGATATCTATATATATGTTTGCGGCACAAGGTCTTCAGAAACTTGACTTTCAATACAACTGTCCTTGGACTGGATGAATCCTTGTAGTGTAAAATGTGTTATCGTGGAAGAAGCTTGTATTGATTTTTTTTGAAGGCTATCTGGTTATGTGATTTGGATAGTAAACATGTCACCTTTTCTCTGTAAATGGATATCTACACATTTAATAATTCACTGTCATTCGATAATTGTGATGAAGAGCTATGGTACAAGCTGTTAACATTCTCCCTTTCTTGCAGCTTCAAAATATGTAGGATATGTGAAGAAGTTCACACTGAGTAGCACAGTAAGTTATCTTCTCTTTACTGTGAAGGCAGACCATACATACTTCAACATGCATTTTTTTACATTCCGATGTCATGAAACACATTACACAAACAAATAAATTGCTGAGATGTGTAACAAGATTTTTTGTTTTTGTTTTTGGTTGCCTGTCATCATTACTAGCTACTTCGTGCATGTGGTAAACAAACCACACATGTACATAGTTTTCTTAAGGATGTGTACTTCTCAATCATCTATACTTAGAGTAGAAGTTTGTTATGACTGCATGAAAATGGAAGTTTGTTAGGATTGTTAATGAAGCAATCAGGTTGCAATAGACTCATGGGCTCATGGCATGTTCAAGTACTCTATTGAATTCAGAGTGGATATATATGTTTGTAAGTCAAAACTACACAGTTCAGTAAGGTGAAGAGAAAGGTGCATTAACACTTGGTATAATGTTGCTAATGGTTGGTATCAAAATTGCTAAGTTGAAATGGTGTAATGGTGGTCTGTCCTCCGTGTTAGGTTTCATGCACGAACCAAGTGAACCCAAAAGTTTAAGTGATTGGGAAGAGGTGGACAATCCACTAATACTTCACAACACTC
>CM041644.1:24891187-24912629 GCA_023333625.1 Bothriochloa decipiens
AAGTGATTGGGAAGAGGTGGACAATCCACTAATACTTCACAACACTCTATACATGGAAATGTCTCCTTAGTGACTGCAACCAAGCCTCGAAGTACTAGTGCAGTTGATCAAAATGAAATGTAAAGTGTACAGAGAGATGTCTTATTAACTGCTATGATATAGATTTGCAACACATGTAGCCTTGTAGCAAAGCATTTCTTGGGCTAGATATTCTTTGACCTAAACTAAAAGCTGACATTGAAGCATGCTCATTAGCAGACTTCGAAACTAAAAGCTGACATTTCCGTGCAAGCTTTTTTAGTGCAATAAACCGTACTGACCTGTGTTTGACTTCAATTGTTCATATATTTTTACTTAATGGAGTAACTTATTGCAGATGGGTCCTGGATTTCCTGTTACCATACCATCACTATCTGTTGCAGCCGATCATTATAACAAGGTGCAAGTCAGGTAAGTCAATACAATAAAGCATCCAATGTAGCTTTCTTTCTCCAATAGAGGCGGCGTGCAGATGGTGGCTTGTTTGGCACTGGAGTGTAACCGATAGCCGGGTTGAGATTTGAATGGCTATCTGTTTGGCTGTTGGGGATAATAACTTTGTGGACAAGGATCATTCAGCAAACATTATCGCCTATAAGTTTATTTCGTCCTTGGGTCACTACGATTTTGAGATTGCTGTTGCTGGTCCACTTGTGTCATCCAAAGTCTCAATTGTTGTACGAAATGTAATATTGAATTCGATACTAGAAGGATGATAGTTTTAGGGCATTATTTTTTATAATAAGAAACGAAGTATGGAACCATTCTTCGAATCCAAAGGATCTGGAGTGTACACCCACAAGCGAGACTGAGCTAATTGGCATAATGCCCTGGATTTATTGATCAGTTTCTTTTAGAGTTATATTTGAGCAATGTATGCTGTAGCTGATCCTTTTCGGTTCGTCATCTCAGCGCCGTTGCATGTGGGGGAAAAAACAAAAGGTGTATCTTATGTTTTTGACCCTTGTGTTGGCTGATGTGGCGCCTTTTAAAGCTGGTGGCTACAGGTCTGTCTGTTTTCCTGATGCGGCTGCATCAGAAGGTATGCATTTGTGGTTGGAAACATAAACGTTACGCATTGGCTTGTGGAAGAAATGAGGTGGAGTTGGATTTATATCCTTGGTTTTGTGTGTGGGTTTAGGAGTGGTACTGCTACGGCAATGATGTGTCCATGTACCACCTATGTACTAAATAATAAACGCAATTCTAAACCCAATTTACACTTGAACCGATGATGATATTACTACGGTATCCCAATTCACACTCTTGGCATATGATGAATGAGAGCTAGCACCTTGGACTTAGATTTTTTGTAAAAAAAAAAAGTCCGACCCATTTCTAAATCCCTATGTCTCTCATTTGGTCCCATCATTTACCAAGCACAAGTCATCTTTATCTAGGACATGGCACAATGAGAATGCATTGAGTTGTGAATAGTTTTAACAAACTTCATCGGGTTTGTAACGTGTAGGCTCTACTTTTGCTTAAAACTTGACTCCTTGCGATGCAACCTAGATGCTAAATTTGTTACAGCCCTATTGCTATGTACTCCCTCTGTATCGAATTTAAAAGTCATTTAGGACAGCGATACGGTCTCTAAAACACAACTTTAACCTCTTGTTTTCATAAAAAATAATTATAAAAAATGATATATGTAATGCTTTTATGAAAGTGATTTTCAAGACAAATCTATGCATATAATTTTCACATTTACAAACTCAATAATTTAAAAGTTACTGATGATTTATATTTCCAATATTTGACCTAAACCTTATCCAAAACGACTTCTAAATCCGATATGGAGGGATTATATGTAATTTTTTTTAAACATAGCATAGTAACTCATCTCTATAAATACATGCGCACAATCTACTCCTATGTGCATATAACGTCCCGCCTTCTCGAGACCGGGCCCGCTTACATCCGGCCGCTTATCTAGGACATAGACTGTCCTCACAGACCAACACTAGTCTTTTTTGGGCACTTTGTCCTCGAAACCAGGCTCGCTTACATCCGGCCGCTTATCTAAGACATAGACTGCCCTCACAGACCAACACTAGTCTTTTCTGCGCACTTTGTCCTCACTCGTACGCACCCGGGAAGAACTTCCTAGTCGATCACCCATCCCTAAATTGCTCCAGATCAAGCACGCTTAACCTCAGAGTTCTTTAGTGATGAGCTTCCGAAAAAGAAGTTGTAACTTGTTGGTATGAGTATCCTATTAATCCTGTTAAGCCCTGTGCCGGGTGTTACATACTCACTCCCTTAGGAGACCGACGTCCTCGTCGGTCAATCCCAAGCCAGGAACGTCCCCTCTTGGCCACGTCCGTGTGTCCAGTGACATGTTGTGTGACCACTCCGGATCCACACCAGCCATACGCACCATGCCTGCGCAACTGACACACGCGCCCGTGAAACCGCAAGGGTCAGCTCCGATACCATTTTATGTCACACCCGGCCCGTTTGGCCCATAGTGGCCCATGTAATTGTTATGAGATATTGTGAAGAGTTTAGTCCCACCTTGGTTGTTTAGGGTGGGATAAACCAACATATAAGACTTCTAGAGTTCATCACACCATCCCTGGGTTAATTCTTTTAAGCGAAGCGAGGATAAAAGCTTAAGTGGGATGGTAATAGGTGTGGTTCGCTCAGCGTACAGAGTGGATCTCAGCCGTTTGGACTCTGGGGTGTTACAGTGCACCTTCGAAAGACGGATTGGACCCACAAATCAAAAGATCGATGAAATTAACATAAGTATCTCGCTACTGATAGACATGCATATCGCCACAACTAAAATAATAGTGTTGTTAAATCCCTACAACTGAAAGAATAGCATAACTAGTTCGACCAACTTAAATCTGGTTTTGGACACACCTGAAAACCTTATGAGTTGAGCTAGCTCGTTCTTCCCTTCTATTACAATTTGAAAGCACAATGTGATAGTACCTCTTATCATAAATATATATTTTTTAAAAAGGGCTCTTTACTTAACGCACGCAGACTCGTAGAGTGGCTAGTGAGGGAGGTGATATATTTGGACACAGTTTCGGCTCAGTGTCCATGAGAAGGGTTGGAGCCCCAAGAATGTGCGGCATAGACAGTTCAACCGTTGTCGTATAGTCGTGTACACTTAGTCTTTGCTCCATGTGTGAGTCTTACGGTCAAGCTCCCTTCTGCCTCATCCTCATGTGAACAAACTAGGCCCACATTACTATAGATATATGCAACTCCTGTTAAAAAAATCGCTAAGTGCCAATTCTCATGTGGGACTAACATTTGCTAAATGCATATCTAGCTTCAGTACAAATTATTATTGCTTTACTCAGAAAAGGTTTACAACCTTTTTTTTGCGATCAAAAGGGTTTACAACCTTTAGAATGTGCGACACATACAACTTACCTGTTGTCGTGTATAGTTAGGAGTGGAGCTATGGACGACTACCTCGTACTACGAACAAAACTAAACACATGTTTGTTTCAGCTTTCTAGAAGCTTTTGGACCTTAGTTTTGAAACCTTCTAAAAAGCGGAGTGAGAACCTCAAAAGTTCACTTTGAGGAGCTTCTGGCTTTCGACTTGCGAAAACTTTTTGGCTTTTGGAATGTCCCAATGCTAGGTCTAAAAGCTCTTAGAAAGCCCAAACAATGGTAAAGGAAAATTAATGTGTCATCAAACCGCTGAAAGACAAGGTTTCATATAAATTAATATGTCATCAGCATATTGTAAAATTAGAAAATCCAAATCATAATTAATGTGTCTTCACCTTAGAAAGACAATGCCGAAGGTAAAGGAAGTTGCAAGTCTCCAAAGGCAATGGCTGCATTCAACAAGATTTGAAGGAAACATGCTGCCAACACAAATAAAAGTGGTAACAAGGGATCTTCTTGTCTGATCCTCCTCTTCCAATGTAACATCTTGCCTAGAACTCCATTCAGAAGAACAACCGAAGTCCCAGAGTCAAAGATCATCTGCATGGAAAATAAGCACTTAGGTGGAAAGCCATTTTTCTCCATGATCTTGAGTGTACGAGTGTGGTCTTTTCGCAACAAAACTAGAGGTTGTGTTTATAATATTTTTCACATTTAAAGAAACGCTACTTAACTAGGCGCTCTCACTTTCTCTCCGCTCGTATTATTTTTCTATTATACCAAAACAAATAACTTGAGCTTTGTTTCTATAAAATAAAATAAGAGTTACATATGAATTTGGTACTATTTGCAGGTATCAGAGATTACGTAGTGATATGATGTCTCTTGGTAGCATTATTTCAAAGATGAGAAAAGGAAGTCTCAAGAGGTCGATAGAGCAGAAGATAGTTGCGAAGTTCACATCATTGTGTATTCTATCGCTCCTTCTATACCTAATAAAGAATGGAAAGAATAATTGCACGGTCATCAGGGTCCACGGAGAGTAACACGTGCATTGACACGTACTATACACACAGCTAGCATGACAGGTACCTCCATATGGTGAGAAAACTGCATACGAACTACCAACATCGATCTTCTCATCGAACGAAAATGCAATGCACATGGATCGCACACCTTCCGCAACGAGACGAGGCCTTCGTTCTATCGTCATCCTCGTATGTCTGGAGGTCTGGAAGGAAAGAAACACAAGAATATTTAAGCATAAGAAATCCGTGACAACACAGGTCCTCTACAAAATCAAGAACGAGGGTGTGGGCAATGACGGGAGCAAAACACGTTTCTAACTTACTTTTGCGCGCTTGATGTAAGCTGCTCTTGTAACGAGGATTTGAAGTTCTGGCTCTGTTTGTATATTTCTATAGACTTCTTCTTTTTAATATAATAGACAGCTCTCATGCAGGTTCCGTTCAACAAACCAAAGGCAGTGCACTTTCGATACATCGACGCGCTGCAGCAAAGCGTGCACAAAATATGCTAATGAGAGAGGGCTCGGAGGAATATGACGAACTGAAAACTAATACGTGTGCACATCACATGTCTATATACGTGTACTAACTACTATTAGGCTAGCTGTATCCGTTGATAGCATGCAGTATGCAGAGTCGCCGGTTAATAATGAATTCATTATGGAAGAAATGGAAAGCCACCGACAAGCATGATTACATTCATTTTTCCACACTTTCCACACTATATAGCAAAGTCAGGTCTCTCTTTGCTCTTTTCACGCAATTTTCCTGAAAACAAATTTTGCTACCTACCGGTATACCACATACATTTTTTTTGAGAAAAAGGTCTTCGGTAGAATTATTTATGGCGTTTTCTTATTTTATTAATTTACTGGTAAACACTGTGAACGTTGCCAGATTTACATACATATCTGTCAGCGGCCCGAGTACAATAGCAGGATGGTGACACAGCTCAAGATGGGCCTGGCCCAAGACACAGAGCTTGTGAACACCGGCCCAGCACTCGAGTCCATGGCCCGGCGTGGGAGTAATCAGTCGGGATGACACTCCATCTACAAATAGCCGATAGGCAAGAGAGAGGGGGTTATCAAACGTATGAACAACAATCTGTATTAATCATTACTCTGTTCTAAATCTGTATCCGAACTCGAATTCATGCTGTGTTCTTCATCAATTTATCCTAGTTGCTTCCAATTTCCTTTCTACCCTAGCTCCTGCTTACATCTGGTATCAGAACTGCCAACTCAACTCGAGGTTCGAGGAATCGGACCACAAACTCGACGAGTGCTTCACATCGAGCGGGCGCCTGATCGAGGAGCGCTTCGCGGAATCTGCGCCGCCGTCAACAAGCGCTTCATCAACTTCGATGCGTCAGTCTCCAAGCGCATCAACGAGATTGACCTCAGCTTGACTAAGCAGATCGACGACCACTTCAACGAGTTCGACTCCATCGTCGCCAAGCGCTTCTCCGACTTTGACACCATCGTGACTCAGCAAATCGACGATGTCGACCTCAATCTCGAGCGCCGCATCACCAATTCGGAGCTTCGTCATGCCGGCCTCATCGCCAACGCTGACAACCGCCACACATCGGCCCTCACCAAGCTCAACAAGGCTGCCGGCTCACTGGAGGAGTGGTGCCTCGAATCGGAGGGCATGGTGGATGATCTCAAGCTGAAGGTGGATAAGCTCACCAAGTACTGGGATCGATCGCTCCTAGGAAATACTTCGGTGCCAACAGGAGTGATCTCTCAGCCACCTCAGCTACTGGAGCAGACCGCCGCGCGTACTTCTATGCAGAACATGGCTGCTCGACCCAGCGGGCACCACTACTTCTCGACTACATGGGTTGATGGATTGGGGGGATTTACCTCTTCCCCAATCCATAACCCGGCCAACGGTGCGATCCATGATCCTACATCTACTGCTCAGCTGTTCAGTGGGGATGCTTATGATAGACATGCTGGTGATCCTTATTTGGCATGCAATGATAGTGATCTAGGCAAACTTCCTAAACAGAACTTCCCAATTTATGAGGGTGAAACTACTCGGTTATGGATTACGCAGGCTGAGGATTATTTTGATATGTATGATGTTCCTGCTAGGAAGTGGGTTCGCATCTCTCGCCTGAATTTCAAGGGTGCTGCTGCTCGTTGGATAGAATCCCTTCCTAATCCTGATAGAGTTCCCTGTCCTGATTTCTGTAAGCTGCTCCATGAGCGTTTTGGGCGCAATCACTGTGATAAGCTGGTTCGCCAAATGATCCACATATCCCAAACATCCACAGCCATTGATTATGTTGAGCGTTTCTCATCAATTTTTTATCATCTTAAAGCCTACCAACCCAATCCTGACATGCACTACTACATCCATAGATTCATTGATGGGTTGCGGGATGATGTTAAAATGGTAGTGGCTATGCATAATCCTACAGCACTCGATACTGCATATTCGTTGGCTCTATTGCAGGAAGAGATGGCAGCGTTGTGCACAAGCCTGACGCACCCCGGCTGGGCTTTCGTCAGAATGGCCGAGCTGCTCTATATCAGCCTCGTGCAATCCCAGACAAGAATCCGGGGGATCAAGCACCCGGGAAAGGCGTTGATGAAAAGCTCGCAGCACTGAAGTACTAGCTCCTCTATGGGAAATTAAAGGCTCTGCTGGGTTCTTAATCTGGTCGGCAATGGCGTGTGGTTTGCTGACTCCTGGTTCGTTACACAGCCAGGTCGCTCATGTGCCAACATGGATGCTGGAAGGCGCAACATCACCCTCCGACGACCGCCGGCAGGTCTTTTTGTTGACGCTGCTGCTGCTTGGCCACCAGCTAACACACACGCACACATCACCCATGACCATGACGCCATGATGGGATGAGGTTGCTAGGTCGGCTAGATGTATTAGCTAGCTAGCTGTGAGAGAGTGCGAGGCCATTCTCAGACGACAATGACTCCTGAAAGACACGTCCAACCAAACTCTATTGCAGCAGTTGTAGACCTAGCACTACGCACCAAGCGACTACAGCGTCAGCGTCAACCTGTATTGGAATTGCATGGAGGGTGGTGGCCAATGCAGAGAGATAAGGTTCCGAGAGCATGGCCGCATAGGCCATGGGGTGTGGAAGTGTACACATCGAGACAGGGCCTCGCCTTAAATGGGTGATGCAATGATGCATATGCACAGGAGCGATCGATCAAACTAGTGCACAGGCGCACAATCGAATCCAAGAGATATATATGCTAGTAGGTACTACTATGGCCGTATGGGACAAGGAGCAAGTGGAGCGCCCACATTCCCTCGTGTCACCAATTGACTCCAGCGACCTGCGCAGCAGTAGGGAAGGAATTGTATTGCAGCCGGCTATATACTAGTCAATCACCAATCAGGGTACATACTGTGGTGGTTTTTTTTTATATTGAACACCAAAGAGAATTGGCTGGAAGATAAGTAGTACATTAATCAAGGCCGTGAGATGGCGGCAAAGAAACATTTCCAACGCAAGGGTAGTTTCGCATCCCTATGTCTGACCAAATTCATCATCCATTTACCTTATTTTTTCCACCTCTCTAGTAGAGTCTGCCTATACGGTGCCCAAGTGTTCCAACGCTCGATTTAGTGTCCAACGCTCGAAGCTCGGCCTATAAGATAGCCTCCTTCGTCCCCTCCCAATCTCCGGCTTCCATGGAGTCTCTGGCTATGGCGCCCCTGGCCCAGCTGCCTCCACCACCAGAGCCCCTAACCGCCTGACAGCCATCGCCACCCCTTCTAAGGCTGCCGGATTTGGAGAAAACTTGTCAGCATCTTCTTGGTGGATCTGACAGCCAAGAAGAATGAGCTGCGCGCAGCTCGAGAAGCACTCGAGTGCCATACAGCTTTACCGCTCTAGTACCGCTGGTGCATCCATTCATGTGCGCACTCACACAACTCTGGCTCCTAAACGCACGTCTAAATAACCTACAACAAAACTCTGGCTCCTCTCTTTGAGGTTGATAGAATGCTCTTGCGAATTGAGTGTAGCTCATCAGATGGTTAGTTTTTTGTGGAATCTATTCAGAATGGTTCACGTACTTGACTTAACACCTATTCTCATATTTTTCTAGTAAAATTATTTTTAAGATTTATTAGTGGTGTTTATTATCGAGACGAGACATCTGTGGTGAATTCATCAATTTCAAGATCTGTCAGGACAATCTATGTGATGTTCGTAAGAATTAGGTTTTACATGCATATGTTCATAGGAGTGAATATTACATTAGAACTGCTTATAATCCTGTTGATACCGTTTTTGGCACGTGTCAATAAGGATTGGAGACTAGACTAATTGGCAAGAGGTTGGTTTTGCTTCAGCATTGCTTCTGATGTTGTCGATGAGTAGTTGCCGATGAAGGGCAGGTTGATCTGGATTATTGCCGATTAGGCTGAAAACGTATTACCGATGCACTTGAGCCAACCCTCGAATACGACCCCTCGAGTCATTGACCCCTCGAGGATGGAAATTCCCTCGAGCAAATAGGCGACCCTCGAGTACAGTATACTCTCGGCCGACTACTCTCCGTACATTGTTGATGAAGCTAAAAAGCTGTTGCCGATGAGAGTGATAGAGAGCTAGGGGATCGTTGCCGATAAAGCTAAAAAGCTGTTAGAGGATCGTTGCCGATGAGACGGAAAAGCTATTGCCGATAAGATAGGCAGGAAGACTAGAAGGTTGTTGCCGATGCCAGGGATGTGCCGATGAAGAGATAACTTCATCATGACAGAAGCGGACAGAGGATCGGTAACACGGAGCTTATAATTTTCGTATTATAGTTTAAAGTCCAACTCCTATACGAGTTTTATTTCTTTCCTTAAAGAGATAGAGTTCGTATAAGGAATTAGTTTATTTCTTCTATATTTGAGCTTTGCGTGTTAAATTAGGACTCTTCGATTAGCGGAGTACAAATATATGCTGAGGGGCATTGTAATGAACATCCAAGCATCAATAAACAAATCTACTTTTTATCGCAATTTACTTCTACCAGTACTTTACTTTTTTGACGATTTCGTCAAGTATTTTCTTTTTCAACGAGTTCTTTCAAGAATCGACGGGCTGCATCAACTTGATCTCCGGCGACCTTGCAGGTTCCGCGTTTACCGAGCACGATTTAGGCTTTGACTTCTGGGCGTATCGCTGTCGTCTCGTCTGATCTGTTCAACAGTTATTGAATACATTCTGAGCTTTGACGTCCGGGTGTATCACTGTCGTCTCGTTCGGATTTTATTCAAGTTATCATCCTTGTCGATTAACAGATCAAATCGACTGGCACGCTTTAGATATCGAATTTGGGTATTAGCCCGGTGTGTTTGCAGATAAGAATTTTGCATCAACACATCTTTTGGCACGCCCGGTGGGACACAGACAACAGATCTATCATGAAGAATCCTGCTGATATCAATCCAGAAAACATCATCGAGATATCAGAGTCAGATCTCAAGGAAGATCAGAAGCTGGCCATGGAAAAAGCTATGGAGGATTACAGGCAGCTCTGCTTGAAGTCTTTCAGCAAGAATAGGGGCAGAGAAGTAATCCAGAAGCAAGATGTGCCATTGCCTCGGCAGGTAACTTTTGACTCCAACCCTGGTAAATTACAGGAGATGGTTAATTCTGCACTAAATCAAGCTTTGATCAACCACTCCACCGTGCTGTCCAATACTATTTACAATGCTTTTGTGCAAACATTAAGAGAAGGACAAGCACCAGTTACGTCGGGCCAACATATCATCGGCCGGGATCGGCATCTGTCAGTACTCCATCGGCAACTCCAGCCATTGAGAGTATGGAAGCGCCTACTCCTCCAGTTATACCAGGACCGTCTATCATTGAAGCCACGCCGATAAGATCAGATCTAACATCTCAGGAGAGGCCGAGTACTCAGTTGAGCACAGATCTATCGGCATCAGCAATGTCAGGCTCTTCAGTCCAACATAATCAGATTGCTGCTAATTGGTGGGGATACGGGATGCCTCCAGGTCCATCTACTGCCAACTCTGGACTGCCTCAAGTGCATGATGTAGCAGGGAAGGGTCCAATGACATCGGCTACTCCAATTTGGCCGATGACTCAAGTGTCACATTACTCTACTACACCTCCTGCTATACAGCCATTGTCAATGGGATTCCATGTGCCTCCGTAACAGATATCTTATGCGAATCCATTGGCCAGTCCTCCACCAGTTCAACAGAGAGTTCCCACTGTAGGATAGCCCATAGTGCCATTCGTATCTCAATCTGGGTTATCTGCAATTCAGGGCAATTATGCTAGCTATCATCCACCCATACAAGAGCATCAATTGTCCGCAAGCTATCAGCCATCGACAAGTCAGGTGCCGATGAGTTATAATCTCAATTGGTCAGGGCAAGCGCCAGTTCAGCAATCTGCTATTCAGCCAAGTTACCAGGCAATGGGGACTCAGCAGTATTGTCCTCAGACAGTTGTCCAGGATCAAACATCAGCAATACTGCCGATGAGCTTTACTCCGCAGACTGGTGCTGCGAACATGCCGATTCCTCCAACCAGAGTGCCACAGGGGTATGTAGAAGCATATCAGCCAGCGCCTCCAGTAGAGATTCAGCCAGTGCATCAGCAAGATCAAGATGCATCTTTGACCGATAAGATTGCAGAAGTAATGAAAGAACAATTTGGGATTCAGCCCAAGATTAATACTTACTCTTATCGGACTCCGTAACCTTCAGCATACGATTCAATTCCTTTTCCAAATCGGTACAAGGTGCCGGATTTTACTAAGTTCTCTGGGCAGGATGATACGTCGACAATGGAGCATATCAACCAATTCATCATTCAGTGCGGAGAAGTTGCTAACAGGGATGAGCTGAGGGTCCGTTTATTCTCGTCCTCTTTGTCTGGATCGGCATTCACATGGTTTATCTCATTGCCACCAAACTCTATTCATACTTGGGCCGATCTAGAGAAACAATTCCATAAGTACTTCTTTGCTGGTGTACATGAGAAGAAGCTTACCAATTTGATAAAGTTGAGACAGCGAAGCGACGAATCGGTAGAGAGCTTTGTGCAAAGAGTTTGAGATATGAAGAACAGGTGCTACAGCTTAGTGCTTGATGATTGTCAGTTAGCTGGTTTAGCTTTCCAGGGTCTGTTACCACATCTCAGGGACAAGTACGATTCTCAGGAATTTGAAAGTCTTAGCCACATTGTGCAGAGGATTTCTGACCAAGGTACTCAAGCTCCAGAACCTAGGAAGAGCTGGAACAAGAAAGTGTCCTTTGTAGAAGAAGCAGAGGAATCAGACTCAGATGAAGAACCAACTATCGGCCTGGCTGAGTGGGTGAAGGGTAAAAAGCCTTTATCTTGTCCTTTTGGTCAAAAGGAGCCAGAGAAGTTCACATTTGATATCACGAAGGCCAATAAAATATTTGATCTGCTGCTTCAAGAGGGCCAAATCAAGCTGTCACCTAATCATGTGATTCCATCGGCAGAGGAGATAAAGAAAATGAGATACTGCAAATTTCATAATGCAACTTCGCACAGTACTAATGACTGCAAGGTGTTCAGACAGCAGTTGCAATCGGCCATTGAATCTGGGAGGATCAAGTTCGATAACTCTAAAGCTCAAAGGCCAATGAAGATTGATCAACATCCTTTCCCTGCAAACATGGTGGATGCCGTAAGCAAGACCAAAGTGTTGACATCGGCAAGCGCTAAAAGGAGAGCATTGGTGGATCCTAGAAATCAAGTAACTGCCGATGACTTGAAGGGAAAAGAGATAGTTGAAGAAAGCAGTAGTTCCAGAAGACCTCCTAGACCTGCTCCATATAGAGTTTCAGGTGATCGCTATCGGTAGCGGCAGAGAGAGTTGCGTCGGAAAGAGTGGCGTCGGCATGAAGATCATTGGAGATGCCCCTTCTTCATCTACTATTGGGAAGAAGGCATTAAATTACCTATCGTTGATAGTTGCCCCAATTGCAATGGTTATGATCGAGCCGATCGGACAGAAAGAAGATCGCGCTATGGTTATCGTAGCAGATACATCGATAAGCCGATCAGAGAGAGGGCATCGGTACATGATCGGCTGGGGGGCAGAACCAGTGTACATGAAAGGCTGGGCAGGCATGATGACTGCTTGTCGATGAACCGAGAGGAGCTCGAGGAGATGGCCAATGCAAGAGTTCCTGATGAGGCAATTCTTTGCAGAGACTCCAATATAAACTGCCCAGGTTCAGGTACGAAACTGTATCAGCCCGTTTGGAAGACGAAGCTTCTTCAATGGTGCCCTGAAGGTCTGACAAAAACTCAGAAGAGGAAGATGCAACGGGAGCGCAAAGAAGAAAACCCCCGTGGGGCAAAGTCTCAAGTGTGGCAGCCGAAGCGTAAAGATGGAAGTCCATCGGCAGATATCAACATGGTTTTCATGTTGCCGATAAAATTTCGGGCACTTGCCGATGAGGAGGAAGAGAGAGTTCTTTCAGAACAAGTGGCTCAACTGATCTTGGATCCGATGATGGCCGTCTTTGAGAAGCCTACCGAAGATGAGAGACAGCATCTCAAAGCTTTATTTGTCAAGGGCAGAGTTGATGAACAGCCAGTGTAAAAAATACTCATAGATAGAGGGGCTACGATTAACATCATGCCATATGCCGTGTTTCAGAGGCTCAGAAAAGGAGATCAAGATCTGGTCAAGACTGATATGAAGCTTAAAGACTTTGAAGGTAATATATCACCAGTTAAGAAAGCGCTTTGCGCTAAGTCAATCATCGGCATCAAAAAAAATTGCCGACCACGTTCTTTATTATCGGCGGTAAAGGTGCCATATAATCTGCTGTCTAATCGGCGGGAGGCGCGGCGCGGCGATGCCCCAACACGGCGGCACAGCTCCAGCCCTCTGCTCACTGTCCTCCTCGTTTGGCGGCACCTAGCGCGGGCCCGACCGCGAGGGTGCCACGGGGCGACCGCGTGGCGGCGTCACAGACGAGCACCCCATCGGGCGTGCACCCAATCGTGTCGGTGCGAAGCTGGCGCCCCGCTGGCACGGTGGTGTGGCGGCGTGGGTGGGCCCAAGGGTTGAGCGCAGGCTCGGACGTCGGCGGGCGCGACGAGGTGCTCCGGCGTGTGGCGCGTGCTTCACCGACTACCCAAGCTGGTGCGCCTGGGCGCCCGGCTGCTCCAGCCTCCAGTACGCCTCGGCGGCACGGAGAGCACAGTCGTGGATAAAGAGGACGCGCGCGCCTTCATTCCGCCTCCCCTTCCATCCTGCCGGTTGCGAGAGGTAAGCAGTCATGGATTTCCCCGTCCTCGATTTCTCTTTGTTTTCGCCTGCGTTTGATGTACTTTCTCCCCGCGCGAAGCGACCCAATTGGATTCTAGCTTCTAGGTATTGTAGGGGGATTTGGGGCTCGCCGTTGGCGGATTTGAGCTGTGGAGGACTGCAGCCTGTGCCTACGGGACCTCGGTTGCCGTCGGCGAGGACCTGTGCGGACCGCCGCGCAAGCCACAACATGGATAATGACGCTGCACACGACTCCAGGTGAGTCGCCCTGGCCTATCCTCGTGCTTGCATTTTCTTCTTTTTCTCCATCCGTGGATTGCGCCTTCCTGATGGCTTGCCTCTCCGCGCGGCTCATCGCGCGTGGTTTCTAGGTGCTGAAGTGGGCTCAAGGGGCGCTACATCTGAGGTGTAGAGGAGTTGTGGTGGACCTGCGCGGACCTGCGGAGGAGCTATGCCGGACCTGGAGCGGAACTGCGCTGCATTTGCGCCGTGTGGTTCTTCGACGGTGTTACGTTTGCTAGCCAGTGTGATGAGTTTGTTGTTCCATAAACGTGCCTGGCATTTTTATGAGATTTTCTTTCTTTTTTGCCTTGTTTTTCTTGCCTTGTCCTCTTAGTAAAGCTGACAAAGTTTCCTGGTTCAGATGAGTTGTTTGCTGCTTTGTTCGCTTGGGTAACTGAAGTTTTTCGTTCATACAAAGAAAAGAGATCAATTATCTGTTGGTGCTCGATTTGGTTATTTTTATGCCAATAATATCTATTTTATACTATTTTTTGTGCTGTTGTTAGCTTACTCTTAGATTAGCTACATTTTCTGGTTCACTGTGTCCAGAAGACGCATTTCAAGTGAAGGTTTCTAAGTGTTTTATTTTCTTTAAGATAACTAGACATGGCTGATATATTTTCTGAACTTCAGGAGTAATACTTATCAGTATGCAGTGTAGCTAGCTTTTTCTGCTACGGCTGTTTGTTTGATAATAAGTCTCCATTTGCAGGAGCATCAGCTTTACTAATTGGCAATATACTGGCTAGAGAATCCTATGACAAGGAAACAAAACAATTTTCTGGAAATTTGTCAAACACAAATCATCATGAAATTACCTTGAAAACAAGAAAATGGTGAAAATGATGACTACATCGGTGCACATGAAAAACTTTTCTGTTCTAGCTCATGGTCCATACTGTTTCAAGATAAGGCGACTAACCTGAAGAATGCCATCAGGGCAGAGATGCAGCACTCTGTGGCTTACCACCCTTCCACTGCTTCTGTTGCCAGTAAGCCAGATGCTGCATATATCGATTCTCTGCAGGCTATCAGTCCTTGGTGAACCTGGGTGGTGAGCTGTTCTCTCTTCTTGAAAATCCAGCCTAACAAAAGCATACTTCGGCCAAGAGAACAACCATGTACGTGTGTCTGTGCAACTGCTATGTTTCACTGTTATGAACTATACAAGTCTGTTCTTCAGGCTACATCTATGAGTATTTTATTTCCCATAAAAATGTCTTATTATCTCTGATTTAGAGGTTGTCTGGATAAACTCCATGTTTCATGTGCTGGCTGTTTTATTTTTCACCGTTTGTTTAAAATAAAATGTGCTTGGTGTCTGAACAAATTACTATTGCGCGTAATATATAATAGCCAGTTTATTATCTGAGGTGTTTTCCTAAAATGATGGGCGGCCAGAATTCGCGCGCGAACGCCCGCGCTATTGATATGCATATTTTAACTTTGTTTTTGAGATGCATATTTTAACTTTTAGCACTAACTGATACGACCATTTCAATTGCAGGAATGGAAGGAGCCATGGGCTCATGGTACCTTCTCTGGAGGGATGGTTACCTTATTAGGTACACATTCCTTTATATGGTTTGATCTCTATATAGACCATTGTTTGATTATCAGGAGTTGACTATCTATTGATGGATATGGTTTCAAGATTGTTTACTTTTAGTCTTTGCTCATAATAATGTTCCCGCATAATCATGAGCTGAGGCAGCCCTGTGGCTGCGCATCGCCCGCTGGCGTAGAGTGGCAGTGACCATGCAGTTGCATTGCAGGTCTAGACATCTAGAACTGAGGTTTGGCGGGTAGAAGTATGGCGCAGGCGCCTAAAACATGCATAACTGAAGTTCTGGTGGGTAATTCACACCTGGGCCTAGCTCAGTGCCGCTATGTTTCTGGTTCATATTTTTGCTATCATTTGTGCATCTTCATCATAGACAGGCTGACATGTTTCCTCTATACCTAATAACCTAAAAGAAATAATCCCTTTACCACTTTTATTATGATCCGTCGGTAGCATGTTTCCCAGATCTATAATCTGACCATGACTGAAATATCTGAATGAAAATATTAGGTTTGTCAGTTGCTTCTGCTGGTTAGGTACTGTAAATTGGGTTCAAATTAGTTTTGTTTGTTGCAGTGGGGAATAGATACATTGATGGATTTGGTTATTTTTATACCGATAGTGTGTTCAGGACCATCATTTGACATGGCATTTCACATGAAGTTTTATCAGTTATTTTATTTTCTTTATATAACCTGACATGTCTACTATATGCTCTGAACTTCAACAGTAATAATTATCAGTGGTGTAGCTAGCTTTCTCTGGCACTGTTTGTTTGATAACAAGTCTCTGTTTGATAATAAGCCATGTTTCTCAGCTCTACCTCATGGTCCTTGTTGTTCAAAGATAAGGTGACCAAACTGAAGAACAGCATAAGGCAAGAGATGCAGCACTCCGTGGCCTCCTGACCTTTGATTCAGTCTGTCAGGAGAGTTCGACCACGCTTCCACTGTTTACTGTTGCTGAAAATCACATCAAAAAATTGGTTCTCTGCATGCTATCACAGTCCTTGGTGAACCTCCGTAGTGGGCTGTTGTCTCGTCTTAAAGATCCAATATTGTAAAGTGCCATGCTTCCCATGCTTCCCAAACAAAAGCAGACTTCGACCAAGAACAAAGCCTAGCGAATGTTGAATTGTATTTTTCTTCTCTTTTCTTACCACTCCCATGAAGAAATGGCAGCAGGCCACAGCAACCATGTACATGTGTTCGTGCAACTGCTATCTTTCAGTGTTCTATGAAAGTCTGTTCTTCACAGCTATAAGTATTTTATTTCTCATGAAAGATGTCTTATCTTTGCTTTAGAAAACAAAAATAAAGAATAAAGGGATCAGCCCAAACACATCCTGCAATACAGAGTCATGCTAACCCGGACACGCCGGGCCGGATCATGTTATGTTGTGCCTGTTCTTACTGTCCTTCTAAGGTCACGGACGGCCAGAGACCGCGCGCCAACGCGCGCGCTATAGACTAGTGACAAATTAAAGTTACATCAAAGGCACTAAGAGTGGAGCCTAGGCCACAGTGTAGTACAGAGCCCGGGGCGTGGTGCAAGAATACAAATTGAGCACGCTGACTGCGGCCCAAATGGAAATATATGGGATATATTTAAGACAACATTGTTATTGATTTCCCTATAGCGACACATGCGGCATTCAGCTAATCTGAAAGAAACAGCGTCTTTCGGGTAGGGCCCAAACTATGCAACTCTTGCGGTCTTCCCCTCACTTGAATCACAAGATGGTGCACGAAAATTGGTCCTAAATTTCCACTTCCCGGCAGCCATGGTTGACTACAAACGTACGCAGGCAGAACATAGATTGGCGCCATGCGTGCAACTCAACTCTACCTCGAAGCACTATAAATACGGCCATGTGTGCCCCATGTGTATACCATCCACAGTCCTAGCTCCCAAAATCGAAGCTGCGCCGCAGCAGAGACCTTACTGCCTAAGCGCAAGTAGCTTCATCGAGTGTGCACAACAGGTTGCCATGGCGGCTCCTACCTTGATGCAATGCTTGGTCGCCATTTCCCTCCTCTCCTGTGCCGTCCACGCACAGCTTTCGACCACGTTCTATGCCTCCTCCTGCCCCAACCTGCAGAGCATCGTGCGGACGGCGATGACCCAGGCCGTCAGCAATGAGCAGAGGATCGGCGCTTCTCTGCTCAGGCTCTTCTTCCACGACTGCTTTGTTCAAGTACACACCGTTTCTGCATGCTATGCTGGACAATATCCAACAGTTTAACTGCGATGCATGGCAGTGCAAATTGTATTAATGCTCCGGCCGGTAACAGTATGTGATTATGATGACAGGGTTGCGACGGATCGATCCTTCTGGACGCCGGAGGTGAGAAGACGGCCGGCCCCAACGCCAACTCGGTCCGCGGCTTTGAGGTCATCGACACCATCAAGACCAACGTCGAGGCAGCGTGCGCCGGCGTCGTGTCGTGCGCCGACATCCTCGCGCTTGCCGCGCGCGACGGAACCAATCTTGTACGCACACCTGCCAGCTTGTTTGTTACTTTGTTTACATGCCGTCATATCAGTTAGTTATCCAGTGTGTAAGGTCGCCAAGCGTCTGACACTTTCCCTTCGTTTCTTGTTGTCGTACGTAGCTCGGTGGGCCGTCCTGGAACGTGCCGCTCGGCCGGCGGGACTCGACGACGGCGAGCGCCTCCCTGGCCAACAGCAACCTCCCGCCACCGACGGCGAACCTTGCCACGCTGATCTCGCTGTTCGCCAGGCAGGGCCTGTCGGCGCGCGACATGACGGCGCTGTCGGGGGCGCACACCATCGGGCAGGCGCGTTGCACCACCTTCCGGACCCGTATCTACGGCGACACCAACATCAACGCCTCCTTCGCGGCGCTCCGGAAGCAGACGTGCCCGCAGTCGGGGGGCGACAGCACGCTGGCACCCATCGACGTGCAGACGCCGACGAGGTTCGACACGGACTACTTTACCAACCTGCTGTCGCAGCGGGGCCTGTTCCACTCGGACCAGGAGCTCTTCAACGGCGGGTCGCAGGACGCGCTGGTCAGGCAATACAGCGCCAGCGCCTCGCTCTTCAACGGCGACTTCGTGGCGGCCATGATTAAGATGGGCAACGTTGGGGTGCTCACCGGCACCGCCGGACAGATCAGGCGCAACTGCCACGTCGTCAACAGCTAGATTCCATTCCATGCCTAGAATCTAGACACGGATCGGATATACTTGTATCTTAGCTAGCTTGCTGATCGATCGACCGCCCAATGCAAGGATTATGGATGACCGACATGTACAGCTAGCTAGCTAGCTTCTGAACTACACTACTCCCTAGTATACAGCTATAGATAGAACTCGTCAATACGGAGTATGCAGTAGAAGAATAAGCGAAAACGCTATTCGGCGCACGCACGCCAAGTATGCTTCCTGGCGCACGCAGCCGCGCCCGAAGAAGAAGGGGGCGGGAGAGGGCCGGGGTGGCGGGCGGAGCGGCCGGCGGCGAGGGCGCCGCGGCCGGGGCGGCGGTGGACGAGGCGACGGCGCTACCTTCCCCTGAGATTAGGGTTCCGGCGAGGTCCCGAGTTCGAGCTTCCCCAAATCCGGCAACTCCCCTGAAATTAGGGTTCCGGCGAGGCCCCCCGTGCTCCCAAATCCTCCCCGGCTGTAGAATCCGGCCGGCCGGCTTGGCGGCGGCCGCGACACGGCGGTGGTGGCGATATGGCCGGTGGTGAGCGAGGCGGCGGTGATGCCGCCGAGCCGGGCGGGACAGGATGGCCGGATGGGCTGGGTAGGCGGTGGGGGCGCACTCCGGCGAGCGGCGGGGGGCCCGCGGAGGGGGAGGGGGCAGCTGGGCGGCGGGTGCGTGCAGGGGAGAAGAAGAAGAGGTAGGGTGGGGAAGAAGAAGAACAGTACATGCACTCTTAGTCTCTTAGAGGGGTTGCTGCGTGCGCCGGTTCGCGTCCTGGCCCGCGTGCGCCGCGCAGAACCCGCCAAGAATAAGTGATGAATGACCACACAAGAAGTGATCGAAGAAGCAGTGTCACTTACATGGCCAGGTTATCGAAATGATTCACCTGACCTTTTCCATTGGATTTTGAAAAGCAACTATATATAGACACCACCCATGTTTACTATATAGTCCTGTCATGTGTTCCAAATTCGAAGCAGTGAAAATCGCTCATATTGTATCACGTTGTCGGACTGTTGTACTCTAGTCCTGTCACGTGTTCTCCACTGGAAAAAAAAAAGCAGAGCAAGTGGCCTAACAGAGCATTTCGGCATAGTTCACTGGGCCAAAAATCTGCAGATCTAGTTCTGCACCAAGGCCCTTTATGGGCCCTAGTTCTGAATTAAAAAAACATATCTAAAGTTTCTATAAACGTTCAATGTTATGTAGACCTGAGCTCATTCTTCAATGTCATTTTGATTTCTCTACCATCCGATCTTTATTTCATCGGTTGATCTGGCCATCTCGGCACATCCCAGCCCTTCCGATTGGAACCGAACAAACGTGTTCATCACACCGGCGAGAACAAGGTTGGTTAGTTTTTACTTCAGATAAAGATGTAGTAGAAAGAAGGCCGATGATGAAATTCTTGATTTTCTTGACTGGTCATCATTGATCCACCTCGACTTCAGATCCGCAGCAGCCTGGGCCTTCGCCTTCTTCTCCAACATTTTGCAAATCTCCTTAGAGAGTCGATGCGACGACGAAGTTCTCTAGCGGAGTTAGAAAAAAAGTGTGTTGATATTAAATCAGGCCTACAAACCTACATGAGCTAGATCATCCAGGCCGCACATGGTCAAGGCACGTAGCGGATATAGGCTTAAGTGGCAATGCCGATTAGCAGGCTAATAGGACCGATTCTATGCTAATTCTTTGCCTGAAAATTACATAAATGCCACCAAGACCCATTAGGGAGACGTGCAACATGATTGGACTAGGATTAGCATGGCTACCTAGAACACCGAAAATCTCATCGAGTTTACTGTTAGACAGCAAGGACGCTGGAAAGAGCTTGAGGTATAAGATAAAAAGTAAGATAGATTGGTTTTTGACGGGTGGATCTCTCGATCGGTTGTGGTCTGGATCTCTCGATCGGTTGTGATGGTCTCATTTGAACAGTGAGGGTAGTTTTATTCAACACAAAATCTATACGTTTCCCACGAGATCGAATGGTTTTTCAAAGGAAAATAATTGGGGGCTCGGGCTTGCTAAAACCGGCAAAGGAGTCTGCTCAAACTAGCCTGGTCTGAATTTTATTCTCAGTTCGCCAAGTCTGTCCAACCGCATTATATGATATATGCTAACTAGTTCATGTGTTGGTCCTAATCACAAAAGAATATGGAAAAGTAGAATTCCTGAGGAAGTGATTTTTTTTATGGCTTATAGCAATGCAATCTTAATCTTAACCAAGGATAACCTAAAAAAGAGAAGCTGGAGTGGTGATCCTTCATGTGCTTTTTGTGACTGCAATGAATCTATATCCTATTTATTTTTTCAATGCCCTGTTACTAAAGTCATTTGGATGGTAATTGCTATATGTCTAGGGGCTCACAACATTCCCTCTGATTTTGACCAATCTTGGAAATGGCTGGATGTTTTGGCTGCCATCTGGCAATAAGTTTCATGGTTGGGGTATAGGGGCTATTTGTTGGGCTATTTGGAAATGTAGTTTCTGTTGGATATTTAGTCATTTTACACCATGAATTAATCCATAAATGTGATAAGCAAAATACTAACGCTAGTATGATGCGTGCGACAGCCTCATAATCACTACTGCTACTGCTACTCTTTAACATAATCAAAATAACAGTAGCAATGAAATAAAGCATAAACAGGGATCTTAGTTTATATCCTAGCGTGCTACTGCCGGTACCCGCGGCCAGTACAGCACCATTGTT
>CM041644.1:24917629-24978633 GCA_023333625.1 Bothriochloa decipiens
AAGCTCGAACGGTTGAGTGGAGGCGGCTGGTCGGGAGGGAACAAAACATAACCCTAGTCTCCGACAGAAGCCCCTTATATAGGAGGCGCCCCTGTCGGGAGACCGTTGGATCGGCTGGAGCGGCGGCTAGGGTTTGCCTCGGCCGGATGGGCCGAGTGGCAAGTCTCCGACAGAAGCCCCTTATATAGGAGGCGCCCTTGTCGGGAGACCGTTGGATCGGCTGGAGCGGCAGCTAGGGTTTGCCTCGGCCGGATGGGCCGAGTGGCAAAACAAAGGCCTAGAGCTAGCCAGCCCAAAGCCCACGGCCTCAGGCCAGGCCAGGCCAGCCCAGCCCACGCCCACGCGCGTCGCGACGTGCGTGGGCGGCTCGGCTCGGCGGCGGCGGCGCGCGTGTGGGTCCCAGGTTCTCCTCCTCAATCAGCTTATGTGGGCATCCCAAAGCTCACTATTTAAGTTGAGTGTCCTCTAGGTAATTAGTCAAGTTGGTACTAATCACCTTTCCACTTGATTACACAGTTGTGGGCCTTTGAGGTTTTCTGACTATTTAGAATAAATAATGGGGTTGGCCCAATTATCCTAACAGTTTCATGGTTAGGGTACAGGGGCTATTTGTTGGGCTATTTGGAAATGTAGGAACAAGGCTGCTTTTGACCGAAAGTTGATAAGAAACCCGTTGGAAATAATATGTCATATTCACTCTTTGATGATATATTGGTCAGGATTATATGGTGACATTGACAAAAAAAAAAGAACAAATGGAGGATGGCGCAAATTTGATGCTACATCTTGCTCAGGAGCTACTGGCAGCTCAAACTTCAAGGCAGGCTACGCGCCTACTTCTCCAAGGTGAAAATGCTGCTGAATCTGAAGACGATCAGAACCAAGAACGAAGAAACAAAAAGCTTCGAGAAGTGGCCCATAACAAGCTAGAAGTGGTGTGAAGAACTGGGTTACTGTTTGTATCGCTCTTTTTGGGAACATGTAATAAGTTGGCTCGATGTCCTTTATCTGAACCTGGCTGTAGTGTTAAAAATCCTGGCTAGTCTTGTTAGACTGATCTTTTGGTGGAAAGCGTAGCAAGGTGTTGCTGATAGCTGTTTAGTAGTTGTTGAGGCGTCGGTCTAGCATCTCCTAATGGTTCTTCTATCTCTGTTTGCTTATCTGTAAACTCTACAAACTTGCTGTGTATTTCCGTTGATTAATGGAAATGGGTTCTCCCGTTTGGAAAAATAAAAAGTCTGTCCAACCGGTCTGGACCATTTTTTCTGTCTTTTTTTTCATATGATTTTCTGGTCCCATCTTCTTAACTTTCCAATCATATTTAGGCTCATAATATTCAATAGAGCAAGAACCGTTAAGGCGTTGCCATTTGTAGCAAACAGAGACAAGTGATCCTACACTGAAAATTATAAGGTGATCATATGTTTTCACGCCACCACCAGTTCCAAACAGAGACGCCGTGTGCGCAGTCAGATGCTGGGATGCTTCGCTACAGATGCTACAAAACCTCGTGAATACTGACCGCAGGAACGAACACACACTCACAGGTCTGCCTACCTACGGGCGCCCGGCCAAGGTTTTGCCCGTGGGCTTAGTGGCGGCCGACAGGACGGGGCAGGTGCGGTGCACTGGCACTGGATGAACACGTATTCGTGGACCTGGCGGATGAGGACACGCCGGCACGGGGCTAAACAATCCACGTCGACGAAGAGAGGCAGAGGCGCCGGGCATCTCCCAACAGGCATTCCGACTTCTGATCGAGCAAGTGGACGTGTGGTGTGCTCGCAAAACCATGAGGACGGTTTGTCGACCCTGCCCATGCTCCCTCCAGCAACTTGAAGTAAAATTATTCAGGTTCAGGCTCCATGCTCATGGCCGCTGCTGATTCAAGGTTCAGACGTTGCTTTTAGAGATCGAAAAGATTCTTCCACATGTATACTGCAAAGCACTCAAGTGCACTAGTACAAAATTTGGATAAAATCAGATCAGATAAATAAAAACGTGACGAATTTCATATCATTACAGCTAGTTGCCGATAAGAAAGAAGGACAGGATTATTCCTGCCACGTAGGATAAGCATACGTGCTCGATACCCACAGCCACGCAGCTTTGACTGTTCACGACTCTGAAGATATCCACCATCCGGTTCAACAACCCTACTTGGATCTACCGGAAGTTACGTCGAATGGAACGCACACGAATTGACGAATAACGACCAACCGATATCCAAAACCCATCGTCCAGCAGCAAGCAGTTGACGCTAGTTGACCTTCCTGCAGGCGAGCCTGACCTCGCCTTGCGCCCCCGTGAGCGGGCTGATGGCGCCCATCCTCACCATCGCCTTGGCGAAGTCGGCGGCGAACATGGCTGCGTTGCCGCTGTACTTCCTCACCAGCGCGTCCTGCGAGCCGCCGCTGAAGAGCTCCTGGTCCGAGTGGAACAGCCCTCGCCTGGCCATCAGGTTCTGGTAGTAGGCGTTGTCGAACGCCTCGGGGCTCTGCACGTCGATGGGCGCCAGCGCGGCGTCGCCGCCAGACTGCGGGCACGTCTGCTGCCGGAGCGACGCGAACGTGGCGTTGATGTTGGCGTCGTTGTAGATGCGGTCGCGGAACGTGGCGCACCGGGCCTGCCCGACGGTGTGCGCGCCCGACAGCGCCGTCATGTCGCGCGCCGACAGGCCCTTGTTGCCGAACATGGTGACCAGGGTGGCGAGGCTGGACCCGGGCCCCGGGAGGTTGGCGTTCGTGTCGCTCTGGCTCGCCGTCCGCGCGTCGCGGCGGCCGAGGTACACCGTCCACGTCGGCCCGCCGAGCTGCATTATATATTGTGGATGCATCAGGTCGCGTCAGTAGCTTGTAAAGCGCATTGCGTCATGCATAACACGGCAGCTGGCTGGGATGAAATGAAACGCGCTGCGACATACGAGGTTGACGGCGTCCCGGGCAGCGAGGGCGAGGATGTCGGCGCAGGAGACGGTGGCGTTGCAGGACGCCTCTACCTGGGTCTTGATGGCGTCGATGACTTCGTAGCCGCGCACAGAGTTGGCATTGGGCCCGGCGTTCTTCTCGCCGGTGAAGCTCGCCGTGTCGTCCAGAAGAATGGACGCGTCACATCCCTGCAACGTCACCGAACCATCAGTAATGACGCTTAGATACATTGTACATATATACGGAGTACAGTGCAGGCATCGATCAGAAACAGGTGACAGATTGAAATGCAATCAATGTTGATGTTGCCCCACACGTACATTGACGAAGCAGTCGTGGAAGAACATGCGGAGGATGGAGGTGCCCATGCGCTTCTCCGCCGTCACGGCCGACGCCATCCCGGCCCGCACGATGCTCTGCACGTTCGGGCACTTCTTGCTGTAGAAGCTCGTGGATAGTACGCCGGCGGCAGCACCGCCGGCCAGCATCAGGGGAGACAGCACCGCAGCCACCGTGAGCAAGCACCTTATTACCGATGATGCGCTCCCCGCCATGGCTAAGAAGCTAACCGACGATTGACCAGTGGATGTGGATCGAGACTTGCAAATACAAGTTGTTACGCTGCAAGCTTGCTGGTGAGCAGCTAGCAGTGATGCAACTAGATGATTATAGACCAATGGTTGATGAATGGTTGATGAGAAGGAACAAGGACGAGGACGGGTATATATAGTGTGTTGTGGCTCCAGTTTGGTGCTTGCATTGCATTGGCCGGTTCGGCACATATGGGCGAGCGCGCGCTGGATTAGTTGACTAATGCGCACGGCGTAGGCTGGCGAGAAGGTGACGGTGGGCAGATTAGGGTTGGACTGTAGTCCGTATTGCTGCTGCAAACTAGTAAAAAAAAGCAAATTTGTCCTACAAAATAAAAATTAATCATAAGATCAGATCGTTGTAGACGACGCTGGTTTGGTGTGCGCGCATGTTCCAGCAATCATCGTCTTTGTGAAACTGCAACTTGCTACCCTGAGCAGTGCAGAGTACAATGGAGTAGTTGTCTGGTTGACGAGATTCAGGGTATACGCTCATGTTGACTATTGGATGAGATGCCAGCATATTGTTTAGTTTCGAGTGTGCAGAGCCAAATTCGCAATAAAGCGCTTTTCCTCCATGTATAGCGTTAGTATTGTACATGTCAGGTGACCTCATCAGTGTAATGATGTGACTAAGTGATGAGAAAACTTAGCCAATTAAATAAATTTAAAACTTTACAGAACTCTGCGACTTCGCCAAATGCTGCCTAGCTTTTCCTAGCTACCTCATCTTTTTACTTCAAAGAATGGTTAATATCGAGTGATGAGCAAATCTACTGTAAGTCTGTAACTGATCAACTTGTCTAGTTGGTGCATCCCAAATCTTGAATACTATACTACTATATACTAATATTGAGCTTGAGTTAGGCATGAAACGAACGCGAGCCACCAAAGAGCGTGTAGGTACGTCCAATCTGAGCCGGACTTTGCACATGTTCCGAGGTACAATCGTAGCTCTCTGAAAGTCCTGCTCCAGCCTATCATCAAGGCTTGCATTGCATATGATCTGTTTATAGAACCTCAATCAGGAATATGCTTACTAACCTAACCGTAGTAATATAATACTACAACGTTTCGCTGCTGCTGAGTTGTTAGTTTGGTACGCTTGTCAGTACTAAGCGGTATGCCCACGCAACTTGCTCGCAAAAATACGGTGGCATATTTGCGTTTGATAATTAAGAGCACTTCCGATAGGAAGCATAGATCTCGGTTCAAATAGGACTGTCAATTTAGTAGACTCGATCTAACTAGCAAGGTGACATGTGCAAATATTAGCTAGCTTTTTATCGGCATCATCTGTGTTCTTTTACTATACTAATTAATTTTTTTGGAAAACAAATTAATTATATTAGTATTTAACTACATACAGTTACTGTTGCTCATCACGTGTAATTCTCAGATTGTTTTCAAGTAACTAGTATGGATTTTTTTTTCTAGTACATCTTGCTATGAGTTCGGGTTTGGTTGGATTCATGTGATAGCTTTGCATGTTTCACACAAATTTTCTCTCTTTTATTTGTGTGATTTGTCCCTGTCAATTACTTGTGTGAGGGAAGGCCATGAATCACACAAATTTTGTTTTGGCTTTGATTTGTATGATTTGACCCAACAAATTGCTAAAAATGACGGAATGGGCCAAACCACTCAAGTTTCAAATAGACAGACTCCAAAAAAATGATGAAGGCTCTAGAACATCTCTGTCCACTCGTTCACAGATGCCATTTTCGTCGCCTTTGGCTTCCACATTCACGGTCCTGTTCACTCATTGCCATCACTGCCATTGAGGTTTTGTGCGGAGCGCCATAGCCCACTTCTTCTTCCTCCTCCTTCCTTCCCCATTCCCTCGCTGAGCGACTGTGGTGCATGGGAGCCTAGGCACCGAATACGTGCTTTGAGAACATGAGATGCTCTGATTTGCTCAGGGAGGCCTGGATCTAGGTGTGTGGACAAGGAGGTCGCCATGGACCTGACCCCCAAGGAGCGGGGCTACGGGCGTCGAGTTGGGCCCTGATGTGGCCGCAGATGGGGCTGCCGCCTGTCGAGCCAACCCCTGATGTGGCGGGAAAGGGGGCTACAAGTGTAGAGTTGGTCACTCAAGTTGTCACGATGGAGAATGTGTGTGCTTTGCGGTGGCTGAAGAGCTGGGCATGGCGCCATGGCCTGGTGCAGTGGAGAGGAGCTAGAGCGTGCTCGCGAGGATGCCCAGGTTGCGGCAAGGGGTGGTTGAGGTCGGACTAACACACTAACATTTGGTAGGGGTAGTTTTATCATTTCGCATTCACATTGGTTTTCACACCCAAACTTCAATGTGCAATTATTTGTGGAATGTAGGGAGCATTTAGTCTCCGAATACCAAATAGTGTTGTCCATATAAATATATTAAGCAACCTTGGAGGGGGGCACATGCCCCTTCCCACCCTCCCCTATCTTTGCCCTTCCATGTTTGATCCATCCAAACTCTTAGCATGTCTTGCCACCAGAGAGATAGGAAAATGACACCAAAATAGAGAAGTCATGCCACTCCATCCAAGACGAACCTTTGCTGCGGAAAAAAGTTGGTAATACATTCTGTTCTCGTAATTGAACAAACAAAATTAAACATAACTTATTAAACAAAAAGACATAACAACATGAAGCATAATTTTTGTTTGGCAATTGCATGCTCTTATATGCTCAGATAAAAAGTTGTTCTAAAAAAGCTGAAGGGGGAACATGATTTTAGTATCATTTATAATTTTTCATAATTTCACTTTCTTTGTTATATTTATACGAGGTCCGTGCATTTTGTGGATGCTATCCAAAAATATGTGTGTCCACAAGTTCACGTCCACTCAAAATTATGGTTTAGTAAAAATAAAGGTCTATAATAAAATTCCAAAAAACAATAATTTCATAAAACCATGATTTCAAAAAATACTCATTGCATCCAAACACCTATATAGAGGTTTGGAAAATCAAAGTATTTTGTAGACGACATTTGTCTTGTATTTTTTAAAAAAAATAAAAATTGAGAAAAATAACATCTAATTTAAAACGGTGTTGTATTTTTTGGTACTGAAAATACTTGATATACAAGTGTTTGCACATCCTTCATTGCTAGAGTTTGTTTTCTTTGCAAGTCGATTCTTCTGACATCTCTCTAGCAGACTAAATTTATGAAACAAACATTTATCTTATCATTAACCATTCTCTTCCTCGACAACGCTAAGTTTGTTTTCTTTGCAAGGTTGATTTGTCTATCACCTCTCTAGCAGGCCAAATTTATGAAACGAACATTTTCCTTTTTATTTAGTGTTACACACTTGAAGCTCCTTTGTGAAAAGAAAACCTCCAGTTCCTGTTCACATTACCTGCAAGAAAGATCATAGTAATATCTTAGCAAATTTTCGCTAGAGCTATCTTAGCAAATTTTCGCTAGTAGAGCGTGAAGAGAGGTAACAAATACTACGTCACAAACGAATTACCGCAGCGACCTAGACAAAAATTATAGAGTTGAGGTGATATATATGCCAACAAAGAAACCTAGGTAAAATCCGGCCATAGATTGATCTTTAATCACTCGTAGTTTTATTTGACTCTTGTCCTTTATTTGTTCGTTTCAGCCGCTACAACAGATAAGAGCTTTTTTCTGTCATGATGAAGCTTGTTAACAAGAGACATCGAAAAAAAAGGCTCTATTGCTCACAGGTGATACACTTGAAAAGATGGTTTCAATGCTAATAGGAAGAAAAAAAAATCTTCTCCATGTGGATCCGGGGTGAACATGCAGCATTTTAAGTACGATTATCTCAATTATTTCCACTTTTGTATAGTTGTATATCATGCCTAGGAAACTAAGATACGGTTGAGAGCTCTGTTTCGGAATAACTCAGAAGACTCCCATCCGTCGCCGTTCTTGCTCCATCCCTAAACGTAACCATTCTTAGTTCACCTTCCGGCAGTTCAATCTGACCTCCGTGGGCGTTCCGGCCGCCGGCGCAAGGCCGCCCATCTTGACCATCGCCTTCGTGAAGTCATTGGCGAACATGTGGGCATTGCCGCTGTACTTCCTCACCAGCGCGTCCAGTGGCCCGCCGTTGAAGAGCTCCTGATCCGAGTGCAGCAGCCCCCGCCGCGCCACCAGGTCCGTGTAGTAGGCGTTGTCGAACGCGTCGGGCGTCTGGTCGTCGAACGGCGCGAGGTTTCCGTCGCCGCCGGTCTGCGGGCACGTCTGCTGCCGCACCGCCGCGAAGGTTGCGTTGATGTTGGGCTCACCGTAGATGCGCCCTCGGAAGAAGACGCACCGCGCCCGCCCCACGGTGTGCGCGCCGGAGAGCGCCGTCATGTCGCGCGCCGACAGCCCCTTGGCCGCGAACGCGGACACGAGGGACGCCGCGCTGGAGCCCGGGCCCGGGAGGTTGGCGTTGGCTGCGCTCTGGCTCGCCGTGCGCGCGTCCGTCCGGCCGAGCTGCACGTTCCATGTTGGGCCTCCCAGCTGCGTTGCGTTGCATTTGCATGCAGAGATCAGCGTCAATTGGAAACACGTGCAGTGCTGGACACTGGAAACACTGCATTAGCAATAGACGAACTGACCAAGCTTACGGCGTCACGGGACGCCAAGGCGACGATGTCGGCGCACGACACGGTGGCCTTGCAGGCTGCTTCGACCTGCATCTTGATGGCGTCGATCACCTCATACCCGCGGACGGAGTTGACGTTGGCGCCGGCGTTCTTCTCGCCGGTGAACGTCGGCGTGTCATCCAGGAGGATGGACGCGTAACATCCCTGATGTTCGCGCACACACACACATGTCAGTGCCTCATCAGTGTACTGCACACTTATGTCTGATGAGTGGCAACCTAGGCTAACAGGATGAACATCATTAGGATACTAAATGCATGTGACCGACATTGATGAAGCAGTCGTGGAAGAAGAGGCGGATGATCGACGCGCCCATCCGGGGCTCCTTGGCGACTGCCTGCGCCATAACCGACCGCACGATGGTGGCCACGCCGGGGCACGACTTGGCGTAGAACTTGGTGGAGAGCTTCCCGTCGCACGGAAGAAGCAGGCAGAGCAGAGTAAGAAGAGCAACACTTCTCGCCGACGACGTGCCCATTTCTGGCTCAGCCACTACTGAAGCAGAGCAAGAAGTGACAGTGGCCATTTCTGTGTATTTACAGCGCTGCTGGACCGAAACAATATTTATCACAGAGTATTGCGCATAAACAAATAAATAACTAATACATATTTATTGTGGAAGCTCTACACAGGGACACGTCAACTGGTGAACACCAAGTCTAGTACTCATCACGATAGCTTTCATTCTAACCTTCATCTGTTATCCATCCGGGATTTTCTAAAATTAAAAAAATAAAGCAAGGGTAAGTACACAACCGTACTCAACAAGCATAACATGGGTTAATGAGGCTCAATAAAGCTGACACTGTTTGACTACATTTAGCTTTTATAAGTTACTCATATTGAAGCATAGCATCAAGGTAGTGAAAATTTCCATATACTCATGATCAAGATAACATTAACGAATGTGTAGCAAAAACGACATTAAGATGAACACATTAACAATTTGAGAACCATTATCTTTAATGTAAATGTGTCAAGGCCGCCCTGACCGTGGGCACGGATAATATATTGATTTAAACTCTAATCAGAGGTGTACACTTTCACTGTGAGTCATGTTTTGCAACCGAGTGGATTTATAACTTTAAAATCACTGCAAAACATATAAAGCCTCCTATAGGTTCTCCTAACCAATCAGAGATGCGAAAAAACGTTAAGTATAGGAACCCCTCTTCCAACATGGCACAAACCTTCTCGGCTATACACATAAGGACAGAGGCTGTCCTAGACCCAACTTTCAGACCACTAACCAGCTAGAAAAGGGCCTACAATTGACTAGAGCCAGAGCCATATAGCCCTCACAACTGTACGGATTATCCATGATAAATCACTTACAGACAAGAATTCAAGTTTGTTAAAAGTCATCGTTTTCGTTGATAGCATAACACACATCAAGTTATAAGATCATGACCATTAGAGCCCTAGCATCATAACTACCTAATGTAACCCAAAAGGTTCAAGAAATCAGGATATCAAAGTTAGTTATAACCTCTAGGTCATCAAGGAAACACATGCATATGAATTACAATTTATGATGTATAGGTAACAAGAAAGATCCATGCTATACTTGCCTTGACTCATAAAGTCTTGCTGGTCCTGCTGATCCTAAAAGTAGCCTTGCTCAATAAAAACCTCACCGTCTGTACTCGACATTAACAATCAACACCAGACAATCCAATCGAGCATACATACACGAAGCAAACAAGAGTTATTAGAGGAACAGTACATCAATCTCATCAAAATAGAATAGAAAGTTTATAAAATAATTCTACATGCTTCTACGATCACCCAGATGTCAAGTTCACCGAAAACGAAGTTATAACGGCGAAGATATGAATTTTCAAAGATTTCCTATACATAAATAAATACATCAAATATAAACTAAAAATATAAAGTCTCCAAAATATCCCAACAGTGGCATCACTGCGTAGATTACAAAATTATGAATCTAACAGGATTTAAAAATACCAAAACGGAGTTAAAACGTGAAAGTTATAAGCTTTTGAAAATAATGGCAAAACTGTAAATAGAGGAAAACGTATTTTGAAACTGTGAAAAGAAAATACGTTTTCCAGAGAAGGAAACGTATTCTGGAAGCTGTTACAAGGAAAATACACTTTCCAGTGGACAAAGCATATTATGGATCTGTTAAACAGAAAATACGCTTTCCAGTGGAGAAAACGTATTCTGTCAAGGCCGCCAAGGGCTCTTAACATAATATACCAAAACCCAGGGGGTTTTTAGCAAAACTGCCAGCCAAAAGGTTACGGGTGAACCAGACCCGTTAGATCTGAGATAGACGGCTCAGATCAGTTTAGGCACTCGGCCTCACCGGGGACGACGACCGACACGGCGGCTGCATCGCCGGCGACGAGAAAACTCGCTGGAGAAAGTGAACCGGTCGACTCCGGCCACCGTTAGCAACAAGACCTGTACCACTCGAGAGAGGAGCTCACGCCGCGCTCACCTAGCAGGAAGATGGAGGCCAAGGGGTGTCGGGGTCGGTGAGAAGCTCGGCGCGACGGACGGGTTAAGAAAAATTGAGGCGGAAGAACAACACCAAGGTGCTCAGGAGGTCGAGACGAAGCTTGCCAGCTAGCTTATGACAAAAATGACCCGTCGGTGGCGGCCAATTTCGAGCTCCCGTGAAACCCGTCAATGGCGGCTAGGGTTTCGCGTGGCGGCTGCTGCGTGAGGCGAAGGCGGCGGCCGATAGGGTTTCGAGTAGGGGTCGCGGACGCGGTTAAAGGCTTAAATAGCCTGGGGGCAAGGTGGTGTGACCGAGCGTGGACGTCCGGTGCGGGTCGGACTCGGGCTCTCGACTCGGTGTCCCTGTCGGAGGAAGACGAAGGTGGCGCGGTCCCTACTTGTCAGCCAGAGCAAGAGAGGGGAGGCGGATGGGGTCGGCGCTGCGTGCGGCGTCTTGATGGGCTTCGGCCTACGGCCCAAGAAGGAGAGTGGGCAGCATGGCAGCGGCTCCATGCTGGGCCAGAAGGTGAAGCGGGCCACGCAGAGGGGAAAAGGAAGCAGGTCTTCGGTTGGATCGGGCTAAAAAGCAGGAAGGGAGGAGGAGGGAAAAAGAAATACTTTTCTTTTATTCAAACCTCATTTCAAATGCAATTTCAAATGTATTTTGAAATCCAATTCAAATTTAAACACCACAACAAGAAAATATGCACCAGCATGAATGCTCAAGCATGTTTCTACCATGATATTTCTTTATTTTTATTAAAACATTTATTTTGCCTATTTTAATTTCTCACCAAAAATCATTTTGACTATTTTTAAAAACTTGAAAATTTGGGATATTACAATTCTACCCCCTTAAGAGAATCTCGTCCTCGAGATCGGATTTTGCTTACTCAAACAACTGCGGATAAGCTGCCCTTAGTGCATCCTCAGTCTCCCAAGTTGCCTTAGCCTCGGCGTAGCGATTCCACTGCACCTTGCACATCTTGATTACTCGACTTCGGATAACCTTTTCAGCGGCATCAAAGATCCTTACTAGAAACTCTTCATACGTGAGATCATCCTTAACAGTAAATTCCTCCAAAGGTAAATGTTCCTTCTCAGGTACACACAAACACTTCTTAAGTTGAGACACATGGAACACATCATGCACACCCGCTAAACTCTCAGGCAACTCCAACTGATAAGCCACTTCCCCACATCTCTTTAAAACTTTAAATGGACCAACATACCTTGGTGCAAGTTTCCCTTTCTGGTTAAACCTCTTCACACTCCTCATAGGAGACACCTTCAAGTACACATAATCACCTTCCTTGAATGTCAATTCTCTCCTCCGGGTATCTGCATAACTCTTCTGGCGAGATTGTGCTACCCTCAAGTTCTCCCTAATCACCCATACCTATTCTTTCATGGTTCTCAGAATGCCTGTCCCAAACAATTGACTTTCTCCAGTCTAGTTCCAAAACAATGGCGTCCTGCACTTACGCCCATACAGAGCTTCAAATGGTGCCATCTTGAGACTCTGTTGATAACTGTTGTTGTATGAGAACTCTGATAACACAAATTCTTATCCCAACTTGTACCATATTGCAATGCACAAGCTCTCAACATGTCCTCTAAGATCTGATTAAGCCTCTCAGTCTGACCATCAGTCTGTGGGTGATATGCTGTACTAAAGTTTAACTTTGTTCCCAAAGAACTATGCACCGCTTTCAAAAAATAAGATGTGAATTGAGTACCTCTATCAGACATGATCTTCTTTGGAACACCATGCAAACACAAGATTCTTTCCATGTACAGTGTAGCCAACTGAGGTCTAGTATAGGTGGTCTTCACCGGCAAAAAGTGAGCTACCTTAGTCAGTCGATCAATTATTACCCAGATAGAATCATAGTCCCTCTTAGTACGAGGTAAACCTATTATAAAGTCCATACCGACCTCTTCCCACTTCCACTCAGGTATCTTCATCGGTTGCAATAAACCAGCTGGTCTCTGATGTTCAGCTTTCACATGTTGACAAGTATCACATAACGCAACGTACTCTGCCATGTCCCTCTTCAAACCAATCTATCGGTACTTTTCCTTGAGATCCATGTACATCTTAGTACTTCTAGGATGGATAGAATAAGCTGACTCATGTGCCTCATGCAGAATTATCTGACGAAGAGCTTTGACCTCCGGAACACATATCATGTTTCCATACCACAAGGTACCCTCTTCATCAATGCAGAAACTGGGTGCTTTCCCTTCTGCTAACTTCTTCACTATATACTTTAGATCCTCATCTTCCAGCTAACCCTTGCGAATCTCTTCTTCTAAGGTTGGTGTCACCTCTATCTCCATAGCATTAGTAACAAGGGTGAGATTCAAATGAGCAAACTCTACACACAACTGGTCAAATTCAGGTGTCGCCTGAAGTTCATTAGCATGCTTCTTTCTACTAAGTGCATCGGCCATGACATTTTCCTTGCTAGGTGGTAATACATATAAAAATCATAATCATTTAACAGTTTCAACCAACGACGTTGTCTCATGTTCAAGTCAGACTGAGTAAAGATGTACTTCAAGCTCTTGCGGTTAGTGAAGATATCCGTCTTGTGCCCAATCAGATAGTGTCGCCAAATCTTCAGAGCATGAACCACAGCTGCTAGTTCTAGATCATAAGTAGGATAATTAAGCTCATGTTTCCCCAACTGCCTTGAAGCATAAGCAACAACTCTACCTTCTTGCATAAGAACACATCCCAATCCCAAACGAGATGCATCACAATAGATGGAGAACTTCTTGCTTAGATCTGGCAATATCAACACTAGAGCTGTTGTCAATCTCTTCTTGAATCCTTTAAAACTAGCTTGACACTTGTCAGACCACACAAACTTGGCGTTCTTCTCTAGTAATGCTATCAATGGCTTTGCAATCTTTGAGAATCCTTCAATGAATCTCCTATAATAACCAGCCAACCCAAGAAAACTGTGAATCTCACTGACATCGGTAGGTGGCTTCCAATCTAACACATCTTTCACCTTGCTTGGATCAACTGCTATCCCACCATTAGAAATGTCGGTGTTTTGACCCTCGAGGGGTTAACACCAACGAGTAATATTGTAATTGCATGCTCCCTAATCCGGTGGGTGATGCAAGAAGGACACAATGATCTATCCTGGTTCGGGCAAAGAAGGCCCTACGTCCAGCGGGGGGAGGATAGTTCGTGTTATCTTGCACTGAAGTGCTAGTACAGGGGAAAATACAAGCAGATGTGAGGAGTGTGAGGTGGGGCTTTGGCGGTCGGATGCCTAGCTCTCGACCTTACACAAGCTCACGATGTCGTTCTGTGATCTAAAGCCTTAGCTATGCTCTAGATCCTCCTGTTCGGGTTCGGTCCTTTTTCTAACGTCCTGGCATCTCCTTTTATAGATGAAGGAGGGGCACAGGGGTACATGTGATTCGAGTTTGCATGGCGAATGATGTACGACGTTGAGGCTGATCACGTTGGTGCCGCTGTAGTGATGTACGTCTGTATGGGAGGCCCTGCAGCCGTCGCGTTAGGAGTTGTTGAAGTTCCGCTCGAGGGTTCGTTGATGAAGTCGAGGGGCGACGGTCGAAGGTCTTGGCTGGAGTCGAGGAGGGTCGTGCCGAGGAGGTCGAACCTCACCGGATAAGGCCGAATCCCAGAAAATGCGGGAAACGTGCTGGTTTATACGTCTCGAGGTGGTACTGGACGTGGCACAGTGCTCGGTATGGCGCTACAGCGTAGTACGATCCGCAGAATTTCGGGGCATGGGCGGTAAAGCAGATTTGACCGCCACGCCTGTAACTGTTACCGTAACTATGGCCATACGGTTAGGCGGGGGTAGGTAGATTGCATTAAATGCGCCCGGATCCGTACGGGAGAGTTGGTAGCCGAGGGGTGCATTGTCCTCGAGGACCGCCCATTCGCCCGGATGAAATTCCGTCCTCGAGGGAAGGCTCGTTCGCCGGGCGAAGTTCCGTCTTCGAGGGCCGGCTCGTTCGCCGGGCGGAGTTCCGTCCTCGAGGGGTCGCCCGAGTTGTAACCTCCCGTGTACAGTACCAGTCCGTTCGGTAACCTCTCGAGTGTACAGTACCAGTCCGTTTGGTAGCCTTTCGAGTGTACAGTACCAGTCCATTTGGTAGCCTCTCGAGCAGGCTTTGGCTTTGGGCCGTTGTCGTCCGTTCGTGGGTTAGTCCGATATGTCTCAGCCTACGGGCCTTCGTACGTTAGCGCGGGAGGTTATTGGAGGGTTAGTGTTGCTAATTTTACGGGGTTTAGTTCTGTAAACCAGGGGTTTGGGGTACCCGTTTCCAGGGTATCGACAGTAGCCCCCGAGCCCCTGCGCAAGTGATGACACTCGGGGAGGGGGTCAGGAATTTGGAAATGGGACATGATTCGAATTTTTTCGTGGGGGGTGCGCGAGCGACCCCCGTGGGGTAGCCCACGAGGCCTCGTAGGAGTCGGAAGACTCCTGTGAGGGCTTTATTTGTGTTTGGTTGAAGGGTGCTCGTCCAGTCGGATACAGGCCTGAACTGGAGTCGCAGCGCTTTACCGAGGGGAGCCCCCGGGGGATTTTCGATCCTCTTTCGTCGAGGGGCGCCGGGCTCAGTCGAGCCTCCGAGCCTCGTGTGGCTGGGGCATTTTTGGCCTCGGCATTCATCTCACGAGTCCTTTCGTTTGGACGTGAGGCGAGACGCATTGGACTACCCCCGATAGGGCGAGCCACGAAGTTCTCAGTGAGTTGGTAATGGGAAAATCCAAGCGAGAGCCCGTTCCTCGTTCGATAGAGGTCGGCAGGAGGCCCGGAGGTGGTCTCATTAAAGCAAAACGCAATGGTCCTACGGATACCGATTCCATTCGATAGGTCTCGGCGGCTCGATGCCTCCCTTCGGGGGGATTCCATAAAGTCCGTAGCGTTTTGCCTTGGATGCGTCCAAAGGGGTCTCGAGAGTTCGTTCTTGAGCAGGGCCTCGTGTTGGCTCCCCCTTGGTCACCCCTGACTCGAGTGCTTGAGGGCGGCTGTCGAACCCTGTTCGTGGGGTCAGCCTTTGCTCCTTCGAGGCTTAGGGCCGGAGCCCGATTTTTGGGTGCTCAAGGGCGGCCGTTGAGCCCTCACTCGAGGACCGGCCTTCGCTCCCTTGAGACTTTGAGGTAGGGTCAGAGCCCATTTTCACCTCTCGTGGAAATCTCCGTCGGCGAGTAACCGTTCTTTTTTGGCACTCAAGGGTGGCCGTTAAACCCTCACTCGAGGACCGGCCTTCGCTCCCTCGAGACTTCGAGGCAGGATCGGAGCCCGTTCTTTTTCAATGCTCAAGGGCGGCCGTTAAGCCCTCACTCGAGGACCGGCCTTCGCTCCCTCGAGACTTGAGGCGGGGTCGGAGCCCGTTCTTTTTCGGTGCTCAAGGGCGGCCGTTAAGCCCTCACTCGAGGACCGGCCTTTGCTCCCTCGAGACTTCGAGGCGGGGTCGGAGCCCGTTTTTTTTCGGTGCTCAAGGGAGGCCGTTAAGCCCTCACTCAAGGACCGGCCTTCGCTCCCTCGAGACTTCAAGGCGGGGTCAGAGCCCGTTCTTTTTCGGTGCTCAAGGGCGGCCGTTAAGCCCTCACTCGAGGACCAGCCTTCGCTCCCTCGAGACTTCGAGGCGGGGCCAGAGCCCATTTTACCTTTCGTAGAAAACTCCGTTAGCGAGCGACGGTTCTTTTTTCTTACCGTTGGGCACGCCTTTTGAGGAGAAGGGCTTAGCGGTGCGATCGTGGCGGGCCTGAGCAATGGCTCTTTGCCAGAGGTGTGACGCGTGCATCCGGTGGAGGATCGAGGGGGAACGACCTTTTCCCTGCCGCCGGACTTCGCCCGTTGCTCTTCCCGAGTATAAAAACAGAGGGGGACAGGCGCAGTTCGCCCCTACTTTTGCCATTCTGCCGAGCTCCTGCTTTCCTGCGCGCGTGAGGATAAAAACTTAGAGCGAGAAGTCGCGATTGTGAACCTTCCTAGTCGACCGTCTGCCGAGGTGATTCGTGCTGTTGTTGCCGCCGCCACGCCCACCAAGCAGATCTGTGCTGCCGCTGCCGCCATGGCCCCCGTCCTCCAGCCCGCTGAGCCCTGGCGCCCGTCGACCGTGACGCGGCAAAGGTTGATCAAGCTGGTGAGGGAGGGACTTCTCCGCCCCGTCACCGATTCGAATCGACCGGAGTGGATTGCGCCGCCCAGGGACCACCAAGAGCCAAACCCGCCAGAGGGCTACGTGGTGAGCTTCCTCAAGTATCATCGGCATGGGTTTGGTGTACCCCCGAGCGAGTTCATGTGGGGGTTGACGAATTTCTACGGCGTCGAGCTCCATCATTTCTCCCCCAACGCCATCTCCAACGCTGCCATCTTCGCGGCCGTCTGCGAGGGCTACCTTGGGATGGCGCCACATTGGGAGCTATGGCTCCACCTTTACAAGGGGGAGTGGTTCGCCTCCCCGGTGGCGCAAGGAGTAAGGCGAATCGTCAGAGCGGGGTGCCTCAACTTTGCGTTGAAGACCGGGAGGTCGGAGGAGCCACGCGAGTACATCCCCACCGGGTTGACGTCCAACCACTCCCGGTGGGACGAGCAGTGGTTCTACCTTCGCAACGATGGCGGCTACCTCCCACCGTACACCGGGCGGCTTATCGCCGAGCGTCCATACAACTGGCCGCACGGTGTCGCGGGGGATCTTCAGCGTCGACTTCATCCCCTCGTCGTCGCGATAAGGACCCTTTGAGAGGCGGGCCTGATGGCAGGTGTAGTGGTCTCGGCCTTCCACAGTCGACGGGTGCTCTCTCTGATGGAGCGCCCATTGCGGTTGGACGAGATGCTCCCCTCGGCGGCGCCCGAGGTTCTCAAGAGGTGTCGGATGCCCGACGAGAAGCCATCCGCCACGGATGTCATCGCGTGGGTGAAGGGTATGGTGGCTGGCTAGTTCAGGGTGGAAGATGTCAACCGCCTCCCCATGCCGGAGGAGGGTTGCCTCGACCTGGTGAGTATCCCGACCCGGGCCTTTCGTGTTTTCGTTCCCCCACCCTCTCCCTTGTCCCTGTGACTAAACGTCTTTTGTGTAGGGGAGAATCGACTATCGGAGATCGAGGCCCCCGCTGAGGGAGGACGCTCTCGATCGTCAAGTAAGACGCTTCACCGCCCAGCAAGAGAAGCGGAGTAAGGACGAAGAGGAGAGAAAGAAAGCAAAGAAGCTCCGGGAGCGCGAAAAGCTTGCGAAGCGCCGCGCTGAGCAGAGGCGCGACGGGCTCCCGGAGGAGGAGTCTCCCTCGTCCGAGGGAGATGAAGATGATGATGATGACGATGATGACGTCGAGGGGGTGGAGGGCCGCCTCGACCGCATTTTGTCAGGTTCCTCCCAAGCTGACCGCCCCTTCGTGCAGGAGGAAGTGGCAGAGCAGCACGCCCCCCAGCCGGTGGCGTCGGCCTCGGAGCGTCGGCGTGGAAAAAGGGGGCCGAGGCCTCGCCTCGAGGAGGTTCACCCCCCTCACGTCGTACTTGAGGCGGGACCCCACCCACTTCGGTCTGGGAAACCCGGTCCCGGTCGTCGGCGCGGGCGGAGCAGAGCCGTGCCCAGGAGGCTCCGTCGAGGTAGGGAGGCGCGGCGACCCTACCGACGGCCCCGAGCAGCCTCAGCCCCGGGAAGAGCTCGGCTTCGGGAGGGTCTCAAAATCTGCTGGCGGTTCGAGGGGGACCCAAAAGGCCTCTATCCCCTTCGGGTAAGTGTCATTGTTTCACTTTCTCTTTGTTGCGTCTTGCTTGTGCCGTTTAATAGACTTTTTGCCGTTCTGCTTCCTATCTAGGCCCAAACACCAAATCGAGGAGGCCTCTCTTGCGCCGACTAAGCGGCTCAAGATGGATGCAGCCGCGAAGATGGAGGCCCCGGTCACAAGTGCGACGTCGAGGCCCTTGGCTCCGTGGGAAGCCAAGTGGTTGTCCTCAGCCCTCGGTGCTATGGCGCGCGGTAGGCTGACGGGTTCCACTCTTGCTGCAGGGTCGAGCGTCTCGGGGGTCGCGGCGGGCGGTGACTCCGAGCCGGGGAGGACGCATGAGGGAGGGAGCGCCTCCTTGACATCATCGCCTGCGGCCCTCGAGCTCGACCCGGCACCAGGGGGTGGTGCCCCGACGCCGGGAGCCTCCACTCCTGGCGGGACGGAGGCCTCGATCCCCGCACCCAAGGCGGGAGCCCCCGAGGGCCACGAGCCGAGAGAGGAGGTAGTCATCATGGACCTCGAGGGTGAGGAGACCATGGGCCTTCCTCCTTCGATGAGAGAGCGGAGGCCCTGGCCGGCGGGTCTACGTGAGCTCGAGGCCCGGAGGGAGCAGGAGCGGGGGGCCCTGCAGGAAGCGGAGCTGCCACGTCCACAGCAGGAGGGGGAGAAGGAGCCGCTAGAGCAGTAGGAGGAGATGGAAACTGGGGGCCAGCCCCAGCATCAGCAGGCGCAGCAGACGCCGCCGGGGGACACGGCGCCGATGGACCCGCCGGCGCAGCAGCCGTCCGAAGCGCCGGAGACAGGGGCGACTTCCGGACTACCCAAGCAATGGGTGTCCGTGATTACCCTGGACGAGCTGCTGGCCGAAGAAGAAACGGCGTCGAAGGCGTCGATGGTCCCGCGGCTGCCGGGCGTGCAGCTGGAGGAGGTCTTGGTACCGAACCCGGCGGGAGATGTGTCGACGGTGGTCCTGCTGGCGCCACAAGTTGTGGTGTTGGGGGAAGCGATGGCCTCGGCACCTCCGCTGCCTCCGAAGGCACCAGAAGCAGCGTCGAGCCAGCCGCCGCAACCATCGACGCAGCAGCCGGAGAAGACGGCGGCTTCTGGCGTGCTGAGGAGGTCGAGTTCCGACCCCGGGCTTAGGGATGCCCGCGCCGCGTCGGAGTTCCACACCCCGGCGGAGTTGGCCATGAGTTACGGCATCTCACGCGATGTGGTGGACGAGGTCGAGTCCTTGGCACGAGCCAAGGTCAAGACGGTCCTTCCGCATTGGGGCAAGGAGCGCATCATACTCCGGGAACTCGGCGACTCCAGCACTCCGGGGATCGAGATGAACGACCTGGCGGAGGTCAAGTGCTGGGAGGAGGCCGAGCGGTCTCGGGCGTGGCTACGGCACTTGCTGAAGCTGGGCGTCGAGCTCGCCGAAGGCCTCGACCGGAACCTCGCGGTGAGTCACTGTGTAGGCCATATGCAGTTTTTTAAGTCCTTTCGTATGAAATACCTCAACCCTCGACTTCTTGTCCCTAGGAGGCATGGAGGCATTCCTACTCCAAGTCGTACTTCCTCCATGAAACGCACAACAGCCGGGAGGAAGTGCTTCGCCAACTTGAAGCCGGCGGCTCTGCGCAGGGCAGGGTGGCCGAGATCGAGGAGGAGCTGAAGCGGACCAGGGAGGAGGCCGCCCAAGCCAAAGAGGAGGCCGCCCGGGCGAAGGAGGACTCCGAGGCCGCTCAAGGGGAAACCGCCCACCTCAAGAAGGAGCTCAAGCGTGCCAAGGAGGAGGCTGATGCGGCCAAGGCCGAAGCGGAGAGGGCCAGGGGTGAGAGCATCCGAGCCCAGGAGCGCGTCGAGCTACTCGTGGGGGAGGCTCAAAGCTCCGTGGAGCGCATCCGCTCGCTCGAGGCCGATTTTGCTGAAGTCTCTGCGGCACGCAACGCCCTCTCCGCCTTGGTCCAGGAGGAGAAGAACCGAGCCACCAGCCTGGACACCCAGCTCGGGGCAATGAAGGCTACCCTCCAGGAGAAGGAGCAGGCCATCATCCTGGCTGGTGGTGCTCTCGAGACCCTTCGCTGCGAGAAGACGGAGGTGACCCAAGCCTTCAAGGAGGCCCAACAGGAGCGGGACGAGGCTCGGGGGGAGTGCGACGCCGTGCCGGGGGACCACAACGCCCTCGAGGTTCGCTGTGCTGGTGAGTTCCTTAATGGATTTTTGATCTTTTTTCTTCCCGTATGGTTTGTCTAATTCTTGCTTTGTGTTTCAGGCCTCGAGTCCGAGCTGCTTGCTACCCAAACCGCCACCAAGGCGCTGCAGGAGAGCCTCGCGGTGGAGGGGGCGCTTCTCGGCCGGCTCCGGGTTGCCCTCAATGGGCTCTGCGCCTCCTGGGAGGTTGGGCCTGTCGAGGGTACTGAAGAAGACATCTCGGGTGCCGGGCTCGTCGACCGGATCTACTACCTTGACGCCACCCTTCGAGATCGCGTGCGGGAGGCGCTTCACACCGGCGTGAAGCGGACGCTTGCAGTGGTCTCTTTCGGCTTTGTCTTTGACATGAATGTCGTGGCCCAAGGCTTCATTCCCGATATCTCGAAGACTGACGCCGAGAATGAGGAGCGATGCCGAGGGCTCATCAATGACGCCGAGAGGCCGGGGGAGCGCTGGCGAGGCTGTTCGAGGACGAAGTCCTCTCCCCTGCGGATGGAGGGTACCACGACGAGGAGGGCGGCGACGGAGCGGGCCTGTAGGGCAAGGCTAGGTGAAGATGCCCATGTAATGAATTAGTTTTTGTAACTTATATTCAATGTGGCTTCGAAAGCCCTTTTTGAACATTAATGCATTTATCGTAATGCAGATAGTTGTTTTACTTTTGAGCCTTCTCTGCTTTCTTTTCACCTGGACTTTGCTTTTTTGACTGAGTTTTCGACGCATGCTTGTATCCCTCGAGGGGGGAGCGAGTGGAGGTACCGTAGCCCGGAGGCGTAGGAGAGCTCCGGCTCGACAGCCCTCGACCCCTAGGGAGTTTGAGGCGTTTTCTACTTAGTCGCGAAGCGTATCGAGGCGTGAGAAAGAAGAGGCGCTCGGGTTTTGATCGCCTGACTTTCGCTTTCTGACTAAGTGTTCGACGCAGACTCGTATCCCTCGAGGAGGGAGCGAGTGGAGGTACCGTAGCCCGGAGGCGTAGGGAAGCTCCGGCTCGACAGCCCTCGACCCCTAGGGAGTTCGAGGCGTTTTTCAACTTAGTTGGAAAGCGAAAGGGAGGCGTGTGAAAAGAAAAGTCGTTCGTATTTTTAGGAACTTAGGGGGCCCCCCGTTAGCCCCCGAGGGAGGCTCGACTCTGGCGAGACAGGGTCAAGGCTACCTCTTGCATGCACAATAACAAGTTTGAACTTATAATCAAAAGTACTCCTTATATTTGTCATGCGGAAATGTACAAAACATGCGAGAATGTACAAGGGCACTGGTGCCCTAAGGGTAGAAACGACATAGCTGTTTGATGTTCCATGCGTTGGTAAGGATTTCGCCTTTGTCGTTAGCGAGCTTGTACGTCCCGGGCTTTAGCACCTTAGCTACGATGTATGGGCCTTCCCATGGCGAGGTCAGCTTGTGACGTCCCTTGTTGTTCTGTCGTCGATGTAGGATGAGGTCTCCGACCTGGAAGTCTCTCGGGTGCACGTGCTTGTCGTGGTAGCGTCGAAGTTTTTGCTGATACCTCGCGGAGTGAATTAGCGCCATGTCTCGAGCCTCCTCGAGCTGGTCGACGGCGTTTGTGAGGGCTTCTTCATTGCTTTGCTCGTTGTACGCCTTTAGTCGAGGGGATCCATACTCGAGGTCAGTGGGGAGGACGGCCTCGGACCCATAGACCAAGAAGAATGGGGTGAAGCCCGTGGCTCGACTAGGTGTTGTCCTTAAGCTCCATAGGACCGACGGCAGCTCTGTGGCCCATTTCTTTCCGTTCTTGCTGAGGCGGTTGAGGATCCTTGGCTTGAGGCCCTACAAAATTATGCCATTGGTGCGCTTGACCTGGCCGTTAGTTCGAGGATGTGCAACCACGGACCAATTCACACGGATGTGATGGCGATCGCAGAAGTCCAAGAACTTCTTGTCGGTGAACTGTGTGCCGTTGTCAGTGATAATGACGTTCGGACCCCGAAGCGATGGATGATGTACGTGAAGAACTCCACTGCCCGTTCGGAGCGGATGTTGCTGATGGGCCAGGCCTCGATCCACTTGGTAAACTTGTCGATGGCAACGAGCAGGTGGGTGTACCCTTTGGTTGTCCTCTTGAGAGGCCCCACAAGATCGAGCCCCCAGACCATGAATGGCCAGGTGATGGGGATCATTTGTAGGGCGTGAGCTGGGAGGTGCGTCTGCTTGGCGTAAAATTGACACCCTTTGCACGAACGGCCAATGTTTGTGGCGTCGAAAACGGCGGTCAGCCAGTAGGAACCCTGTCAAAAGGCATTGCCTACGAGGGTCCTTGGTGCCGCGTGATGGCCGCAGGTCGAGGAGGGACAAGAATCGGAGTGGATGTTAGCTTGGCTTTGAGTTCGTCGAGGGCCTCCTCGGCCTCTGCGGTCCACATGAATCGCTCTGATTTTTTCAAGAGGCGGTACAGAGGCATGGCCTTCTCTCCTAAACGCGAGATGAAGCGGCTAAGGGCCGCGAGACAGCCCGTGACCCTCTGCACACCTTTGAGATCCCGAATCAGCCCCATTCGCGTGATGGCCGCCACCTTCTCGGGGTTGGCCTCGATCCCATGCTGGGAGACGATGTACCCAAGGAGCATGACCCGAGGCACTCCGAAGACACATTTCTCGAGGTTGAGTCTTATGTTTTTGGCTCGAAGGCACCCGAATGCGATTTTGAGGTCTCGGATGAGGTTGTTCGCTCTTTTGGACTTCACCACGATGTCATCGACATAGGCCTTGACCGTGTCGCCTATGTGTTCGCCGAAGACGTGTAGCATGCACCGCTGATACGTTGCCCCGGCGTTTCGAAGGCCGAAGGGCATGGTGACGTAGCAGTACATGCCAAAAGGGGTGATGAAGGAAGTCGCGAGCTGGTCGGACTCCTTCATCTTGATTTGGTGGTAGCCGGAATAAGCATCGAGGAACGAGAGGGTTTCACATCCCGTGGTAGAGTCAACAATTTGATCAATGCGTGGTAAAGGAAACGGAACTTTGGGACATGCTTTGTTTAAACTAGTATAGTCAATACACATCCGCATTTTTCCATTCTTTTTCTTAACTAACATGGGATTAGTTAACCATTCGGGGTGATGGACCTCCTTGATGAATCCAGCCGCCAAAAGCTTGTGTACCTCCTCGCCGATGATCCTGCGCTTCTCCTCGTCGAAGCGGCGCAGGCATTGCTTCACCGGTCTGGACCCGGCCCAGATTTCCAAGGCGTGCTCAGTGACTTCCCTCGGTATGCCCGGCATATCCGAAGGACTCCACACAAACATATTGGTGTTCACGCGGAGAAAGTCGACGAGCACGGCTTCCTATTTGTCCTCGAGGTCGGCGCTGATCGTTAGCACCTTCTCGCAGGGGCATCTCGGGTCGAGGGGGACTTTCTTGGTGTCTTGTGCTAGCTCAAAGTTGCCAACATGTTGCTTAGGGTCTGGCACCTCGTCGGCGAGGTGCTCGAGGGTCGCAGCTATAATGGCATTTTGCTCGATGGCCTCTCCATACTCGACGCATTCGACATCGCAGTCGTAAGCGTGCTCGTAGGAGGAGGCGACAGTGATGACGCCCTTGGGTCCTGGCATCTTGAGCTTGAGGTAGGTGTAGTTCGGGATCGCCATGAACTGCGCGTACCCCGGTTGGCCGATGATGGCGTGATACGTTTCGTGAAACTCGACCACCTCGAAGGTGAGGGTCTCTTTCCTGAAGTTGGCAGGGGTGCCAAAACAGACAGGAAGGTCGATACGGCCGACGGGGAAGGCCTTCTTCCCTGGTACGACACCATGGAACCCCCCGGCGCTGGGTCGGAGTTGGTACCTCCTGACTCCCAGGAGGTCTAGGGTCTCGAGGTAGATGACGTTCAGGCTGCTGCCGCCATCCGTGAGGACCTTCGAGAGGCGGGTGTTGATGATGACTGGGTCGACGACGAGCGGATAGGCCCCGGGGTTGGGGACTCGATCCGGATGGTCATCGCGGTCGAACGTGATGGGCGCATCAGACCAGTCGAGGTAGTGGGGTGCCACGACTCAGGCGAAGAAGACCTCTCGACGCTCGCGTTTGCGCTGTCGAGGCGTGAGCTGAGTCGAGGGGCCCCCATAGATCATGTAGCAGTCATAGACTTGGGGAATTTTCCGTCTTCCTCGTTGTCTCCCTCACCGCCGCCTTGGTCTTTCTTGTCGTCACCTTTCTTCACGCCCACCTGCTCGAAGTGCTTTCGAAGCATGCGGCAGTCCTTAAGCTTGTGCTTCGCCCCGTCCTTGTGATAAGGGCAGGGCTCCTCGAGCATCTTGTCAAAGATGGCGCCCTGAGGGGGGCCTCGAGGTCTTTTGCATTCGGTTGCTATGACGAGATCATCTTCTGCAGCCTCACGCTTGCCTTGCGGATGTTTCTTCTTCTTGTTATTTCTCTTCGGCCCTTTGCTCGAGCCTCCGGCGTTGTCGGCTACCGGTGTTTTTCCCTTGTCCTTCTCATCGCTGAAGAAGGCGCCGACGGCCTCTTCGCCAGCCGCGTAGTTGGCGACCACATCCATGAGCTCGTCGACGGTGTCGGGGTGGTTACGCCCTAACTCGCGAACTAGGTCCTTGCAGGTTGTACCCGCAACAAATGCTAGAACGACGTCGAGATCGGAGATGTGGGGTAGTTCATTGCGAAGCTTGGAGAACCATCGAGCAAAGTCGCGGAGAGACTCCCCTGGTTTCTGCTTGCAGTTGTGCAGTTCCCAGGAGTTCCCAGGACGCACGTAGGTACCTTTGAAGTTCCCCTCAAAGATCCGGACAAGGCCGATCCAGCCATGAATCTGGTCAGGGGGAAGCTCCTCGAGCCACCTACGCACGGTGTCGGACAGGAACAGGGGAAGGTGACGTATGATGGCGTGATCGTCATGCGCCCCACCCGCCTGACAAGCCAACCGAAAGTCAGCTACCCAGAGCTCGGGATTGGTTTCGCCATTGTACTTGACGATGCTCGTGGGGGGTCGAAACTTGTCGGGCAGCTGGGCGCAGCGGATCTTCCTGCTGAAGACTCGGGGACCCGGTGGCTCCGGGGCCTGTCGGTCTTCGTCGCTGTCATAACGCCCTCCATGATGGGCACTGTACCCTCGAGCCTTGGCATCCGTACGGGAGAGTTGGTAGCCGAGGGGTGCATTGTCCTCGAGGACCGCCCATTCGCCCGGACGAAATTCCGTCCTCGAGGGAAGGCTCGTTCGCCGGGCGAAGTTCCATCTTCGAGGGCTGGCTCGTTCACCGGGCGGAGTTCCGTCCTCGAGGGGTCGCCCGAGTTGTAACCTCCCGTGTACAGTACCAGTCCGTTCGGTAACCTCTCGAGTGTACAGTACCAGTCCGTTTGGTAGCCTTTCGAGTGTACAGTACCAGTCCGTTTGGTAGCCTCTCGAGCAGGCTTTGGCTTTGGGCCATTGTCGTCCGTTCGTGGGTCAGTCCGATACGTCTCAGCCTGCGGGCCTTCGTATGTTAGCGCGGGAGGTTATTGGAGGGTTAGTGTTGTTGATTTTACGGGGTTTAGTTCGGTAAACCAGGGGTTTGGGGTACCCGTTTCCAGGGTATCGACAAGAAATAACATGGCCAAGGAAGGAGACTTCATCCAACTAGAATTCACACTTGCTCTTCTTAGCATAAAGTTTGTGCTCTCTAAATTTCTGTAAGACTAACCTCAAATGTTCTACATGTTCTTCCTTATTCTTTGAGAATACCAGGATGTCATCAATAAAAACTACAACGAACTTATCCAGGTATTTCATAAACACCTTATTCATCAAGTACATAAAGTAGGCAGGTGCATTGGTTAACCTAAAGGACATAACTGTATACTCATACAACCCGTATCTGGTAGTGAATGCCATCTTTGGTTTATCTGAACTCCGAATCTTCAACTGATGATAACCCGAACGCAGGTCAATCTTGGAGAACACACAGGCACCTCTCAACTGATCAAACAAGTCATCAATCCTGGGTAAAGGGTACTTCTTCTTGATGGTAACCTCATTGAGAGAACAATAATCAACGCACATCCGTTGAGTTCCATCTTTCTTATCAACAAAAATCACAGGAGAACCCTAAGGTGACGCACTAGGACGAATGAAACCTTTCTCTTCTAATTTCTTTAATTGTTTTTTAAGTTCTTCTAGTTCATTAACCCCCATTCTATATGGACGCTTAGCTATGGGTGCAGTGTTAGGTAATAACTCAATAATAAATTCAATGTCGCGGTCAGGTGGCATACCTGGCAATTCATCGAGGAACGCATCCGAGAATTCCTCCACCACCTGATTCTAAGGATCTGCATTGTCATCTAGCTGATTCAAAGTAGTAGTAGGAGGCACTAGCACTCTGACATCAACACTGATCCTATCTCCTTCTGGTGTAGTCAGATCCACAACCCTCTCTTTACACTTTATCACAGCTTGGTGAGCTTCCATCTAATGCAATCCCAGAATTAAATTGATACCAGATGCATTCAGCACAATAGGATTAGCTGAAAAGTCTACCCCCTTAAGTGAAGCTTAGATAAGGGACAGTAGTAAGAAGCTGGTATAGCACCCCCCCGGTAAGTTTACTACCATTTGGTTCTTCATGGCTACAACTGGTATGCTATGACTTCTAACAAATGCTTGCGAGACAAAGGAATGCAAAGCTCCAGAATTAAAAAGTACAGTAGCAGAGGTAGAGTTGATGTTGAATGTACCCAGCATAACTTCTGATGCTTCCTGAGCTATCTCAGTGGACACATGGTTCACCCTTCCATGATTAGCATAGGACTTCTGATTACCATTCTGCTTCTGAGGTGTGTGTTGGTTTGGTTTTTGGGGGCAGTGATTAGCATAGTGCCCAGGTTCCCCACAACGATAACACAACTGAGGAGTATTGGGACTACTCTTCAGAGGCATGTTGTTAGGCGCAGTAAGGCGCGGGGTTTGATTTCCAGATTGCTGCTGCGGATGCTGATTCCCCTTCTAGTTCTGTTGGTTCTGACCATGATTCCACCGACTGACTAGTCCTTGATACTTCTGCTAGAAACCGTGATGAAAGTTAGGGCGAAAACGAGAATTGTTTTCAAAGCCCTGTCCATTCATCTTCCTTTTCTTGTCCTGTGATAGACGTTCATTATCCAGCATGATAGCACTATTCACCAATTCTTCAAAGGTATCATACTTGTTACCCTTCAACTGCAACCTGAGTTCATAGTAAATGCCCTTGAGGAAATGACGCCGCTTGTCAACATCCCTTATAACTTCATGTGGAGCGTAGCGTGCCAACTCCTCGAACTTAGCATGATACTCACTCATAGTCATAGAGCCCATCTTGAGATTCCTGAACTCCTCTGCCTTCTATTCTTTTAGACCCTCAGGAATGTGGTGAGCCAAGAAATCCTCTTTGAACTGCTCCCAGTTAATAGTAGGAGCATTGTTAGGACATGCAGCTTGGTATGACTCCCACCAGGTTTAAGCAACACCCTAAAGTTGCCTGGAAGCATACAACACTTTCTCAGCATCATTGCACTATGCAAGATTCAACTACTTCTCCATAGCACGCAACCAATCTTCAGCATCTAGAGGATTAATAGTATGAGTAAACATAGGGGGATGACCTTGCATAAAGTCCCTACGTTTATCCCTTGGTGGTTGAGCATGCGGTAGCCCTCCAGCTTGCATGGTCTGCACAAACTGGGTCATGGCCTGCATCATCTGCATCTGTGCCTCCCTCAGTTCCTCATTAGTAACATGTCTATCACCACAGCCTTTAGCACGGTTACCTCTTCCACCCCAAGCAGCCATGTGTATTCCAACAGAATCAAAGTTTAGAGATATTCAAGATACAAATCACTTATATAATGATAAGGATTGCAAAACTAAAATTTTCTGGACGAGCTTTAATTTCAGCAATATAAAAAAATAGTCATAACTCAAGATCCCGGTATCAAAAGGAGACGTTCTATACATGGCTGGAAAGGTTAGGAAATTCTCTACAAATTCCATACAAACCATATTATCAGATTCTATCATTTAAGCCATTGAATTAATCAAACAACAGAAACTATTCAGAAATTTCAGATAGCACTGAACATCAGATTGTGATGGACATAACTTCCAACTCAGAACCAATATAGATATGATTCTTGGGGGAATTGATAGATAAGGATGTCTAATTTCACCCAGAAAAATCTCATATGCATTGGATAAACCAATTTTGAGATATAACTAAAATATCATAGGTTGCTCAGAAAACAGCCAAGGTAGAGACAGGATAAACCAACCCAAACTTAATTTATTCAAAATTTAGCCTTAATATTCTTAACTAAGAAACTTACGGACATGCCCAACAAGTTTCAGCACTCACACAAAAATCATCATATTACATAATCATAAATCATCAAGCACTCAAAGTTCACAAACACTAGAATGATACGACTAAACTTGACTCACGATACTATTAATGTGCCTATTACATAAGGGTTTTCAAACTAAGGTCGAAGCTCGTGGTTCAGCCATTCATAGATCTTTGGTTGTCCAGTTATAGTCCTGAGCCTATCAATTTCTTCTTACTGCTCTTTAATCTTCTGCGCCTGCTGATCCACCGTGCTTACCAAGCGCTGATGCGTGAGCATCATGTCACAAGCAAAGTGTGCCAATTCCTGTGACTCAGGTGGCAAATCTTGAGGATTCATCATAACCCATCCATCCTCATGCTGTAGTCAGCGCGAGGCAAATAGCGAAACTCATCATTTCGCATACGTCCAAAGTGATGACCATGGAGAGCAATCCAAGCCATAAAAGTAGCACCCTCTATACCATCCTCTTGAGTTGGACAAGGACCAGGATGCTCATAAATCATCTCTATCTCATAGGAATTCTGCATCACCCCTGGAGAACATATGGCCACATTTGTCTCCCAGTAAGTACCTTCCAACGGATGGATGTGTTGGAAACAAGTGTACTGCACAGCGGGGTCCCAATCAGCATAGTGATCACGAAGAAGCTTCATAAGTCGTATATGCGATCTGGTGTGACACTCCGGTACACGAGAGATCTTCACAATCCATCCCATAGGAGCGTGCGGTCCACCTCCTCCACCAGAACCACCCACAGACGGCGCTGAGGATTGACCACCATCTTGAGCTACTTCCATTGTCTCACCATCGCTGATGTCGAGGGCCTCCTGCCCCTCATCCACAGGTGCCACTTCCTCCTCTTCTTCTTCAGCGGCCTCCATTGGTTCTTCCTCTTCAACTTGAGGTGATGTAGGCATCGGGGTTGGTGATGGCGGAACATCCTCCCTAGACTCCATATGGTTGAACAGGGCACGATACGCAGCAGCAGTCATGCGGCGGGTATAAGGAGGCATCTACAAGATTTAGACATAGGTTAGAGTGGAGTCAAGATTTTCACAAAAGAGTAAGTATAAGAGCATAAAAATTGAGTAAATAACAAGGTTAAAGTTAAGAAGCATGAAACTAGTGAAGCAAAGGAGACTAAGAACGACCATTCTATCTAGGCTTTCGATACCAACTTGTCACACACCATTTTTAAGGATAAAAATAGAATGTATAAATAGCCTTATATGCACCCCAAGAATAGTCGCACATATAGGATGACAAATTACAAAGAGTATCTTCACCCTGTTTATTACATAACGAACCAATATTTATCACAGAGTATTGTGCATAAACAAATAAATAACTAAGACATCTTTATTGCGGAAGCTCCACACAGGGACACGCCGACTGGAGAACACCAAGCCTAGTACTCATCACGATAGATTTCATTCCAACCTTCATCTGTTACACATCCGAGATTTTTTCCAAAATTAAAAAAAATAAAGCAAGTGTAAGTACACAACCGTACTCAACAAGCATAACATGGGTTAATGAGGCTCAATAAAGCTGACACTGTTTGACTGCATTTAGCTTTTATAACTTACTCATATAGAAGCATAGCATCAAGGTAGTAAAAATTCCCATATACTCATGATCAAGATAACATTAACAAATGTGTAGCAAAAACGACATTAAGATGAACACATTAACAATTTGAGAACCATTATCTTTAATGTAAATGTGTCAAGGCCGCCCTGACCGTGGGCACGGATAATATATTGATTTAAACTTTGATCAGAGGTGTACACTTTCACTGTGAGTCATGTTTTGCAACCGAGTGGATTTATAACTTCCAAACCACTACAAAACATATAAAGCCTCCTATAGGTTCTCCTAACCAATCAGAGATGCAAAAAAAATTAAGTGTAGGAACCCCTCTTCCAACATGGCACAAACCTTTTGGGCTATACTCATAAGGACAGAGGCTGTCCTAGACCCAACTTTCAGACCACTAACCAGCTAGAAAAGGGCCTACAAGTGACTAGAGCCAGATCCATATAGCCCTCGTAGCTATACGGATTATCCATGATAAATCACTTACAGACAAGAGTTCAAGTTTGTTAAAAGTCATAGTTTTTGTTGATAGCATAACACACATCAAGTTATAAGATCATGACCATTAGAGCACTAGCATCATAACTACCCAATGCAACCCAAAAGCGTCAAGGAATCAGGATATCAAAGCTAGTTATAACCTCTAGGTCATCAAGAAAACACATGCATATGAATTACAATTTATGGTGTATAGGTAACAAGGAAGATCCATGCTATACTTGCCTTGACTCATAAATTCTTGCTGGTCCTGCTGATCCTCAAAGTAGCCTTGCTCAATAAAAACCTCACCGTCTGTACTCGACATTAACAATCAACACCAGACAATCCAATCGAGCATACATACACGAAGCAAACAAGAGTTATTAGAGGAACAGTACATCAATCTCATCAAAACAGAATAAAAAGTTTATAAAACTATTCTACACGGTTCTATGATCACCTAGACATCAAGTTCACCGAAAACGGAATTATAACGGCGAAGATATGAATTTTTAAAGATTTCCTATAGATAAATAAATACATCAAATATAAACTAAAAAATAAAGTCTCCAAAATATCCCAACAGTGGTATCACTGCGTAGATTATGAAATTATGAATCTAACGGGATTTGAACGGACCAAAACAGAGTTAAAACGTGAAAGTTATAAGCTTTTAAAAATAATGGCAAAACTATAAACAGAGAAAAAAGTATTTTAAAACTGTAAAAAGGAAATACGTTTTTCAGAGAAGGAAACATATTCTGAAAGCTGTTACAAGGAAAATACACTTTTTAGTGGACAAAGCGTATTATGGATCTGTTAAATAGAAAATATGCTTTCCAGTGGAGAAAACATATTCTGTCGAGGCCGCCAAGGGCTCTTAACAGAATAAACCAAAACCCAGGGGGTTTTTGGCAAAACTGTCGACCAAAAGGTTACGGGCGAACCAGACCCGTTAGATATGAGATAGACGGCTCAAATCGGTTCGGGCACTCGGCCTCACCGGGGACGACGACCGACGCGGCGGCTGCCATCGCCGGGGACGAGAAAACTCGCAGGAGAAAGTGAACCGGCCGACTCCGGCCACCGTTAGCAACAAGATCTGTACCACTCGAGAGAGGAGCTCCACGCTCACCTAGCAGGAAGATGGAGGCCGAGGGGTGTCGGGGTCGGCGAGAAGCTTGGCGCGGCAGACGGCGGCGAACTGCACACGATGGTGGCATGGGTTAAGCAAAATTGAGCCGGACGAACAGCACCAAGGTGCTCAGGAGATCGGGGCGAAGCTTGCCAGCTAGCTTATGACGAAGATGACCCGTCGGTGGCGGCCAATTTCGAGCTCCGGCGGAACCCGTGAATGGCGGCTAGGGTTTCGCGTGGCGGCTGCTGCGCGAGGCAAAGGCGGCGGCCGATAGGGTTTCGAGTAGGGGTCGCGGACGCGGTTAAAGGCTTAAATAGCCTGGGGGCAAGGTGGTGCGACCGAGCGTGGACGTCCGGCGCGGGTCGGATTCGGGCTCCCGACTCGGTGTCCCGGTCGGAGGAAGACGAAGGTGGCGCGGTCCCTACTTGTCAGCCAGAGCAAGAGAGGGGAGGCGGACGGGGTCGGCGCTGCGTGCGGCGTCTTGATGGGCTTCGGCCTACGGCCCAAGAAGGAGAGCGGGCAGCGCGACAGCGGCTCCATGCTGGGCCAGAAGGCGAAGCGGGCCACGCAGAGGGGAAAATGAAGCGGGCCGTCGGTTGGGTCGGGCTAAAAAGCAGGAAGGGAGGAGGAGGGAAAAAGAAATACTTTTCTTTTATTCAAACCTCATTTCAAATGCAATTTTAAATATATTTTGAAATCCAATTCAAATCCAAACAGCACAACAAGAAAATATGCACCAACATGAATGCTCAAGCATGTTTCTACCATGATATCTTTTTATTTTTATTAAAATATTTATTTTGCCTATTTTAATTTCTTACCAAAAATTATTTTGATTATTTTTGAAAACTTGAAAAATTTGGGATACTACACGCATCTGGCTGGGTCGGTCCTGGCTTTTAGGGAACAAAGCGGGAGGGTGACCCTCCCTGACGCCGGGCACCTCGGTTGCTTTGCGCTCTCTTTTCCTGCTCCCGTCTTTGCGTGCTGTGGGGAAGGTTCGGAACATGATAGAAAGGTACCTAAAATCCTGCAATTCAGCTGCTTTTTTGCTAGCGACACTACGTGAAATCGTGAATGTAAGTGGTATAGTATAGTGGGTGCCTCCTGCCTCGGTTGATTGCTCAATCTGGCCTTCGGGCGTTCAGCTACATATAGTTTTTTTCTCTTTGGTTTTTTATATTCCGAGACATAATACATGTACAGTATTTGTAATCTTTATATCTGTGTGTTAAGTCTTATTATTATAGACATTGGTTTCAGATTATTCGAAACTATTCCATCGCCTTTCATTGGTGCACCTCAAAGTATGTTTGGCGTCTATTTTTTCAGTTAAAATCTTAGTTTGGAGGCTATATGTGTTAGCATGGAAAATTATATGCTTATGGCTACATGTGTAGATAGCATGCACAGTGAAATGTGTACCTTAAGTTATTTTTGTTCTTATTTACAAATTATTCTAAAACCTTTTCTATCGCCTTCCATTGGTACACCTCCTAGTATGTTGCGTCTGTTTAGTTAAAATCTTAGTTTGGAAGCTATATGTGTTAGTATGGAAACTTATATGCTTGTCGCTACATATGTAGAGAACATGAACGGTGACATGTGTACCTTAAGTTATTTTTCTTCTGAAACTACAAATTTCAAGATGTACTCCTAAGTTTTATTTAAAAAAAAGCACATGGAGAAGTACTTTGCAATGTTTTTTGTATAATGTTATATGGATGTAATTTACATTTAAATTTAGGGAATGGTTTTAAACTATTTTTCCATAATGGCATAGGTGGGTTATCTAGATGAATATGGGGGGTGGGGGTCATTTTTTCATAATAATAGCAAATATATGTAGTTTAGACATATTTTCAAAGAGTTACTTTAAGCTATTTTCAATACTGATATGGATGATATTTTAGAAACAAAATAGATTTGATAGTGTTATTGTTGAAGATGATTAGACTCCATCAAATTAATTGCCAAATCTTTCTGTTTTTATTTTACTGTTTTTGAGATTTAATTATTTATTTGGCTTGTCGCATGAGGGTTAACGTGATGCTTCAAAAGAAACACATCTAGCTATTGATTTGGTGGAAAATAATCACGTCAACGATAACAAACATTAAAATTAGCTGGCTCCGCCTTTCTAAAAATGAAAAGTAAACCCTCTAAATAATAAATGTAGAATAAAGTGACACTGTTTTTTTTTTCTGAAAGCCGATCGACAGAACTTTATTGATTCAATAATGTGGCTGCATGTTTACAAGATATTGGAGAATAGAATTAGGAGGGTCATCTATCCAAACAAAAGAGCTTCTACCAATGTTAGTCGTGCTAATTCATGAGAAACTAAATTGCTTTCCCTATTACCTGTGTTGGTGTGTTTCTTACCACCAACGAGTAAATCTGATGAATCATGCGTGGTAGATTAAAGGGATAGCACTCTAAACACATAGATTATGCTATCTTAGATGTGGTGCCCTACGCCTGCCTTCTTGTGCATTGAATGCTAGGGTTTGGAGCTCACAGTGAGGTTGGGTTCATGATCATTAGGGGTTCTCTATCTGCCTCACTTTTAATAATCAGCTATCTAGTTAACTATTTGTTATAATTGTTAACTTTCTAACATTTGGCTTGCCAAGAGGCGCTAGGGAATTGGTTCTCGTGTACCGCTTCGGGCTCCCAGGGGTGACTCTGCGGCCGTCGCCGCCGCCTGACCCTGTTCCTCTCACCTCTGGCCTCCTGCTGGTGGAGAGGAGGAACGGGGGTCTATCGTTTTTAGTCGATCTACTGTTTTTATTAGGTTTCTTCTCCGTTTGTTTTCCTTTACACCATAATAATTAGGGTTAGGTTTTGGTTGGCCGTGTCGATGTCTTCGATCCGGTTTCCTGCTTCGTACCAGATCGTCTGTGGTTGCGTCATCATCTCCGGTGATGGCATACTCCTGAGATCGAGGTATGTTGGAATAATGCTTCTCGAGGAGGGATTGGACCTATTTTTCTCCTTCTGTGAGATTGCTTTTCTGGCCACCGGTGCCACTGGCGGTAGCGGATCTTCCCTTTTGGATGTTGGTGGTGATGCTAACAATGTCGGATCTTATGTTCAGTTCAACCTTCAGAAGATACAACCGATGTGCTCTCGGCGCCTTTACTCCCTTCGATGGTCGAGCATATTGCGCCTCTTATGCGGTCTCCATGCTCATGGAGTCTTCTGTTGGTAGAGACTGTGGTTCTCGGATCCAGATCTGGTGTACTCCGATGGTCGCGATGGAGTTTCCTAAAGAGTATGCAGTCAGACACGAGGAAGATGAAGAATCAAGACCTAGTGGTGTGCTTAAATATAATTTTATTTTATATTGAGGTCTCAGTTGTAAAAGGGGTTTTAATTTAATGAATGCCAGTCCCTTTCTCAAAAAAAAACTATTTGTTATAATTAGATCTAAGTACATACATATCCATCTAAACCTGGTGCACACATGAGATCATCTCTCTGAACCAGAACGCCTACATCAAGGGCCGCAGAATCCACGACAACTTCAAATTCGTGCAAAGAGCTGTCGTATACCTGAGGAAAAAGAAGATCCCCAAGGCACTACTAAAGCTGGAATGCTCTAAGGCATTTGACACGGTGTCCTGGCCATTCATCCTAGACATGCTGAGAGCGTCGGGTTTGGGAAGTGACGGCGATGGGTCATTGCAATGCTATCATCGACATCATTGCGGATACTCCTGAAAGGCCGCCCGGGGAGGGCCATCATGCACAGAAGAGGAGTCAGGCAGGGGACTCTGTCACCAATGTTGTTCATCATCGTCATGGAAGTCTTCGCCAGGCTTGTTGCTACAGCCGCCGAGGTCGGCCTCCTCCGCGTGATGGGAGCGCCCATACTCCACTAACGACGTTATCATCTTCATGCACCCAGACTTGGTGGAGGCAAGGGTGATCAAGGAGATCTTGCGAATCTTCGGTGAAGCCTTAGGGCTGAGGACCAATCTTGTGAAGTGCTCCATCACGTCAATCTACGCCACGAGGACAACATGCAGCAACTACAGGAGATAGTCGAATGCCAGTTGGCCGACTTCCTCATCACGTACCTTGGCCTTCCGCTAAGGGACCAAGAAGGTCCCCAAAGTTCATATTCAATCGAAGGTCGACGCGGTGGCCAGGCGGTTACTAGCCTGTCATGGACTGCTCATGAACAGGAGCGGTTGTCTGATTTGGGTCAAATCGGTTCTCTCGGCAATACCGATCTACCGCCTAATCGCTGACGGACTGCCCTATGGGCGATCGAAGAAATCAACGGGATATGTAGAAGATTCCTGTGGATAGGGAAAGAAGGCTCCATCTGCGAGAAGTGTATGGTAGCCTAGCCCATCGTCTGTCGACCCACGGACCTGGGAGGCCTGGGCGTTCTGGACCTGTGCCTAACCACTATAGCCTTATAGGCTCGTTGGCTCTGGTTGCAGCAAATGGATGAGACATGGGCATGGGCCAACCTACCAATCCAAATGTCCAAAGAAGTATAGGCATTCTTCAGCATATCCACGTACACCATACTCGCATTCTTCAGCATATCCACATACACCATACTCGGGAATGGTTGTTCAACCGCCTTCTGGACTGGTCGTTGGATACAGGGACAGACAGTGGGCGACATTGCACCCTCGCTTCTGGCCTTCATCAGCAACAACAACATCCAATCCACGATAGTCGCCGAAGGCCTGCAAGGGCGGGCATGGGTACACCAAATCTCAGGGGGGATCCCTGAGCCAGTGACACAAGATTATCAATGGCTTTGAAGGCTTCTTTCCCAGATCCACCTTAATGATAGTGAAGACCAGGTTGTCTAGAGATGGACAGCTGACGGAGCATACTCATCCAGGTCAGCTTACAGAGCACTACAGATGGCATGGCACCAGATTCTGGGGTGTAAACGGATCTAGAAGACATGGGCGCCGTTGAGAGTGAGGATCTTCATGTGGCTGGCAATCCTAGGTCGACACTGGATGGTGGACAGGAGACACCGACATGGGCTAGAAGCCAAGGATAACTTCTACCTATGCGACTAAGAGCCGGAAACCATCGACCATATCATTGCCTCCTGCTCCTTCTCTAGGCAGATCTGGTGGACAATCCTGGCGGTCCTGGGAGCGGATAGCTCACTCATCGGCGCGCCAACTATCCTGGAATGGTGGGATCGCTGGTGTCACAGATGGAGTGGCGACAATAGGATGGGAGCTGACTCCCTATTTGTCCTAGTGGCCTGGGAGATTTGGAAGGAAAGGAATGTGCGATGCTTCAGGAATGAAGAAACGTCCGTCTCCAGGCTCCTCTACACCATCAAGCAAACCGTCGACCAATAGATCGAAGCCGGTGCTTGTAAACTCCGTTATTTATTACGCGAGTAGCCTATTTAGGCTCTTGTAGGGAGGCTGCACTTATTGTATACCTTTCCCTCCCAAAACTCGCGCCTCATGTGTAAAATTTTCCCTGCTTAAATACAAAGATGTGCAAGCCTTTTACGTATTCGAGAAAAAAAAACCCGATGCACCAAGTAGATAAGATAGCTCTATATCAGGGACGGACCTAACAGGGGCACTTTGTGGAAGGGGGCTCAAGCCCCCCTAGAGCCCCTCCAAGTGATGACTGCTTTTGACGTGGAGAGGCTTAACGTTGAAAATAACAACTTCACTCTCCCTGGACTTTCATCCTAGATCCGTCATTGCTTTGGATCAAAACTATCGTCGAACAATCATCTTGGTATCGTCACTATGCCATTATAAAAGCGTATATAAACCATAAATCTGCATCTAAATTATCATTATCTAGAAAAAAGCTAAATTAACACCCCCAAAAATTACATCTAAGTTACATTCTCCAGTGATCAGTGGGAGACTAAAAAATCTATGAATATTGTGTCATGACATAAACAATTGAGAGAGAGAGAGACAGTGGATGTTCACAATGTTAGCCACCTTTGGGTTTTAATTGTACATTCTAAATTGTAACACTTTGCCAAGTGCGTAGCAGAGTCCGGCAAAAGATCCCAGCCTTGACCGGCCAATCTGTGATAATCCTATGGCGCAGATCAATGCCGCCGCACGGCCGCACCGAAGCCGCTCGTGCTGTCTGGCACACCGCGCACGTCGCGCTGCCCGCCTGCACGCCTCTCCGGACGGGACGTCGACATGGGACGCAGAGAGACACGACACACCCCTCCGCGAGCGCGCGGGCGTCGCTGGCGAGCACCCGCCAGCGCCAGCGCTCAGCACTTCAGCACTCAGCGGTGGCCACTTTGCACGCATGTGGCGTGCCGAGACTGCCGAGTTTCTGCTCCACAACTCGGTATTGCACCAGTCTAAGCTGCGGCGCACGTTTGCAGAAAAGGGCCAGACGCCGGCCGACCCACACTGCGGTGTGCGGTGTGCCGTAGTGGACAGTGATGATACCGACCAGACCAGAGAGGGAAGCTAGCAGCAGTAGTCGAGGTCCAACTTGGGTGATTGGAACGGAGAAGAGTGTCGTGCTCTGTCCTCTGAGGTACTGGTACTTGGAGTCGGCGCACTACCAGCCAGCGACCGGCCGGGGCTGCTAATTTGGACTTTGACCGATGCCGGTTGCATGCGCCATGCAGAAATGCGTAAACAGCTGCGACCACTACGCTTTCCTTCTTTTTGGGTAACCGTAGAAGCTCTATGGGTTGACCTCCCGTCGGCGTGAGCATGAAAACGACATGAATTGGCATGTGCCCAGGGCAATCTGCATGGGCGCCGCATCTGTAGTGCACGATCGAGCCTATGGAGTCATGGGCCATGGTTGTCCTCGAGGCGAGCTAAATCCAGTATCCATGTGGAAAGTGCAGGTACCTTCGGTCAGCATGGCTGTGACTTTGCAAAATATCGGATGTACAATACAGTGTGCCCCGCCTGCAATGTCTGACGCAGTGCGTGGTTTCTTCGGCCATGTAAGATTACTCTCCCAGAATGCAGGACGTATCCTTAATTAACCTTTGGCTTAATTCTTCTTGTTCATTTTTCTCCTTTTTCTCATTTTCTATCTATGGACGACAAAGGGTAGGTTTTCATTATTTGCTTGTGGAACAGAATCCTAATAAGTGTTGTCCATCTGACGTTCTGAACGGTTCCAGAGGATGATATACTTTCTCCCTATATGATTTAAAAGTCGTTTAAGATTATGACACGGTCTTCAAAATATAACTTTGACTTTATGTTTTTGTAAAAATTCTCCTCACAAACTGATATATTTATACTTTATGAAAGTATTTTTCAAAATAAATCTATTCGTATGGGTTTTCATATTTTCAAACACAATAACTTAAAAATTATTTATTATTTATATTCCTAATATTTGACCCAAATCTTGTCCAAAACGACTTCCTTTTCCTATATGGAGGGAGTAAACCCTAGCAGATGCCCAAAATAACAGTGCACCGAGTACATTGTGCTGGAATTCGGTATGTGGAGTCTTTGATACATGTAAGTACACTGTTATACAAGGTGCTTGCAATGAAGAACATCTTTGATGATACTATCAAATTATGGTAGACTTTTGGAAACTGCACATCATGCATGTCTTCGTCTTTTACTTCAATTGAAAGCAGCTTAAGGCTATCCAAAGTTGTGGCCAAAAGTAATGTGCATGTGACCAAATATTATCCAAAATACAACCATCTTTTATTTTGTGATGATGATTGTGATCGACCAGGTACCGGCTGGCCAAGTCATCGTCGACCCAAAGCGATCGAGAAACTTAGAGCAGCATCTTCTGTACCTGTTAGTATACGGTTCTTGTTGTAGTCGCTGGTAGCTTTGTGAAGAGTTTGTATAGAGTGTAGGCCTCTTTTCCTTTTTTTCTCCAGGTTTTTGTCATAGGGTCGAGTTGCTGTGTACAGGTGTGGTTTTTTTTTTTTACCGTTTTTCCCCTTTATATCATCTAGTAAAAATCAGCAGCACAGCTTTTGCCGCTCGGTTCAAAAATGATTGTGATCGACCAAAGGAATATACTAGGCAGTAGGCAAATGCATGATGAAGCTATCCTGTGATAATTAATTTGGCAAGGACGGAACTGTGTGATACCGAAATATATATTGCCAGCCTTTTGTATTATGTAACCTTGTGTGATCTGACAAACAGTATTACATATATACTGTCTTATTACACTTCCGTGCTGTCACCCGGCCGGAGAACTTGAGCGGCCGGACGGACAAGTGTTCTAGTACACATTTCGGATTATCCTTTTTCATGTACTGCAGAGTGCAGACCATGGCGATCGACCTTGGTTTTAGTTGATCTTCCTGCAGTTGAGCCTGACCTCCGTGGGCGTCCCTGATGACGGCAAGAGGTTGCCCATCTTGATCATCGCGGAGACGAAGTCCGCGGAGAACTGCTTGGCGTTGGTGCTGTACTGCCTGACCAGCGCGTCCTGCGACCCGCCGTTGAAGAGCTCCTGGTCCGAGTGCAGCAGGCCCTTCTGCGCCACCAGGTTCTGGTAGTAGGCGTTGTCGAACCCGTCGGGGGTCTGCACGTCGAACGGCGCCAGGTTACTGTCGCCGCCGGAGCGCGGGCATGTCTGCTGCCGCAGCGCCGCGAAGCTGGCGTTGATGTTGCTCTCGCTGTAGATGTGGGTGCGGAAGAACTGGCACTGCGACCTGCCGATGGTGTGCGCCCCCGACAGCGCCGTCATGTCGCGCGCCGACAGGCCCTGGTTGCCGAACATCCTGATTAGCGTAGCGAGGCTGGACGTCGGCCCCGGCAGGTTGGAGTTGGCCAAGCTCTGGCTCGCCGTCCGCGAGTCCTTGCGGCCCAGCGGCACGCTCCAAGTCGGTCCTCCCAGCTGCATTCATGACGAGGAGGTCGTCAGTCGTCAGTCGTCAGTAGGAGGAAGCAGAAGCAGAGTCCTGGTAGCTACTAACCTGGTTGACCCCCTCACGGGCGGCGAGCGCGAGGATGTCGGCGCAGGAGACGGTGGCCTTGCAGGCGGCCTCCACCTGCGTCTTGATGGCGTCGATGACCTCGAAGCCGCGCACGGAGTTGGCGTTGGGGCCGGCGCCCTTCTCCCCGGTGAAGGTGGACGTGTCGTCCAGGAGGATGGAGCCGTCGCAGCCCTGGCATTCATTCGTTCGACAAAACAGAGCAGAACGTCAGCACGCACGTTCGGTTCGGTGGCACACAGTCAAGTGCAAACAGCAGCTGTAGCACAGAGATTGCACATTGATGGGTTGCAGTTGCACGCGTGCTCTTACATTGACGAAGCAGTCGTGGAAGAACATTCGGAGGATGGAGGCGCCCATGCGCTTCTCCTTGGCCACGGCGGATGCCATCTGCTGCTGCACGATGGTGGCCAGCTTGGGGCACGTCTTGGAGTAGAAGTTGGGCGAGAGCTTCTGCGCGTCCGCGGCGCCGGTGAGTAGTAGGGCAGCGAGGGCCACGGCGAGGGAGAGGAAGGCCATGGACCTGCAGGTGAATGTGGCCGCCATGGCTAGCCTGTGCGAGCTATCTAGACTTCTTGAGGATAGAAGATGAGAGCAGAGATCGAGCAGCTTGCTTGCTAGAGAAGAGCTCGATCGATGAGATGAGATGCTCAGGGTGGCCTCCAATTTATAGTGCTCTTTCCGGAGGCATGCAGATGCAGGCAGGCTATGCGCGTGCGTGCATGGCCGTCGTTGACGCGCCTGCACTTGCATGCGTCAAGTACAAAATTCCGGGCCAAACTCTGCAGTTGATCCCGATCATTAGCCGGACTTGATTGACCGGTAGTCTGTCTGGTCCGCCACGCACGAGCCAGCCTGGCGGTGGCGGCGACGTCGCTAACGACGCATGGGTCTGCCGCTCCTGTCCCTCGTGAATTGTTTGCATGTTTTTGTTCCTTTCTCTCCACAATATCATATTCACAAATCACAAAGAGGTCCGCTCACCACCCGGAATTCTTTATGCTTCACTCATGACTCATGAGATACTCATACAGTCAGATATTCGCCTGAGACTGGCGTATAGGAGAGAGGAAGTTTCGCCGACCGACCACGTCACACAGGTACACACTACACTACACAAGCGGGAGATGCATGGACTCAATCTCAATGCAGGCTCGAATGTCTCAAGCTACAATTTAAGCTGGAAAATTTAAGCTCGAATGTCCCTACACAATTTAAGCTCTAACCATACGAAAATTTTAGTTATATATATAGAACTACATATTTAATAACGTGGGTGGCCGGTGAACATTTATGTGGTAAACTGATAGTAACATATACAACGCTACTGCAAAATTATTTATAGAGTAGGGCAAACAAAATTTCCATCTTTCTAGAACGCGCGAGTGTCATAAGGTTTTCATAAACAAGCAGTTTTCAGAGGCGCGTCAAATTGATTTGTAGCACTTTTCAAACTATTTCCAGAGATGAGTATCCTGCATCTAGAAATTAAAAAACAAAATAAATAGACCTTTCAATATTTAAATTAGGCTCTAATAATTTCAAATAAAAAAATTAAGAACTAGAAGGTCATAAATCTGGTCGATAGCTGCAATTTTGATACAAGCCATGTGAAAATTCAATGTCGTTTGAAAGAAAAATCAACAATATAATAAAATTTCAGAGTCCGAGACATTAAAACAAATATTTAGGCCTCTACATGACCTTAAAACACCTTTTGGAGAGGCAATTTTCTCAAGGGGTCTGCTCTATACATCGATGTTTAGATCGAGTCGAGATGGATACCCTTGTCTTTGAGGGCCTGTATATCTATACAATCTTAAGAGATGGTAGAATTAGCTAAGAAACTCCTCTTTGAAAATAAAGTTAGTTTTACTATCACTTCTGTAACAGTGCAAAATAATGATTTAATTTCTAGAAGCTAGAACCCGTATGATGTAGCCGGAATCGTCTATCTTTAACGTGCCGTGCCCTTTTTTGCATGCATCAGATCAGACCATCCAAATAACGCCAGTAACGGTGTGACAATTAAGTTGAGGATAAGATTTTGGATAAGATGATCATATAACTATTATTATTATATCAGTTGTGCTCAAACTATTTTAGCATTGGGCAGCAGCAATAAAACCACTCACTTTCGTTTTTTCTTTTGGAGCAAACCACTCACTTTCGTTCAGCAGTGGTCTATAAACTGAAGGTTTATTGCGCGCGCGTCTCCCATCCAATCACCAGAGGCCACCACTTGACGGAAGTTTCTTCAATTTCAATCATGTGATGACCATTGAGAGCGAACTGGGGTCAGCGCCGCTTTCTTGTCTGATCAGCACTCCTTAACCGAAAGCAATACATAGCAGTTTCGTACGTATGGCAATAAGAAATACTATAGTGTTAGGTACATGCTAGCTTTCTGATCAGTGACGTACTTACATGAGGATAAGGCATGGGTTCATCATTCATTCATGGGCATATGACGAATAATTGTATCTTATTTGAGAACCGATATTGATTTTGGATCCACGTTATCTGCTCGCATGCCTCGAATTGGATCTTTTCCATCACACAAAAGATTTACTCGTATTCATATTAATAGTTTGATTACAAGGGTCTGACTTAAAGATTTTGAACAAAGCTCATGCTCTCCCGACACACAATGTTAGCCTATTACTCGTTGTAGGGGACAACTTAGGTGGTTAGCGCCGGCCTGCATCCACTGCTCGCCCTGGTGTTTAATGACCACAAGCAGCGCCGGGATTTGAGTGTTTACGCTGTGGAAGCACTTGGCATTTCTTTCTTTCCATATCTCCCAAGGGATCAAGGAAAACGGAGAGTTTGCATCATACTTCAGTCCACTGTGTGAGCCAAACTTCTCACCATTCTATGATGGACCTGGCCGACAAAGGGTGCTGTGTCTCAGCAAGAATCGCGTGGTACCACCAAACATGCATGGAGAAAGAGCAGTGTATGACGATGTGGTCTATCGTCTACGGCTCTTGGTCCAAAGGAAACATGTGTGTTGTGTGCCAAGTCCATGCCTTCTCCTCCGGTTGTCCATCCAATGTCCGCGTCGAACGGCCAGGCACATGAACAACTTCACTCTGAGAGGCGCCCATGTTTCCTAGATTCTGTAGCATCCCGACAGAGGCGATGTACAACATGTCGTACACCAAGCGAACTAAAAATTTTTCGTGACGGAGAATTTGCCAGCCACATAAATTTGCGGTGCGCCTCGATCCAGAAAATAACAGCCATGATGGAAAGTTTTTTCAGAACACTGAATTTTAGCACTATTTTTTCAACTCTGGGACCAAAATTTTCAAGTAAACATGACTTCGTCTAATTCTCCCTTTGAATATGTGTATCATTTTCTTCTTACAATATGAGTATTTGCTATTAGCAGTACGCAGAATGTGTGGCTTTTTGACGTATTTAATATGACAATAGGTCGTAATGCCACTATATATCATCTGGTTTATGACATTATGTTTTAGGCATCCTCACTTGGTGACAATAAAATTAAAATTTGTATATCAGTATTTTTGTATTTAAAACGTCATACAACTAGGCCAAGTTTCGGTGATGTTTTTGTATTAAAAATTTCCACTACCCAACAGCATTATATTTATCCTTATACTAGGCCAAGTTTCGGCGATGTTCATCATCCCTGGGATCGGAATATCCGCGCTAGATGTATACTCTGAAAATATTTGCACACCGTACTGGCCCTGGACCCTGCTGGAGCTGTAGCAAATGCCGATTATTCTGATATCTGCCCCGTACATACGTATTATTATGGTAATTATTAAAAAATAGAATCAATGGTCGGAAGCTAACATGATAATTCAACCAGCAAACGACGAAGAGGTTCTTGCAAACAAAAGAAGAAGATACTTTAACCAGCAAATTAAAAGCGACGGCTTGGGTTCAATACATACGACATTTGTCTCTGTTAGGCCAAATTTCAACGCTGACGGATAAGCTCGTAAGAAAAAGGCAACCAGTCACATGACCGTATTTCGCTACAATGCATTTGCCATAGAAACCAGCATAAATAAACTGTTCCGGATATATATATATATATATATATATATATATATCGCAAAGAGTCGGATACAGGGGCAGCCAACCAGCACTGGGGATTCATGATGATCGACATTGTTTCAATCGTATGCATGCTATCCCATCAAGGCATCGATTAACTACTAGCAGTATTATTTCCGGATTGAAGAATCAAGCCCCTTACATCAGTTCCTCTATGCAAAACAACTCCATTGCAGTACGCAGGGTGAATAGAAGACTCAATGCTCTCTTGCTAAGCAAGCTTTTATTTCTATCGAGGGCAATCAGCCTAGTTTTGATGGTGTTTGCATTCATGCAATCTATGATCATGAGTGTTCTTTTTTTATGATGCTCCAAAATATAATCATTGATGATGTAATCATTCTAACAGCTAATTGTTGTTAATTAATATATTGTGTTTTATTTAAAAAAAAACCTACTAGTAGTAGTATTATCTATATACCAAATGTGCGTACGGACTTGAATAAACTAAGGCGCTCTTCAAGTGCATTATTATTATTTTTATTAGTATATGCCTTGAAGTAGGCCATATGCGAATCGTCTCGATTGTCATTTCGGATGGTGATTACGTTTGTCACGCACGTCAGAGTAAAATTCTGCTTTGGTTTCTAGCTTTTTCTAAGGATTCTTCACCAGTTTAAGGGGGTCTTTGGCAGGAGTTCTCAAGGAACTTCTAGAGTAGCTTGAAGCACTTATTTTAACTTCTTGAAGCACTTTATTTTTCATTATTACGGTGGAAAACCGAAACTGCTTCTCACACTTGGAGCTCTGTTTTTGTGGGCTCTGTCATAAGGCACTGACGTGCCATGAACCTGAAAAGGCAGGTTGCCCCCACTTCGTCTGACAGCACGGGTTTAGTTAAGTTTAGGAGGTAGAAACCAAATAAACCCTTAATCATTAGTGCAGCCACAAGAAGAGTAAAAATATGATCTTAAGCCATAACTGCTTATACATCATATATTTGTGATTGTAGAAGTAAAGCCATATCAAATGAAAAAAAAATCATGTCTCATCATAGCAAAAAAACATTATCATGTCTTACCATAAGCTTATGGCTAGCCATAGTAAATAAACGGGACAATTGTTTATTTGGACCTGAAATAAAGTTCATTTGCTTATTTGTCCTAAATTTTTTTGAAATTATCTATTTGGCCCCAAAGTTAAAATTTGTTACTTTTTTAGCCTTCTGTTAGTTTGGATGTTGTAACGATGTCAAGTGCCATGCAAGAAGACCGTTTTGCCCCTATGTGAAAAAAATAAAAAAGGGTCTTTCTTATTTAATGTATATGTTGAGTTTATATATTGTCAAATATTCATTTCAGCAACATATATATTTTGCAATTTGAATCAACCTCGATGGACCAATATTGAGCAAGATATGAATTTCCTAAGCTATTATCTATTTTCTGGAAATCATTTTTTTTAATAAACCCAAATACATATGAGACAAACACTTTTCATCATGGCCCCTGTGTTTTCTAGAAATTATGTAAGCCTAGATCAGGAAAACCTCTGAGTCTAGGTATTTTTGCGGATAAACCCAGCAAGAGTAATAATATTCTGCATCTACCCTTCCTCTTCTACGTTTTCACGAGAATGGAGCAGAGGCAGGGCTCCGCCGGCTGATTTCTCACCGGCGGTGAGTCCTCCGGCCATGAGCCCAGCACGAATGAACTCCCAACATCGTTGCGAATCCAATGAGGTAGAGGATGGCGGCTATCGCGGCAGCTAGGTGTGGCGGCGACGGGCGACCGTGGACGGCGACGGACTGCAGCGATGCAGCACGCGGCGAGATGGCAGGCGGCGTGCGCACGAGCTCCGCAGAGGCAAGGCAAAGGCGTGGTGGGGAGGAAGTGGTGCGGATGGAGGCGCAGCAATACACGACAGCGGCGTCAGAGCTTCGTCACGGCACAAAGGTGCTGGCTACTGCTGCGCCGGGCCACGAAGAAGGAGGAGGCGGCGGCGGATCTGCACTTAGGGGCGGCGGCGGTGGCTCCGGCAGGCTGGCTGGAGCGGCGGCGGGCCGGTCATTCCTCTATGACCGGCGGCGGTGTTTTTTTTCCATCCGGAGTCGAGGTCGGGGAAAAGGGATGCCGGGTTCAGGGGTGAAGGGGTGTCAGCCGGTGGTGTGTTGGATGGGTGAGGGGTAATTTTGTCTTTTCATGTGTGCTGGAGTGGGCAACTAATGGGGAGGCCTAACAGAACCTAACAGAAGGCCAAATAAGTAACAAATTTTTACTTTTGGGACCAAATAGACAACTTAAAATTTTTTTGGAGCAAACGAACTTTGTTTCAGGGCCAAATAAGCAATTGTCCCTAAATAAATAACTAATTTCTCTCCCCTTGTCTCACGGAAAATCCGCAAAGAGAATCATCTGTTTTTCGAGTGAGCTCCAACTTAGTGCTCATCTTGTGTAGTCTATGGGATATATGAAGCCACGTACCTGGGCACCGGTGAGGTGACCACGCACGGGCGATGGTAAAATAACTTTTTATTTTTATGTTAGGGGTAAAATGGTCTTTTTACCTCTAACTTTATCATCTATTTTTTATTTTTTTTGCCAGGGATAAAATGGTTTTTTACCTCTAACTTAACACTGTTACATGCTTAAAACTGACAAAAGGCTATAGAGCCAAAGTTTTTTTTTTGTTTTGACGCCACATAACCAAATTGAAAACAAAAAGGATAATATAGCTAAAAGCAGTTTTGGCCATGCACCTAATTCTCCCTACAACTATATGCTTCGTCCATATTGTCCTCGTCAATCCAATTGGTTTTAAAGTGGACCATTTGAATGACTAGACACCCCCAAAATGGTTTGTTTTGAAAAATAAATATGATTTACTCATAATGTTTTAGAGAAATTGGTCGAGAAACAAAGAAAACCATGCAGCCGTTCAAAAAAAACCCCAAAGACTAATGCATATCTCTTTGTTTTTTAGCAAAACTAAATTCACGGCTCTTTCTAATTTAGGGGTGTTTGACATTACTCCGCTTCTGCTTTTTCAGCTCTGCTCCACAAACTCAATCATATAGCAGCTCCACCATGAAGTTTACGAAGCAGGTGATACTGTTTGGCACACAACTTTGCTCCAGTTTTATGAATGGGTTATTTTCATGCAAATGGTCTATTATGCCCTGCACTTGATTTTTTTCGAGAAAAATAGAAAACAAACAATAGAACATTAACAAATGATTTAAATTTGGATAATTCTACCAGAAATTTTAAATGATAGAAAATTTAACAATAGATTGTTATAATTGTACTTTATTTAGTCTTAATAAACACATTAAAAAGGGAGAAAGGAGAAGAACATCTCATGTTCATGTTATGCTTAGGGAATTTCACAGATACGATTACACGAAATGCAAACGTAAATAGAAAGATCGGAAGAACATGAAAAAGGACAGAGCAACAGCCGTGCAGGGGGCAGACACACTTCGATGGAGAAAGAAGAGGCCGGCGTTAATTCACGCATGCATACAGCGAGCAGAACAAATGGCAAGTGACCCGTCAACGAGTGGCAATGTGTGTATTTTTTTTTCAACTCCACGTGGGAGTATAAAACTCTAAAAACTAGAATACCTTTTAAGGTGCTTTAATAAAACGTAGAGTTAGCCTCTAACTCATCATTTTTACGGAGCAGAGCTCTCGAAGTTGAAACGGAGCTGAAAAAACAGGAGCGGAGCAGTTTGAAACACCTCTGGCCGGCCTAGAGTCTTCCATGGGCTGTGTCGAGCCCAAGCAGTCCCATCCGTAAGTCCTACCGGGCCGCTGGCCCAAGCACGCCCAAACCCATTTCCCTTTCCCAAATGCCCCGCGCGGACAAAACGAAACCGAAAAAAAAGGCAGGGCAGGGAGCTCTGCTTTTCCCAACGGGAAGAACGAAGACGACCAGCCAGGAATAAAATAAAAAAGAGGGGTGGTGGTGGGCAGTGGGCTGACAGGGACAGTGCCCACCCATGGCCCCCTCCTCACGGTCTCGCTAGCAGCAGCGACTCCGAAGCAGCCTCCCCCCATTCCCATCACCGAGGAGAGAGAAGCCTGCCTGCAGCCGCGCGACCGCCCCACATGGCCACCGAGCTCGGTGGGGGGCACCACCCCCCCGCCGACGCCATGGAGGTCGACCCGCCGCGCGCCTCCGCCGACGAGAAGGTGAGCGCGCGCTTCACTCCATCTCCGTGCTCGCCTCGGCCAGGAGGGGAACTCCGCATGCGGTCTAGTGGCTATGCTTGCTTTGCTTCCCCTCCTGCGTCGTGGATCTGCCTGTGCGCCGCGGATCTGCTGCTAGCTGCGGCGTTCTCGGCTCCCTGGACGGCGGTCCTGCTTCTGCTCTACCTGCGATATCCGTGGTGCTGCTCTCGGAAATGCTTGGTGGCTTTAAGTTGCATATTTCTGCTACTTTTGGTAATGTAGCATCCACTAGGCATACATGTAGTGGTATTTTGGTTTGTTCGCTCAAGGGGCAATGTTATCCTGCTGTACTGGTGCTTGCCAATGTTGCTGCCACAAACCTGGCAAAGCACCGAATGCTAATGCCCAAGTACCTCACCGAGTTCATCTAAGTCCGTTTTTTATTGCTTTGGTGCTGCCCCATTTTGATTATGTCTCACCTGTTCTTTGTGTTACATGACAGCATGTGGCCACTGATATGGGGGGCAGTGATGCTGTGACAGGCCATATAATATCGACCACGATTGGGGGAAAGAATGGTGAACCAAAAAAGGTAGGTTCAGGAGAAAGAAATTCACTTCATGATGATGATGATGATGATGATGATAACAACATTCTAACTTAGCTTTTGATTTGGTGCCCTTTAGACCATTAGCTACATGGCTGAGCAAGTTGTTGGAACTGGATCATTTGGGGTTGTCTTCCAGGTTAGATAGTTTCTTTTTTTCCCTCCAACTTGGCATAGTTTCTTTTTCTCACTTTGGCTCGTATTTTGTTGATGTTGTGTGCATAAATTCAGGCAAAATGCATTGAGACTGGTGAAACTGTTGCAATCAAGAAGGTTCTACAGGACAAAAGATACAAGAATAGGGAGCTACAAATAATGCGGTCGATTGACCATTCCAATGTCATTTCCCTGAAGCATTGTTTCTTCTCTACCACAAGTAGGGATGAACTCTTCCTTAACTTAGTCATGGAGTTTGTCCCAGAGTCACTTTATCGTGTTCTGAAACACTACAAAGACATGAAGCAGAGGATGCCCCTTATATATGTTAAATTGTACATGTACCAGGTGGGTAGTGCTAGAATTGCATGCTATCTTAATATGCATATGCTCGAAAGAAGTGTTTTAAACTTCTAATATTATAATTTTTTCGTATCTTGTTCAGATACTTTGGGGATTAGCTTATATTCATAATGTACCAGGAGTTTGTCACTGAGATATTAAACCTCAGAATATTTTGGTATGCTGGTTTAGTGTTTTTTATGCTAAGCATGTGCCTGTTCCTGATCCTGACTTCTTGTTCATGTGTTAAGTTGGAAAATGCTAACCTCCTCTTTTTCTTATTGTTTGGTAGGTGGATCCTCTTTCCCACCAAGTCAAGGTTTGCGACTTCGGGAGTGCTAAAATCTTGGTATGCACATGCTGTAATGATAACAGCAAGAAATATGATCTTTTTTATTTCAAAACCTTTTTTATAGAATTGAAACTGATAAGACACAAAAGTGAATAGATTTGCACATATGCTAATTTGTATGCCATGAAATGGTTAATGGGACTCTATTTAACTTTTGAAGTTAGATCGAGACAGTGGGAACAGTATGATTCTTGCTTACTGTAATCTTAGCTGTATAAGGGCTTGCACTTTTGGAAAACCTGTGGATTGGAGGGTACGGGCTGGGGATTTAAGGACCTCCAATCCGGAGGGACTAAATGCCATGCCCCATACCCTCCGATCCCCATTGTGTAGGGGATTAACCGAACATGCTGCAAGGGACACTTTTTAATAAGTAGTATCAAATCATGGACTTAGAGACCTTGTTGGGCTGAGTTATAAATATTAAGGATGTGCAAACTAAATTTTTATTTCTTTGATTCTTTCAGTTGAAAAACCTTCAGCATTAAGACATTTGATCCTGTGGAGTCAGCTGACCTCATAGCCTTATTTGATATTTTAGCAAAATCAAACCAACTTAATATGAATTCTGAACTTTACGTAATGATATTATGATAAAATTCTTGTAAAAAAATGATACTATGATAACATTGGGAACTCAACGTTAAACTTTGCATAACAATTTGCTGAGTTGTATGGATTGGAAGTAGTATTGTGTGGTGTTAGCTGGTTTCTCTGTGCAAGCTTACCATGACAACCTTTTTTGTATCCTTCCATTGGTGAAATTTGTTCTAGATAAATGCTAATCCCACTTTGAGTACTTCATCCCAAAATAAGTAAACATCTCGCTTATTGAGAAGTCAAACTTTTTAAAGTTTCACTAAATGTATACAAAAAGATACTAATATTTATGATGCATAACAAGTGTTATTAGATTGGTCATGGAATATACTTGCATAATAAACTTATTTTGAGATACAAGTATTGATACTGTTTCCTATATACCTAGTCAAATTTTAAAAAGGTTTGACTCCTCGAGAAGCAAGGTGTCCATTTATTTGTGACGGAGAGAGTACTCTCCAAACATTTTGCATCCCAATACTTCTCTGATTTCTTTTTGTTCAGAACTTCGAACCTTGTCTCTGAAATATGCCAACATATCAGGTTAAAGGTGAAGCTAATATATCATATATATGCTCACGTTATTATCGTGCCCCTGAGCTCATATTTGGTGCAACTGAATACACAACATCTATTGATATATGGTCAGCTGGATGTGTTCTTGCTGAGCTTCTTCTTGGTCAAGTAAATGGTTTAGTTACCTCTTTTTTTGGCTTGCATCTCTCTACTTTTATGCCATTCTGATGCCATTTCAGCAGTGAAGTTAAACTAAGTGACTTGTTTTTCTTTCTTGCAATCTATTAGCCTTTATTTCCTGGTGAAAATGCTGTGGACCAGCTTGTTGAGATTATCAAGGTAATTAATGGGTTTGCATGCTTTCAAAATTGACTATTGTAAGGAAGATATTTGCGATTGACTTTGCTACATCCAGAATTGAACAAAGATGAACTCCTTGCAGGTTTTGGGCACTCCAACTCGAGAGGAAATTCGTTGTATGAATCCCAATTATACAGAATTCAAGTTTCCTCAGATAAAAGCATGTCCATGGCACAAGGTGTGTGTGCACATTTATAGTCAGTGGAAATCCCTCCAAATAAAATTTGTTGATATGTGATGGATAAGTCCCTGTGTGTGTGTGCTGCAAGAGCACATGGTCTTTGTGTCCTTATGTCCTTTGTAAAAGCATCCTTGACTGCTTTTAGGACAACAGTTAGCATCTTAAGGACAACATCTTGACTAGCATCTAGGACAGCATCTTAGACTAGCATCTTAGCATATGCTTGGCTGGTTAGCAGCCTATAAATATGTTTCCCCAACCCCTAAGGTTGGCATAGCATGGTGTGAGAAATAAACCCAGAAAATTGCCTCAACTCTGAGATCTCTGTGTGCTATCCTCTCGATGAGAGTAAGGATCCTGCTCACACCTAGAGCAAGGATCCAGAGACTAACAAGTGGTATCGGAGCTGTACTATCCTGTAGCCTGAGCATTTCCTGCTCAATCCCTTCTCCAGTCGAGCTCCCTGCCTCGCAGCAGCCCCAGCAGCCAGCAGCAGCTGTTTTGGCAGCCTCTGCCCCTCGTGCAGCAGCGCGCCATGACCACAGGAGGGCAGTCTCAGCACTCGGCCGCTTCCAGCGCGCGGCGTCGGCAGGAGGCCGACCTCGCCGCGGCAGAGGAGCGCAGGCGAGCGGCGGCAGCAACCGCTGCAGCAGCAGCGAGGGCGTCGAGGCTGGCCCAAGCGGAGCTGGCAGCAGCCAGAGCGGAGGTGGAGGCAGCAGCAGCTGCGGATGCAGCGCGTGCAGCCGCAGAGGAGGTTGAGGACCTGCGCGACAGTCACAGCAGCTCCATCTCTGCTGATGACAGCGCCGACCCGGACCTTGAGCAGCTGGAGAGGCAGGCAGGGCGAGGGCGAGCGGCGCAGTGGGCAGCTGCGCACGCCCACGAGCCCGGCGACGCTCCTGGAGGAGGCGCCCAAGAGCCCGGCGACGCTCCTGGAGGAGGCGCGCACGGCGTTGGCGGCGCTCCGAGTGTAGGGAACCGCGACCCCAAACACGCGGCCCGCGAAGAGCGGGCACTGGAGGCCATACGTCTGCGGGAGGTTGCTGCGCGGCTGGACGCCGAACTGGACCGCGAGCAGGACTTCCCCGAGCGGGACGAGCGTGCTGCACGCCGAGCCAACGCTTGGCTCGAGCGCCAGGAGCAGCGCGCACACGGCCGTGTCGGACACGAGGGCAACCGGCACGGCGGTGGACGGGTCGAGGAAGAGCACGGCCATCGTAGGCAGCGTGGCTCTCTCTCCCCGGACCGGTACCGTGGCTACCACGGGTACCAGGCTGTTGCCAGGGACGTTGGTCCCGGTGGTGGGTGGCCTACCCTCACCAAGACCAACTATGTTGAGTGGGCTGCGGTGATGAAGGTGAGACTTCAGGTGCTGCACATGTGGGAGGCAGTCCGGTACGGCGACGTCGACTAGACCAAGATCGACGGGCACTGAATGCCCTCATCGCTGCAGTCCCGTCCGAGATGCAGTTCTTGCTTACCAGCAAGCAGACTGCCAAGGAGGCTTGGGACGCCATTGCTGCAGCACGCATCGGCAGTGACCGCGCCCGCATCGGCAGCGACTTCGCAAGGAGTGGGAGAACCTGGCCTTCAAGCCTGGTGAGGACGTCGATGATTTTGCTCTCCGTCTCAACACTCTGTTGCAGAAGTTGGTGCAGTTTGGCGACGACACCTACAGCGAGGAGAGAGCTGTCGAGAAGCTTTTCCGCTGCATCCCCAAGAAGTAAAGGCAGATGGCTCGCTCAATCGAGTCCCTGCTGGACCTCTCCACGATGTCGATCGAAGAGGCGATAGGTCGCCTCAAGGTCGTCGACGGTGATGAGCCACAACCCTTCTCGGGGCCTGCCACCGTTGGTGGGAAGCTCCTTCTCACCCGGGAGCAGTGGGCTGCCGGCCAAGGTGACAAGAAGAAGGGGGAGCCTTCTTCCGCAACAGCCGGCCGCAAGCGTGGCAAGCGCGGCAAGCCACGTAAAGGCGCCCAGGCCGGGGCGCAAGGGCGCGCCGAGGGCGGCGCCCGCAGAGGTGCCCAGGGCGGCGCTGCCGAGAAGCCCAAGCCGGCACAAGATGACGCCTGCCACAACTGTGGCCGTGCTGGTCACTGGGCCAGGGACTGCAGACAGCCACGACGCGCCCAGGCCCATGTCGCGCAGGCAGAGGAGGAGCAACAAGCTCTGTTCATGGCACATGCGAGCGCCGAGCTACCTCCAGCAGCACCGGTTGCAGCGGCCCTTCTCCACCTCGACGAGCCCAAGGCACATGCCTTCCTCAGCAGCGGGTCCGGCAGCGGCAGCAAGATCGATGGGTGGTGCCTCGACACCGGCGCCACCCACCACATGACAGGCCGGCGGGAGTTCTTCTCCGAGCTCGACTCCGACGTTCGAGGCTCTGTCAAGTTCGGGGACGCCTCTGCCGTGGAGATCAAGGGCGCCGGCTCCGTCATCTTCGTCGCCAAGAACGGCGAGCACCGGCTGCTCACCGGCGTCTACTACATCCCCGCGTTGAGGAACTCCATCATCAGCTTGGGACAGCTGGATGAGAACGGCTCGCGCGTGGAGATCCACGACGGTGTGCTTCGCATTTGGGATCCTCGTCACCGACTTCTCGCCAAGGTGAACAGGGGGAGCAACCGCCTCTATGTTCTTCACGTACAGGTGGCGCAACCCTTTTGTCTTGCAGCTCGGCGGGACGATGAGGCCTAGCGGTGGCACGAGCGCTTTGGGCACCTCAATTTCGAGGCCCTGAAGCAGCTCGGCAACAAGGAAATGGTGCAGGGCATGCCGTGCGTTGACCATGTGGAGCAGTTCTGCGACAGCTGCGTCCTCACCAAGCAGCGACGGCTGTCCTTTCCCCGCCAAGCAAGCTTCCGCGCCAAGGAGAAGTTGGAGCTCGTGCACGGCGACCTGTGTGGCCCCGTGACACCGGCTACACCTGGAGGACGACGCTACTTCCTCCTCCTCGTCGACGACGTGTCCCGCTACATGTGGGCTGTCCTCCTCGACACCAAGGGGGCAGCCGCGGACGCCATAAAGCACCACCAAGCTGTTGCGGAGAAGGAGTGCGGCCGCAAGCTTCGGGTGTTGCGCACGGATAACGGCGGCGAGTTCACGGCGGCTGAGTTCGCGACGTACTGTGCCGATGAGGGGATCAAGCGCCACTTCACCGCGCCGTACACCCCGCAGCAGAACGGCGTCGTCGAGCGCCGCAACCAGACGGTGGTAGCCACCGCCCGCGCCCTCCTCAAGCAGAGAGGGATGCCGGCGATCTACTGGGGGGAGGCGGTGATGACTGCCGTCCATCTCCATCTCCTCAACCGCTCGCCCACCAAGGCGCTTGACGGCAAGACGCCGTACGAGGCCTGGCACGGGCGCAAGCCGGGGGTGAGCCACCTCCGCGTCTTCGGTTGTCTGGCGTTCGCCAAGGAGCTCACTCACGTCGGCAAGCTCGACGACCGGAGCACTCCAGGAGTGTTCATCGGCTACGCGGAGGGCGCCAAGGCCTACCGCATCCTCGACCCTGCGACACAACGCGTCCGCATCTCCCGGGACGTCGTGTTCGACGAAGGGCGAGGCTGGACCTGGGACAAGGCGGTGGACGACGGCTCGGCTTTGACCCTCAGGGACTTCGTCGTCGACTACGTCCACCTGGAGGGAGCTGGGGGAGTTAGCAGCTCATCTTCACCGAGCTCGTCCTCCTCGGCAACCGGCTCGCCATCAGCTTCGGCGAGTCCTCCACCGCCTCCGCCACCAGTGAGTCCACCACCACCACCGACTACACCACGCACTCCTGCACCGGCTACGCCACGCACTCCTGCACCGGCTCCCCACTCTCCTGCACCGGCGCCGGCATCTCCAAGATCGGCACCAGCAGCTTTGGCCCGTCAGCGTTCGGTGCAGTTCGCCACTCCGCTGTCCGACGATGAGGACCGCGTCGACACCTACCATGACGACGAGCCTCTACGCTACCGCACCATGGACAACATCCTCGGCAACCAGCCTGTCCCTGGGCTGACGGTACACGACTTCGAGGCGGAGCTGCACCTGGCACATGAGGACGGTGAGCCTCGCTCCTTCGCTGAGGCGGAGGGAGACGCGGCATGGCGTGCCGCGATGCAGCAGGAGATGGACGCGGTCGAGCAAAACCACACTTGGGAGCTCGCTGACCTCCCTCGTGGTCACCGCGCGATCACCCTTAAGTGGGTGTTCAAGCTGAAGAGGGATGAAGCCGGTGCCATCGTCAAGCACAAGGCTCGCTTGGTGGCACGAGGTTTCGTGCAGCAGGAGGGGGTCGACTTCGACGACGCCTTCGCCCCCGTGGCACGGATGGAGTCTGTGCGACTCCTCCTTGCGCTAGCTGCCCAGGAGGGCTGGCGTGTCCATCACATGGATGTCAAGTCGGCGTTCCTTAACGGCGACCTGAAGGAGGAGGTCTACGTACGTCAACCGCCGGGATTCACAGTTCCCGGCAAGGAGGGCAAGGTGCTTCGCCTGCGCAAGGCCCTCTACGGCTGGCGGCAGGCACCGAGGGCGTGGAATGCCAAGCTGGATTCCACGTTGAAGGGGATGGGCTTCGAGCAAAGCCCGCACGAGGCGGCCATCTACCGGCGGGGCAGTGGAGGAAAGGCCCTGCTGGTAGGTGTCTACGTCGACGATCTTGTGATCACCGGTACCAAGGAGGTGGAGATCGAGGCGTTCAAGGAGAAGATGAGGGCGACCTTCCAGATGAGCGACTTGGGCCCTCTCTCCTTCTACCTGGGGATCGAAGTCCACCAGGACAGCTCCGGCACCTCCCTTCGCCAGACTGCCTACGCCAAGCGCATTGTGGAGCTTGGCGGTCTCACCGGCTGCAACCCAGCCCACACTCCTATGGAGGAGAGGCTGAGGCTGAGCCGGGAGAGTACGGAGGAGGAGGTGGACGCGACGCAGTACCGGCGCATTGTGGGCAGCCTTTGCTACCTTGTCCACACACGACCGGACTTGGCGTTCGCCGTCGGCTACGTCAGCCGGTTCATGCAGCGACCGACAACGGAGCACCAGCAGGCCGTGAAGAGGATCCTCCGCTATGTCGCGGGCACCTCCGACTACGGCTTGCACTACCCGAGGTGCCCCGGCGCGGCACATTTCATCGGGTACAGTGACAGCGACCACGCCGGCGACATCGACACGAGCAAGAGCACCAGCGGGACGCTGTTCTTCCTCGGCAAGTGTCCGATCAGCTGGCAGTCGGCCAAGCAGCAGGTGGTGGCTCTGTCCAGCTGCGAGGCAGAGTACATCGCAGCCACTACCGCTGCTACTCAGGCTTTGTGGTTGGCTCGGCTGCTTGGCGATCTCCTTGGCAGAGACGCAGAGGCAGTGGAGCTCAGGGTGGACAACAAGTCCGCCTTGGCCTTGGCGAAGAATCCAATCTTCCATGAGCGCAGCAAGCACCTCCGGGTGAGGTATCACTTCATCAGGAGCTGCCTGGAGGAAGGGAGTGTCCGGGCCAACTACATCAACACCCAAGACCAGCTCGCCGACTTCCTGACCAAGTCCCTTGGGCGAGTCAAGTTCCAGGAACTTCGCGCCAGGATCGGGATGGCTCAGATACCTCAGAAGGAGTCACACAAGACTTACGGGGAGAGTGATGGATAAGTCCCTGTGTGTGTGTGCTGCAAGAGCACATGGTCCTTGTGTCCTTGTGTCCTTTGTAAAAGCATCCTTGACTGCTTTTAGGACAGCAGTTAGCATCTTAAGGACAGCATCTTGACTATCATCTAGGACAGCATCTAGGACAGCATCTTAGACTAGCATCTTAGCATATGCTTGGCTGGTTAGCAGCCTATAAATATGTATCCCCAACCCCTAAGGTTGGCATAGCATGGTGTGAGAAATAAATCCAGAAAATTGCCTCAACTCTGAGATCTCTGTGTGCTATCCTCTCGATGAGAGTAAGGATCCTGCTCACACCTAGAGCAAGGATCCAGAGACTAACAATATGGTCACTCTATTGGAGCTCATATAATCTCGGTGGTGTTTGCCCTTTATTTTTTGGGGCAAATTTCTCAGCATTGTCGTCATTTTAAACTTCAATAGAGTTACTTTGACCATATAAGACCTGCCACTCATTAAAGTGGAATGTCAACCTCATTCAGTTTTGTGTGTTGGATGTCTCGATAAGTTGTAATAGATGTCAAATACTAATGTTTATCATATTATCATGTGTACAATATGATCTCCCTCATTCTTGATGTTCCTGATGGTGATGAGTCCTTACCACAATGATTATGCTGCAGATCTTCCACAAGAGAATGCCTCCAGAAGCAATAGATCTTGTTTCCCGTCTTCTTCAGTATTCGCCGAATCTGCGATGTAGTGCAGTAAGTTTTTTCATCTCTGGTGCCTCTTCCTCATATCCCACTTAAGTCCTCTAAAATAAATTGACATCAGCATCCCAGGCTATGTTAGTGGGACATCATATTGTTAACATAGAAAGTTATGCTTAAATCTTCCAACATAGAGCTGATTGTTTGAATCATGCATAACTGGTCACTGATTTCATCTTCTGTTTCTCATATAAATTCATGATAGTAAATGGAAGGACATTCAACCTGAAGCTCTCGTGACTTTATACTTTGTTCTACTAGTAGAGGGCATGCTTTGCAATGGATTTTGAACAAGTATACCAAAGCCACTAGAAAAACTACAAACTACACCAATGTATACATCATTTGTGGCTTATGCTTGTAACGGAAACTAAAATTTGCACAAAATCAACATAACAATAGTAATTGTGTTGCCCTGCTGGGAGCAGGCTTTGCCTCTCCTTTGTACTTCTCTTTTCTTAATGATATGACATGCAAACCTATGTTGCCTTTGTGGCTTAAGGTAAATGCATAAAGTTTTAGTCATGTGTGCATATATGATGAATATACATGTACAGTAATGGAAACTCTCTTTTTGCTGAGTTCATTACTGTTCCAGCTTGAGGCGTGTGCTCATTCATTCTTTGACGAGTTACGAGAACCACATGCAAGACTCCTGAACGGCCGCCCATTTCCTCCACTATTCAACTTTAAGCAGGCAGTAAGTGATTTGAAGACAATCTTGTTTCTCATTGTGTCCCTTAATATTTGTCCTTTTTTAGTGCTTTACTACATAATATGAAAAAAAAATGACAGCTGGCCACAGGGAAATGTTGTTAGTACATTCATTGTATACTCCATTTTGGTGGCATTTTACTGACACACGAATACATGATGATAGGCATTAATGGTAAAATCACATGCACTGAACATGACTTGCAATGTTCTATGTTGCCAGTCATGCATAGTGGCCTCTTTTTTTTCCTTCTTTTTGGCAACACTATGGTTGATTATATATGAGAGCTGATTCCTTTCTAGATAGCTGTCTTAAGGAACACACTGCCACCAGAGTAGTGCAATTCTTCAGGCCTGGCAGTAGCATTATGGTTTTCCGCAGTAGAAGCATTCATGGGGGCCTGAATTATACAATTTGGGTGAACGGTAGGGTGGGTGATATCGAGGCCACGAGGTGAGATGGGTTGTTGGCAACATGACTATCTGAAAAGAGGAGCTTCAGCTTTTCTGAGGGTATTGGGCTGTGACTACTGATAGTGGTTGGAAGGCAAGGTAGTGTTGAACAGGGACTTTAGAGCAATCTCCAGCAGTCCTCCAATACATCTGCCATGATAAATTGCTAATGGGGCTGCCCCAATACACCCACTTGTAGGATTATTAGGTGATATGCTTTTGCTCAGTGCCTAATTTTATTCTTTTCTCCTCCACTACCCATTCTTTTCTCTGCCCATCTCTCTTATCTTGTTCGCTACATGTCAACCATGCCTACTGCTATCCCTGCCAGCCATGCCCGCCCCTCAGTCCACATTGCCAGCGCCCTTTGGTCCACCCACCCCCTTGTCCTTGGCCTATACCACTCTCCCCTTCCTATGAAGATCCGAGCCAAACCTCAGAAGCATGCTCGAACAGTCCATGGCGGCACTTATTCGACGAGGCCATGACATCCTGGTGCGCTTAAATTGACATGGCCAAGGTCAGATCTACGACGGCCATGGCCACCGCCGCCTCTTCCCCTTCTCTCTCTCTCTCTCTCTCTCTCTCTCTCTCTCTCTCTCTCTCCCCATCGTGCGTCCAACTCACTCATCCTCGATTCGATGTATAAGAGGCTTAGGGCTAATGGCTCGGTGCTGGGGTTGCAGGCATCTGGCAGCAGCCATGGTGGCAGCTGCGAACATCGCAGCCCATAGGTGATGCTGAGCTGCGGCCATAGACGGCTCATGAGTTCTAGCGTGGGCAGTGGCCAAGATGCAAGCCTGCGGCCTAAGGTCTGAGGGTCAATAATGGGAAGAAGTGGCAATTGACGTGGGCCTTAGGCTACTAGGTGTTTTTGGGGGGGTGGGGGGGGATGCAACTTGCTCTTTTATTTGAGGGGAATTGGAAGTTTTTTAGTGGTCATAAAAAAAGACTAATGGGGGACTGCTAGAACAAGGAAATAGCCTCATCTCCCTAATATGCCAGCTTTATGAGGATGAGGACTTGGGGAGTGCTATTGGGGAACAATAGGAAATGCTCTTTAGATAAGTTGTAGGAAGTGACGTGGGTAAGGGAGTAGGGACTGTTGGAACAAGGAAATAGCCTCATCTCCC
>CM041644.1:24978643-25140206 GCA_023333625.1 Bothriochloa decipiens
GGTAAGGGAGTAGGGACTGTTGGAACAAGGAAATAGCCTCATCTCCCAAGTATGACTCTGTCCCCACTGTCCACCATAAACCAACACCAGCCGCTACTCTTAAGAGGCGGCGATCACATGCATCTTGCATTCTTATAATGTGGACTGAAGCTTTCCTTTAAACTGCATGGGTCACTGAGCTTAAAATCGAATTTCTTTTGTTCCTTTGCAGCTAGCGAACGCTCCACCAGAACTTATCAGCAGGCTGTTACCAGAGCATGCTCGACGACATGCAAGATTTGATTCCTTATTTGGGAGTGGACAATAGGAGAGGGATGTATGGAAATGTCCTTTTTAATGTTGGGCTGCTGTACGGCTGCCAAAGGGCAATCTGCATATCCCGCATTTTAAGTTTTAGAACCTGACCATCTTGTTGAAAAATTACCAGCCTTAAAAATCTAATGCTGAGACCCGAGGTGGCCCTTGTGCCCATGTTCTGCCAGGAGCGGCACATAATGCTGGGGGAATGGTTGGTGTATTGTTAAGCACGGAGGGTAACTGCATGAGCTAATTTATTTTTCACGTTTCATGTCTGTAGCGAACTTGTACCTGTACTATCCCAACTAATGTAATCATGTAATGATGTAAATTCTTCTGAACTATTTAAGTTATCATGATGGTCAATCGTTCATTCATTCGAACTATCTAATTTATCATGATGGTCGATCATTTCATTCCATCTTCCTCTTAGCATGATTGGATACAATGAGGAATGAAATGATTTTATCTCTGTTTTTAGGACGACATCAGTTTATATCCTGTTTTTGGTTACAGGTACATGAAAATTTTGTGTTTGGTTTAGTACGTCAAATTCTGGTTTGAGACCTGTTCGTCATCCACCTAGTTGCCCTCTACAGTCAGGCCTACCGGCCGGCCTCGCTCCATGTTCATCGCGGCGCTCCATGTGCATCGCGCAACAACCGACAACTGGTGCTCGTCCCTTTGTGCTGCCGCTATAGCAGCTGGCATGAAAGAATTAAGTTTCTTGGTCTCTATGTAAGAATGTTGGCCGTTGTTCGTTGGGTAATTTGTGTTCAGGCCTTTTGTTGATTCTTTGACTGTGCTGCCATCCATATGAAGTGTCACATAAGTTTGGATTTGAGATTTAGAGCTATAAAAAGCGTGGATACAGTATAAATAAACATCAGCTTTTGGATATATGTAATAGTGCCTGTAACAAGATTATGTGTGCTTAACCACTTAAATTTGTATAACTGAATGGAGCCGAGCCAACTGACGAGTGTTACTAGAGGGGACCACAGTCGTAGTTGGCGTGCCGACGTGACTCGCTGCCTAGAAGAGTCAGCATGGCCACGCAGACAAGTTTCTTCAGGAGTGACTTGGCGATCCGCAAGGTTCCGACGACGTAAGACTCAAAAGACAGCATGAACAACCTTGGCCTCCTCTCCCTGACGTATTCCCCCAACGCCACGCTGATCTTCTCTTGAAGCTCCCGGCCCCTCGTCGTGCTCCCGTTTCCATCGGCGTCGGCGACGACGACACCGTCCGGCGGCACAGACCGCGACAGCGTCCGGGCAAGCACGACGGCGTCCTCCAGCGCGGCCGAGCCGCCCTGGCCGATGTACGGCCCCATGACGTGCATCGCATCGCCAGCCACCGTCACCGTGCCTCTGTGGAACCGGCCGAGCAACACCTGCCATGGCGAACGGTACCACACTTTGGTCAGTGTTTTCGTCTCCGCTGCGTCGCACCGCCGCACCATTTCCGCGATCTCGTCAGGGCACTCCTGGAGCTTCTCGAGCACGTACTCTCTCGCCGCACTCTCGCTGGTGAAGCCTGTACATCAGATCGTCATCTATAAGTTGTTCCAAACAATGTGTAAATGATGAGGGAACGAGCCATAAGTCGTGCCGTTGAGGCTCCAAAGTTGTGGAGCAGCCAGTCGCAGGTTCCAGGCCTGCTTGACTCATGATTTTTCACCGGGGGTTTTCCCCATTTTTTAGGTTCAGCCTCTCGTGTGGTGCCACGAAGAATGAGAAAAATCTCGATGTGAAATCATGAGTCAAATAGGGCTTGCACCCGTGACCGGCTGATCCACAACTTGGAGCCTCAACCGCACGAGCTACGTTTTGGTCCCATTGCTTATGAATAATGGTTTCGGTAATCTCCGGAAGCACTTGATTCTGGAAGGATGCGATCTTATAGCTTACTTAGATGAGAGACGTCAAAAAAAAATGTGTAAATGATGAGTAGGGACGAGATACGATACCTGTGGAAGGGCTTGGCCTACTGACGAAGAAATGGACCAAATTTTCAGTGACTGGCAAGCGTCCTACAGCAAAATCGTTGCCCGTGAATCGTAGAAACTGGGTTCCGAACGTATGCCCATGCGGGTAGCTTGTCAATCCGAGCATGATCAAGAGAGGAAGATGCGACGGACTGCCCAATTCCAAGTACTTGGCTACCACCGAGTTCGCCCCATCACAGCCAATCAGGACCTGTTTATACGCGCGCATGGATGGAGGTCAAGCGAGTTCGAGAGCTAGGAAAACCTGCGACAGTTGCATACGTACATTGGCCTTGATGGTGCTGCCGTCCCCTGTCCTAAGAATGGTGCCATCAGGGTCTGCTACAATTGCTGCAATGTGACAGCTGAAGCGGATGGTTCCTGCTGGTAAGCTCCTCGCCAATGCCTCAACCAGATCTTTTCGTTTTAGGCATCGGAGCTCTTTCCTAGCAAATGCAAATGATGGAGGCAACATTACTCAACTCGCTCCGTTTAGTAAAAACATCTCTGCCTCTCTGAATACTAACCTGGTAGGAACGATGGTGCTCTTGTTCTGCTGCTGCCACACAGTGTGGTACCTGAAGTTTCAGCATCTAACAAATTAATACGAATGTTTCTGAAATCTTAATCTCAAAGAAAACCTTTTCATCAATTGTTTTTGGAGCTAACTTTCTTTATTCAGCAGCTGGCCTAATCATGCCATGAATTTCTTTCTACTGAACATGGGCACTGGAAGTTAAAAGAGACAGTTGAAAAGTTCAGGCTAGTTAAGTGAATGAAAAGCAAAATGATGCAAATCAACATATCAAAAAGGCTGGAAATTTTTACCCGGTAATTATGTCAGCGGTCTCCCTGAGCTCTGTAGCAAGGCCAAGTTGGTCCAGAGCTCGCCATCCGTTGGCATGAACACCAATGGCCACTCCATCGGTGCGCAGAGTCTCCGACTTCTCCAGCACAAGACTACTTGTCCCTTTTCTGCTTGCAAGTCAACAGCCGACTGCTTACAAGAATTCCTCAAATTGCATGAACAATTTGATATAGTAACCCAAGATTTTAAATGGATGCAGTTTAAAATACTGACAAGATTTGTCTAGCGCTAACAGCAGATTCAGGTGAAGATGGGATGCAAAAAAATTGCTGCACGATTCCTCAAAGAAGAAAAATTGCTCTACGGTTAAGTTGTTAGCGGGTGCTGTCTCACCGGTGCAGAGCGAGAGCAGTGGCAAGGCCACAGATGCCGCCACCGACGATGACGACGCCATGGACCTCCTCCTCCATGCCCTCTTCCTTCTCCCGGCTGCCTGTATCTTTCTTGCTGCTGTCGGAGAGATGGATCTTCCGCTGCAGACCTCCAGCCTGCAGTTGACCAAAATTAGTAGTGCTGCCGTCACTGATGTACTTGCCAGTGGTTGCCAAACCCCCGAAGTCAGTATTTTACTCCGTTTCAATTTTAGATATATTCTTGGTTAAAGTGCCTAACGTTTGACCAAATATAGAGATACGAATGCTGATGTTCATAATATTAAATAAGTATATTATAAAAATATGTTTCAAGATAAATCCGTTAGTATTATAAGTATTGGTAATTTTTATATACAAATTTAGTTAAATTAATATAACACGGCACTATTATAGAATTTGCATCTTTTAGGACAACTGATATGTCCAAATCTCCTCCACACAACACCGCATTATTTGTTAATAATCAGCACTAGTTATCACCAGGTTTAAATTAATCGTGGTGGGCATATCATCTAAAAGCGTATCCAATCTTACTAGTGCTAAGTAGAGGGTCCAACTTATATCTTAATTATCCACCATTGCTATTATATAATACTCCCTCTGTTTTAAATTATAGTTCACTTTGATTTTTTTGGTGCATGTATTTTGTTACGTATTTAGACATATTATTTATTTAGATATATAGCAAAATACATGCACAAAAAAAGTCAAAACGAACTATAATTTGAAACGAAGGGAGTAAAATATATCATGCTATCAGAAAAAAATTGCTTCCACGTAGTAACAGATCTTCTAATTCCAATAAAAAAACTAACAAATCTTTTAATTGATATAAACAAAGTATAGATTATATAGTTTTAACAACAACATTAAACTCTATATTCACGTGAATAATAGAACTATATATCCAATTGAAAAGAAACATATATTGCCATCCCATCCTATTCCTATCTCACGTACGTGTTAAGCCGAGCGCCGTCGACGCAGCCGCCGGGCGTTGTCTCTGGACCTTCGATCATTCGATCGGTCTTGGAGCTTCGATCAAATCAAGGAAAGTAAAAATCGACCTTTCATCCTTCAGTGTGCTATCCTTTGGCGTTTCTTGGGATAGATCAGTCTTGGCGTTTCTTGGCAGCACCTGTGACCAATAGCTTATCTGATCAAGCTTCGCTGTAGTGGTTATTCTTTTGGTTGCCTAACCAATCTCAGTGGTATTAGCAGCCGCCGTTGCCACAGCTCCCGGCCATAGTTACGGAGCTTCAATCTATCAATAAGGTTGTAACCTGTTATGCCGGCTTCCTTCCCTGTCACTTCTTCCCTAGCTTTCCTCCTAATCATGCCTTGCCAATTCTTTACAGCCCCAGGACCGATAGGCCGGCTTGGTGAGTTTCTTTGAAGTAAGTCGTTCTTTCAATTGCCAAATCAATCTACAATTTAGTTTTGGGCATAAATGTTTTAAAAATCACTAGGACTAGCCGAGATTGAGAGGAGCTGGCAAGATGGATTATCATGGTATGGACAAGCTGGTGCTGGACATTCTGCGATGGCAGCTAAAGTCATCGTCCTGTGTCAAAGCATGAGTGGAATGCAGGTACACTACTTTTCCTACATGTACTCCGCTCTTGCTCGCTCATACTCTGTAGTTCTTGCTGGCATAGATGGGTGCGCGTGCCCTCTCATCAATAAGTTGTAACTATGCTACTCTTGCCCGATCATATTACTACACCCACGCCAATCTCTCCTCCACAATTTGTGCATACACAAATACAAATTAAAGAAAAGAACAAACATGTCGTCCCATATCAATACCTAAATCAACCCATATTTATATTTTAATGGGAGTGAAGAAGGGAAATTGGCGATAAGATGAGACATGGTGTGACCTATATGAAAAAGGTGCTTCCAAAGAAGTGCAAAGAATTATAATCACCATATATTCTCCTATATTTTGTTAGCACCTAGAGTTTATTACTTCCAAATACATTATGTAATAATACATTTCAACTGATGAGGAACTCCGATTTAATCTTGGGCCTACATGTTTCAAAAATCACTAGGACTAGCCGAGACTAGAGGAACTGGAAAGATGGACTATCGTGGTGGTCTGGACAAGCGGGTGCTGGACATCCCACAGTGGCAGTTGAAGTCATCATCCTGTGTCAAAGCATGAGTAGAATGCAAGCACACTATTTTTCCTACATGTACTCTACTCTTGTTTGCTCATACTCCGCAGTTCTTGCTGCAGGTACCCTACGTTTGCGGCAAGTGCGAGCTTTGGCGGACGCCGAGATTTCTATCTACATTAGTGGCATAGATGATTGTCGTGTCGCCACTGAGCTCTAGGTACGCTAATCTTCCCACTCCTATTACTACACCCCACGCCAATCTTTGCACCACAATTTGGGCATACACAAATGCAAATTATAGAAAAGAACAAACACATATCCCATGTCAATACCTAAATCAACCTATATTTATATTTTAATAGGATTGAAGAAGGGAAATTGGCGATAAGATGAGACATGGTGAGACCTATATGAAAAAGGTGCTTCAAAAGAAGAGCAAAGAATGCTAATCTCGATATATTCCTATATTTTGTTAGCACCTAGAGCTTATTACTTCAAAACACATTATGTAATAATACACTCCAACCGATGAGGAAATCATATTTAAACTGTATGACATGTTATTTAATGATACATATATAATATGTAACCATGTTACTAAACTATTTCACTACCACAAAGAATTTGCAGAAAAAATGTAACCATATGAAATAAAATATCAAGTAAATCAACATATTAAAAGAATAAATTTGAGAAATTCTCACAAGTCATAATAATCACAAACACTAATTAAAATTTGCCAAAAATAGTATGTAACCATATAAAATATTTTACATTGACTAAAATTTAGTGGCTAACCTCCACGTTAATTTTCATCAGCAGATTAGAAAAAATAAATTTGAGAAATTCTCACAAGTCACAATAATCACAAACATATGTTCTTTTATTTAGTAGACACCAATCATGATAATCAATAATCGATTTGTTTAACAAAAAGATTACCCAACCGTGCCATTATAAAGAAAGTATATAGTAACTTGCTAATTTTACATCTAAATTACCCATCTCCGCCACTATAAAAGACAGTTCAAAAAGAGTGCCAAATTTGCATATAAATTGCCCTCTTCTTCCATTATAAAAACACATAAAAATTAATCCTTCATTTCACATCAAAACTATGCACTTACGCCATTACAATTACAACTAAAAATTTAAAATAGCCACCTAATGCTTTTTATAAAAAAAATTATGAAATTTTGAAGAAAATAAAAAATGAAATTGTGAAGAAAATATACTATAAACATTAGAATTTTAACTTTACATTTGTGTAAGAAAATTGCAACATATAAAAAAAATTAAATCTAAAGAATAGATCAATGATGGCACACAATGGTACTGCACAATAGTACGTATGACATAACCTTACATTTCTGATAATAAGTATGCCAGTAAGAAGAATACAAACCCTAAAAATTCTAAATAGAGGTCGCAATTGGAGCCTGTCAGTCCTCTAAAATTGAGGGCTAAAAATATTTAGCAATCAATCAGGGTAATAACAAAAAATAAAAAAATAAAAAAATAATAGATCAATAATTGATAAGTTCATCACAAAGCATACATAATGTATGCACTATGCCTATTGTGTTACAAAATGAACAAAGAGAAAATAATGTAAGTAATTTTTATTGAGACATTAAATAATAACTTATGTTGTTATCCATTATAAGATTCTAACCCGTGCGAGAGCACGGGTTGATGAACTAGTAGGCTACCTAAAGTCACTACGTATCCTATATTTGAATAGTGAATATCAAAAACACTAATCCAACTTACCTACTAGGCCTAACAACGGCCTAACAAATATGTTGAGTACATAAATCCTCCCCATCTCTACCTATTATTATTGGGCTAATAACTCTCGGCATCTATCTTTTCTCTCTCCCACGCGCCTCTCTCTCTCCTATTCCTCGCACGGACGTGACTCATCCACCCCATGCGCTACGCCGTCTTGTTGTCTGCCTCCTTCCATCGGCCCCGATGAGCCCGATGGTGCCACAGGGGACCTTGCCGATGCAGGGGACCGGATCCACCCCCCCTTAATGGTGGACACATCTAATAATCAGGCTTTTAAGAGGTGGACACCACCCACCTACCGTTAATCGATTAACGAAGGCAGATGTGTTAACATGGGCGCCTTAATGGTGTTAACAAATAGAATATGAGAAACATAATACATCAGTTTGGTTGAGCCAACCAATCGTTCACTTTCTAGGCCACATCTGGATTGCTGAGATGTAAAGCATGCCATTAGAAGGTTTTGAGAAGTGAGGCACGGAGTATCTATGCTCAAGAAACTTTAATCAAGTGTTGCTCCATTTTCCCTTAACAAAGAAGGTCTTAGATATGTCTCTACGGAAGGCAAGAATGCCTATGTCTCTCACAAGCCACAATTCGTGAGGAGCAATGGAACGTATTGCTACAAATGCACATGCAAGTCACATTGAGAAGAAGTGGAATATGAAGAACAAAAACAACATATCCTCTATTCATTTTGATTCTTGATTTGTTCTTCCCAAATGTGTAAATGGTGTGCACACTAAATTCATTGCTACACCAATCATGGGCGCAAAGAAGAATGTCATTTGGGTACATGAGTTTGCTAACTAACCTTGGAGGACCCATCAAGCAGAATGGGTACCTAAAAAGAATTGATCTCCTTTCGTAGGTGAATTACAAGGACAGAGGAAGGCATTAGGCACTTGATAGTGGATACACCCAACACATAACATGATTATCAAAAGATGTTTAACTATTTTGATACCGATGGTTGTGATGATATAGTAATACAATTTGGGGACAATGGCACAGGAAAAGTGAAGGGTCTTATTAAAATTGCTATCTCAAATGATCTTTCCATATCCAATGTGTTGCTAGTAGTTAGTTGAGCTTCAACTTGCTATAGGTCTCTCAACTATGTGATTTGGGGTTCAAATGTTGTTTGGTGTAATACATGTGTTGGCGACCCCGACTACTATGTTTAGGGCCCACCTAGACCCTTGGGTTTTTTTGTAGCCCCTAGTGTATTTTGCAAATACTGTCTCATTAGAGAAAATATTGAAAATCTCCTATCCCACATCCCTATAAAAAGGGAGAGGGGAAAAAGGTGGAGAGAGGGCTTGGCCTTGGTTCCAGTTTTCATCATCTCCTCTCTCCGCCCTCTCTCATGTTAATGCTTTGCAACACTAGTGCCCACCATTCGTGTCAATTTTTTCAAGAGAGTTGCATCAACTATTTCTTTAGCTAGAAACTTGACCTTATCAACTCTAAAGCTATGAACACTACATAGTCTCTGCAAATTTTTATCTCCATATTTTCGGCTTATTTAAATAATCATAATCGTGACCAGCTTCTCCACACTTCGAACTATGGTAGCCTAGGAAGAAACTTACAGTCTCTATATAACTATTGTTTTTCAATCTATTTGTTAGTTTTTCACTTGTTATGGAAGATGTTTTCTTTAGACTTTAGCAAGATGAAAAACCATGATCGAATATAATTTAAACAAAATGTTAAGGCAATTCATGGTTGTAATGTTTCTTGCCATTGTGAATTTGATGATTTGTTGCTTACATGTAACTAAGCTACTCCGAGTTTTTCTTTTATATTAATGATACATATTCCATTGTGTCAAATAGTAAACCAAGCAAGGTGAGATCTGAGATCTAGAACAATATAGAGCCAATTTATCGCGAAGGAAAGGTTGTAGAAGCCCAATGCAAAGCACCACAATGAGGTATTTTCTTTAGCACATAACTGTAGGAATAGTCATATGCGTACTCATTGGGCATTTGTGAACTGAGGCTCAAAATGATTGATATGGTTGAGAAATTGAAATCTCTATAGTATCTATAGAGTTAGCTCTGAGCACTTCTCACAAATTGGAAGTTTGATCCAAAGAAAACTTGATGTGATCATGTTACAGTGATATTTATTCATGATCCCCTTTCTTTTTTTGTTAAGTACGAAGGATTTAGTAGTCATTTAGCCAATTTGAATCTACATGCTGAGTTTGTTTTTAGGACTAAAATTAAAGAGAATTTTATAGAAGCTACTGAAAGTTTTTGCTTCGGCATTTCAGATTAAGGCACACATATAGGGAATTATGCTCCACTAGACTAGTTAGTTGTTTGAAACACTGTAAAGCATATTATCTAGTAATTTATAGAGGTGCTAGGGGTTTGGACTGCAATATGTTATGCCCAAACAACATTAAACTTTACTATTTTTTGTGTTTCTATATAAACTTCACACGATGAGTTTTGAGTGGAGATTTCATAAAAAAGCACAATTGAAAGGTCCTATATGGCTAGAGAGGGATGAATAGCCTATTAAAAATCTACAAAAACACTAGACAACTTTGATTAATATGACAAATAGCGTAAAGCAAGTTTTGCCTAGCCTAGAGGGTGATGCAAGCCTCCTATCAACAATTTTAGTAGCTATGATCTCTATATCATGAACAAGGCTATGTCACTACAAACTACACTAGAGATCTGAAAGAACAACTAAAAACAACTAACAAGAAATAGTTACTCAACTAAGCAAGGCAAACAAACTAGCTTTATACAAGATAAGCTAATGAAAATAAGTAGAAGAGAGGATGGTGATCTTTTATACAGCCATTGAAGAGTTGATGATCCAATCACCACAATGAGAAGCAATCAGTCACAAGATGAACAAATATACAATATGAAGACCAATCAACGGGAGACAAGATTGACACAATGATTTTTCTCCCAAGGTTCACTTGTGCACTGACAAGCTACATACCTGTTGTGTTGACCAACACCTAGGTGGTTCTTCGGTATGAGGCCCTCAAGACAGCGCCCCACAAGGCTCCACTAGACACCATGCTCAAGTGAGGTAACTCAATGACACGAGCATTCCATTAGAGTTGATTTTGGTACTCCGCTGAGGAAAGAACAAGAACCTCTTACAAATCAACCAGAGGTGGCCAAGAACAATCACAACTCTTGCCAACACCTCCAACTTCCTACGAGACAGCTAGGTGGCAGTACCCACCAAGAGTAACAAGAAATCCACCTGCAAAACAACTAACAAGTGTCACTAGCTGCTATCACTCATGCAAGTGCACTTTGGATCACACTAAATCTCATTTTGAATCAAACATGCAAGCAAGAGAGATGTGTGGGAGGAGAATGGCTCGACAAGTGCATTTTGGATCACACTCAATCTCATGAGTTAGCATTTTAAAACATTTTGCAAGGATTTTTGGTTAGCAAACTAGGTCCTGCATGCAATGCAATCATAATTTCTCCTAGTCGCATCCATGCATCGAATTGCCGATAAGACTTTCCATCTTAATAGTTCGGCTATCGATCCTAAATCACTCACACCGTCTATGGTGTCTTGAATGCAAAACAAAATGCACCCATGCTTCATACCTTTGCCTTGAACACCATTTTGTTTTCCTTCTTCTTGTTTCACCAACTCTTGAGCCCTTGATCATCTTTTGGATTCTCCAATGATCATCTTGCTCCTCACTTGGCTAGGACTACCTTATCTATATCATCCACTTAGCACAAGGTTAGTTCTAGGGTTTTATCAATTAGCCAAAACCAAACTAGAAACTTTCAACAATAGTATACACACTTATTGATATAGGTGATAATGAAATGGTGCCAACCTGATATCACATCTATCTTTTTGCCATTCCACTTGATGCTACGTCTCATCATATATAATACTGAGAGAGGATAAAATGGAAAATTAATGATAAAATATATAGTATCTACAGTTATGAATGTTAGGAATATGCCCTAGAGGTAATCATAGAGATGATATTTTGATTGTATCCATGATATATTATGTGTTCATGAATATCCGTTAAAGACAACTTGTATCGACTGGCAATTATGTGAATAGCTTGTGAAACTCTTTTACTTGTATGATTATTCGAATGTTGTCCCTGATCGAAGTTCGTGTGAGGACACACATGAATATTACATCAACACATGTATTAGTTGATGACTACATTTCACAAGTCATAGACACAAAGATGTCAAACTAATAATGTGGGCACATGGGGCTGGACTGACCCAACATGAGATGTTCTTATTATCTCTTTGCACATCATGTACGTTATGTCCTTAGACCTGAGATTGTATATACTCAAGATGTGAAACGGCCTACTTAGAGACTGTCAAATGCTACTCCGTAATAGGGTAGTTATAAAGGTGGTCTTCGGGTTTGTCAGGAAACATGTTGTGAGACATAGACATTCAATATGGAACTTGCACCTCTCTACGTGAGAGAGATATCACTGGATCACTCAAGCGATTGGATAAACAAATGCATGGTCGTGCTTGGGTTAAATGTTAACCCATGAGTTGAACCAAATATCGTGTGGCAAGGGAATAACATGTATGTGGTTGTGGTGGTTCATCTAATATGATCTTTGTGTGCGCATAGGAGTTGTCATGCCTTGCTAGAGGCTGTTGTCAACTATTGGGCTAATACGTGTACTCGGGCTATGTCTATGTGTGCGTGAACCCATAGGGTTGCATGCTTAAGGGGCTGGAAGCCTAGGGTTGGACCCGAATTAGACAAGGCTTAGGGTTACTAATGGGCCTACAACTTGGGAGCACATTAGGGACACCTATATAAGTAGAGGGGAGGGGCGCGGCCAGACCGAATCCACGCCTTTTGGCAGCCGCCATCGCCCTCCATGCTCACGCATTCTGCTCCTCATGGACCTAGCAGTCCGGAGGCGCATCACTTCTTCCCTGCACGTGTGGGATTCCTCGGAGGTGTTGCATCTTGAGCACAAGGACGAACCACGCGAGGGTATTGACATGACGGATGACCACGCAACTGCACTGCCTGCTGTGATGCGTACGACTACATCGAGTCCTCTTCCGCTGCACCTATGCGTCTAGTGGTAATTCCATAACCTATAACTAGTTGTAAATCCTGGTTTATGAGGTCAAAAATTTTTGTTTTCGGGCTAGAGTAGCATCCTCATAGCCCTTTAGTGGTATCAGAGCTATTACTGCCTCGTTATAGGTTAGGTTTTATGCATATGGTGATATGCACGGTTGTAGATATTTCTCTGGCCTTGGTTCTGTATCTTGCTGTGTTGGTTCTGTAATGATCTACTCGTACCGGTCAAAATTCCGCCATCCGAGTTAAGTGATACATGTAAATCCAGTCATGGCGAGTTAGAGATCAATTAGATTGATTGAATTGAACTCTAGGTCAAGTGCTGAGCCCAAGTGATGCACGACGGTGGTAGATAGGATCTACTGCCGGGAGCCGTTTTGCTGAGAAAAGTGTTGTTCGGTAAAACAATTGTAACTTTTGAAAAATAGCTTAGATTGAGACGAACTCTAAACGAAAATCATAGAGAACAAAATTTTTACATCCAATTCTTCACCGCTTTGCCTCGTTTGGCAAAATTAGAATTGAGAAATAAGGCTTGGAAAATAGGGTTTTCTGCGTTGCAAGTTTAGATGTCAGAATCGGTTAACTCAGTATAGCCCTTATGTGTATGTGATGCATGTATGTAATTAATTCATGGCTTGCACGTCATGAGGACAATATGGGCAGGAGCCACATACATATTGTCAACATTAATGTAATGGCCTATGTGCCAATCTGTGATGATCTATCCACGACTGTGTGATTTTACTTCACTGCCTTGCGTTAGTAATATCTAGTCTTGGCGGATTTATCACTAAAGGATGGTATACATGGATCATGGCGATGGAGATCACCGTGATGAACAGATTAATCGAGATGGAGATCTTTCAATGAACAATGGGCTATACCAACTCATATCTGTTTAATGATGTTCTTACTATGTTCTACTTTCACATGCTACGATGTTATTGTCTACATGTGCATGGTAGTGAAAAGTAGAATGATGCCTCAGCAATGTTTAAGTTACATGCTCCCCAAACCTTGCACTGTCATAAGTTTTGTACAATCAGTGGTGGGTAGGGTGCCACTGGTTTTCCTTGACTAGGCAGGTTCGTATCAGATACTTATTACAGAAAGGATTGGTTGCTTGAACAAGGTCATCCTAATGGTTAGGGACCTTGGAGAATGAGTAGTTGAGCGTAGCATAGAGATGCTGCCCAACAACAAGAGTCATATGTGATATGATTAGCAAGGAGTTGCTTACCGATCTACCATGTCTTCTAGTGGTGATGCTAAAGCTCACTAGTTGACTTGTTAGTTGTGGGTCTTGAATCACTAAGTATCAATTGAGGGACATTGATTTTAGTGGGAGTAGATTTTATTTTTGATATGATTTACTCTTTCATGGATACGTTGTCTTAGTATTTTGCATTACTTTTGTTGTAGATGGCCTCTCGCAATCGACCATTTACTTTGCATTCAATACTTGAGAAAGATAAGTTGAATGGAACAAACTATGCTGATTGGATCCACAATCTGAGAATTGTTCTCAGGCTGAGAAATAGGAAGAAATTCTATATACCCTATTACCTAAAGAGCCTGCTGAAAATGCACCTGCTACTGAGACAACCGCTTACAGGAGAGCATATGATGTTGATCTTGAAGTGAGTTTCCTTATGCTTGCTTGTATGGAACCTGATCTACAGATCAGTTTGACAACAATCATGCAGCAAACGATATAATCGTGGCACTTAAAGGTATGTTCTAGACTCAAGCGTGGACTGAAAGGTTCAATGTCTCTAAGGCGCTTGCAAAAACCAAGCTAGCAGAGGGCACAACTGTTGAGCCACATGTAATCAAAATGGTTGATTACACTCAGAGGTTGGAGAAGCTGGGCTTCCCAATCAGCCAAGAGTTGGCAACTGATTTTATTCTTGCATCCCTTCTGCCTAGCTATGGAAACTTCATCTTGAACTACCATATGCATGGGGCAGGGAGAGGCTTGAATGAATTGTGTGGCATGCTAAAAATAGCTGAGACTGACATCAAGAAGAGCGCTAGTAGTAGCCAAGTGTTGGCGATCCAAAATAGGCCTAACTTTAAGAGAAAGAAGGGCAACACTTGGAGAGAAAGAAGAAGGGCAAGGCTAAAGATGAGATCTCTAAGCCAAACCCATCTGCTCCTGAAGCTGGACCAACTCCTAATGCTGAGTGCTTTCATTGTCATGGGAAAGGTCACTGGAAGAGAAACTACAAGCTGTACTTGGCATCCTTGAAGAAGGATGGCGGTGGTAAAGGTACTCCTGCTCATACACTTGTTTATGTTACGGACATTTTTCCTCGCTAACTCTTATATTAATTCTTGGGTATTTGATAACAGATCGGTTGCACATATTTGCAATACGATTTAGGGAATGATAAGAAGTAGAAGCGTGGAAAAAGGAAAAGTTGATTTCTACGTGGGCAATAATGCAAGAGTTGCTGCATTGAACGTCGGGATGATGCAACTTCCCTTGCTGTCAGGATTTATTTTGGAATTGAATAATTGTTATTTTGTTCCTAGTTTAAGTTGAAACATTGTGTCACCTTCATACTTGATGAAGGATGGTTATCCATTTGCGAGTAAAGACAATGGTTGTGTAATCTCTAAGCATGAAATGTTTGTGGCTTTTGTATCCATTGTGAATGGGTTATTTATTTTAAATCTTGATGACGCACCTGTCTATAATGTTAGTGCTAAAAGGCCTCGGCTTAATTAGTTAAGTCCTACCTATATGTGTCATTGTTGTTTGGGTCATATAAGTGAGAATCACATGAAGAGGCTCCATGCTGATGGGCTTCTAACCTTATTTGATTTTGAATCATACAAGACATGTGAGGCTTGTTTGCTAGGCAACAAGACCAAGGCGCCTTTCATAAGTTTTCCTGAGAGAGCGTCTGACTTGTTGGAACTAATACATACTGATGTATGTAGACCAATGACCATGACAGCTAGAGGTGGATTTGAATACTTTATAACTTTTACTGATGATTTTAGTAGATATGGCTATGTCTACTTAATGAAGCATAAGTCTAAAACATTTGAAAAGTTCAAAGAATTTCAGAATGAAGTAGAGAATCAACATGGCAAGAAAATTAAGGCCTTGCAATCTGATCGTGGAGGCGAATATTTGAGTCATGAGTTTAGCAATCATCTAAATAGTTGCAGAATCGTTCACAACTTACGCCACCCAGAACGCCTTAGAGAAATGGCGTGTCTGAGTGACATAATCAGACTTTTTGGTCATGGTTTGGTCTATGATGAGCCAGTCGGACCTACCTTTATCATTTTGGGGATACGCTCTAGAAACAGCCGCTTTCACATTAAATAGGGTATCGTCTAAATCTGTAGTTAAGACACCATATGAGATGAGGACTGGTAAGTGTCTCAGTTTGTCTTTTCTAAAAATTTGGGGTTGTGAAGTTTATGTCAAATGACTTATATGAGATAAACTGACACCCAAATCGGACAAGTGTTTTTTGTGGGATATCCAAAGGAAACTTTAGGGTATTATGTCTATAACCGGTCAGAAGGCAAAGTATTTGTTACTCAAAATGGTGTTTTCTTAGAGAAAGAGTTTCTCAAAAGAGATAAGAATGGATAGAAGGTGTATCTTGAAGAAGCTCAAGATGAGTTAGTACGGAATGACTCTACAAGTGATGCTAATGTAGCAGAACAAGTTGAGATACCTGTGGCAATGGAAACACTGCCACAACCACGAAGATCAGCAAGAATTCACGAATTGTGTGGGGATTTATTATTATTAGAAGATGATGAACCTACAAATTATTGTTGGTAGTCACTATTGCCTAAATATACCTATCAATTATTGCTTAATAACATCTGAAAAAGATCATAAAGCATAGTTGTAGGGCTTTGAAACTAACAAGTTCCACGAGTTGTGTTGTTTTCACTTGATTGCAGGATTATCCTTACTTTATCATAGAAAAGTATCTCAGATGAAGAATTAGAGCACACCATTATAAAGAGCTCATCGAGATGATCAAAACGGACATATCACCTGCTATATTTGGTGTCCCTACGATAGAGTCCACTTTGGATACGCTTTGAACTTTCTAGAAGACACCGAAATCATCACCAAGCAAGAGTTTTCTGGACTAACATAACAATTTTCACAGCTTTGGTGAATTATGATTTTTTAAAATAGAAACAACCAAGGGAGAGTAGGAGTCAAGGAACCGAACCAAATCAAGTCGGATTCTTGCAAGAATTGATAAAAAGGTTCTAGAGGACACCAGAGGACACCAGAGCCAAGCAGGACCAGACCTGGCATTGGGCCAGGCCGAGCGGCCTGCCATGTGGGGCCAGCCAGCCCAGGTGGGTCCCACCTATCATCCACTTTTAGAGTTTGATCTCCAACCGACCTTCACGACGCATCTTGACCATTGTTTCAAGTTGATTTGATCCAAGGGCTGCGGTTCATCCCACCGGACTATATAAGCATGGGTAGACCCCCTCAGAGACATCTACCAATCTACAAATTATTATTCATCTCTAGAGTAGATCTCAGGAGAGGGGTCCCTTGAATGGATCACCTCTCTAGAGCTTAGCAATCAAGAAGAAGACTAGTACACCTCTAGTTAGGTATAGATCTAGTCTTAAACTAGAACTAGAAGAGAGAGAGAGAGGTAGAAAATTTGGAGGAAGCCCCGGGCGTGTCGGTGCTCCTCTATGCCTTGTACCTGCAGATTCAAGTTCTTCCAAGAGATTGGATCAGAGATTTCTATAGTCATCAACTTCTATGAGTCTATGAGTAATTGTTCTTATTGTTCTTCTATTTTCACAACTCTTTTGAGTGCTTTATTCCTGGTAGCTCTAGGGTTAGAGGAGTTGTCATTCCTAAGCGTGGTGCTTGGGTTCGATTGCTTGTGGAATGCCCCCTATGTTCCGGGCCATGTGGTAGATCACGAAGGTGACAGCTTCGTTGAGTCCTCTGTAGTCCACTCCCCGAATATAGGACTTGCAGGAGATTTGGTTACGTGTTAGATTTGTACTCTGTTTGCGGTCTTTCATTGTAATCCCATAGTTGATTGATAAGAGCAATACTTTCTAAAAAGTAGAACTAGACAGCCCTAATAGTCTCCCTCAACCTTCTAAGCATCTCATCCTTGATTGTGCTCAGGGATTAAGCATAGATCAAGATCCCTTCTTCCATTCCTTTGGGTTTGATATTTAAAAAACTGGGTCATCCTGGTGAAGTGCTACATCGGTATAATATCTGTGTGCTTGAGGATAACTTCCATATTTTTGTTGCACTTAATAAATACCAACAAGCATTTCTGGCGCCGTTGCCGGGGAACGGTTGCTAGATGATCTCGAATCTAACTTAATCCTATATTATACTTTTATTTTCCTTTTATTTTATTTTTTCTTTTTATCCCATGGATTTCTTAGAGTCTTCCAAAGATTCAAAGGATTCCATTCCTATCCAACTATGCCATTTTCCTAAAATCGTAGGATCAGAGCCCACACCATCCGATAAACCTATCCTTTCTGATGGCTTTGAGCTACGCTCATGCTTAATAGAGATGGTCTAAAACCAAACCTTTTCAGGCAAGGTTGATGAAAATCCTCATGCTCACCTAAACTAGTTCGAACAGACATGTTCATGTCTTCATATAAAAGGCATATCTGATGAAACCCTTAGATGGAAGCTGTTTCCTTTCTCTTTGGAAGGAAGGGCTAAGATCTGGTATTCTAGAACCGTACCAAGTAAGGAAGGAAATTGGAAAGTTCTTTGCTCTAGCTTTTGTTTAGCTTTCTTTCCTATTTCCAAAATCACCAAACTGCATATAGAGATCTTGTCTTTTGCTCAAAAGAAGAATGAATCTCTAGTTGCTGCCTGGGAAAGATTTGACAATCTTGTCCGTTCAGGTCCATCCTTATGCATTCCAGACCCTATACTTTTACAACATTTTTATGTAGGTCTAAAAAAGGAAATTTCTTGTTTTCTTAACTTGGCTTCTAATGGATCTTTCTTGCACATATTTGCTCCCACAGCAAGAGAGCTAATGCTCAAGATTGCTAAATCCACACCTGAAGCTTATCCCATAAGTTCTTAGAAGAGAAAGAAACCCAGATAGTTAAACCAGAAATCCTACCCAATCCATCAACTTCAGCTATCGTAAACTCTAATGAGGAGGAAACTCCAGTTTCAGAGATCTTCAATTTCGAGGATAATTATTTCACCGAATTTGGTGATACCTCGAAATATCATATGGTAAGAAAGCCTCGAAATCCCAAACTTTTAGAAAAACCTTTAGATATGACTAATCAAGATTTCTTACATAAGGCTACGAAAGAGTTAAGTCTCTGTGATAAGCCATGAATGGTTAGAAGAATCAGAGTCTTCTTCTGATGTAATTCGTTTATATTCACTTCTACTTCCATTTGTTGCAAAATTCATGAAGATCCTTTTGATGCCTTACACAATCTAGTTGTAGGTGTTAATATCATGTCTATAATGTTTGCTCAAGATTTACTAGCATACATGCCATTAACCCCAACATCAAAACTTCTGAAAAACCCTTCAGGACATATTCTTCCTTATTTAGGAGTTTTATATGTCCTACCTATCCGGGTAGATGACACTCTGGTGAATTTGAGTTTTTACATCTTTGACATCATTGAGTTTGATTTTTTGATAGGCCAACCAATTGAAAGGCTTATTCATGAAGGACATACAGGGAAACTAAACATTTGTCTTGGGAAAATCTTTTATTTCCATTATCCATTACCCATACCTTAAATGCTGAAAGTGAACCCTGTTTAGAGCCAGACCCGATGGAAGAGGTCAAGGTAGCATCTTTAGAACCTTTAATAGAATCCAACTTAGAAGATGATGCTCAGTTTTTCATAGAGGAAGAGGAGGACCAACCTCCACAACCTCTAGATCCTTTTGAAGAACCCCCTAAACCTCCATTGAGTTGAAACCTCTACCTCTAGGACTTCGTTATGTTTTTCTTAACGATGATCCGAACACTCCTATGATTATAAGTGATAAACTTTCTTTAGAAGAGACATTTCAATTAGTCACTATCTTAGAGAAACACAGATCAGCTTTTGGCTACTCACTCCAAGATCTCAAGGGGATTAACCCTGCCCTTTGTACTCATCATATTCCTACAAATCCCGATGTTATACCATCTAGAGAACCTCAAAGGAGGCTCAATAATGCGATGAGAGAAGCGGTTAAGAAAGAGGTTTTGAAACTGTTACACACCAGGATTATTTATCCTGTGCCGCACAGTGAGTGGGTAAGCCCTGTGCAAGTTGTGCCTAAGAAAAAAGGCATGACTGTTGTGAGGAATGAGAAGAATGAATTAATTCCTCAGAGAACCGTCACTGGATGGCAAATGTGTATTGATTATAGAAAACTCAACCAGGCAACAAAGAAAGATCACTTTCCTCTACCTTTCATTGATGAAATGTTAGGGCGTTTGGCAAACCAATCTTTCTTTTGTTTTCTTGATGGATATTCTGGATATCATCAGATTCCGGTCCATCTGAATGATGAAAATAAAACCACTTTTACATGTCCATATGGAACTTATGCTTATCGTAGAATGTCTTTTGGATTATGTAATGCCCCTGTTTCTTTTCAAAGTTGTATGATGTCTATATTTTCTGAGATGATTGAAGAAATCATGGAAGTTTTCATGGATGACTTTTCTATCTATGAAAAAACTTTTGATGATTGTCTTGAAAATTTAGACAAAGTTTTGCAAAGATGTGAAGAAAAGCACTTAGTCTTTAATTGGGAAAAATGTCATTTCATGGTTACAGAAGGCATAGTACTTGGCATTTAATTTCTGAGCGTGGAATTGAGGTAGATAGAGCTAAAATTAAAATAATTGAACAACTACCCCCACCTGTGAATATTAAAGAAATACAGAGTTTTCTTGGCCATGCTAGTTTTTATCGTTGGTTTATAAAAGATTTTTCACATATTGCTAGACCGCTTACTAACCTTTTGGCTAAAGATGTTCCTTTTAAATTTGATGATGCTTGTCTTAAAGCTTTTGAAACTTTGAAAAAAGCACTCACTTCTACACTGATCATTCAACCTCCTGATTGGTCTTTAGCTTTTGAGATCATGTGTGATGCAAGTGATTATGCAGTAGGTGCTGTGCTAGGACAATGTAAAGATAAGAAACATCATGCAATTGCTTATGCTAGCAAAACTTTGACAGGACCACAGCTTAATTATGCAACTACTGAAAAAGAACTCCTGGCTATTGTTTTTGCTATTGATAAATTTAGATCTTATTTGGTAGGAGCTAAGGTAATTATTTATACTGATCATGCTACTCTTAAATACTTGCTCACCAAGAAAGATGCTAAACCTCGCTTGATAAGATGGATTTTTTTACTCCAAGAATTTTACTTAGAAATTAAAGATAAAAAGGGAGTAAAAAATTATGTTACTGATCACTTGTCAAGAATGCAGATTAAAAATTCATAGGAATTGCCCATCAATGATTCCCTCAGGGATGATATGCTTTATCAAATCTCTACTACTGACCCCTGGTTTGCAGATATTGTTAATTTTATAATTTTAGGATATGTACCACCAGGCGAAGACAAGAGGAAGCTCATCTATGAGAGTCGTGTTCACCTATGGGATGATCCATACCTCTTCAGGATCTATGCAGACGGACTACTGAGAAGGTGTGTACCAGTTGAAGAGGAATCAAAATCATTGAAAGATGTCATTCAGCACCCTATGGAGGACACTATGGAGCATTCCATACACATTCGAAGATCTGGCAAAGCGGATTTTTCTAGCCAACCATGTATGAAGACACAAAAGAATTTGTTCGAAGATGTAGAGCATGTCAGAAACATGGAAACATAAATTCAAGAGATGCCATGCCACTGACTAACAACCTCCAGATCAAACTCTTTGACTGTTGGAGAATTGACTACATGGGATCATTTCCAAAATTCAAGAATTTTGAGTATATTCTGGTGGCAGTTGACTACGTTTCCAAATAGGTTGAAGCTATGCTATGCAGAAACTGATTCAAAAACTCCAAGATGATGTTTGAAGAAATAATTTTCCAAGATTTGGAGTTCCAAGGATGGTGATTAGTGATGGAGGCACTCACTTTATCGACAAGAGTTTTCGCAAGTATTTGATGAATCATGGGATCCATCACAATTGCTACTCCTTATCATTCTCAGACAAGTGGCAAAGCAGAAACATCAAACAAGCAGATCAAGAACATTCTACAGAAGACAGTCCACGAGATGAGAACCAAATGGAAGAACAAGCTACCCGATGCATTGTGGACCTATCAAATGACTTACAAAACACCATTGGGGATGTCTCCATATCAACTCGTCTATGGGAAGACTTGTCAATTGCCTGTCGAGCTAGAATTCAAGGCTCACTGGGCAATCAAAAGGTGGAATATGGATCTTGAAGTAGCTAGAGTCAAGCGTCAAATGCAACTATCAGAGCTTGATGAATGGTGTGAAAAAGCTTATCATAACTCCAAGATATACAAAGAGAGGACCAAAAGATGGCATGACAAGAGGATCAAAACGAAGACCTTCGCCCCGGGAGATAAGGTATCACTCTTCAATTCCAGGGTTAAGCTATTTGGACATGGAAAACTACGAAGCAAAAGGGAAGGCCCATTTACGGTGGTTAGCTCTTCATCGCATGGAGCGGTAACTCTCCAAAATGATAAAGGTACGTTATTCAAGGTAAATGGACAAGGCCTTAAGATTTTTCTAGAACCTGATAAAAGTCCTGCTAAGATAGACGTAGTTGAGTTTATTCTTTTTCATTAATTTGATCCTCCTATGGCTATGAATTGTTTTGCAACCAAAAAGGTAAAAATCCAAGTTAGAGTCAAACTAGAAGGAAGTACGAAAAACTTGCACGGAAACCGGCAGCAAGTGGGGCCGGCCGGCCTCACATGCTAGGTCGATCGGCCTGCCTTAGTGGCAACCCGAGTCCCGTCGCGTCTCACATCCCTTCTTAAACTTTCCTAATTTCGATCTTTTCCTTTTTGGTGTGATTTTGTTTCCTCCCGTAGAGCTTAGATCAACCTCTCTTCCAAGTTGATTTAGGACTATAAAACCAAGCCCCCTTGACCCCTCAAAGCCAAACCAAGCCTCTCATCTTTGCTAGCAGCAGCCAAAGCTCTCCGTGCACAAGCTCCAATGGTTTCCTATGACAAGGCCAACCATGGTGACTCCTTCCCTTCCGATGAATCGATGGCCCTCGTCATCGCTCAATCGAAACCTTTAGTCGTCGTCCCACCGAAGGATCTCACCATTGTGTCGCCAAGGGAGGAAGTGCCTGTTAGTCATCAACAATCCTACTACGCCCAAGCTATGCCAACACTTCGCCTTGCACCACCACCATCTCATCTTTCCATTGAAGGACCTCGTAATCAAGAAATGCCATGGTTCCGTGTCCCCAAGGAGTTAGATCTTTGTCATCCTAAGCCCAATGAGATGCTGATGGGATTGAAGACTAACAAGTTTGGAGAAGTAACCTGTGTGAAGTATAAATCCACTGTCCCTTGTGTCGCTTTTGATGGAGTTCAGGCTATGCCTGAGCAGATTCAAGTCAAGCCACCAAGGACTAGGTCTCCATCTTCATCCTCATCACCTAGCTCTAGCGGAACAAAGCGCAAGAGAAGAACCTATGAAGAGTTAAAGAAGCAGAATGAGGCCCTACTAGAATCTATTGAGATGCTTACCAAGGCCCAGGCTAGGGATAGGAAAAGCTTAGCTGCCTTCAATGTCATAATTGATAGGTTGACTAGACGTGTAGACACAAATGAGGTCAAGCACAATGGACTTAAAGCTAAGGTCAACATCATGTGTCACACTATTGCCAATCATCTTGAAGGGGAAGCTGTGAAGAGGAAGAAGTGAGAGAAAAAGAGAAAGTAGAGTCGATTGATAGGGTACCCGTGCTTTTGAAGAGTCAAGTTTGTTAGAATCTTTAATTTTGTTGATTAGTTTGTTTACAATTCGTTTGCCCGGATTTGTGTAATAAAGGTGCCGTAAATGATATCAATAATGTTTTATTAGTGTCATAATCTCTCTCTCTATTTTTAGAAATATGTGTTTTTGTCTCCACATGTTGTGATTGCAAGATAAGCAAAGAACAAGTGTGGGGGAATCCACACTTAGCACCACAGGAAAGAAGAAGCGAAGATCACTATGAATGGATCATGACAAGGAATTAGACTTGGCACCCAGCTTTCCTGCAAGGTTGCCCTGCCTCTCACTATCTTGTTCCTAATACTTTCTCCATGATTAAGGTAAGTTATCCACACATTTTTAATTGCTTCTTGTTTTGGGAAATTTGCAAGACTCATTAAATGAAATATTGATTAAAAGCTTGAGTAAAGTAATGATTGCTTTATCATGACTAAAAGATAGACTTGCACAACACTATTTTTGGAAATCTTGTTGCTGTTGGGAACTTTTTATTAGGGACCCCATATTACTTAAGTTATTGAGAAGTGTGATATAGAAGAATAATGAGCACCTAATTCTTAATATCTTGTCATTTGGAGAATTTATTTTCAAAAATCTTAAAGGTATAGTTGCCTTTCTTCTCTGTGGTAATGATTAAATGCCTATTAAGAGCCATTTATTATTTAACCCAGCACATACGCTACTTTCATTGCATTGAATTAAGTTATCCCGTGCTAGACCCTTGGCGAGAGATTGCTCATATCCTCAAGATCAAGATTCACTTACACCCAGATATATTCTGCTGCTCGTACCCTGGGAGTACGCAAAAACATGCCTTTTTCGCCCATAAAAATCTATCTCCTACATAGGGAGAAGATCCAAAAATATTGTTAGGATTCAGAATAAATGCTCCAAGATTGAGTTTAAGTTTATAATTTCTTCAAGTCTATTGTAATTTTTGTTGGCATGAAGCTATATAAAAAAAAGAGAAGGGAGAAAGAAAGAAAGAAAAGAAAATAGCCCATGACCTTTTGTAAAAGTGCTGCAAGAGTATCAATCAAGATAGAAGAAGAAAGTTCAAGATCTTCAAAGCAAAAGTTCATCGCTAATCCATTAATTGAAGGAAGTTCTCTCTAGGAGCAAAGTAGAATTAGGATTAGCCACCAAATATTCCACACACATGCACAATCTTGATATAAGGGTATGACGGTCCCTCTAAGGATCCCGTTATGACTAGGCAACACATGCAGAGTAAGTATGTCATTCCTTGAAATACCTTCAACTACACATAAGCTTTTATAGAAGTAGGAATGTTATCAAGCCATCCACCATTTATGCCTCAGTGAGATTCCACAAATACCGCATATAATGAGTGATTTGAGTGCACTACATGATGGAGAAGGTATGCTATGTTTTCTTTTCAAAAAATTTATTCAAAAACTCCAGGAAAGGATGAAAGGAGCTCTGTTTCATGCTGTTCCATTTTTCAATAGCTCAAAGTTTCTATGGTAGACACATTGAATCCCGCAGTATACATTGATAACTGGGAACGGTCTACTGCTAATGTCTTGTCTTGCAGTCTTGCTAAAGTTAGTCTGATCTTTCCTCAAGGACGAGTAAATACTAAGTGTGGGAAAGGTTGTTGACACTCACTAATGCCTAAATATACCTATCAATTATTGCTTAATAACATCTGAAAAGATCATAAAGCATAGTTGTAGGGCTTTGAAACTAACAAGTTCCATGAGTTGTGTTGTTTTCACTTGATTGCAGGATTAACCTTACTTTATCACAGCAAAGTATCTCAGATGAAGAATTAGAGCACACCATTATAAAGAGCTCGTCGAGACGATCGAAACGGACATATCACTTCCTATATTTGGAGTCCTAACGATAGAGTCCACTTTGGATACGCTTTGAACTTTCTAGAAGACACCGGAATCATCACCAAGTAAGAGTTTTCTAGACTAACATAACAATTTTCATAGCTTTGGTGAATTGTGATTTTTCAGGGATTATAACAAAAACAGCCGAGGGAGAGTAGGAGTCAAGGAACCGAACCAAATCAAGTCAGATTCTCGCAAGAATTGAGGGGAAGGTTCTAAAGGACACCAGAGCCAAGCAGGACCAGACTTGGCACTGGGCCAGGCCGAGCGGCCTACCATGTGGGGCCGGCCGGCCTAGGTGGGTCCCACCTATCATCCACCTTCAGAGTTCGATCTCCAACCGACCTCCACGACGTATCTTGACCATTGTTTCAAGTTGGTTTGATCCAAGGGCTACGGTTCATCCCACTGGACTATATAAGCATGGGTAGACCCCCCTCAGAGACATCTACCAATCTACAAATCATTATTCATCTCCAAAGTAGATCTCAGGAGAGGGGTCCCTTGAATGGATCACCTCTCTAGATCTTAGCAATCAAGAAGAAGACTAGTACACCTCTAGTTAGGTTTAGATCTAGTCTTAAACTAGAACTAGAAGAGAGAGAGATGTAGAAGATTTGGAAGAAGCCCCGGGCGTGTTGGTGCTCCTCTACGCCTTGTACCTGCGGATTCAAATTCTTCCAAGAGCTTGGATCAGAGATTTCTACGGTCATCAAATTCTATGAGTCTGTGAGTAATTGTTCTTATTGTTCTTCTATTTTCGCAACTCTTTTGAGTACTTTGATCCTGGTAGCTCTAGGGTTAGAGGAGTTGTCGTTCCTAAGCGTGGTGCTTGGGTTCGATTGCTTGTGGAATTCCCCCTATGTTTCGGGCCATGTGGTAGATCGCGAAGGTGATAGCTTCGTTGAGTCCTCTGTAGTCCACTCCCCGAATATAGGACTTGCAGGAGATTTGGTTACGTGTTAGATTCGTACTCTGTTTGCGGTCTTTCATTGTAATCCCATAGTTGATTGATAAGAGTAATACTTTCTAAAAAGTAGAACTAGACAGCCCTAGTAGTCTCCCTCAACCTTCTAAGTGTCTCATCCTTGATTGTGCTCAAGGATGAAGCATAGATCAAGATCCCTCCTTCCGTTCCTTTGGGTTCGATATTTAACTAGTGTTTTTGACTTGGTAGTTTATTCATCCCTTTTTTTTGCGATTGAGTATATTCATCTGGGTTGATTAGCGTGGTAGCACTTATTCCTTCTTTTGCAGAAGGGCAATGGTGTGGTTTAGTTGTGTGTCGTGAATGTACGGACCTTGTGGATATTTAGTCTTTGTTGTTTTTAGTTGTCTGTTCTTTGTTATTTTTATTATTGTTGAACTTGCATTATTTTGTGATCTTACCCATCTCAATTCATGATTTACATTCTTTTTAATATAATCAGCATTGTCTGTTATAAAAACATGTTCCTCTATCCCTTGTACAATATTTGTCCATAACCTAGGCATGTATCAAGGAAGTATTGGATTCGAAAACAAAACAAAATTGTTGTGAAATGATCATATATAACCCTATTAATTGTAGTGACATAAAATGTTTTCTTTTATTGAATAATTTTATTAAAGGTAAGGAGTAGAAAGACTAAGAAATCTACAATTACAATCAGTGTTATCCTAGATGCATGGTAAATGGTAAATAATCAGGTCACTTGCTATTCAAGCTCAACAGGCACTTATTAAACGAGCAAAATGGCTATTTAAATAGGATAAGCGTTGGATTAAGCGGAAACACCGCCATGTAGTAGCATTTAAAAAGTGTAAACGAGTTAAACAACGGCTCACGTGAACAGTGCTCCAAACACTTTCTCCTGATGATTTGGACCAACGAAGTACCTTTATTGGCGGATGATGTGTTCAGACAGATATCTTAGAAAATCTCGCAGGCACTGATCACTGGCCTCATCATTTCCAAACACTCTGGCTAACTCTTTGGCCTTAACCCCCAATTCCTCGCCGTGGTGCTCTGCCATGACCTTCCTCAAGGCAGCAGCAATATCTTGGGGGCCGAAGTAGCCGTCCTCCTCGTCCCGCGTCACCTCGATGCCGACCTTCTCCACGAGATGCCTGGGGTTGAGTCCCTGATCGAACATCAGGGGCAGTAGAACCAGCTTGACGCCGTGCGTGAGGCCCTCGACGATGGAGTTCCAGCCGGCATGAGTCAAGAATGCCCCAACGGATTCGTGAGCCAGGCAGCTGACCTGAGGTACCCAGCCTCGGCAGACGACTCCACGGCCGTCAACACGCTCCTCGAAGCCGATCGGCAAGCCGCCGTCCGTCCCTTCCCTGCTGCTATTGTTGGCGTCGCCGGGAGCCCGCAATGCCCACAGGAACGGCAGGCCGGAGGCCTCCAAGCCGAGAGCGATAGTTTCCAGCTGTGCAGTCGTCAGCTTTGCCTCGCTGCCGAAGGCCGCGTACACGACGGAACCCGGTGCCTGTTCTTCCAACCATCGACGTTGCCTCGTGGCCTGCCGCGACGTCTTGCGCTGGCGGTGGAGGGAAAAGCCCCACCGGGATGACCGGCTGCTGGTACAGCTCGCCGAGCAGCTGCAGCCACTCTGGCTCGAACTCCCTACTGGTCCTGATGCCCACGACCTGGCTCCCGTCGATGGACATGCCGGAGCGGAAGAGCTCCTCCACGCCGGACACGTCCGGAACCACGGCCAGCTTGAACATCTGCCGCGCCTCGTAGCCGCAGTACGCGATGGTGGTCGGGAAGGGCACGAAGTCGGGGACCTCGGTGAGGTGCTCCGGTGCCGTCTTGGCGTACCTGCCTCGTCCCATGAAAGCCTCCGGGGGTCCGAAGAAGCTGAGCACCGCGGCGCCGTACAGGCTGAGGTACGCGCACGGCACGTCGTGCCTCGCCGCGGCCTGGGGCGCCCAGTACGCCGCGTAGTCGGTGAGGACCCAGTCCGGCCGCGACGTCGTCGGCGCCTGCAGGATGTCCGACAGCGCGGGGAAGAAGGCGGCGGCGTAGGCCTGGCGCAGGTACGGGCGGAGATCGTCGGAGGGGAGGTCGATGCTCGCCTCAGTGCCCTCTGGCAGAGCGCTCGACGCACGGCAGTGAGACGTCCACGACACGGAGAGAAGACTAGCGAGGTCCGGAAGGACGTCGATGAGCCGACGAGTGTTCCTCGGCGTGGAGAGGAAGGTGACGCGGTGGCCCTGCCGAGCTATGCGCTTCGCGAGCTCCGTGAAGGGGAGGATGTGGCCGAACGCCAGCCATGGCAGCATCAAGACGTGCATTCTGCCGCCGTTGACGGCTTTGGCAACGGAGTCCAGAGATCTTGTCAAAACTACTGATGGATTTCCTTGTTGGCTTCTTTGGCATCGTATATACCCACGTCTAAAGATTCTTCAGTTTCGGTTCTCCCAAATTCGCTAATCAAATACTGAAGAAATTCAGGGGCCAGTCACAAGCCACAACTTCGCAATAGACCAATCACCATCCCACGTGGATGAAGTTAAAAAATTTAAGGGTCATGCTGTCGGACGTCCTATGGTTAGGACGTCCAAGCCGGCCCTGTACGCACGCCCGCCCAACTCCTTCCCGTCCCACTTGGACAGTACACATGAACTACTGTATGCGCCTCCTTCCGCTCAGCAACACACTCCCGGCACGTCCCACTTGGACAGTACACATCAACTACTGCGTGCGCCCCCTTCCGCTCCGCAACACACTCCCGGCACGGCCTCCGCACCGGATGACAGCGACGGAAACTGTCCGCCCTCTCCGCACCCCCGCATCGGACTCCCAAAATACATTACTCCCAAAACACATTACTCTTTGGCATGGCGGTGGGGTGGAGCGTGCCGGTGTGGTCATTGGGATGGGATGGGGGCAGATGCGGGACGAGCGGACGAGTGGATAAGAAGACGGAGTGAACGAGGATGCGGGCGGTCCTGTGGTTGAGAACAGCTGGGCGTGCGGGCGGCCACGGGCGGTCCTGTACGATGCGTGCACGCGTCCAACGCCGTCCGCAAGTTGGCTGTTGGGCTGGCTCTCCGGCCCACGAAGACCCGTCCGAACGATCGGACGCCCGAACCATAGCATTACCGAAAATTTAAACAAGGACAGCAATTGAATACTAAAGAAATTACTAGCGCGTCCACCAGAAAAGGCTGGTCAATGGTGCTCCTCTAGCTCACATTTTATACTGAAAAATACTATCGATGAGTTAGGACCATGCTGAAAAAATCGCATGTCTTCCTGAAGGTATACTGGTCTAATTTGTTTCCATTTGCGTTACTGTTGACGAACCAAACAGCAAAGTATGCTCCACCTAAGCATATCCGTTGCTCATAGGCTTGTGTATACAAGTTTCTAGTTGACGTAGAAAAAGTCAATGCAAGTTAGAGGATCTTTGAACTTCAACATAAACTGACAATCACCGTGGAGTCCTAGAACTAAATGGGCTCGTTCACTCACATGAGAATTCAACCAGTTAAGTCCAAAGACCATAAACCATAATAGTCCTTCGGCCATGAACAATAGATTAGAACCGGAAAAGCAAAATATAAAGGGCAACATAGCACATTATAGTGTCTGTTAATTGATTTGCAATTGAACATACAATAGCATGGCATGAAGACATGTATATCGGTGTTGTATCTTATACTCAACATAAATTAAGAAATAACATTACCCAAATGGGTTAGCCATCAGGAGTCTATTTGCTACTAAACTATAGAAGTTGCTTTTATGTAATTTCACTATTTATCCTAACATTTTTTTTTATTCTTAAAAAACGATTGCCAATGGCCTTAAGTCTTCGAAATTACATGAGCAATACTACAGATTTCCTGAACCCTAAAATACCTGCCTTTTCCTCAAGAGATTGAGAACAGGTAAAATGCAAAATAAAACTAGAATAGCCAAGTCATGCATGATCAGATAAGGCAGACAGACAAATAGAATTACAACAGAATGCTCTATCAATCTCTTGATATGCGAGCAAGCAAACCAGTGGGTGTTTGAACTGTGTTTATGTGCCCAGATCCAATCAAATCGCGAAGGAGGAACCGTGTACCAAGAGGTGATAATCTTAACTTTGTATTCTCCAGTGAAGAGAGCAGCATCTCCTTGTACTTTCTACGATTCAACCGCGAAAGAATTTCCTTCCTGCCCTGCTCAACACAACCAAGATGGTAAAAGAGGTCCACGTTGGCAACTTTGTAGAACAGGAACTGCAATATTTATCAACGTCCACAAACCTGGGATAGACCTTTCAATATGGGGCCGATTCTTGGAATAGAAAACCAGTAAATATTTGGATCAATAAGTTGGCGAGTCTGGAAGGAAAAAAGAATCCAGAATAAACAGCAATATACAGTTACTAAGACTTGGTAAAGACAAGATAAATCATTTTATTTTAATACTAGGTGTAGAAATGGATAAGCATGAAAAAAGATGATACAAGTACAGCCACGTTTACTCTTTCGGTATATGGAATTGGAATTTGAACATAACTTTCTTGAAATCATGGCTACACTACCTGTGATAATGATCTTAAAACAATAAGGAGGAAATTACTTACCAAGAGACCAGCATTCATCAACAGTGTGATATGTTTGTCTGTTACGTCACCGCCCCGTGATAACAGTGAGCACTGCAATGAAATATATTAGACATATTCAACTATTTATTTAATAGAAGATATCAATGAGGTGGAAATGTTACTATAACAACAATGCAATACTATTCTTGGTTCATCTCCTAGTTTTATTTAAGAAACATTTGACCAGAAAAAAGGTCATATAAAGAGTAGCAATGCAAGTGACAGAAATCTGTCTGTAACTCTATATTTTCAATAGCAAATGATAATTCCCTCTAATAAGAAAATATCAAGATAGAATCCTGCACAGAGGTAACTAATACCTAATTCTTGATACTTACCAGCTCTAATTGATTTATGCTAACATCCAGTTTTGAAGAGACCACATATCTCTCAAACCACTCAAATACTTCACTACCATCTTGGTCTTTACCCCCTGACCGTTTAATAGCAAAAGCGACCTGCATAAGTTAAATACAAGAAAGAAACATATACAAAAAAAGTTTAATATGAAAAATGTAAAGCAAAAATGATGAATTACATAGTCACTGCTTTGATACCAATTGTCAGATTTAAACACTGGACTATCATAATCCCATGAAAAATAAAGCCTTTACAGAATTTATGACTAACAATATGCACAGTTTAAACCTGTGAAGGATTAAAGTGCAGTTGGATATTGAAATAATCGATCAGATACGAAATTTATGTGCAGAATAAACATACACATATAAGGCCATATCTTATATATATCCATGCGTTTGTAAGCATTTCATTTAACATTTAAATACAAATATGTTTTCATATGTCCAGAAATCTATAAAAATGCTTTACAGGATAACCATTGGACAAGACACAGAACCTCTTCTTTTCATCTTAGGTTGTAAAAATACATAAAAGTAACAACTAGAACTACATTCACATGGTGACAACAGCAGGTCAACACTTTTAAAGAATCAAACTGTATCTGGGGAAGCAACATATACACATCATCTAATTTCTACAATTTTCCTTACAAAAACACCCAGCCCCTTTTGTTTGGATTTGGGATTCCAAATTATTGCAATGAGCTAAGAGTTTTCTCATGGCTTCTATTCATGGATAGGTTGAACACAAGAATCATTCTAAAGAGGAAAAAACTTAAGTTTGAAGGGAACAACTATTACTGTGTCCTTTGCGCTAATAATGTGGAAGGAACTGCTTTTCATTTGTTCTTTAGCTGCCCTTTCAATAAAGAGTGTTGGCAGTATTTGGATATCCAGTGGAACTATGCAAATGAATTCTTTTAGGTGCTATTACAGGCAAAGCAGCATTTTCAGAGCCCTTTTTTCATGGAGATCTTCACCATCGCAGCCTGGCAAATTTGGAAGCAAAGAAATGACTTCATCTTTGATAGAGGCTTTTCATGGAGGAAGCTAAACTACAAGCTCTTAGATTCAGTGATGCTAAACGGCCGGCTTTTTCTCTTTGTATACTCCCTAGCTTAGTTTCTTCTCCTTCCGTCGTCCTTAGACCTGTTGCTCTTTTTGTTTCGGAGGTTGATGTACAGTTGTACATGCTTGTTCTCTTTTCCTCTTTTTAAATAAATATAAAGAAATAAATAATTTACAGGGGGGCTTCCCCTGCTGTGTTCTCGCTCCAAAAAAAAATGTCTGGTGCATACAGCTATTGTTGCAGTTATGTACACGTACAACTCAAAGATTTGCTCTAAAGACCTATGTTAAAGAACCAAACTTGTCTGGCTCTGTTTTTTGATGAAACTTGTCTGGCTCTGTTCGTTAGGTGGCTTCATTAGCATTCCTCAGGTCCTGGGTTCAACTACCCACGGGAACAAATTTCAAGCAGGCTGCTGAGATTACAAAAATTCTTTCGCATGTCCCATGCCAAAGCACAGGTCTAAGGACTGACGCAGTGCCACATGGGCAACGGTTCCCTTCTACCTTAAGCAGAATGCCCCGGGGGGCCGTCATTGAAAACCTATGTTTCCAACATTTCCTGGCAGACTGCAAAGGGAAATGTCTGCCTCTTCCCCTTCTAGCACAGAAGGTTCACCACACCATGTGATTGTTCAGATATATATGATAGTAGATTCGTACGCCAATTACTGTCATGTAGTGAACCTATTCATGCTGAACCAGCAAGACAGACACACGTACCTGTTTCAAATAATCATCCATGAACATGATTGCATGATCATCCTGCCCAGAACTAAGTTTGAATATTCGTAACACTTTGTCTTTCTTGAGTGACTGAAAAACAAGAAGCATTCCATTTTTCAATACCATGGTGATAACCAAGAAAACAAAATATCTTCACACTAGTTTCTTTTTTTTTTGTCATTAATTGAATCTATGAATATGATGAGCAATGAAAACTAATATGGTAATTCTACAAACTAGTGCGATAACAAAGACAAAAAAAACATATTATATAAACAGAAATAGAGTTTAAAACAAAACCTCCAAGTCTCTATCAACTTGTGTTCTATCCTTCACGCTGCTATATAATTGTGACTGCAAAATGAATGGCTGTGCCACAACCTGCAAGTGATTCCAAAATAGGATATAACTTACCCAATGCCAGAAACAAAACACAATGAAATAATGAAACAAGTAGCACATGATTAAGTTCAACATAGATTTCATGATAACATTTCCACAGTTTCATAGTGCACCCTCCTGTTATTTGTGTGTGACCAATTTTGGAATATTTGTCTCATAAGTAAAGAGTTCTTATTGCATTTTGTCTATGCATCAATGATTCTAAAGTTATGAGTTAAGGTTAAGGAGCTGAGGAGTTTCATATAATATAACAGGGTAAGAACAGGCTAAACACTATAGACAGTACAGTCAAAGTCTCGGTCTCAGACACATAGGTAAGATGCATCAGGCGAATTGCCCTTCAATCAAACTGCAAGAGGTAACGTGCAGTGTCCTATTCAGATACACACTTTTAGCAGGAACAGACAGAGTGATATGCCAAGTAATTTGCTTCTGAATCAATCTACCTAAAGGGATCAAGATAGAAAAATGGAGAAATTTTTGTTTTAGAATAGAGAATTTAGGACCACATAATTGATTAAGCCGTTTATAAAGCATGATATGGCTAAACTGCCGGCTGCACTACTGATCAAGCCTTCTGCCGGCGGCACAGTGTGACTAGACTTTACGTCCTCTCACCGTCAGCCCGCTCAGCCATCATCCCTGATTACACAGCAGCCTCATGCTCCTGCTCTAGCTCCTGATCCACTTCTGTGTGGTAAACCAGCATGCCATCACCACACAAGGGAAGCATGAATTTCACCTTCCTGCTCTCTACCATTCAACAAAATCCCAAAGATGTATTGCAGTGCTCTCACTAATCCAAATTGGTGTTCTGCTATGCAGGAAGAACATGATGCTCTTCTGGTTAATCACACCTGGGATCTTGTCATTGGGAAGTCAGCCTTTCCCACAAGTTCACTACTGATGGTACACTACAAGGCAGTCCAAGTCCAAAAATATGAAACAGAACATGTTCTTTACCCACCACAACCACCACCACACACACACATCCCCCAACAGCATTCCATGTCCTGACCAAAGTTAATAGGGACTGCAGAACATAAAGCAATAAACTGAAACATGTTTCTGTTGATCAAAGATCATGAGAGGACAGAGTTATATTACCATGGAACACAAAATACCTTATCCAGCTTTGGAAACTGTGTGCGCATCAATTGAAGAGCTATCATGGTATCATTGAATGTAAGATTATCCTCTGCATCAGGAAAACTGTTAAATATAAGAGCTTCAGTTTCCTATGACTGAAGGCATGAATGGAGGAGACCAAACTGAAGAAAGAGAGTAGCGCACCAAGGCTTGAACAGATTTGATCTCTGTCTAGTGAATGTTCATTATCATCAGGAGAGCGTTGTCGCTTTTTAGAGGGCAATGAATATGATGACGATGGTTCTGTCATCTTGATCTGTTGACTCAGTATTTTCAGAGAGATGGCATCAAATGAACAAGATGAAATGTCGGTGTACAATGACTGGAGGCAGATCCTCTGTTCTACATCAGTTTGGGAAGATGCTTCCTTCAAACAAAAATAATTGACACAACAGCATGCTATACATAATATTAGTAAAATTGCTGACTCAAGACCATCAAGTTTAAACAAGAGTACTTGAAACAAAACACTGCTAGAACTGACACAGATAATGAACGGAATTTCATAAATGATTATATTGTTCAGGATTGAAGGGCGGCCCTGGTGCAGCGGTAGTGTCTTACCGTCTGTTACCGGAAGGTCCAGGGTTCGAGCCCCGGCCTCCGCACATTATGTGCGGGTATGGCTTGGCGCAGAAATCCTTTCCCCAGACCCCGCACAGCGCGGGAGCCTACGGCACTGGGTACGCCCCTTTTTATTATATTGTTCAGGATTACACCAAAGACTTATTTGGTAGAGCTCCACTCCCTTGTTCTTAACTCCATTCTCTAATGGAGTGATTCTAATTGATTGTGTCTGGGGAGCTGGGGAGAATTGATTCTGGTGGGGATTGAATAGAGAACAGTGAGGAGCAGGGCTTTTTTAGCTCCTAAGGGAAACGTGATCCTTGTGTGCTCTGTATCAGAATCAATGCGTGATTTTGCTGTTTGGCTAAGGAGTGATGCTCATGGAGCTGCTCCAAGGAGCCCTGCCAGACATGGTCAATTTATTGCAGATATTCATTACTTACCAAGTTGCCATTATTCATCAAGAGAAACAACTGGTATATTTTCATGAGTGTTCACTTATTAGCTGGTCCAAACTAACCAGAAATGCTAATCGCACTAACCACTTCTTGTCCAGAGGGAGGCCAATCAAACTAGCATCTTGATTTGTTTGAGTGGTCAATAACACTATCTTAACTGCCTAAGCAAACCAAGCCCTATAACCCAATGAAAAGACCCCGTTTCAGTTCTGCACAGCCGCTCCTACTGCAGCATAGGCCGACAGCGAGTCCAAATGGCGCTGCAGGTTGACCCTGAGCCGGCGGAGCACCTTGACGAATTCAGGCAGCTCGTTCTCCCCGAGCTCATCGCAGTCCGCCTCCCACCAGAACTTCCTCCCTGCCTTCGCCGCGGCCTGCCTCACCGCCTTCCCGATGGCATCCATCCGCGCCTTCTCCGTCGCCGAACGCGCCCTGGCGTCCTCCGTCCGCCGCACAATGGCCTCCGCCTCAGCGCGGTCGGCGGCGACAGCGCTCGCGTTGTCGTCGTCGATGTCCCGAAGCGCCGCGAGGAGCCTGGCGCCCACCTCCTCGCCGGGGACCGGGGCGTGGCGGCGGAGGACGTGGTCGACGGAGGGCGTGCCCAGCGCGAACGCCTTCTTGCCCGGGGAGAAGACGACGAGGGCGACGGGAGAGCCGCAGAGCAGGAAGAGCTCCGAGGCCTTCTTCTGCAGCCCGGACTTGCGCTTGGAGAAGGTGACCTCGAGCCGGCCGGCATCCTCGATGCGGCGGATCTCGATGCGCTGTCGACCCTTGCTCGGCCTCCCCATCGTCGTCGCAGTCCGGCTTCCTCTGCTTCTTGCCCCAAGGCCTATCTTTTTTTTTTTCTCAATTTCTTCTTCTAATCCTAAATTCTCTCTCAAGAAGGAGATGCGTTGATGCAAGGAAGAAGAGAGGCAGGAGGGGATATATATAAGCAGAAAAATCACTGCTAAAAATGGCAACGGATCGACCTATTGGTGATTTCCTTCCTTGCTTGCGTTGCGCCTTGGGTGGTACGGTGCGGATAAGGCGACGGCGCGCGGATATACGATCAAATTTAAGGAAAGCGAGCAATCAATCGAGGTCCTTAATTGGTGGAGGAAAATCAATCAGCACCGCGCCCCTCCTCCTCGCGGCGACTGAGGGAGAACAGAGAAAGGGAATAAGATAGGATTGGATTGCTCACGCACTAAAGATCCCCCGCTCAAGAAAGCTCGCTCAATTGGAATTCAACGGCACTTAGATAGGGCTTCATACTTACCGAGAAAGGAGCCTCAGGAGCCTCTGTGTCCGGATGAACTCTGGTTCTCTGTTCTGCTTCAATCTAGGCGACGGGAACGAAGAGCAGGGAGACGCCGGCTCCGCAGCCGCGAGGGAGTTCGGCGACGAGGGATGTGGTTGGTCTGCGTGTGTTTGGGGCGAGCGACGTGGACTTGGACGGGAAATAAGGTGGGCCGTGGGCCGGATGTGTCAAGCATTTTCGACTTTGATTCGAAAAAAATTATATCTTTCCTCAAAAAGAAAATTATATGCTCAAATGTTGCTCAAAACTTTATATGCTCAAATAGAATAAAAAATTGCTATTTATCAGGCACCTAAAATTTCTCTTCTTCCCAGGAAACATTGGACAACCATGGGATTATAGTGTACTAAGTGAATCCATAAATCATGGATGTATCTTTGTCATAAACTAATACTAGTTTGTTTGGTTTGTAGAATCATCTCATGCTTCATGAGGTCATGCATCCATTCATATACTAACTATTAACTTGTAAGGGATGAGATAGGGATAAGGGATGAGATAGGGATAGTCAACCTATTTATTCCATAAAAAAGAGGATGAACATCATAGGTAGTGTTTGATTTGGTGACCAAGTGGTTGGGTCCAACATAGATTTCTGGGATGAAATAAACTCATCTTGTGTTTGATTAATGAGTGGGTTGAATCTAATTTTTCGTTTGGTTGCAAGGAGCAGTCTTCGTCTTGCGGGTGCTCCCTTGTGCCGCCACCTCCTCATGCTCGCCATGGCTGCAAGATCGGAGCTAAGGGAGGGGTCGGTGCAAACACCATCATGAGCTGAGGGATGGGTCGTTAGGAGCGAGCGCGGGGAGAGCTTCTCTAAAATTACTCTAAAAATCATCATTTTGGGAATCATTTGAGTAAAGAACGTTTTCTATATCTCTATACTTTCAATAGCTTTTCTATATCTTATGTGCCTTCTACATCTATTTAGATTTTTAATTGAAGAGGTTGTTGGAGAGTGTTTTCATTAAATTTCTATTCCTATATATAAATTACAAAGATATAAAGAGTCCGTTGGAGATGTTCTTGTTTTTTAAACCAAACACACGGCGAAGCATTATTGTCTGGCTTCCTCTTGCTGCTCGTGCACTATAGCAATTAATTATTTTTCTTCCTCCTTAAATTGAATTAAACTAGGTACCAATTAAATCACTAATGGGAACACAACACGAACACATGTGACATGCCGGTGCCTGACATGTCTCGCCATTCCCGTTGTGGTAATGGTTGGACCTAGAAAAAATTACACGATAAAATAGGTTTTGGGATGAATAGAATTGTTTAAAATTGCATTTGGTACATGTAGGCTTGAGATATACATTGCCACTCACCCAAACCAAAAATATCATTATTCACCCACTAATTATTTGTACTCTGAATGAAGTAAGATGGGATTAAAAACAAAATAAAGAGAACTCAGCTCAACTAGTGAACACAAAATACATTACATTTTACACTTCAGCGGTGCAAATCCTCAGCCATGGTGCTCACATCACAAATTCACAATCGTACACGAGAAATCCCCCACCACCAGAATCCAGAAAGCAACGACACAAGAGACCTCCACTCAAATGGAGCTCCATGCTTTTGCAGCGGGAAGAGGAGGGATGCTCTGCTCATTCCTGAAGAAGTCATCAGGATCCACCATGGCCTTCACAGCTGCCAGCCTCTCAAAATCGCCTTTGAAATACTTGTCCCCCCAGATCCTCGCCTTGGTGTAGCTAGTCACATTATTGTCCTCCAACTCATTCGTCCCAAGATCTAAGTCCCTGTAGTTGATATAGCCAGTTCTTGGGTTCTTGGACACATACGGCTCCATCTGCTGGTACAGCCCTCTGGTCCAGTTCATCCGCTTCTCCAATGCCGCAGTGCCATTCTCGAACCAGTACGAGTAGTACTGGATGTTGTACAGGTTCCCCTTCCGGTGCGGGAACGGCGTCGCCGACGGTGAGATGCTGGCCATCCGGCCGCCGTAGGGGTCGAGGATGAGCAGCCCGGCATCGGGCTTCTCCAGCCACGACCATGTGCTCTCCCACACGTGCCGTGGGATGGGTTCTTGCACGTAGTCGGACTTGGCCTTGATGTACCTGCGCGTCTCGCCGCTCCTGTCCAGGAGCAGCTCCAGCGGCTCGGAGCTGGAGTAGAAGGCGAAGTACACGGTGGACTGGATCCAGCTTATCTCCTCGCAGTCCGCTTGGGTGACGCCGAGCTCGGGGAAGTGAGCTCGCATGTGGTCGAGTAGGCCGCTGCAGCGGCCGAGGAACAGGGCCTCGAACTGCGCGTGCAGTTCCTGCACGACGACTCGGAGGATGAGGTCCTGAGGCAGCGCCGGCGCGATTGCCTGCCATTTGGTGATGAGATCCGAGGCGGACTGGCATATCGACCAGATAACGGTGAACACGGTGACCATCTCCGGCACGCGCACGAGGCGGAGCTTCCAAGACAGCACGACACCGAAGCTCTCCCCGCCGCCACCGCGGATGGCCCAGAACAGGTCCTCCCCCATGGTGGTCCGGCTGAGGAGCCTCCCGTCGGCGTCGACGAGGACGGCGTCGATGACGTTGTCCGCGGCGAGGCCGTACCTGCGCATCAGCGTGCCGAACCCGCCGCCGCTTAGGTGCCCGCCGACGCCGACGGTGGGGCAGATCCCCGCGGGGAACGCGAGAACGCGGCTGGCGGCGGCGACGGCGTAGTAGACCTCGCCGAGCGTGGCTCCCGACCCGGCCCACGCCTCGGCGCGCGCGGGATCGACGCGGACGTCGCGGAGAGCGGCGAGGTCGAGCACGGCGAAGCGCTCGCGCGGGTCGAGGGAGGCGTAGGACAGGCCCTCGTAGTCGTGCCCGCCGCTTCGGGCGCGGACGCGGACGCCGTGGCGGCGGCCGCAGCGTACGGCGGCCTGCGCGTGGGCGGGCTCGCCGGCGGCCACGATGGCGAGCGGCCGCGGGGTGCCCGGCGTGACGTAGCGGAGGTTGCGCACGGAGGAGAGCAGCAGCGCTGAGTACGACGGGGACGCCGGGGTCTGCAGGAGCCGCGGCGGGACGCCGGCGCCGACGAGGCAGGCGAGGAACGCGTCGGTCGCATCGGGAACTGAGGCGGCCGCGATGCTGCCGCTGGAGAGGGCGCAGATGGCCGCCACGACGACGAGCTGGTACAAGATTCCGGGCATGATTGTGGATTTGTGGACAAAGGAGCAAAATTGATGTGGACCGAAGGGGATTTGTTCAGTTCTGAGTACACTTTTGCGCAAGGGAGGCGCGCGCTAGACAAGTAGACGAATTCTGGAATGTATCAGGACTTTTAGGAAGCACTCAATAGAAAAAAAAAAAGAATGTCATATGTAACACTTGCCGGTCAAGATTTCTAAAGTTTGGCTAAGTTTATATTCATCAAATATTATTAGCAATTATATCTCCACATAAATATTATGAAACTACAGTCTATAACTAATCTAATGATACTATATATCATCAATGTTAATGCCTTATATACCGTTGGTCAAAGTACAAACCGTTTTGACTCAAAAAAAGCGAGAATTGCATTCTGAGGGGTAGTATAGAAAAGAGAGAAAATATTAAAAGAACTCTAATCCCATTTTATCATCGTTCCTTCAATAACCAAGCAAATTTTGAATGACTCATAATTGTGCACGAGCCGGTGGGTCTGAGGATCATGATGTCCCTGGTCCCAAACAATATTCATAGATAGAAGAGCTGCTTTTTTCACGATTGTTCCTTAGCACATAGTTCATCCATTTCAAGTTATAAGTTATTTAAAAAATCTTAGACTGTCAAATTTTAACCGAAATTAGAGATAAAGTACAAAGATTAGTGACATCACATAGGTACATGTAATAATAAATAATGAAGAATTCAATAAATAATTAGCTGGCATCATAGATACACTGTCAAACCAACAGACGGTTGTGCTTAAGATGACATAGGTTTCCCAGAGCTATAGCACAGACGAAAAGGAAAAGCACAATGGCGGCAAGAGCATAGCAAACTAATTACAGCACAGACAAAGAGCAACTTAGGTGTTTGAAACAACTAAAAAAGAGCAAAATGCACTGTAGGCCCATTAACTTGCGTCGCTGTTCCAAATAGATCCGTCATCTACGAAACTGGATAATATCATATAAAACTTTGAAACTGGTTCACCGCAGATCCAAAGGGTGAAACCTGCTCGGTTTTAGAGCGCTATTTGTTTAAAAACACCCCTCTCTCATCTCTTGTCTCACCTGTATGCCCTCCTCCATCTCCTTCGCACTGAATCGACGGAGGGCCGCGCAGGCGTCTAACGACCAGCACGCAATTCCGTCCCAGTGGATGCGGATGCGGAGGCTGGTGCACTCGGGGCAGCTGGCCGTGGTGCGGAGCCGGTCCAGGTCCGCGACCGCGGAGCTCGCGCGTGCTGGCCGGCGCCACCACCAACGGAGCTCGCAAAGGCACGGCGGCGGCGGCAGGAGGACGCCCGGGCACGGCAGAAAACTTGGTAGCATCAGCGGCGGGCGTCGTCTGTTGGAATAAACCCTGAGCACCCGCTAACTATATTTGGTAGCTTAGACTGATTAGTGACTAAGCATGGCAGGCGGTATGCCTTGGCTGTTGGGATGGCAACAACCGATTGTGGGTATGCCGTGATTGTCTCAGTTAGTTTGTAACCATGTATGGATGCATGTATTTCCTTTATAATGAATAGAGAGACACCAGAAAATGCTGCGGCATTGCAGTACAAAACTTTGCGTGTGTATCTCCCTCCTCCGTTCGGATTTCTGTCAATTGGCATCGGAGCTAGGTTGCCGTCGTCGCCATGGCCTCGCGGTCTCCTTCCAATGGCTACGGCAACGAGGAGAAGATCAAGCCGTCGCGGTCGCCGCCGCGTCGTCGTGGACGCTCGACGGGTCGCCACTCGCGTCACCGCTCCGGCTCACGGATCGTGGAGCGCGTCATCGAGCGTTCGTCTGCGAACGTCGCGTGGCCGATGCTCACACGGACGAATTATCCAGAGTGGGCGCTGGTGATGGAAGTGAATTTCCAGACGCTCCGCGTCTGGGACGCCGTCGACATCGGCATCGACGAAGATCCCGACGACGACGAGTACCACGCCGATCGCCAGGCAATGGCCGGGCTGTTGCGCTCGGTTCCCTCCGAGATGTGGACCACCCTCGGCCGAAAGCCGACTGTGAAGCAGGCTTGGGATGCGGTCAAGGCGCTGCGCATCGGGGACGCACGCTCTCGCGACGCCAGCGCGCAGCAGCTTCGTCGGGAATTCGGGAACCTCTCCTTCAAGGAAGGCGAGAGCGTCACCGAGTTCGGCACGCGCATCACGACGCTCGCCACAAACCTCCGGACGCTCGGTGACAAGATCACGGACGCCGAGGTAGTCAAGAAATTGTTGCAGGTCGTTCCGGATCGTCTCTCCCAGGCTGCAGTCTCCCTCGAGATGTTCCTCGAGTTGGACACGGTCTCGATCGAGGAGGTCGTCGGGAGGCTGCGCGTGTTCGAGGAACGCAGTAAGCCGAAGGAAATCACGGACGGCATGGGGCGGCTCCTGCTCTGCGAAGACGAGTGGGAGGCACGTCGTAAGGCCCGCCGCGAGCAGGAGAGCTCCGGTGGCAGCGGCAGCTCCAGCGGTCGCGGGAAGCGCCAAGGGCGCGGACGCGTTCGTGGCGGTGCAGGTTCCACGGCGCGAAACGGCCAAGACGGCCAGAACGCCGGCGCCGGGATCGCTGGCGGTGGCAAGCCTCCGCCCGGAACCCTCTGCAACAATTGCGGGAAGAAAGGCCATTGGGCCAGAGACTGCCGTGGCAAGAAGAAGAAGGCCACGGCTTATGTGGCCCAGGTCGAGGAGGAAGAGGATCGAGCCCTCATGTACATCTCCGTCGAGTCTGAGGTAACCGCGTCACGCGCATCCGTTCCCCACTCGCCGGCTCGAGGCTCACCTTCTCGAGCCTCACATGCTCGAGGCTCACATGCTCGAGGCTCACATGCTCGAGGCTCGGCTCGAGCCTCACCTACTCAAGGTTCACCGGCTCGAGGGTCTGCTCGAGACGCCTCACCTACTCGAGGGTCTGCTCGAGAGGCCTCACCTGCTCGAGGATCTGCTCGAGGCTCCTCGCTGCCGCCGTCGCCGCGCACCGTCGACCCGCTGCAGCGCGTCCAACTCGACGAGCCAAAGGTCTTGCTCCACCTCAGAGAGGAGGAGAAGGAGGCAGAGGGGCCCTGCCGATGGGTCCTCGACACCGGTGCGACGAACCACATGACGGGTTCGCGTCGTGTCTTCTCCGAGCTCGACAGCAGCGTGACCGGCACCGTCAAGTTCGGCGACGGGTCGGTGGTCAACATCGAGGGGAAGGGCACCGTCCTCTTCGCCCTCAGATCCGGCGAACACCGCCGGCTCGACGGAGTCTACTTCATCCCGCGGCTCACCACCAACATTGTGAGCCTCGGCCAGATGGACGAGAGCGGGTACAAGGTCGCCATCGAAGAAGGCATCCTCCGCATCTTCGATCTACAACAACTCCTGCTCGCCAAAGTTCACCGATCCCCAAGCCGCCTCTACTACCTCGACATGAACATCGCCGCCCCGGTGTGCCTCACCGCGCGTGTCGGCGACGTCGCCTGGAAGTGGCACGAGAGGTATGGGCATCTCAGTTTCCAGTCTCTGAGGAAGCTGAGCCGGGGCGAGATGGTGAAGGGATTACCGGCGATCGACCACATCGAGCAAGTCTGCGAGGACTGCGTTCTTGCCAAGCAGAAGAGAACGCCGTTCCCGCAGGCTGCCAAATACCGGGCGAAGGAGCAGCTCGAGCTGGTCCACGCAGATCTCTGCGGGCCGATTACTCCGTCCACACCGGCCGGGAACACCTACTTCCTCCTGCTGGTCGATGACATGAGCCGGTACATGTGGCTCACCCTGCTGCGCTCGAAGGCCGACGCACAAGCGGCCATCATGACGTTCCAGGCGAAGGTGGAACGCGAGACTGGCAAGAAGCTCAAGGTCCTCCGCACCGACAACGGAGGCGAATTCACCTCGGTGCAGTTCGGCGAGTACTGCGCCAGCGAGGGAATCCTTCGACAACACTCCGCGCCGCACACTCCGCAACAGAATGGCGTCGTGGAGAGGAGGAACCAGATGGTAGTGAACACGGCGCGGAGCATCCTTCGCGCGCGGAGCATGCCAGGCTTCTTCTGGGGAGAGGCGGTGCACACAGCAGTGTACCTCCTTAACCGGTCGCCAACGGCCGCCCTCGACGGCCAGACACCGTACCAGGCCTGGTACGGGAAGAAGCCACCCGTGCATTTCCTCAGAGTGTTTGGGTGTGTCGCCTACATCAAGCGTCTTCGACCGCATCCAAGCAAGCTGGAGGATCGCGGCCAGAAGGTAGTCTTCATCGGCTACGAAGATGGAGCGAAAGCGTACCGCTTCTATGACCCCGCCACGGAGCGTGTCCGGGTCGCGCGCGATGTCGTGTTTGACGAGAACGCGCACTGGGACTGGGGGAGCGCCGCGGCGAGTGGCAGTTCGGTGCCATTCATCATCGAGGAGGAGTATGAGCTGTGTCACCAGCCACCAGCACCCTCGACATCGACCGTGCCTGGTTCTTCATCGGAAGCCTCGGGCTCGACGTCGCCCACGTCCGCTCGAGGGGGGGCCTCACCTACTCGAGGCACTGCTCGAGGGGCCTCGCCTGCTCGAGGCTCTGCTCGAGGATCTCGAGGCTCTGATCGAGGATCTCGAGGCTCTGCTCGAGGGGTCTCGCCTGCTCGAGGCTCTGCTCGAGGGGCCTCACCTGCTCGAGGCTCTGCTCGAGGTTCACCTCCTCGAGTGGAATACGCGACGCCGCTGAATGACGACCCGAACCTCGACGCCGATGACGACGAAGACCTAGAGCACCGGTACAGGACGCTCCAGAATATTCTGGGCACCAACACCGTGCCCGGGCATGCTCACCGCGACGTCGAGGAAGCTGAACTACACAATGTCAGTGTGGAGGAGCCCAAGTCGTTCAAGGATGCCAACGGCGATCCTAACTGGAACGCGGCGATGGAGGAGGAGCTCCAGTCCATCCGCGACAACAACACATGGTCGCTGGCTGATCTCCCACGGGACCAACACGCCATCGGCCTAAAATGGGTGTACAAAGTGAAGCGTGACGAGAATGGCGCCATCGTCAAGTACAAGGCGCGCCTCGTGGCCAAGGGGTACGTGCAGCGCCCCGGGATCGACTTTGAAGAAGTGTTCGCCCCCGTCGCTCGGCTGGAGTCAGTCCGACTGCTTCTTGCCATTGCTGCTCACTTCGGCTGGGGCGTCCACCACATGGACGTCAAATCGGCGTTCCTGAACGGCGAACTCCAGGAGGAAGTCTACGTCCAGCAACCTCCTGGATTTGTCGACAGCAAGAACAAGCACAAGGTGCTGCGCCTCCGGAAGGCTCTGTACGGGCTTCGCCAAGCCCCAAGGGCGTGGAACCAGAAGCTCGACGCTGCTCTGCTCGGTCTCGGCTTCACTCGCTGCGTCGACGAGCACGGCATGTATACCCGTGGCAAGAGCACAGGGCGCCTGATCGTGGGTGTGTATGTCGACGATCTCATTATCACGGGTGGTGATGCCGACGCCGTCAAGAAGTTCAAGGGACAGATGCTGCGCACCTTTCGCATGAGTGACCTTGGGCTCTTGTCCTACTACCTTGGGCTCGAGGTCACCCAAGGAGCTCACGGCATCACACTGCGGCAGAGTGCCTACGCCGCCAAGATCCTTGAGAAGGGCGGACTGATGGGGTGCAATGCCAGCGCCACGCCTATGGAGATGAAGCTGAAGCTCCTGAAGGAAGGTACGACGCCGGCTGTTGATACCACCGAGTATCGCAGCCTCATCGGTAGCTTGAGGTACCTATGCAACTCAAGGCCGGACCTAGCATACGCTGTTGGGTACCTCAGCAGGTTCATGGAGGCGCCGCGACAGGAGCATCTTGCAGCCGTGAAGCGAGTACTTCGTTATGTGGCAGGCACGGTGCACTGGGGTTTGCACTACCGACCGGCAGGAAGGAAGGGTTCAGCGCCCCAGCTGACAGGCTACTCAGACAGTGACCTTGCTGGGGACGTGAATGATCGCAAGAGCACTAGCGGTCTCATCTTCTTCCTGGGCGGAGGTCCGATTGCTTGGCAATCGTCGAAACAGAAGGTCGTCGCCCTATCGTCTTGCGAAGCAGAGTACATAGCGGCGGCCGGAGCTGCGTGCGAAGGAGTCTGGCTAGCGCGTCTGCTAGCAGAGCTCATCGGAGGAGCTGTCCACGCACCAAAGCTCAAGGTGGACAACAAGTCCGCTATCGCACTGATGAAGAATCCTGTTCATCACGACCGGAGTAAACACATTGATGTAAAATTTCACTTCATCCGGGAGTGTTGGGACAGAAGGCTGATCGACATAGAGTTTGTCGGCACTGAGCTTCAGCTGGGCGACATCCTGACAAAGGCGCTTGGTCGAAGCAGGTTTCAAGAACTCCGTGATGGGATCGGCATGAAGAAGTTAGAGTAGTTGCTCAAGGGCTTAGGAGGAGATTGTTGGAATAAACCCTGAGCACCCGCTAACTATATTTGGTAGCTTAGACTGATTAGTGACTAAGCATGGCAGGCGGTATGCCTTGGCTGTTGGGATGGCAACAACCGATTGTGGGTATGCCGTGATTGTCTCAGTTAGTTTGTAACCATGTATGGATGCATGTATTTCCTTTATAATGAATAGAGAGACACCAGAAAATGCTGCGGCATTGCAGTATAAAACTTTGCGTGTGTATCTCCCTCCTCCGTTCGGATTTCTGTCATCGTCCTCGCGCACCAGCCCACGGCCGAAGTTGAGTCAGTCCGGGAGCACGAGAGTAGGGTCCCCGGTGACCATTGCGAGCCATGGCGAGGCCAAGGAGCACATGCGCGAGCTCGCGGAGCCTAAGTGAATCCTGATCTAGGGCTAGCGCGACGGATTGCGAAGGCAGTGAGGGCCAGCCGTGTACATGGCGGCGACCGGGTCCGCGCACGGCGGCCATCAGGCAGAGCTGATTCGCGAGAAGGGAAGAGAAGAGGAGGCCGGAGTGAGCCTGGCGCCGCGAGCGGGCGTGCTCGGCACCGCGAGCGTGAGCGCGCTCCGCCTCGCCGCCGTTGGGCGTGCGCGCGATGCAGGGGAGCTCCGCCATGTCGTCGCACACGCTGGGACGGGCTAGAGCTCGGCGGCGCCCTTCCTCGCCGCCGGCGTTGGCGACCTCTATTGCTGTTCCTCCACCTCTGCGAGAGAGCGTCCGCCATCGGCGCCCGAGAGCTCTACGCGCGAGCTCCTCATGGGAGGGAGCCACCGCGCCCTCGCCCCGTCGGCTGGGGCCACTCCCACTCCCGGGACCTCGCCTGAATGCCGCCGTAGTTCTGGCCAAAGGCAGCGCAGAGGCATGAGACGGTGGCGGGGCTCTTGAGTGCGGCCTTGACGCCTGTGCAGGAGTCACCGGTGGGGCGCTCCCCTGCTGCACGTACGCCAGGCAGCCGATGAGCCCGGTCAACGCCGCTCCGTATGCGAAAGTGAGGACGGCCACCACGACGGCGATGGCGAGGCTGAGGCGCGCCACTGCTGGACGGACGGAGGCTTGGGCTAACGGGATCGGAGGCACGTGCGTGCAATGCAAGACGAGGGGTGTTTTTGAAAAATAGCGCTCCAAAATTAGGCTGGTTTCACCCTTTGGACCTATGGTGAACCGGTTTCAAAGTTTTATGGGATAGATATCCGGTTTCGTAGTTGGCGGATCTATTTAGAACAACGACGCAAGTTAATGGGCCTACAGTGTATTTTACTCGTAAAAAATATAAACAAGGTTCCAACACCCTAAGTGTAAACCTGATTTCCTCCATCAATCGAAAAAAGAAAAAAAAACAACTCTGACAACCCCGCCATATATACTCGATGGACCACTATCCACTATTAAGACGTGGAGAGAAATAGAGGATCATTATTCCAAATAAAATCATTATCAGTTTGATAGCTTCGTCTAGAGATCGATATCATGGAAGCGGAACTCATAACCAAACGTGCCATCAAGGAAGAGACAACCAAAGCAAAGATGCACTTATGATAAAGATTCGTGATCACCACAACAATGTTGGGAAAGGTCTGATTTTGTTGTGTTATTTGAAAAGTTCGCTCTTTCTTATAATTTTGGATATCCAGATCTAAACTTTTGATAGTAACACGAAATAAAACTCTTATATTTTTTAAATACGGCATGGCATGATCTGTCATGAACTTTTCTCTGTAATTTAGCAAATTTGTGATATGAAAAGTTTGAACTTTGAAGACAGTACTGTGTACTGATTTGCATGCACCGACTAGGTCAACCTAAAAGTTTTAGCTGATGGAGAGAGGTGGGTAATTCACTTATAGTGTAATAATACCCCTCATATGGAGGCTCCATCAGGCTTCAGACATAAAATATGTGCGAGTAATAATTATTTTATTTAATTGTGCTAACTGAAATTTGAACTCAATATCTAGCTTTGATACCATATTGAGTTACATGCACCAATTAGTTCGACACAAAAACTTAAGCTAATTGAGAGAGACGGGCAATTCACTTATAATCTAACATTATGATCTAAACCAAAACTTCCATTTATCCAACTAGGCGCAATTATGTGACCTGAACATCCATATCTGAAATTTGTTAATACGATGATCTACCTTCAAAGTTTCTCGTTGTTTTTGGTATGAGGTTACTTGATCAAGTTTACTAGCTTACATATGTATTGTACATTTGTACTCATGCATTGTTGACCACTTTCCAAACTCTATCTCACATTCACATGTTATTATCTGCGTATGTTGTTGGTAGCCAGCCAACATCATAGGCAAGAGGGCTACTGCTTCCTAATATATTTGTGAGAGATTGATGATTTCTGCATGAAGCATATTATACACAATGCACCCATACTGTATAACCAGTAGCGAGATCAAGTATTTGAACCTAGAGTATGCCTAGCAATAATATCTCTTGTTCAATATGATATAATATTGTTAATGCAAAAATATGACCCTTCATGTCAACGGTCTCTTGCAAGCCAGGTAGACCGGAGCGAGAGTGCTTCTCCGATCCTTGCGACTTCACCTGCAGCTAACCGGTCGATCGAGTCCGAGGCGTGCCAGTCAATTTGACCCTGTAATTGACAAGGAGAAGAATAGTCAGATTATGGAACCTACCGGTATGATGCCAGACAGTTCCTCATGTATGGCTAAGTAGCCGATCTGATCAGGGCATTGACTAGAAAGTCAACATCAAGCATGCTTTTGTAAATGAACCAGCGAATAAACATGCATGAATAAAGTAATCGATCATGATATGACATAAATGAACAAGATGAGCCAGATATTCATGAAACATGTTATGACGTTTAAAACAGTAAAGGAAAAGCTAGATCAGCTGTCTTGATAAACATTGAAGCATAGAGCCTTTAGCCGATCTAAATTAACCGATACAATATATAAGGATCCTACACACGTTGTAATAATCCAGATTAAAACTAATAGATCTACTAAACTTGTCGAATTTGAAATCTAAAGACCAAGTCACGACCAACAAACCCCAAAGGACTTGTCGAATTTGAAATATTCAGACCAAGTCGCGCCCAACAAGCTCAATGGACTAACTGGTGTTTAAACAGATACATGCACGTAGTGTTATGGGTGAAGCTCTAGCAAATCGGCTAAATAACCGATCCTGACATGAGAAATTAGGTGTACAAGCAGCCCTAAAAGCAAAGCCTACTAATCGACGGCATCTGAATCTGGATGCCATCTTAGTGAGATCAATAACTTAATCCACTGCAGCCACTAAAACCCCCCAGAAGAGGTTAACAAGCTTTACCATAAAACCATATATACCCTAGAACGCGCCACATGTCACGAACAAGATTGATAAATCTAGCTAATGCAAGCACATGACCAATCATCAAGGCATGAGAATAAACATGATGAGCATTGATGATAATTGAATCTAAGAAGATATGAGCCAAATCTATCAATCTTGATCGGACAATGATGTTGATATAAATAAACAAACAATATAAAACTATCAGTATCGGTAACTTGATGAATCTACTAGGTTGTCAAGCCTAATAGAGCCGATAACCAGCCGTGCCAACGCATAACAAGAGGTCAGACGACCCGATACAACCTTATCAAACGAAAACACAAGCCATGACGGTACTTACAGCAAACCAGAGGTCGGATGACCTGATGCAGCCTAGTTTGGTGAAGAACTCACCGAGATTTACGTTACTCCTACTCCTAAGGGTTTGGCCAGAGCTGAAAGATTGTTGTATTGATTGTCGAGAGAGATTACAGGTGTCGGGGCTTACATATTTATATCCTGGGCTTTGACCAAGTCCTAACTTGACACGACTTGTAAAATAAGGAAATAGACTAAAAAACTACTAAGACTCGATAACTTGGGCCCTACTATTCCGTCCTGTAGAGTCCCGTGCAGTCAATGTGCCGTCTTTCGCCAAACCGGATCAGAGTCAACGTGGCCCGCGTGCTCTCCAGGTAGCCGATCCCAGTTAGCCGATTATGCACCAAGTTAGCCGATTCTTCAACAAACAACTGTTACCGGCATTTAGCCAATTCCTGGTAGAGTCTTCTTCGAGAAGCTTCACTTGCGCGCCTGCCAGTGCAAATTTTGGTGCAAACAAATATAATCTAAGACATAATCTAGACCTAGTGAATACCATGCACAAATAAAGCACTAGCCGAGTCGAGGGATGATCTGAAACTGAAGTATTTAGGATTGTTGGATGTTTTAGTTTGAACTTTCTGAATCATCATTGTACTAATAATTTTGGCTAAAATCTATGGTAGTCATAGGACTACGTACCAGGACTAAGGCAAGGTCCATCCATATGTATAACAGTCTTTCTTGGAGAGTTCATGTAGTAGGATTGGAACATGTTCCATGTGACTATGTGACTATAGGGAGTTCTTTTATGGCTTGGTTGCAAATATGACTTTTGTTTATGCTAATAGAGTATTTACCCGATGGGTGCATACAACACAGAACAAGAACTTTAAAATCAACGTCAAGCTCAAGAACATTAAAAGCAATGTCAAGCTAACTATTTGAAGAAAACTATTAGTGGGAGGGCTTTGAAATGAACGTCAAGCTTACTATTTGTTCTAATATATATGAATCTTGTAATTAATATTTTGACTCATTAACAATCTTAGATAAAAAATTTGAACTACAGAGTTTTAGACATCGTAAAGCACTACAACTTTGATATAGAATATTTCTCCATCAAGGTCATTTGAAAAATTTAAAATTTTAAAATTCAAAATTGGAGACTTAATTTATATATTTGGAACCCTAAATGATCTCAAACAAGAAATTGATCAATCAAGTAAAAAGTTTGAGATCGCATCAAGCTCTATAATTTGGATATAATTTTGTCTTGAACCAACTTTATTTAAAAAAGACATGAATTTATTTGTGCTGCAGCTATTTTAATTAAAGGCAGTCGACTTAGTCAACCAACCTTCAAAATCGAGTTTATTGGACAGTGGACTTTAAAAATCCGTCCCTAAAAATCACTCAGTTTCAGAGATGGTTGACATAAGTAGTAGTCCTTAAAAATGGTACTTTTAGAGACAATTTTCTTAGGGACGGTTTCTTAATAGAATCACCCCAAGAAATAGATACATTTGTAGGATTTCCAGTAATGGTTATGAAGATACAGTGTTTCCCCTGAAGGTTGAGACGGCATGCTAAGAAAACCACCTCTGTTAGAAAACGAGAGGCGTTTGTAAAAAATATTTTTGTACTATTGACTTCGCGCCTTAAACCAAACGGCACTAATCCATGCATGCACCTGCTGCCAAATTCATTATCCCATATAACACGTTCCATTCGAAGACTCTTTCTAACTAGGAGTATGTGTGTAACGAGTCACAATTTTCTCAGGGTGGACACAAGTGGAGGGATGCTCTGCTCGTGCCTGAAGAAGTCATGGGGATCCACCTTCGCCTTCACGGCGGCAAGCCTCTCAAAGTTGGCCTTGAAGTACGTTTCCCCCCAAGCCCTCGCCTTCCCATAGCTAGTCAGGCCATGGTCGTCGTCATCGTTGACACCGAGGTCCAGGTCCCTGTAGTTCACGTAGGCGCCCCTGGGGTTCTTGCTCACATACGGCTCCATCTCCCGGTGCAGCCCCCTGATCCCGCCCACATGCTTCTCCTCCGCCTCTGTCCCGTTCTACAACCAGAATCCGTAGTACTGGAGGTTGTAGAGCTCCCGCCGGTGCGGGAACGGCGTCGCCGACGGCGCGAAGCTGCCCATCCTGCCGCCGTAGGGATCCAGGATCAGGAGCCCGGCGCCGTCCTTGAGCAGCCAGCTCCACGTGCTCTCCCACACGTGGCTCGGCATGGATTCCGTAACGTAGTCTGACTTGGCCTTGAAGTAGCGCTCCGGCTTGGTTCCCCGGTCCAGCAGCTGCTCCATCGGCTTCCCCGTGCCGTAGAACGCGAAGTAGAGCACGGACTGGATCCATGTCATCTCGATGCAGTCCCGCGCCTTCATGCCGAGCTCCGGGAAGCTCCGGGCCATGGTGGCGACGAGGCCGGCGCACGTGCCGAGGTACAGGGACTCGAACTGCGCGTCCTGGTTCTGCAAGACGACGCGGAGGAACACGTCGCGGGGCAGCGCCGGCGCCACCTGCTGCCACCTGGTGACGAGAGCGGTGGCGGACTGGTTCCTTGGCCGGTGGATGGTGAACACCGTGACGACAGGCGGCACGCGCACGAGGCGCAGCTTCCAGGACAGCACGATGCCGAAGCTCCCGCCGCCGCCGCCTCGTATGGCCCAGAAGTGGTCCTCGCCCATGGCAGCCCTGTCCAGCAGCCTCCCCTTGGCGTCCATGATTACGGCGTCGATGACATGGTCCGCGGCGAGGCCGTGCTTCCGCAGCAGCACCCCGAAGCCGCCGCCGCTGAGGTGACCTCCGATGCCCACCGTGGGCCCGAGGCCGCCGGGGAACCCGAGGCGCGCGCTGTGGTTTGCGATGGCATAGTACAGCTCGCCGAGCGTGGCGCCTGAGCCAACCCACGCCGTCTCATTCCTGACGTCGACGCTGATGGCGCGCAGCCAGGCCAGGTCAACGACAGCGAAGGGCCTCTCCGCGCGGAGGGAGCGGTAGGACAGACCCTCGTAGTCATGGCCGCCGCTGCGCGGGCGCAGGCTGATACCATGGCGGACGCCACAGCGCACGGCGGCCTGGACGTGGGAGGCGTTGCCGGCCGCGACTATGGCGATTGGCGTCGGGGTCGCCGGCGTCACGAACAGCAGGTTCCTGATGGAGGACTCGAGGACGGATGTGTACGACGACCGGGATGCGTTCGTGTAGACGGCTTGCGGAGGGAGGTGGACGGCGAGGCAGTGGAGGAAGGACGCGGTATTAGGCGACGGAGCAGCCGGAGCAGCAGCTGCCGGTGTAACCAAGGCCACATGCTGCACGATGGCGAAGTAAGCGGCGAGGAGTGGTGTAACAAAGCTCCCGATAGGCATCTTCTTTTTTGGGTCGTGGATGACGAGGCAGGTTCACCGATGCTAGCTACTTAAAAGCAATCGGGCAATGGAAATATGCAGCTGGTGGTAAACTAATCACCAGCTTGAACCAGCAGGGAAACGTGGATACCATTTGCAGAGAAGACAGTGACGGCGCATGACTTCCTCTGCACGGATCCTGCACTTGGGCACACTTCGGCTGTCTCTAACAGGAGACTCATCTAGCAACCCTGGATAATGTACAGAGAAAAATCACCCTCCAGCAGATGAGGTAAACGGAGAAGCTATTTTGGCTCGATGGAGAGAGAAAACCCAAATATATTTGCTGCTCATCAGGTGGGGCAGGGGCATGGAAGACCTACTGCAGCATCTCCGGCGGCTCCGTCGAACAGCTCCTCCCGCTCGTGCTCTCACGGCCCGACGCGTCGCAGAGATGGCCGGTGCTGCCCACCGACGCGACGGTGATGCCGTACCCGCCATGAGTACGAGCCGTACGTGCCGCGAGCCGCCGGTGAGTGCGCTCCGCCAGGCCACGGCCGCTCCGCCCCAAGCACAGCTGTCGTGAGCCGCCGGCGGGCGCACTCCGCCCCGAGCGCCGCCGTCGTGAGGACGGGCCGTGCCGCGAGCCGTTGGTGGGCGCACTCCGCCCCGAGCGCCATCGTCGTGAGGACGAGCCACGCCGCGAGCCGCCGTCTTGAGGACGGGCCGCCATCAGGGGCGCTCCGCCTGGCCCCACCGCTCGGCCCCGAGCATAGACGTGAAGAGGTGAAGGAGGTGGCGGATCTGCCGCCGTCGTGGCCGGGAGGGGCGAGGCTCGCGCTCGAAGATTTCCCCGCGGGCGGCGACGGCGAGGTAGCTGCGGTGAGGAACCGGCGGCGCAGACAGCGCTACCCACGCGCTCGCGCTCGAGGTCCACCTGCTCCGCGAAGCTCTTGTAGCCGACCGTGCGCGCATCCGGGCCTCCGCGAAGCTCCGCGGCGAGCCAGGTCCGCGGAGGGGCGAGGCGGCTCCGCGACGTGTTCCCTGCTGCGAGGACCGGAGAGCGAGCAGGACGGCGAGGCAGAGGCCAGAGCAGGACGGGGAGGAAGAGGATGGGCAGTCGTAGGCCAGAGCAGGACGGCGAGGCAGAGGCGTGGGGGCAGGGCCGCAGCCGGCAGGGAAGGCCACGGGTTCGATGGGGAAGACGAAATTTGTGCGCCGGGTTGGAGCGGTGTGTGGAGGGGCGGCGAGGCGAGCAGGCAGGCTCGGCCACACAATTTTTGCGTTTGCTGTTGGAGCATGCGATATTTTAGATCCTCGACGATTTCACTGTATGCGAGCTAAATCACGGATGGGTCTCTGTTGGAGACAGCCTTACGACTTGGTATGTAGTGCTGCAGCCTGCAGCTTGCGTAGTTGCATCTGTGTCCTGGCCTGAGCCCTGACCGAGTCTAGCGGAGAACACGAGAGTGAGCCCTGCGTCCACAGAAGAATCCAATTCTTGCATTTCTCGAAGTCAAACAATTTTATCTTAAGACTAACATTATACAAAAAAATACTAATACTCATGATACAAAATAAGTACAGTTGGATTAATTATAAAATATATATTTATAAAATATTTGTTTGGAGACACTAATACTAATGCTATTTACTAAAAATGTAGTTAAACTTGAGTTAGTTTGACCAAGACGGTTTCATAATTGTATTTATGGATGGAGGGAATACTTCCTTTAGCCACAACGACAAACTGATCTTTTGGTCCATTTGTACTCGAAATACATGGGACAGAGCGTCGTACATTCTTTATCTAGCTTTAGTTGTTACAATAATTTGCTTCCTCCATTTCAAATTTTAAGTCATTTTAATTTATTTGGTACGTCAATTTTACTAGTATGTACATTTAGATATAACTTATGTGCAGGTATATATAGCAATCTATATATATAAAAAAGTCAAACCGAGAAATGCAAGGCTATGGACTAACACACATACATTTTGGTCCACCTAGCAATTCTAGTGTTTATTTGAGGCACTCCCAACAACTGAATTTCGATCCACCCGATCCAAATTCAATGAGATTTGTTCTGTAATATTCGTTTGCTACATCAATTTTATTAGCATTGTCCAAGTTTTGAAGCAACAATGCTCCATTCATGCTGCGTAGTAGTATATGTATATATACTACTGACTTCCGCGCGCCTATATGCTCATAGCACACCTGTGATTTCAGTTCCTTTTATACCAAATAATTAGTGGGAAATGATTCATGCACAAAAAATATTATTCCCTCTATTTTAAATTATATGATGTTTGAATTTTATAGCTAAATACTTAGATATACACTATGTCCAAATGTATGTAGAAATGCCAAGACATACTATACTCTGACTGGTTGTGACATATAATACAGATTTTTGCTATGTAATTTATACGCTATGTTTTGACCAAGCTGATATAATGTAATTTAGAAACATAGTGTATATACTTCGGCCGGCGGCTGATATAATGTAATTTATTATTATGCTACTGTCCCATGTTATAATCTGTGGGTGGGACGGAAGGACGGCTGTGCATAAATATGCAGCACCCTTTATGGACAATGACGTAGCGACAAATAGGCTTTGACCATAAGTGATGGTATTATCTTTACAAGCACGAAATCTGCACCCATCCATCCTAACTCTCTATTTTGCCACGTGTCTGCACCAGAAACCGGACTATCGATCGTGCATCACGAAGCCTCCATGTTCAGCTCTTGCCGGTAGCACACGCCCAGGATCCCCTCGCCGAGACAACGCAGCATTGGGCCAGGGTGCGAGATGCCGGATCCATCAGTTTGCGCCAGCCAAGTCGTGCCTCCATGGCTAGCAGCCAGTGATGGGATTTTTTTTTTTAAATTGAATCCTTTTTTAATAAAAAAACTTTGTCTGAAACATAATCTCACCATGTATCTCCTTTAGTCGCGCCAAAACATTTGGCGCTACCAAAGCACTGCATCGCGCCACATGTTCTGACGTGACCAAAGGGGCACCGTGGCAAGGGAGTTGATCGGGGCCACCATGGGTCTCACCCCGTCGCACCACATGCATTGGCGCGACGGGGTCGCGCCAAATGATTTGGCGCGACAGAGTGCAAAGCTAACTGCATAGGGTACCGAGACTACGGGCCCATTCAGTAAAATTATACGTTTCGCCAATATTAAATTAAGGAACAACAAATTTAACTACGATTTAGACAATAAAAGATTTTTTTTACCTCCAAAAATTTTACTATGATTTGGACAACAAAAAAATTAGGACTTCGTCAAAACCTAAGTGGCAATACCATAGTAAAAACTTATCTAAGTGACTAAAAAATAGTAAAAATTATGTTGCGTGCTTTTTCGTACACCGGCTTAAAAATCCAGTCGCGCCAATGCATGTGGCCCGATGGGGTGGGGCCCATTGTGGTCCCGGTCAACCCCTTTGCCACGTGTGCTGGGCAGAGATGGTGCACCCGTCGGTGTTGGGCAGAGCTGGGCCGCCGATGTTGGCACCGGGGGCACTGTCGGGAGACTGTTGGATCGAGCCGGTGCTGGGCACAGCAGGGCCGTGGCCACGCATGCCGTAAACACGAGTCGGCCCGTAGACGGGATTCGGGAAGCCACTGGTAGTAGATTGGCTCCAGCTGCTTTGCATGCTGGGAAAGACGTGGCTCGGGCCGCCGCCACTACCAGCAGCAGCTTGAGCCTGATCAATGCTCGTTTCAAGGAGCATCCTCTAGTACCGATTAGTGCTGATGGTTGACGCGTCGCCGAGGCTAAGAGCTCTGAACTCTGCCTTGCTGAGGCCGGTCATTGCGGAGACGAGGGGCGGCGTGTCGCCAACGTAGTCGTCGGTGACGTCGTACCCGGACGCGCCTTCGGGGAGGCCGGCGCCGGGGAGCTGGACGCGATACCCGGTCACGCCGCCGGGTAGGACACCGGTGTACCCGCCCGCGCCAGGGAGGGCGCTGAACCCTCCCGCGCCGCCGGGGGCTGCCGTGCCGGCACCACCGCCGGTGCTATTGCCGTACCTTCCGTCCGCGCCGCCCGTGCCGCCGGGCCGGCTACTATGCCCGCCAGTGCCGCCGGTGCTGCCGTACCTTTCGTCCGCGCCGTAGCTGGCCATGAGGAGAGCTAGAGACAGATGATGCGCGCGCGGTGTCTCCGGCGGAGTAGAGAGCTCGAGAGAGTGCGGCGGGTGGAGAGTGAGGGCTAGTTAGGAGTGCAGGGGTCTGGGGAAGAGTGAGGACTACTCCGTAGTTAAGAGTGAAGGGGTCTGGTGGAGATCAGTGAGACTACCCGCACTCATGGAAATCTATATTCGTACTCTATCCATTCTAGTCATCAAGATTCTCTACTTTAAACATAATTCTCCCAACCTAAGTGGCTATACCATAGTAAAAACTTATCTAAGTGACTAAAGCATAGTAAAAATTTTGTTGCGTGCTTTTTCGTACACCAGCTTAAAAATCCAGTCGCGTAAATGCAAGTGGCGCGATGGGGTGGGGCCCACTGTGGTCCTGGTAAACCCCTTTGCCATGTGTGCCAGGCAGAGATGGTGCACCCGTCGGTGTTGGGGAGAGCTGGGCCGCCGATGTTGGCACCGGCGGCACCGCCGGGAGACTGTTGGATCGAGCCGGTGCTAGGCACAGTGGGGCCGTGGCCATGCATGCCGTAAACGCGAGTCGGCCCGTAGACAGGACTCGGGAAGCCACCGGTAGTAGATTGGCTCCAGCCGCCTTGCATGCTGGAATAGACGTGGCTCGGGCCGCCGCCACTACCAACAGCAGCTTGAGCCTGATCATTGCTCGTTTCAAGGAGCATCCTCTAGTACTGATCAGTGCTGATGGTTGACTCGTCACCGAGGCTAAGAGCTCCGAAGTCTGCCTCGTTGAGGCTGGTCATCGCGGAGACGAGGGGCGGCGTGTTGCCAACGTAGCCGTCGGTGCCACCGGCGACGCCGTACCCAGACGCGCCTTCAGGGAGGGCGGCGCTGGGGAGCTGGATGCGATACTCGGTCACGCCGCCGGGTAGGACGCTGATGTACCCGCCCGTGCCAGGGAGGGCGCTGAACCCTCCCGCGCCGCCAGGGCTACCGTGCCGGCACCACCGCCTGTGCTATTGCCGTACCTTCCGTCCGCGCCGCCCACATCGCCGGGTCGGCGGCTATGCCCGCCAGTGCCGCCGGTGCTGCCATACCTTTTATCCGCACAGTAGCTGGCCAAGAGGAGAGCTAGAGGCAGATGATGCGTGCGTGGTGTCTCCGGCGGAGTAGAGAGCTCGAGAGAGCTCGGCGGGTGGAGAGTGAGGGCTAGTTAGGAGTGCAGGGGTCTGGGGAAGTGTGAGGACTACTCCGTAGTTAAGAGTGAAGGGGCCTGGGGGAGATCAGTTAGACTACCCGCACTCATGGAACTCTATATTCTCACTCTATCCATTCTAGTCATCAAGATTTTCTACTTTAAACATAATTCTCCCAACCTAAGTGGCTATACCATAGTAAAAACTTATCTAAGTGACTAACCCATAGTAAAAAATTTTGTTGCGTGCTTTTTCGTACACCAGCTTAAAAATCTAGTCACGCCAATGAATGTGGCACGATGGGGTGGGGCCCACTGTGGTCCCGGTCAACCCCTTTGCCATGTGTGCTGGGCAGAGATGGTGCACCCGTCGGTGTTGGGCAGAGTTGGGCTGCCGATGTTGGCATCGGCGGCACCGCCGGGAGACTATTGGATCGAGCTGGTGCTGGGCATAGCGGGGCCATGGCCATGCATGCCGTCAACGCGAGTCGGCCCATAGACGGGATTCGGGAAGCCACCGGTAGTAGATTGGCTCCAGCCGCCTTGCATGCTGGGAATGACGTGGCTCGGCCGCCGCCACTACCAGCAGCAGCTTGAGCCTGATCAGTGCTCGTTTCAAGGAGCATCCTCTAGTACTAATCAGTGTTGATGGTTGACGCGTCGCCGAGGCGAAGAGCTCCGAAGTCTGCCTCGTTGAGATTGGTCATCGCGGAGACGAGGGGCGGCGTGTCGCCAACGTAGCCGTCGGCGCCGCCGGCGCGCTGTACCCTTAAGCGCCTTCGGGGAGGGCGGTGTAACACTCTGGTGTTAAGGATGCATAATCACTTGCATTCTTAAGCATAAGCATCATTATGCATGGCATTGATGAAAAGATTGATTGTCATTCATGTATCATGCTTGATTATTCAAATTATGTTTGCATTTCACATGACTTGGATAAGTGGTATGAGTGTTTGGTGTTTGATGACCTCTAAAGTAACCTAGGCATGATTAAGACACCAAATGAACCTAGGTTTATGTTCATGGTTTTGGTTAATTAAGCTTTGTTGTCATGGTTGACCAAGGTGGACCATAAAAGTAATTTTGTTTGACTGATTTCAAAGTGGTAGCTACACTTCTTGCATGTGTGTGCACCTTAAATAAAGTTTGTATAGAATTTCATAAGGAACAAAATTTGTAATTACCACTTTTCATGAAAATGCTTGGAAGATGTTCAAAAATGTTGGAAAAGGGCAGAATTGGAGGCTGTTTTTCCATTTTTAGGGATTTAAGGGGTATTTTCTTTGGATTTTTGTATTTCAAAATCTATGAAGAATCTGGCCAAACTTTGTATAGATGAAATGTTCTACTCTTCTAGGGATACATTTTCTTCAATATAAGTTTTGGCTAATTCGGCTTGGTTTGGGAGTTATAGGATAGAAACTTTTGTATTAGAGATCATGGAAATAGCTTTTCAGTGACGGTTGGTCAAAGCCGTCAGGGAAATGGCCGGCCACGGCCCATGTCGCCCAGCCCGCGCGCTCCGCGTGGCGTGCGTCCACCGGTGGTCCAGGGCGGCCGCGACCGTCCTGACCGCGTTAAAGCGACTGTGGCCGCTCCCTCCTTTCTGTCCCCGCTCCATTTTCCCCCTCTCCTCCTCCTCCTCGCTCTTTTTCCCCTCTGGCTCGCCGTCGCGCAGGACCGAGCTCACCTCACCGCTGTTCCGAATCCACCGCCGTCAGCCGCGCATCCTCTCGCTTGACCCCGTAATTGAGTAGCACCTGAGTTCGCTCCATCATCCTCCACCCTAGTCTCACCCCGTCGCGTCAAGGTTTGCACGAATAGACTCATTTTCTCCCCGGCCGGCATGGCCACACCTTGACCTCACCGTGGTGCTGCCGCTCTGGCCATCCTCTCTCGTCATTTTGGTGCGCATCAGATGCGCCGTGATGTGTAGGTGCTAGGACGCCAGTCAATGGTGTCGATTAGGGTTCCATAGGGCCGAATTTCGTCGGACCGCCGTGCGGATTGACGCCGCTCCGCCGTGCTTGTGTCCTGACCGCCACAGCCGCTCCCTTCACTCTTTTATACCCTTGATCGATGCGCATGGCTCTCCTCTTTCTACCCCGCTGGTTGGTGTCGCCGGAGCGCCGCCAGGACGGCCGGCCGAGCCTCGCCGCCGTCGAGGGCCATCGTGTTAGAATATAGGAAACCCTAGGGGTCTTAGTGCAAGATTGCCAGACACAGTATATTTCAGTTAAGGGCTCGGGTAAATGCTGAAAACAAAAAGGGCTTTTCTGTAAAGTTGTTTTTCCAGCCGGATTAAAGAAAAAGGATTTTCCAGAATTTGATTAAATCTTTGAAAAATCATAACTTCCTCATTTTTCATCTAAATGAGCTGGTTCAACTTGCAGTATTTTTCTTATAAGAAAATCTATGCATGAAAAATATGAAATGTAGAATTTATAATACTTTTCTGTATAGATTTATTTATCTCTATTAATTTCTTTTATCTTAGAAAATGCATAAGTAATTCTCTGTTGCTCAGAAAAATGTGAGACCAAGTTTGTTAGTCTTCTTATATCCTGTGGAAAGTTTGCTCTGTCTAGTTAGGGTGCCTATTTTCATTAGATGATAAATAATTCATAATAAATAATATATAAGGATTTTGTGTATGAAACTTTTTGGAGGATATTTTTATGTCAATCTAGAGCTAATGATATTCTGAGATCTGTTGTTTGATATACTTTTATGTACAAAGTATTTTAGGCCCATTAAATTGTGTTGCCTTGTCATTTTTGTGTAGGATAAAGTACTAACTGTTTTGACTTGATATTTTTATGGTAGTCTACTTTAGACATGTTTAAGCTCCTGTAATTTTTATAGAATTTTCTGAGTAGTCTAAAGTCATGTTGTCGTTATACCCTGATTTCTTTTAATAAGTAATACTGCTTTAAAGCTATCATTTCATGTGTGTAAAAATGCTTTTTATGCTATTTGTGATATGTGTAATCTGTTATTGGTTTTGGTTCAGCAAAGGGTAGTGCGAAAAACAATGGTTGTTTATAATTCCTTATAGTGTGCGAGTAAATTGTAACGCGAGGCTTGTTTGGAGAATTGTCGGTAGAAGAGAATGCAGATGACATGTGCTTATCTTATATGTTTCGAGATCATATCATTCATCTTAGCTGAGCATTCATTCACCATCACCATCAGCATAGTATTTCTATACATATATATATGGTATTCATATGTACTATGCATCATACAGGATCGTCAGAGCTCGAAACGGTAGTTCCCGGAGCACAAGGAGAGGAAGGCCAACAGGAAGCTTTGGTGCGGGAAGTAGCAGCAGAAGAGGATCCCGAAGCTGATCTTCCGGAGTGTCCCGACCACCAGCCAAGCTCTTTCCTGAAAGGCAAGCCCCGGAGCATTCTCCCTGTGGTTTGCAAAATATCTAACTTGAGTCCTTTACTTGTTTGGTGCATTAAGTTATAGGCGTTGTTTTATACCGTTGCTGCATTACTTATATTCCTTGCCACTGTTATACTTCAACCCTGTTAGTATCAGGTATGAATATATGCTTAGCCCTAGTTTAACTAGATCGGTAGAAGTCGGGTGATTTCCTGTCATCCGCGAGTTATAGGTGGTGACTCAGAATGGTTGAATACATTGTTATCTTTGATAACCATGTGGAGATAATAAATCGAGACCGGGCGGGATTGGTGTTGAGACTGAACTGGAGGTTTGGTGAGGTTATCCCGTCTGTGTCAAACTAGGACCCCGTCCTTTGTATGTCCTCAAGTCATATTGAATTTATACCTCACATTTAGCTGGAAGGATAAGTCGTTTCGACCGCGAAGCCTAATTTTGATTTGGGCCGGGAGTCGACTTGCTGTACGCATCGTATTGGTGAAGATGGGGGACCATAGGTTACACGGAGAGTAAGTCCGAGGTCAGGGTCGCCCTGAATAAGGCAGCCGAGCGGTTCCTGGATACAATGGTACCTGTTGATCTCGCGCTTTTTCCGAATTGAATGTTGGTGGTCTGTAGCTCACCTTAGCGGGTGAGTGTGGTTTGTGTGAGGAATACCCGCCAGCTGGTTAGTAATCGATTATAATCGCCATTGTTCCTGGACAGTGAACACTTGACTTGAGCAGCGGCATCGTAGTAAGAACTTGAACAAAGAGATGAGATGGTTGAGCTTTTGTTGGAAAGATACTCAACCAGAATTGGTTACTTTCTTGTTGAATAATTATTACCATGCTTGTTTAGTACAGGTGCTAATGTAGCATGATAAGGATAATCAGATTAAAATACATTGCTAGAAAGTTCTTAATAATTGTTTCCTTAATGCAAGCTTTTCCATAATTAAATGAGTCAGCTATCCTACGTATACAGCCTTGCATACTCCTTGGAGTCAATTTTTATTTTTAATTTATGACGGGTAAGTCTAGCTGAGTACATCCTCGTACTCAGGGTTTTATTTCCCATGTTTTTGCAGATGGTGAGATGTTTTATGGCTATTGTCAGAACTGCTTCTATCCCGCCTTGGGAGATGACTAGACCTTGGCATGGTCACTCTTCTCTACTTAATGCTTTTGTTGGATATTGATCAAGAACCTGGCACTATATTTGAACTAAGTGTGTGTGTGGTATTTGAACTTAAATTGCTTCTGCTTCATTTCGAATTTAAACTTGGTTTGTAATAACTTTATTTCGAACTCTAATGATTTAAACTATGTGCGAACTATGTACGTTGTGAATGGTGAACGCTAAACTATTACGATCTTGGTCGTGCCGGAAAAGTTTGAAATCCTTCGAGATTTCGGTATGACTACCAGGTTTATTAGGTCTCAATCATGTAGTTTGCCGTCCTAATGGCGAATTATGTGCTTGTGCTCTAACAAATTGGTCGGTTCTGTCACAGATGGCATCGGAGCAGGTTTAGCATGTTACTATTCACAAGTATTTAAAATAAAAGAGTTTTTGGTTTGCGAAAAGTATTTACAAAAATTATAGTTATATATAGGTATTCAAATCTATGGTTTTGAAAACTAGAGTGTGCCAGTGGTCATATCCTTTATGCCCAATAGGATTCAGGTGGCTTAATTAAGTACTGACTTGGGGAAAATTGCATCATATTTTCTGTTTTGTCGTTGCCTATACAATGAAGGAGTTGTATGGGTGCCATTCACTTGAGTGGTAATGTATGGATCAAACTGCCTCTACGCCCCAGTAAGTGTGAGTTGTGAGAGCATGATTGGATGCAATGCCAGTCTAGGGGAGTGCTTATTGATGTCGGATTATTTACATGTTGCACACATGTATATACGAAGGTATCCCATGTTAGGACCGTCTTCTGGCGGTGTCGTCTTTTGCGTGACTTGTTGGGGTAGTAAGTAATCGGTGTTTTCACCTTGTTCGGAAGGTGCGTGAATTTTTACGTTGAATTGCATTCATATGGGATATGGGCGGAAATGAATTTTCTGCAGGTACACTAACCGCGAACGGTAGAACGAAGTAGTTACGTATAAATGAGAGAACGATGTATGCCACCGCATAGCGCGTTGATTATTAGTTTTTGAGGACGTATGTAATGTGCATGCATCATGGTTAAAATTTCTCATTCATACATTCATGGTTCCTTCCCTTATAAATAAATTGTCTCATTTCTTTAAAATTATAACTTATGGGATATACAACTTTTAGACAGATGCCGAGAACCAAGCAGACTGCTTGCAAGTCCACTGGAGGAGGAGTGCCCCGTGGTCCTTTGGCTGTCTGAGAGTCGGTACCAAGGGAGGTGGATAATTTTCTTGAGGAGCACGCCATGCCTAGTCTTCTTTGGAGGATTCTCTCCAATGCTGGGTACACGGTGGGCATGGAGCCTCGCTACTACTGGGACAAGGATGACTTGGTGAACTATGGAGAGGCTCGTGTGGAGGTAGTTGTCCCACCTTTGGACGGTGACCCCCACTGGGTTGGGTGGCACTATTTTGGTGCAGGCAGGACTGCCAAGACGGGTGCCACGTTTGCAGCTTTTGACGTGGTGGAGCACCTGATGGAGGAGATACCTCACCAGCTTGCCCAGGCTTTTCCTGGAGTGTTCCCCTTTGCTCACCGCCTTTCTAGGTGGCCACATGCTGAGGAAAACCCACTGGAGGCCGGTCCTGAGGAGGCGCAGGGTAGCAGCACGCCTGCCATGAGTGCTATGTTTGCAGTGATGAGGGCCTATGTCAACATGGAGACTAAGGCACTTTGTCTGAATGAGGAGTTCAAGGAGGCTCGAGCTGATGCACGCAAGGAGAAGCATGAGTTGACACGTGAGCTTCAGCGCTCACGAGAGGAGGTAGCCCGTGTGTCTCAGCATCGAGACAAGGTTATGCTGGAGAGCCAGAAGATGGCGTAGGCTAGGGATGAAGCCTGGTCCGAGTTTCATCATCTTAGCATCCGTCAGCAGCAGGTGCTAGAGGACGTGGAGGACGTTCATGCTTATAATGCTAGTCTTCACGAGGAGGTGCACAGGAAGCAGGAGGAGATCCGTCAGCTGAGAGCAGCCTTAGTAGCAGCTAGAAGGGCTATGAACAACGCTTTTAGTGAGAGTAGCAACAATGGAGAGTAGCCTTGTTGATGATCGCTAGTCTCTAGTTGTTCTTTTGTGTTCCTGTCAGGTGGTCTTGTAACCCTTTTGCACGCTATCGAGACTTTGATGTAATGTTGGAACATGGTGTTTGATGTGGTGATATCCGTACCCTTTAAAGGTCCAGTGTATGTATGCTGGCAAAATATGGATGTTGTAAGACGCTTTGCGATGGTTCGAAGTAATATTATTAGTGATGTTGTGATGTGAAAATTGGAATTATTGTGCCTCTATTTATTGTGCGAATTTATTTTCCTCGATAAATTCAGTTTGGCATAATTTTTACATTCACCTCTCATTATGACAACATTCACTTAATAAATACTTGTTGCTAAAATATGCAGATGCCGGTTACCCATAGTGGTTCGGGTGGTAATGGTAGTGGTGGCGCTGATGAGGGTGCTGATAACACTGCATGTGGTGTGCCACCCCCACCTCTGACTAATGCGGAGTAGCTGTTTGCTCAGTTCTTGGGCAGCCAGTGCAATGTGGAGCAGCTTCTTCGTGAGAGCTTGGCCCGTGATGTTCGTTAGGGTCCTCAGCAAAATCAATACAGCAGCTTCAAGGAATTTTAGGACACTAAACCTCCTATGTTTAAAGATGCTCCTGAACCTCTTGAAGCAGATGAATGGCTCAACACCATGGAAGACAAGTTTCATCTTCTAAGGTTAATAGAAGAACTGAAAGCGAAGTATGCAGCCATCAACTTGAGGGACAAGCGGGGACGTGGTGGAAACAACATCGCACCACCTTTCCGCAGGGTGTTCCTATTACTTGGGACCGCTTTGCATGTGCTTTTCGGGGGAATTTCATTCCTCCTAGTTTGATGGCTATGAAAAAGACTGAGTTTCTGTCGCTCACTATGGGAACTCGCAATGTGAAGGAGTATCTACACGCCTTCAATACTTTGAGTCGCTATGCTCCTGAGTTTGTCAACACTGATGAGAACAAGATAGCTAGTTTCAAGAGAGGCTTGAGTTCCAAGTTGATGAAGACCATGAGCACTTCTGCCCGTGTTACTTTCAATGACTTTCTGAATGATTGTATTATGCAAGAAAATAGTAACAATGTTCATGCTGCCGCCAAGAATCGCAAGAGGGCCCATGATGGAGGTGGTTCTTCTCAGTAAAGAGCCCCAACTGCTTTTCGTACGCCGTTTCATCCACCTATGTCAGGTGCGAGATTTAGGCCCCCGCAGCAGAAAAGGCATAACAATTATCTAGCTCAGAATCCGCAGAGGCATCACAGAGCATTCAAAGTTCCTGCTCCACAGGGGAAACCAGTACAGAGCAGCTTGACCGGTGCTAACAAGACACCTGTCAATGGACCTTGCTTCAACTACAACCAGACAGGGCACTTAGCTCGTTATTGCCCTTTTCCCAAGAAGCAGCAGGCCCCGTACCAAGCTCGCGTGCACCACACCTCGATTGAGGAGATTCTTGCTGGTGAACCAGTGACTGCGGGTATGTTTTCTATGAATCAAATCCCTGTCGCTGTTTTGTTTGATTCTGGATCATCGCATTCTTTCATGAGTCAAGCATTTGCACAGAAACATGATCAAAAGATACTTGAATTGAGCATTGAATTCAAGGTTAGTTCAGCCGGGGCTGATATAACTACTAAGCAGATAATTTAGGGTGCAACCCTAGACCTAGATAAGTGGAGGTTTCGGTTGAACTTGATAGTTCTACCTGGCTTAGGAGTGGATGTCATAGTGGGAATGAATTAGATGAAATTCTGGGGTGCTGTGATCGATACAGGTAATAGGATGCTATCTATCAGAAATCCTCTTGGGAAGGGTACCTTTCAAGTGCCATTACCCCAAAAGTTTAAGCTGGAGAGCATATCCTATTCTACTCGTGTGACCCCTCTTCCCGAAATTCCTGTGGTGTGTGAGTTTTCGGATGTTTTTCCTGAAGAGCTTCCAGGTCTTTCACCAGATAGGGATGTTGAGTTTCGCATTGAGTTACTGCCTGGCACTGCCCCAATTTCTAGGAGACCATATCGGATGCCGCCAAATGAATTGGCAGAGCTCAAAAATCAGTTGAAAGAATTGTTGGACAAGGGTCTTATTCGCCCTAGTGCGTCGGAATGGGGTTGTCCTGCTATCTTTGTGAAGAAGAAGGATAAATATCTACGGATGTGCGTGGATTATCGTCCACTCAATGCTGTGACCATTAAGAACAAGTATCTGTTACCCCGAATTGACATTCTTTTTAACCAGTTGTCCAAGGCAAGAGTGTTTTCCAAGATTGATCTTAGGTCTGGTTACCAACAGATCAAGATTAGATCAGAAGATGTGCCTAAGACCGCTTTTTCTACCAGATATGGATTGTATGAGTATCTTGTTATGTCCTTTGGCTTAACCAATGCTCCTGCATACTTCATGTATCTGATGAATTCGGTCTTCATGCCTGAGCTAGACAAGTTTGTGGTGGTGTTTATTGATGACATCTTGGTGTACTCAGAAAATGACGAAGATCATGCCGAGCATCTGAGGATTATTTTAGAAAGGCTTAGGGAACATAAGCTGTATGCTAAGTTTAGCAAGTGTGAGTTTTGGCTCAAGAAAGTTCAATTCCTTGGCCATGTTCTATCTGTTGAGGGAATCTCAGTAGATCTGAGCAAAGTACAAGAGGTTATGAATTGGGAAGCACCAACTTCTGTGCATGAAGTTCGGAGTTTTCTTGGTCTAGCCAGATATTATCGTTGTTTCATTCCAGATTTCTCGAAGATTGCCAAACCTATGACAAATCTGTTGCAGAAAGAGAAGAAGTTTGTCTGGACAGAGGAGTGTGAAACAGCTTTCCGTACTTTACGGGAATTGTTGACCACTGCTCCTGTTCTTGCGCAACCAGATTTAGGGAAACCTTTTGATGTATATTGTGATGCATCAAAAACCGGCTTAGGATGTGTGCTTATGCAAGAAGGAAGAGTCATAGCTTATGCCTCACGTTAGTTGAAGAAGCATGAAGTGAATTATCCGACCCATGATTTGGAGCTTGCAGCTGTTGTGCATGCTCTAAAAATCTGGAGGCATTACTTGCTGGGTAATTTCTGTAAAGTTTACACTGACCACAAGAGTGAAGTATATCTTTACCCAACTCGAGTTGAACCTGAGGCAACATCGATGGATGGAGTTTATTAAGGACTTCAATATGGAGATATTGTATCATCCAGGCAAGGCAAACGTAGTCGTAGATGCGTTGAGTCGAAAATCACATTGCCATGCTATTCAACCTTTGTTAGCAGATGGTTTTAGCCTCATGCATCCTGTTGTGCTGCGTAACATCCAAATTAGTTGCTCGCTTGAAAGCAAGATCATCGAAGGTCAGCAAACTGACAAGGGTATAGGTCATATCAAGGAGAAGATGTTGAAACAGCCACTCAAGCATTTCAGAGTGGATGAGAAGGGAATCTTATGGTTTGATGATCGTCTGGTCGTACCAAAGGATAGAGAACTCAGAAATCAAATCATGGATGAAGTTCACTTATCAAAGTTATCTATTCATCCTGGCGGTAGTAAAATGTTTCATGATCTGAAGGCTCGTTATTGGTGGACCAAAATGAGAAAAGAGATTGCAACTTATGTCGCACGTTGTGACATCTGTTGTCGCATAAAGGCTGTTCATTTGAAGCCAGCCAAAATGCTTCAACCGTTGCCGATTCCTGAATGGAAATGGGAAGATATCAGTATGGATTTCATTACCGGACTTCCCACCACTCAGAAAGGGCATGACTCTACTTGGGTAATCGTTGATCGACTTACCAAGAGTGCACACTTTATTCCAGTTCGTACAGATTATCGACCGCCTCAATATGCTGATATTTATCTTAGGGAGATCATACGTTGGCATGGAATTCCCAAGACAATTCTATCTGATCGAGGATCTCAGTTTACTGCTCATTTCTGGGAACACATGCAGAAGGATTTGGGGACAAAACTGAATCATAGTACAGCTTATCATCCTCAGACTTCAGGTCAAACAGAAAGAGTGAATCAAGTTCTTGAGGATCTTCTGAGGGCTTGTGTTTTATCATCCAAGGGTTCATGGGAGAAGTGGTTACCTTTGACAGAATTCTCTTATAACAATAGTTACCAAGAGAGTATACAGATGGCTCCTTTTGAGGCACTGTATGGCCGAAAGTGCAGGACGCCTGTGAATTGGGTAGGACCTGGAGAAAGAAGATATTATGGCATTAACTTTGTTAAAGAAGCTGAAGAGTAGGTTCGAACAATTCAACAACACATAGCAGCTGCACAATACCGTCAGAAAAGTTATCCTGACAAGAGAAGAAGACCTCTAATTTTTAATGTTGGTGATTATGTGTATCTGAAGGTCTCTCCTATGAAGAAAGTGCAACGTTTTGGTGTTAAAAGAAAACTAGCACCTCGTTATGTCGGTCCATATTAGATAGTCGAAAGAAAAGGATTGTGGGCCTATAAGCTCAAACTGCCTGAAGAGATGAGTGCAGTGTTTCATGTTTTCCATGTATCCCAACTCAAGAAATGTCTACGTGTTCCAACCGAAGAAGCCGTTAAAGTTAAAGACATTAAGCTGAGTTCAGATTTAACTTATGAAGAGAAACCTATGAGACTCCTAGATGTCAAAGACAGAGTGACCAGAAATCGCGTGGTCAGGCAATACAAGGTTTCCTGTAGCAATCATGATGATAGCGATGCCACTTGGGAAACCAAGGACTATTTAAAAGAAGTATATCTCGATTTTCATAAAGAATGGTTAGTCTACTCAAATCTCGGGACGAGATTTCTTTAAAGAGGGAAGGGCTGTAACACTCTGGTGTTAAGCATGCATAATCACTTGCATTCTTAAGCATAAGCATCATTATGCATGGCATTGATGAAAAGATTGATTGTCATTCATGTATCATGCTTGATTATTCAAATTATGTTTGTATTTCACATGACTTGGATAAGTGGTATGAGTGTTTGGTGTTTGATGACCTCTAAAGTAACCTAGGCATGATTAAGACACCAAATGAACCTAGGTTTATGTTCATGGTTTTGGTTAATTAAGCTTTGTTGTCATGGTTGACCAAGGTGGACCATGAAAGAAGTTTTGTTTGACTGATTTGAAAGTGGTATCTAGAGTACTTGCATGTGTGTGTACCTTAAATAAAGTTTGTAGATAATTTCATAAGGAACAAAAGTTGTAATTACCACTTTTCATAAAAATGCCTGAAAGATGTTCAAAAATGTTGAAAAAGGGCAGAATTGGAGGCTGTTTTTCCATTTTTAGGGATTTAAGGGGTATTTTTTTTGGATTTTTGTATTTCAAAATCTATGCAGAATCTGGCCAAACTTTGTATAGATGAAATGTTCTACTCTTCTAGAACTACATTTTCTTCAATATAAGTTTTGGCTAATTCGGCTTGGTTTGGGAGTTATAGGATAGAAAAGTTTGTATTAGAGATCATGGAAATAGCTTTTCAGTGACGGTTGGTCAAAGCCGTCAGGGAAATGGCCGGCCACCGCCCATGTCGCCCAGCCCGCGCGCTCCGTGTGGTGCGCGTCCACTAGCGGTCCGGGGCGGCCGCGACCGTCCCGACCGCGTTAAAGCGACCGCGGCCGCTCCCTCCTTTCTGCCCCCGCTCCATTTTCCCCCTCTCCTCCTCCTCCTCGCTCTTTTTCCCCTCTGGCTCGCACCTCGCCGCTGTTCAAAATCCACCGCCGTCGGCCGCGCATCCTCTCGCTTGACCCCGCAATCGAGCAGCACCTGAGTTCGCTCCATCATCCTCCACCCTCGTCTCACCCCGTCGCGTCAAGGTTTGCACGAATAGACTCATTTTCTCCCCGGCCGCCATGGCCGCACCTTGACCTCACCGTGGTCCCGCCACTCTGGCCATCCTCTCTCGTCATTTTGGTGCCCATCAGACGCGCCGTGATGTGTAGGTGCTAGGACGCCAGTCAATGGGGTCGATTAGGGTTCCATAGGGCCTGATTTCGTCGGACCGCCGTGCGGATTGACGCCGCTCCGTTGTGCTTGTGTCCTGACCGCCATAGCCACTCCCTTCCCTCTTTTATACCCTTGATCGATGTGCACGGCTCTCCTCTTTCTACCCCGCTGGTTGGTGTCGCCGGAGCGCTGCCAGGACGGCCGGCCGAGCCTCGCCGCCGTCGAGGGCCATCGTGTTAGAATATAGGAAACCCTAGGGGTCTTAGTGCAAGATTGCCAGACACATTATATTTCAGTTAAGGGCTCGGGTAAATGCTGAAAACAGAAAGGGATTTTCTGTAAAGTTGTTTTTCCAGCCGTATTAAAGAAAAAGGATTTTCCAGAATTTGATTAAATCTTTGAAAAATCATAACTTCCTCATTTTTCATCCAAATGAGTTGGTTCAACTTGCAGTATTTTTCTTATGAGAAGATCTATGCATGAAAAATATGAAATGTAGAATTTGTGATATTTTTCTGTATAAATTTATTTATCTCTATTAATTGCTTTTATCTTAGAAAATGCATAAGTAATTCTCTGTTGCTCTGAAAAATGTGAGACCAAGTTTGTTAGTCTTCTTATGTTATGCTCTATCTATGAAAATTGTTGTGAGGCTATGTCCTGTGGAAAGTTTGCTCTGTCTAGTTAGGGTGCCTATTTCCATTAGATGATAAATAATTCATAATAAATAATATATAAGGATTTTGTGCATGAAACTTTTTAGAGGATGTTTTTATGTCAATCTAGAGCTAATGAGATTCTGAGATATGTTGTTTGATATACTTTTATGTACAAAGTATTTTAGGCCCATTAAATTGTGTTGCCTTGTTATTTTTGTGTAGGATAAAGTGCTTACTGTTTTGACTTGAAATTTTTATGGTAGTCTAATTTAGACATGATTAAGCTCTTGTAATTTTTACAGAATTTTTTGAGTAGTCTAAAGTCATATTGTAGTTATACCCTGATTTCTTTTAATAAGTAATAATGCTTTAAAGCTATCATTTCATGTGTGTAAAAATGCTTTTTATGCTATTTGTGATATGTGTAATCTGTTATTGGTTTTGGTTCAGTAAAGGGTAGTGTGAAAAACAATGGTTGCTTATAATTCCTTATAGTGTGCGAGTAAATTGTAACGCGAGGCTTGTTTGGAGAATTGTCGGTAGAAGAGAATGCAGATGACATGTGCTTATCTTATATGTTTCAAAATCATATCATTCATCTTAGCTGAGCATTCATTCACCATCACCATCAGCATAGTATTTCTATACATATATATATACATGGTATTCATATGCACTATGCATCATACAGGATCGTCAGAGCTCGAAACAGTAGTTCCCGGAGCACAAGGAGAGGAAGGCCAGCAGGAAGCTTTGGTGCGGGAAGTAGCAGCAGAAGAGGATCCCGAAGCTGATCTTCCGGAGTGTCCCGACCACCAGCCAAGCTCTTTCCTGAAAGGCAAGCCCAGGAGCATTCTCCCTGTGGTTTGCAAAATATCTAACTTGAGTCCTTTACTTGTTTGGTGCATTAAGTTATAGGCGTTGTTTTATACTGTTGCTGCATTACTTATATTCCTTGCCACTATTGTACTTCAACCCTGTTAGGTTCAGGTACGAATATATGCTTAGCCCTGCTTTAACTAGATCGGTAGAAGTCGGGTGATTTCCTGTCATCCGTGAGTTATAGGTGGTGACTCAGAATGGTTGAATACATTGTTATCTTTGATAAACATGTGGAGATAATAAATCAAGACCGGGCGGGATTGGTGTTGAGACTGAACTAGAGGTTTGGTGAGGTTATCCCGTCTGTGCCGAACTAGGACCCCGTCCGTTGTACGTCCTCAAGTCATATTGAATTTATGCCTCACATTTAGCTGGAAGGATAAGTCGTTCCGACTGCGAAGCCTAATTTTGATTTGGGCCGGGAGTCGACCTGCTGTACGCATCGTATTGGTGAAGATGGGGGACCACAGGTTACGTGGAGAGTAAGTCCGAGGTCAGGGTCGCCCTGAATAAGGCAGCCGAGCGGTTCCTGGATACGATGGTACCTGTTGATCTCGCGCTTTTCCCGAATTGAATGTCGGTGATCTGTAGCTCACCTTAGCGGGTGAGTGTGGTTTGTGTGAGGAATACCCGCCAGCTGGTTAGTAATCGATTATAATCGTCATCGTTCCTGGACAGTGAACACTTGACTTGAGCAGCGGCATCGTAGTAAGAACTTGAACAAAGAGATGAGATGGTTGAGCTTTTGTTGGAAAGATACTCAACCGGAATTGGGTACTTTCTTGTTGAATAATTATTACCATGCTTGTTTAGTACAGGTGCTAATGTAGCATGATAAAGATAATCAGATTAAAATACATTGCTAGAAAGTTCTTAATAATTGTTTCCTTAATGCAAGCTTTTTCATAATTAAATGAGTCAGCTATCCTACGTGTATACAGCCTTGCATACTCCTTGGAGTCAATTTTTATTTTTAATTTATGACGGGTAAGTCTAGCTGAGTACATCCTCGTACTCAGGGTTTTATTTCCCATGTTTTTGCAGATGGTGAGATGTTTTATGGCTATTGTCAGAACTGCTTCTATCCCCCCTTGGGAGATGACTAGACCTTGGCATGGTCACTCTTCTCTACTTAATGCTTTTGTTGGATATTGATCAAGAACCTGGCACTATATTTGAACTAAGTGTGTGTGGTATTTGAACTTAAATTGCTTCCGCTTCATTTCGAATTTGAACTTGGTTTATAATAACTTTATTTCGAACTCCGATGATTTAAACTATGTGCGAACTATGTACGTTGTGAATGGTGAACGCTAAACTATTACGATCTTGGTCGTGCCGGAAAAGTTTGAAATCCTTCGAGATTTCGGTATGACTACCGGGTTTATTAGGTCTCAATCATGTAGTTTGTCGTCCTAATGGCGAATTATGTGCTTGTGCTCTAATAAATTGGTCGGTTCTATCACAGGCGGCGCCAGAGAGCTGGACACGATACCCGGTCATGCCGCCGGGTAGGACGCCGGTGTACCCGCCCGCGCCAGGGAGGACGCTGAACCCTCCCGCGTCGCCGGGCCGGCTGCTATGCCCACCAGTGCCACCGGTGCTGCCGTAACTTTCGTCCCCGCCGTAGCTGGCCATGAGGAGAGCTAGAGACAGATGATGCGCGCGCGGTGTCTCCGGCGAAGTAGAGAGCTCGAGAGAGCGCGGCGGGTGGAGAGTGAGGGCTAGTTAGGAGTGCAGGGGTCTGGGGAAGAGTGAGGACTACTCCGTAGTTAAGAGTGCAGGGGTCTGGGGGAGATCAGTGAGACTACTCGTACTCATGGAACTCTATATTCTCACTCTATCCATTCTAGTCATCAAGATTCTCTACTTTAAACATAATTTTCCCGCACTCATCCATTCTTTACAGCATATTCTATCCATTGTGGGACCCATTTGTCACTGTATCTAAGCATACCTATGTAAGATCTAGTTTTAAAAGATTTATTGAAACGAATTCAATGGTTCAATCAGAATTTTATTTGATTTTTTTATTTGTGAGTTATAATATTTTTTATTTAGTTGAATCAGCAGGGCCCGTAACCGCGTGTTCTCTCTCCTTTCTCCCGCATGCTGCTCTCTGCGCGCGCGCAGCAGCGCCTGCCCATGGCCCCCTCGCCGGGTAAAGTAGAATCCGTACTACGCGCTGGGCCCCTCGCCGGGTAAAGTAGAATCCGTACTACGCGCTATTTGACGCACGCTGCGTACGTTCTCTCGTTTACAGCAGTGGGTACCGTAGCCGCTGCAGCTTTTTTTTTTTTTTTCTGTATGTGCTTTACCACACCAGTTTACGGTGCCCGGTGCAGCTAGGCTAGCGAGGAGTGCAGGGGTCGCTACGATAGCTTTTTTTTTAAAAGATTCAGTACGATAGCTTGATCAACTACAGTACGAAGCTGCGGATGCCTCAATCAATGAAAGGAAACCACCGGTCCTAGGCATACTGGCATAGTAAATCGAACCATTTTTTGTTGAACAATTGAACCGGTCGGTTCTGTTTGAACCAGGACATTTTTTTAACTTGTCCAAAATGCCCTCTACTCCCTCCGCCCCGGAATCCTTGACGTTCTGGGTTCGAACGGGACTACCAAGGGCCCTGCTAAAAGACCTGCGTGCCCCTATGGAGCGCCCAGTCCTCTGTCCGCCCCCTTCCGAACCGAACGCGAAAAGAAATTGTTTTTTTGGACGCAAGAGCAGACCGGCCTACTAGTACATCGCCGCCGCCGTTGCGCCGATGGCGGCCTCCGGCCCGCCACTCGAAGATTGCCTCCGCCGTCTTCGCGGCGAGCACGACGAGAAGAAGCTCGCCGTCACCGGTGGAAGCCCTCCGGCTGCGGCTCCACCGCCGCGGCGAACACGACGAGATCGAGCGGCGTCGTTGGAGACGACGGGCAGCGGAGGAGGAGGCGATGGGCGGAGGAGGTGCGGGGAGGCGATGGGCGTCGAAGAGAGGGGGCGCCGCCGCACCTCCCTGCTGCGCTGGCGAGCATGCTGGAGCTTCGCCCAGATCGGCACCCACTCCGCAGCTGCCGCCGTCACCTCCGTCTCCAACCTCGATGGCGCGCTTTGGGCTAACATCGCGGCCGCCGCTCAGCTCCGGCCATGCCCGATGGGGAGGAGATGGAAGACAGGGAGATGGGAGGCGGAGGAGATGGAGACGGGAATGGAGCCGATGGAGACGGAGAGGCCGATGTCGGAGCACAGGGCCGGAGGCCGGTGAGCGGCGGGCACCCTCTCTCCAGCAGCTCGCGGCCCGACGGCTGCCGGCGTCCGTGTGAGCTCGCGGTCCTGCGGCGGCTGGCGTCCGCTATTATGGGCTTCGTGCGGTGATAGGAGGTAGAGATGGGGAGGCGGCTGGAGACGAAGATGCAAATGGAGTGGCGGCTCCGTTCGTGACCCGTGAGAGGATAAGCCTCTGTTTTTTTACTTTTTTTACTCGTGAAAGTGGAGGACAGGATGCTGACGGATGGACAGGTGCTACGCTATAGGCTGGGACCATGCTAAAACGACTTGTATTTTAAAATTTCTTGCGAACGCTAAAACGTCCGGTATTTTAGGATAGAGGGGGTATAGGTGATCCATTGAGGGGTATTACTGAAAAATTGAACCAATGTGGCCCTTTAGGCCTACCGGGCGCGTGACGGAGGGAATTTCCCGTATTTTTGACTTTTCGTTCCCTGGGAGGCGGCACATCTGTCTTCTCTGCTTCTGGCGGCGGCACCGCGGCACCGGCAGGCCAACGCCGGTGGGGGCTCCTACTACTGGCGAGCAGGTGCCGACGGGGAGGGGGAATGCAGATGTGGCATGAGCGGGCGGCGTGCGCAGGTTGGTGGCGGGGGCAGGTGCGACAGCCTACGGTGCACAGACGAGTGCGCGAATGGGCCTGAGCGGCAGCAGCGTGTGGAGCTGGAGCTCTAGACGCCGGACGGTTGCGGCACTGGTCCACGAGGATGGCGACCAAGTTGCTCTGCTCCACGCCTCTACTAGGCTCTCCCGCAAGCAGCAACCTTGGGCTACGACTACGAGATGCTCTCTACTAACCGATGAGTTCATCAATTCAAGATTGGTCATTGGCTACTGACGAGGACGGCAATATGTTGTCTTCATTTTCATGATTAGTCATATGGGTGAAGCTCTCTGTTAGTGTTAGTGTCCATATTTGGCCCCGCGGGCCCTAAACCAACTAGTAATAATGTTGCGTGGTCCTGATGCGGATGGTGATGTAAAGAGAACACATGAGGTTTATTCTGGTTCGGACAAAGAAGTCCCTACGCCCAGCGGGAGGGAGAGGGAGTGTTTGAGATGTAGATCTCAAGGTAGTAGAAGGCCAACTCTAGAACTACTTGTTTCATGCCTTGCATGAGCTAGTCCCCTTTTATAGACTCAGAGGGAGGCGTGTGTATACAGTAAACCCTAGAAAAGAACGCCCTGGCGGAGATGGCGTGGTCGGTGACATTGGGATGATGGTGGCGACGTGCTCCGGGCGTGGCTTATGTCCTTCGGGATGTCATGGCAATGGTCGGTGAAAGACCCGTGCTTCTGTAGAGGGCGTGCGGATCCCAGTTGGAGATATGCGGGTGTTGTTGATCGATTGACTAATGGCGCTCGAGGCTCGGTCGGGTCGTAGAAGTAGGGGTCGAGTGGATAAGATCGAGCCTTGGAAAACCGCATGTACGGCAGTTGTCGTGTTGTGTCTCGAGGGGGTGTCGGAGCTGGAACAGTACTGGGCATGGTGTAACAGTGACGGTTAAATCACCGCACGTTGGGGAATGGGCAGTAAAAGTGGAATTTGACCCCGATACTTCACTCTTGCTGATGCGGCTGTAGCCATGAAGGAAGGTAGGAGTTGGTAGGTGCATTAAATGCCCGGTATTTTGTCTGCGGGTAGGTGAATCAGGGGGGGTCGACTAGAACGACCTAGGGTCATTCAAACCCGAGGCCTTCCATCAGTTGAGGTACACCGTCGAGGGAGCCTCGTGTGGATCGGAGGATCTTGTCTGAGGAGTGGCCCAGGATCGCTCTATCAATTGGGTTTTACTTACGTGTTCTTTGTGGGCTTTAGGTTGCAGATTCCTCGGGGGTTTGCCTCCATTTATCGTTGGTTTTGGGTACCCCTAATGCAGGTACCTGACAGTTGGTATGTTTAGTGCGAGAGTAAATTAGCAATGTCCACTTGTCTAGATATGGTTTATTTGTGACTGTGAGTAAGTTCAACATTTTCATTCATGTGAAAACTGATAGATTTCTTATTGTTTTATTTGTTTTCACACATAATGGATTCTTCATCTGTTAATTATATTATATATTATATATAATATAATTATCATATGTATATATATATGCACTGGTTCAGAGTATTTTGGGCCATCTTCAATTAAATTGAATCGGTGGTCCAGTTGTTAACGTTTGAACCAATAAACCATTAAACGGACGCCCTCTTCGGTTCGATCTTCGGTCTAGTTTGAAAAACTATGGTCGTGGCTGATCACCTCGCATTTCCTGCCCACTGAGAGACGGAGGTGATCAAAGAGACAGAGACGGTCAAAATGGAATATTCGGTCCCTTAATATTAGGGTTGATTAATTAAGTGTATTTTCCCTCTCTACCAATTTTTAAATAAACTGGAGAATGCAATCTCTGATCAAATGGTTAGCCTTGCGAGGGAACGGTCCCGTTGTCAAAGGTCCAGGTTCGAGTCCTGTCGGCAATCTTTTTTTTTTTTTTTTTTTTTTTTTTTTTTTTTTTTTTTTTTTGCCGTTCGGCCGTTCGCTCGATTCTTGGTGGCCTACAGCTTTTCATTGTAGCCACCGTTCACATGCAAGCCCGATCGATCGGCTGCTGGTTCGAGTCCTGGCGGCCACCCTTTTTTTCTGCCGTTCGGCCGTTCGCTCGATTCTTGGTGGCCTGCAGCTTTTAGCCACCGTTCACATGCAGCCAGATCGATCGTCTGCTCTAATTGAAAACACACAGCGACCGCCGGTCACTGCCATGCACCCCACCGTCCTCTGAATTTTTTTTATTTTTAATTTTTTTAAATTTCTTTTTATAATTTTAATTTTTTGTTTCGAAATATGACAGAACTAGTCGCCCACAGTAGGTATTTTTTAAAAAACACCCACTGTGTGGGCGTTATATTTGACGTGGCATAGGGCCGCCCGCCGCCGGTGCCGGCTTTTGCGGGCGGCCCCCTGGCGCCTAAAAAACGTCCACTGCGTGGACGTTTTTTGGTGGCGAGGGGCCGCCTGCAAAAGAGCGCGCTGTTTTGCCGGCGAGCCTCGGGGCAGCCAAAAAACGCCCACTGTATGGGCGTTTTTTTGCGCGCCAGGGGGCCGCCTGCAAAAGGGGTAGAGTCAACTAAAAACTATTAATAAAAACGCCCTTTTGCAGGCGGTCCCCTGACCCGCAAAAAACGCCTACACAGCGGGCGTTTTTTGGCTGCTCCGAGGCCCGCCCGCAAAACAGCGCGCACTTTTGCAGCGGCCCCCTCGCCACCAAAAAACGCCCACGCAGGGGGCCGCCCGCAAAAGCCGGCACCGGCGCCGGCCGGCCCTGTGCCACGTCACATATAACGCCCATATAGTGGGCGTTTTTTAAAAAACGCCCACTGTAAGCGACTAGTTCTGTCATATTTCGAAACAAAAAATTAAAATTGTAAATTTTTTAAAAAAATTAAAATTAAAAAAATTCGCCGTCCTCTTCCCGCCGTCACCTTGCTGAAAAACTTGTCGTTCTGGCCTGTTGGCCCGTTTACACGATTGGGCCAAAGCGCGTGGTCAGTCTGTTCCGCTCTGTCGCCACACCACATTCAACGCGCGCGTGCCCGGCCTCCTAGTTCCTCGCCCGCATTCTGGCTCGCTCCCGCGCCTCCCGCGAGGCCACGATGCCCTTCATCAGTTCATCTCTCCAAGTCTCGGCGGATGTGGTCGTTCCCGACGAGATCGTGCCGGTTCCACGAGAGCTGTTCGCGGACTCGCTGGTGCCGCCGGACTCGGTGGTCCGGTGGATGTGCTCGTCTCCGAGGTCACGCCGTACTTCGTCGAGGTCGTGCCAGACTCCGTCTCGCATCGTACTCCGTCGAGGTCGGGCCAGACTCCGTCGAGGACGTTCAGACGACGGCGAGATAGTGGTGCAACAATGTCGTCGCTGCGGCATGTACCATGCATGCTGGCGGCGTCTTCGGTGAAGCCTGCTACCAAGCTCGTTGAAAAGAAAATGTAGTACCGTTGCCATGCTCGTCCTCTAAACGAACGATCAGATCAAATCCACAGAAAGAATCAGCCATGTCTCGTTTACTAGATGGCATACAGTACAGGGAAGCAAGGCAAGCAAGCAAACAACGGCAGCAGTGCATGGCGTGTGGCAGCTAGCAAGCTTACCTAGTACTGTAGGCATGCATGGCGCTAGGCAAGCACGGGGCGTGCCGCCCGCCCTCGTGATCCGCATCCCTCTTTAATTTGGGAGGGACTCGACAGGCTCCGTATCCATGCATATGGATCTGTGCTCTTGTGTGGCTATGCATGTTCTTCTGGTATTTCCGTTTGGATCTGGCTAGTTGAGTTTTCAGTAATCTTGCCATCCATTTTAAAGTCTGACGTCGCAACCGCCATCTTATTTAGTACGAGAAAGAGATGAAAAACTAACTTATAATTAATCATTTCTTAGTTACCATACTTATGTCCTAAACATTATCGAGTATAGAGAGAGTACTGTGGGTACTCGATCCTCTTACCTGGTGCGAGTACGGGGGTGATGGACTGATGTGATGGCACGGCAGTGCGCAGGAGCGGGTCGACCCGCGTCTGTTTTACGGAGATGCGGCGTACTCCCTCCGTCCCACGTGATTTGGCGCCGACGCTCGGGAACCGGGACTGAGGCCTCGTGTAGTCCATAAACTTGAATACCAAATTTATTATGTAAAATTTATATTTTTCGTCATATTAAAATATCGACACATACATAAAATACTAAATATAGATAAATTAAAAATTAATTATATAATTTTGTTATACTTTATGAGATGAATATTTTAAACCTAATTAGTTAAAGTTTAAATAATTTTTATTAAATACAAACGAAATACTAATTTAACCAAGTAAAGGCCTAGGTGGAGGGCACCACAGCGAGACAGAGGGAGTAGGTGAGTGAGTTGAGACGACTACTCATGCTGGACCAAGTTTCAGATATGATACGGTAGCTCATCAAGCCGGCCGTCTATCGTTAAACGAGAATCGTAGATATTTTTTTTGGGCAACAGATCGAGAATCGTAGATATTACCGCGGTGAACAATATTGTTGGTAACACTAGCACGTTTGATCCCGTTCCAAACAGAAATGACCCAATGAACCCGACAAAAATTGATCTGCAGATGCAGATGCATATCCGGTCTCCGTCCTGTTGGCGCCGAAACGTCACCCGGCTGCCGGCCGCCACGCCAAGCCGCTGCCGCACCAACTCTTGCGCAGCACGCCCCTCAGCACCCTCACACCCACTACCGGAGTTGTCTTCTTTGCCGACGATCCGACGTCATCGGCAAAGGTCCTTTTACCGTCGGTAAAGCCTTTGCTGATGGCCTGCCACGTCGGCCGTCGGCAAACAAAGTGTCGGCAAAGGTACCTTTGCTGACGGCCACGTGGCAGACCGTCGGCAAAGCTTTGGCGACGGCCACGTCAGCCGTCGGCAAAGGCGCCACGTCAGCCGTTGCGGCGGCACACTGACGGCTGACGTGTCCGACCGTCCGTCGGCAAAGGCGCCACGTCAGCCGTTGCGGCGGCACGCTAACGGCGGCCTTTGCCGACGGCTGACGTGTCCGACCGTCGGCAAAGTAGGTGACGTGGCGAATTTTTTATTTTTTTATAAAAAATGTTTAAAAGAGGTTTGCTGATGGCCGACCGTCAACAAATATTTGGTCACTTTGCCGACGGCCGGGCCCAGCCGTCGGCAAAGCTGGGCCGAGCTGGGAAAATGGACCAGGTTTGCCGACGGCTAGCTGTCGGCAAAGCTGAGAATTTTTTTTTCGTTTTTTCTGTTTTCTTATATTTATACCTCATTTCATCACATATATATCATATAACCCACATTTCATCACATATAAACCATATTTGAGCATCAAATTCAGTTTCAACATGAATCCATACATGAAGGTCCTCAAATCCATCTATACAACTCCACGATACACATAACATGGCCATAAGAATACATACAAGTCCAACATACGCTAAGCATGTCCAACGTGTAACAACCTCATCGATGAAGGTCCAAAAGCGAGAAGTAAAGGCATCTAGCTATGTGCGTCGTCCCCAGGGGTCCCAGAGCCCCAGCTTGCTCGTACGGAGGCCAACCCGACTGCGGGGACGTACCGTAGTGCCACTGCTGCTGCGTAGGTTTGAAAAAGCTTGGCTGCCCGGAGTGCCCCTGTTGCGTCGGCGACTGCGGCCACGAGGAGTACCCCTGCCCTGACGCTGGAGGAGGCCACAGGTACTGCTGCGTGGGGTAGTAGGTCGGGTAGCCATGCGGTGGAGAAGGACCCAGTGGAGGGCTGCCACCTGGAGTCGGGTTCGAACCCGCCGACGGTGCCTGCACAAAGGCCAAGGATGTAATTAGTAACTGCAGGATGCCGGCATAAGCTAAAGCAACAGGCAATATACTCACCGGAACATGTACAGGAGCAGGCACTAGAACTGGAACTGGAAGTGGTGGTGGAGCGAAGATCGAGGGAGGAGGCTCCTGCGTTCCTGGGATCTAGGACCGGAAGCTTGAACTGGAACAGAGGTGCAGCCTTCTCTAGTTCAAGACAAACGTCCCGAGATAACTCCTTGACACAAAGCTGGCGGAAGAAAAAGCTCAACTCTGCCAAGACGCACCACACTGGCTCGGGGAGGTACCCCGTGTCATCGCAGGAAGGATTCGCTCAATCCATATGTGGAAGTCATGACTCTTTAAAACCACCCTTTTCATCAATTTGGAGAGACTTTATCTAGGCAAGGACGTCGGCAGGGCTCTTATCCTGAGGGATGAGGTCGGTGACTTGAACACCTTTCCTGAAGTGCTTTTCATCTCGTCTCAGTTCATGGTCCTCAGGCAGGAATTGACGATGTTTGTCGAAAGAAGAATACTTGCCACCCTCAGCCAACCAGGTGAACATCACATCTGCCTTGCATGTTGGGCAAGGGAACTTCCCATGAACAGACCACGCGCTGAATAAGCCATACGCCAAGAAGTCATGCATTGAGTACTGGTACCACACATGCATTGTGAAGTTTGTCTTTGTAGCTCGGTCGTACGTCAGTACCCCCTCTTCCCAAGCACGTTGCAATTCATCCCACACTGGCTGCATGAACACACCCATATTGTTGCCCGGGTGTCCAGGTATTATCAGCGTCAAGAACACGTTCTTGGGTTCGAACATGACACCAGGGGGAAGATTGAGGGGGATCATGAACACGGGCCAACAAGTGTACGGGGCCGCCATCATTCCGAATGGGTTGAACCCACCTATTGCCATCGCTACGTGTACATTCTGAGCCTCCGCAGCCTTGTCAGGATTCATATCATCGAAGTGCTTCCATGCATCACCATCCGCTGGGTGTTGCATCTTGTCACTGTATCGTTTGCCCTTCTTGTGCCACGTCATTTGTTTCGCGGACTCCTCTGTCATGTACAGCCGTTGAAGCCTCGATATGACAGGAAGGTGCCGTATGACCATCTCGGGGATCTTAGACTGCTTCTTACTACCATCACTGCCTTCTACCTTCATATACCTAGAGGCTTTGCACTTTGGACAGTGTGTTGCTGTCTCGTGGTCTCCCCTGAACAGGACGCACCCGTTCTTACAAGCTTCGATCGTGTCATACGGCATCTTGAGTGCACGAAGGAGCTTCTGTGACTCGTACGTGTTCTTCGGCAGGAAGTGAACATTCGGAAGCAGTGTCCCAATAGTTGCCAACACGAGATCAAAACCTTCTCGACTAATGCCCAGTTGCGACTTCAACGCTATTAGGCGTGAAATGGCATCTAGTCGCGACACCATAGTGTTCTCGTGAAGGGGCTGCTTTGCCGCCTCCATAATGGTGTAGTACGCCTTTGCGGTCTCCTCTGGATCTTCTTCATCCACCTCCATTCCTTGAGCGAACCGCTCTTCATGTACTTCTGTCAGCAACTCTGCCATCCCAACATCTGCATCAAACCCCTTGAGGAGGGGTCTCACCTCCTCCCCCCTAATACGATGACGTTCACCATGGTAGATCCAACGGGTATAGTTTGGAACGTATCCGTTGTTAAAAATATCTTTGTACATGTGACCGTAGTCTTTCTTTTTCTGGTTCTTGCACTTGGTGTAGGGACACGACATCCGAACCGACCCTTTAGCAACAGCTGGGCCAAATGCTTCCTTCAGGAAGTTATCTATCCCCCTAACCCATTCTGGGCTCTTACTTGCGAAGCCCGTGTACATCCACTCATGGTCAGCCATCCTCTGTCATGCGCCAATGTAAGCGAGTAATAAAAGCACCATCTGCATCTACAAGGCGTTCCTACCATCTAATAGGTGAAGGATAGATCCAAATCCCACCCGAGGATGCGTAGATGAGGTTAGCTTCCATGCTCCGCAATCGTCCGAGATGGAGTTTCGGCAGCACCTCCCCGCTGTTCTCCTGATACATGTAACACCCATGGTGTTAAGCATGCATTATCTTGCATATCATGAGCATAATCATCTTTTTGCATAGTTATTGTTTACATAAAATGATAAAATGAAATATGTGCTTGCTTTGATTTGAACTAGAGCTATGTGATAGGTTGCTTGTTTAGGGCTGAGTGTTAAATGAAGTTTGTAGAGAAAATTATTTAGAGCAAAACTTATTTTTGGAGCATTTCATGAAAAGGCTTGGAAGTGGGTTAAAAATGTCAAAAATAGTTTATAAAAATGTTTGTATTTTAATTTTAAATGGATTTTAAATCCCCATTTTTGAATTTCAAATTCTAGGCAGAATTAGGCTTTGATGTTTAAAAGTGAAATGTTCTACTCTTTGAGAGAACATTTCATCTTTTAAAAGTTTCTTCAAATTCGGCTTAATTTTTGAAATATGGAGTAAATCAGTTCTGCACGAATCTTGGCATAGTAGGACCCACCCATCGGCCTCCTTTTCCCTCTCTTCTTCTTCCTCGCGCCGACGGTGTTCGTGCCGACGCCGGCCGCGAGGCGTCCATATGCCGGGCGACGCCGCTACCCGCTGTTTGGCCTCCCCATCCGAGCGTCGCTTGCCCCCGCACTCGGCCTGGCCCCACCGCTCGCCCACGCGTCCCTCGTTCCGGTCTCGCATCCCCTGCTCGTGCGCCACGCGCATGCCAAAGCTCGACGCCATGGCCCGGCCGTTCGGCCGTTGGCTCACTTCAATGCGTCCCGACCGCGCCTCTCGCCTTCACTCTCCACCCACCACCACCAGACGAGCCTCCTCGCCTCACATTTCCCTCCCCGAGCTCAAGCGAACGCGGAACCCGCCATTGCCACCGTCCAAAGCTCGCATCATCACCGCACCTCACAGCCCTGCCATTTTCTTCCCAGAGCTTGCCAGTAGCTCCGCCGTGGTGCGAGGCACACCATGCGCACACTCCCTGCTCCAATGACCTAAGGTAGAGGTCGAATCGACCATTTCCCCCTTCGTCGGCCATGGCCGCCTCGACCGCCGCGTGATTCGCCATGACCAGCAACTCCTTTCTTCCTCCTTTATCTTACGCATCGTGGTCGCCTGCATGAGTAGAACAAGTTGGTGTAGTTTATGGGATCGATTAGGGTTAGGGTTCGTCGGATTTTGGCCGACCGTCGTCTCGGGTCGCGTCGCCGCTCGCCGGCATGCATCACTGTCGTCGTTCCGGGCAACATCTCTTCACGTTTTATGGTTAATCCGAGTCGCCTTGGGCTGCTGTACCTGGTAGGCTAGTCCTTGCGACCCGCCGTGGCCCGTGGTGGCTGGCGCACCGCCGACCCTCGCCGTCGTCCGCCGTCGCGCTTGGCCGTTGGTTAAAACCACACTAATAGCCTTCATCTTGTACACCGTTGGGTTTGCAAACGTTGAGTTGAGTCTAATGGTGGCCGTAGTTTGGCCGGAGACCTCGCCGCCGGCGAGATTGCCGACCGCCGGCGATCTTTCCCCTCGACGTGGACCGCGTGCGTCATTTATGTTCTTTTTCGGACATAAGTGCAAAAATTGCCAAACACAGAGAGTTTCTTTTTAGGGCTCGGTTAATTACTAGAAAGTCCAGGGTTTTCGGTGCAAAACTATTTTCTATTTCATTTTAAAGAATCTGTTTTCCAGATTTTTGGTAAAAGCTTTGAAAAATCATATCTCACTCATTTTTAGTCCAAATGAGTTGGTTCAACTTGTAGTATTTTTCTTTGAGTAGATCTATGCATGAAAAATATGAAATGTGATTTTTATGATACTTTTCTGTATAGATTTATTTATCCCTATTAAATGCATTTATCTTGAAAAATGCATAAGTAATTCTCTGTTGCTCAGAAAAATATGAATCCAAGTTTTTTAGTCTTCTTATGTCATGCTCTATCTGTGAAAAATATTGAAAGGCTATATCATGTGTAAATATTATCCTGTTTAATTATGGTGTCTTTTTTAAGTAGATGATAAATAATTCATAATAAATAATATATAAGTGATTTATGCATGAAACTTTTTGGAGAGTGTTTTGATGCTAATCTAGAGCTAAGAATGTTCTGAGATCTGTTGTTTGACATTTTTCTATGTACAAAGTATTTTATGTCTATTAAATTATGCTGCCTTATCATTTTGTGTAGGATAAAGTACTTAATGTTTTGACCTGAAAATTTTATGGTAGTCTACATTAGGCATGCTTAAGCTTCTATAATTTTTACAAAATTTTTTGAGTAATCTAAAGTCATGTTGCAGTTCTGCCCTAATGTCTTTTAATAATTAATAATGCTTTAAGTTATTATTTCATGTGTATAATAATGTTTTTTCTGATGTTTGTGACAGTTGAAATCTGTTATTGGTTTTGATTCAGTAGAGGGTAATGTGCAAAATAATAGTTGTTTATAATTTCTTTTAATGTGTAAGGAAATTGTAATGTGATGCTTGTATAAGATTTGATTGTAGAAGAGAATACAGATGACATGTGCTTATCATACATGTTTTAAAATCGTGTCAATTATCTTCAACTGAGCATTCATTCACCATCAGCATGTACCTTGTATTTACTATATATTTATGGTATTCATACGCATCATGCATCATACAGGATCGTCAGAGCTCGAAACTGTAGTTCCCAGAGTACAAGGAGAGGAAGGCCAGCAGGAAGCCTTGGTGCAGGGGATAGTAGCAGAAGAGGATCCCGAGGTTGATCTTCCCGAGTGTCTCGACCATCAGCTAAGCTCTTTCCTGAAAGGCAAGCCCCGGAGCATTCTCCCTGTGGTTTACAAAATATCTAACTTGAGTCCTTTACTTGTTTGATGCATTAAGTTATAGGCGTTGTCTTATACCGTTGTTGCATTAATTATATTCTTTGCCTACTTGATATAATTCTACCCTGTTAGGTTCAGGTGCGATTATCTGCTTAGCCTTGCTTTAACTAGATCGGTAGAAGTCGGGTGATTTCTTGTCATCCGCGAGTTATAGGTGGTGACTCAGAATGGTTGAATAAAGTGTTATCTTGGATAACCATGTGGAGATAATAAATCGAGACCGGGCGGGATTGGTGTTGGGACTGAACTGGAGGTTCGGTGAGGTTATCCCATCTGTGTCCAACTAGGACCCCGTCTGTTGTACGTCCTCAAGTCATATTGAACGCATGCCTCACATTTAGCTGGAAGGATAAGTCATTCTGATCGCGAAGCCTGGGTTTGGTTTGGGCCGGGAGTCGACCTGCTGTACGTATCGTATTGGAGAAGATGGGGGACCACGAGTTACGCGGAGAGTAAGTCCGAGGTCAGGGTCGCCCTGAATAAGGCAGCCGAGCGGTTCCCGGATACGATGGTACCTGTTGATCCCGCGATTTTTTAATTGAATTTTCGGTGATCTGTAGCTCACTTTAGCGGGTGAGTGTGGTTTATGTGAGGAATGCCCCACCAGCTTGTTAGTAATCAATTATAATCGTCATCGTTCCTGGACAGTGAACACTTGACTTGAGCAGCGGCATCGTAGTAATAACTTGAACAAAGAGGAGATGGTTGAGCTGTGACGTTGAAAGATACTCAACCGGAAATGGTTACTATTCTTGTTGAATAATTATTACCATGCTTGTTTAGTATAGGTGCTAATCTAGCATGATAAGGTTAATGCAGCTAAAATACAATGCTAGGAGGTTATAATAAATTATTCCTTTAATGCAAGCTTTTCCGCAACTTATGAGTCAGCTATCCTACTTATCCAGCCTTGCATACCCCTTGGAGTCAATTTATTTTAGTTTATGACGGGTAAGTCTAGCTGAGTATATTCTCGTACTCAGGGTTTTATTTCTCATGTTGTTGCAGATGGTGAGATGTACTATGGCTATTGCCAGCACTGCTTCTACCACGCGTTGGGTGATGATTAGACTTTGGGCATGGTCACTCCACTCTACCTTATGTTTTTGCTGAATATTGACCGAGGACCTAGCACTGTATTTGAACTAAGGGTATGTGTGTGGATTTGAACTAAATCTCTTCTGCTTTATTTGGAATTTGAATTCGGTTTGTAATAACTTATTCGTGCTCTGATGTTTTAAATTATGTGCGAACTAGGTATGTTGTGAATGGTGAACGCTAAACTTATTACGATCTTGGCTATGCCGGAAAGTTTGAAATCCTTCAAGATTTCGGTATGACTACCGAGTTTATTAGGTCACAATCATGTAAGTTTGCTATCTAGTGGTGAATTACGTGCTTGTGTTTTAATAAATTGGTCGGTTCTGTCACAGCTGGTATCAGAGCAAAGTTTAGCGTTACTGTTTATAAGTATTTAAAATAAAAGAGTTTTTATTTGTGAAAAGTATTTACAAAATGTATAGCTATACATAGGTGTTCAAATCAATGGTTTTGAAAATTTAGAGTGTGCCAGTGGTCATATCCTTTATGCCCAATAGGAATTCAGGTGGCTTAATTAAGTACTAACTTAGGGATTGCATCATATTTTCTATTGTCGTTGCCTATACAATGACGGAGTCGTATGAGTGCCATTCACTTGAGTGGTAATGTATGGATCAAATTGCCTCTACGCCCTGGTAAGTGAGCGTTGTGAGAGCATGATTGGATGCAATGCCAGTCTAGGGGAGTGCTTATTGATGCCGGATTATTCACATGTTGCACACGTGTTTATATGAAGGTATCCCATGCTAGGACCGTCTTCTGGCGGTGTCATCTTCTGTGCGACTTATTGGGGTAGTAAGTAATTGGTGTTTTCACCTTGTTCGGAAGGTGCATGAATTTTTACGTCGAATTGCATTCATATGGGATATGGGCTGAAATGAATTTTCTGCAGGTATACTAACCGCGTGAACGGTAGAACGAAGTAGTTACGTATAAATGAGAGAACGATGTATGCCACCGCATTGCACATTAGATTATTAGTTTGTGAGGACGTATGTAATGTGCATGCATCATGGTTAAAATTGCTCATTCATATATTTTATGGTTCCTTCCCTTATAAATAAATTGTCTCATTTCTTTAAAATTGTAAACTCATGGGATATACAACTTTTGGAAAGATGTCAAGAACCAAGCAGACTGCTCGCAAGTCCACTGGAGGAGGAGTGCCCCGTGGTCCTTTGGCTGTCTGTGAGTTGGCGCCAAGGGAGGTGGACACTTTTCTTGAGGAGCACGCCATGCCTAGCCTTCTTTGGAGGATTCTCTCCAATGCTGGATACACGGTGGGCATAGAGCCTCACTACTACTGGGACAAGGATGACTTGGTGAACTATGGAGAGGCTTGGGTGGAGGTAGTTGTCCCACCTTTGGACGGTGACCCCCACTGGGTTGGGTGGCGCTATTTTGGTGCGGGTAGGACTGCCAAGACGGGTGCCACGTTTGCAACTTTTGACGTGGTGGAGCACCTGATGGAGGAGATCCCACACCAGCTTGCCCAAGCTTTTCTTGGTGTGTTTCCGTTTGCTAATCGCCTTTCTAGGTGGCCACATGCTGAGGGAAAACCACTGGAGGCAGGTCCTGAGGAGGCGCAGGGCAGCGACACACTGCCATGAGTGCTATGTTTGTAGTGATGAGGGCCTATGTCAACATGGAGACTAAGGCACTTTGTCTGAGTGGGGAGTTCAAGGAGGCTCGAGCTGATGCACGCAAGGAGAAGCGTGAGTTGACACATGAGCTTCAGCGCTCACGGGAGGAGGTAGCCCGTGTGTCTCAGCATCGAGACAAGGTTGTTTAGGAGAGCCAGAAGATGGCTCAGGCTAGGGATGAAGCCTGGTCCGAGCTTCGTCGTCTTAGCATCTGTCAGTGGTAGGTGCTGGAGGAAGTGGAGGGTGTTCGTGCTTACAATGCTAGTCTTCACGAGGAGGTGCACAGGAAGCAGGAGGAGATCCGTCAGCTGAGGGCAGCCTTAGCAACAACTAGGAAGGCTTTGAATGGTGCTTCTAGTGAGAGTAGCAACAATGGTGAGTAGCCTTGTTGATAATCGCTAGTCTCTAGTTGTTCTTTTGCGTTCCTGTTAGGGTGGTCATGTAACCCTTTTGCACGCTATTGAGACTTTGATGTAATGTTAGAATATGGTGTTTGATGTGGCGATATCCGTACACCTTTAAAAGTCCAGTGTATGTATGCTGGCAAATTTGGATGTTTGTAAGGCGCTTGCGATGACTCGAAGTAATATTATTAGTGATGTTGTGATGTGAAAATTGGAATTATTGTGCCTCTATTTATTGTGCGAGTTTATTCCCCTCAATAAATTTAGTTTGGCATAATTTTTATATTCACCTCTCATTATGAAAACATTCACCTAATAAGTCCTTATTGCTGAAATATGCAGATGCCAGTTACCCGTAGTGGTTCGGGTGGTAATGGTAGTGGTGGTGCTGAAGAGGGTGCCGATAATACTGCACGTGGTGTACCACCCCCACCTCTAACAAATGCGGAGCAGCTGTTTGCTCAATTCTTGGTCAGCCAGCACAACATGGAGCAGCTTCTTCATGAAAGTTTGGCCCATGATGTTCATCAGGGTTCTCAGCAAAATCAGTATAGCAGCTTCAAGGATTTTTAGGATACTAAACCTCTCCTGTATTTAAAGATGCTCCTGAACCGCTTGAAGCAGATGAATGACTCAACACCATGGAAAATAAATTCATCTTCTAAGGTTAACAGAAGAACTGAAAGCGGAGTATGCAGCCCATCAACTTGAGGGACAAGCGGGGACATGGTGGAAGCAGCATCGCACCACCTTTCCACAGGGTGTTCCTATTACTTGGGACCGCTTTGTACGTGCTTTTTGGGGAATTTCATTCCTCCAAGTTTGATGGCTATGAAGAAGACTGAATTTCTGTCACTTACTATGGGGACTCGTACATTGAAGGAGTATCTGCACGCTTTCAATACCTTGAGTCGGTATGCTCCTGAGTTTGTTAACAATGATGAGAACAAGATAGCTAGTTTCAAGAGAGGCTTGAGTTCCAAGTTGATGAAAACAATGGGCACTTCTGCCCGTGCTACTTTCAATGACTTTCTGAATGACTGCATTATGCAAGAAAACAGTAACAATGTCCATGCCGCAGCTAAGAGTCGCAAGAGAGCCCATGATGGAGGTGGTTCTTCTTAGGTGAGAGCCCCACCTACCTTTCATACGTCATATCATCCACCTATGTCTAGGGCGAGGTTCAGGCCCCCGCAGTAGAAAAGACATAACCTTTATCCAGCTCAGAATCCACAGAAGCATCACAAAGCATTCAAGGTTCCTGCTCCACAGGGGAAAGCAGGACAGAACAGCGTGACTGGTGCTAACAAGACACCTGTTAATGGACCCTGCTAAACTGCAACCAGATAGGGCACTTTGCTCGTTATTGCCCTTTTCCCAAGAAGCAGCAAGCCCCATACCAAGCTTGTGTGCACAACACCTCTTTTGAGGAGATTCTTGCTGGTGAACCAGTGACTGCGGGTATGTTTTCTGTGAATCAAATCCCTGCCACTGTTTTGTTTGATTCTGGATCGTCGCATTCTTTCATGAGTCAAGCATTTGCACAGAAGCATGATCAAAAGATACTTGAATTGAGCATTGAATTCAAGGTTAGTTCAGCTGGGGCTAATATAACTACTAAGCAGATAGTTCAGGGTGCAACTTTAGATCTAGACAAGTGGAGGTTTCGGTTGAACTTGATAGTTCTACCTGGCTTAGGAGTGGACGTGATAGTGGGGATGAGTTGGATGAAATTCTAGGGTGTTGTGATCGATACAGGTAATAGGATGCTATCTATCAGAAATCCTCTTGGGGAGGGTACTTTTCAAGTTCCGTTACCCCGAAAGTTTAAGCTAGAGAGCGTATCCTATTCTACTCGTGTGACCCCTCTTCCCAAAATTCCTGTCGTGTGTGAGTTTTCGGATGTTTTACCTGAAGAGCTCTCGGGTCTTCCACCCGATAGGGATGTTGAGTTTCGCATTGAGTTATTACCTGGCACCGCCCCAATCTCTAAGAGACAATATCGGATGCCACCAAATGAATTGGCAGAGCTTAAAAATCAGTTGAAAGAATTGTTGGATAATGGTCTTATTCGCCCTAGTGTGTCAGAATGGGGTTGTCCTGCTATCTTTGTGAAGAAGAAGGACAAATCTCTACGGATGTGCGTGGATTACCGTCCACTCAATGCTGTGACCATTAAGAACAAATATCCGTTACCCCGTATTGACATTCTATTTGACCAGTTATCCAAGGCGAGAGTGTTTTCCAAGATTGATCTTAGGTCTGGTTACCATCAGATGAAGATTAGACCAAAAGATGTACCTAAGACCGCTTTTTCTACTAGATATGGACTGTATGAGTATCTTGTTATGTCCTTTGGCTTAACAAATGCTCCTGCATACTTCATGTATCTGATGAATTCAGTCTTTATGCCTGAGTTAGACAAGTTTGTGGTGGTGTTTATCAATGATATCTTGGTGTACTCAGAAAATGAAGAAGATCATGCCAAGCATCTAAGGATTATTCTAGAAAGGCTTAGGGAACATAAGCTGTATGCCAAGTCTAGCAAGTGTGAGTTTTGGCTCAAGAAAGTTGAATTCCTTGGCCATGTTCTAGGTGATGAGGGAATCTCAGTAGATCCGAGCAAAGTACAAGAGGTTATGAATTGGGAAGCACCAACTTCTGTGCATGAAGTTTGGAGTTTTCTTGGTCTAGCCGGCTATTATCGTCGTTTCATTTCGGATTTTTCGAAGATTGCCAAACCTATGACAAATCTGTTGCAGAAAGAGAAGAAGTTTGTTTGGACAGAAGGGTGCGAAACGGCTTTTCGTACCTTGCGGGTATCGTTGACCACTGCTCCTATTCTTGCGCAACCAGATTTAGGGAAACCTTTTGATGTATATTATGATGCTTCAAAAATAGGTTTAGACTATGTGCTTATGCAAGAAGGGAGAGTCATAGCTTATGCCTCACGCCAGTTGAAGAAGCACGAAGTGAATTACCCAACCTATGATTTGGAGCTTGCAGTTGTTGTGCATGCTCTAAAAATCTGGAGGCATTACTTGCTGGGTAATTTCTGCAAAGTCTACACGGATCACCAGAGTCTGAAGTATATCTTCACTCAACTCAAGTTAAACAAGAGGCAACATCGATGGATGGAGTTTATCAAGGACTTCAATATGGAGATCTTGTATCATCCAGGCAAGACAAATGTAGTCGCAGATGCGTTGAGTCGAAAATCACATTGCCATGCTATTCAACCTTTGTTAGCAGATGGTTTTGGCCTTATGCATCCTGTTGTGTTGCGTAGCATCCAAATTAGTTGCTCGCTTGAAAGCAAGATCATCGAGGGTCAGAAAACTGACAAGGGTATAGGTCATATCAAGGAGAAGATGCTGAAATGGCAAATCAAGCATTTCAGAGTAGATGAGAAGGGAATCTTATGGTTTGATGATCGTCTGGTCGTACCAAAAGATAGAGAAATCAGAAATCAAATCATGGATGAAGCTCACTTATCAAAGTTATCTATTCATCCTGGCGGTAGTAAGATGTTTCATGATCTGAAGGCTCGTTATTGGTGGACAAAAATGAGAAAGGAGATTGCAACTTATGTTGTATGGTGTGACATCTATTGTCGCATAAAGGTTTTTCATTTGAAGCCAGCCGGAATGCTTCAACCGTTGCCGATTCCTGAATGGAAATGGGAAGACATCAGTATGGATTTCATTACCAGACTTCCCACAACTCCAAAAGGGCATAACTCTATTTAGGTAATCGTTGATCGACTTACCAAGAGTGCGCATTTTATTCTAGTTTGTACAGATTATCAACCGCCTCAATATGCTGACATTTATCTCAGGGAGATCATTCATTTGCATGGAATTCCCAAAACAATTATATCTGATTGAGGGTCTCAGTTTACCTCTCATTTCTGGGATCACTTGCAGAAGGATTTGGGGACAAAGCTGAATTAGAGTACAGCTTATCATCCTCAAACTTCAGGCCAGACAGAAAGAGTTAATCAAGTTCTTAAAGATCTCTTGAGGGCTTGTGTTTTATCATCCAAGGGTTCATGGGAGAAATGGTTACCTTTGGCAGAATTCTCTTATAACAATAGTTACCCAGAGAGTATACAGATGGCTCCTTTTGAAGCACAGTATGGCCGAAAGTGTAGAACGCCTGTGAATTGGGTAGGACCTGGAGAAAGAAGATATTATGGTATTGACTTTGTTAAAGAAGCTGAAGAACAAGTTTGAACAATTCAACAACACATAGCAGCTGCACAATCTCGCTGACAAGAGAAGAAGACCTCTAGTTTTTAATGTTGGTGATTATGTGTATCTGAAGGTCTCTCCTATGAAGAAAGTGTAATGTTTTGGTGTAAAAAGGAAGTTGGCACCTCGTTATGTCAGTCCATATCAGATAGTAGAAAGAAAAGGATTGTGGGCCTATAAGCTCAAACTGCCTGAAGAGATGAGTGCAGTGTTTCTTGTTTTCCATGTATCCCAACTCAAGAAATATCTACGTGTTCCAACCGAAGAAGCCGTTAAAGTCAAAGACATTAAGTTAAGTTCAAATTTAACTTATGAAGAGAAACCTATGAGACTCCTGGATGTTAAAGAGAGAGTGACCAGAAATCGTGTGGTCAAGCAATATAAGGTTTCTTGGAGATATCATGATGATAGCGATGCCACTTGGGAAACCGAGGACTATTTAAAAGAAGTATATCCCGACTTTCATAAAGAATGGTTAGTCTACTCAAATCTTGGTATGAGATTTCTTTAAGGGGGGAAGGGCTGTAACACCCATGGTGTTAAGCATGCATTATCTTGCATATCATGAGCATAATCATCTTTTTGCACAGTCATTGTTTACATGAAATGATGTGCAAGCGGGGGGAGGGGAAGTTCAAGTCTTCTAGCCCCTGAGTGCGCTTGCCCCTCTATTGTCTAGGGGTTCCGCACGTTGTCAGGCCTCCGGGTGGTTGGTTCCTCTTTCGTCTAGGCCACCTGGTTGCGAGCTAGCTCCTGAGCCTCTTTCGTCGAGGTCGATCAGGAACAAGCCTATTTTTCTATTTCGACCCTCACGCTCCTTTTTGATGAGAGGAGGGGTGAGGAGCGTCGTGCTACCCTCATTTGGGCGAGCTCCGACGTCCTCCGGTGAGCTGTTATCGGGAAATTCAAGTGAGAGCTCGTACCCCGTTCGATAGGGATCGATAGGTGGCCACGGAGGCACTCTCATTGAAGCTAACTAATGGACACATGGATTTCGAACCCATTCGATAGGGTTCAGCGGCTCAATGCCTCCCTCTGAGGGGATTCCGTAGTTGTCCTTTCGTTTCGCCTTGAATATGTCCGAGGGGGCTTTCGAGAGTTCATTCTCAAACAAGGGACTCGTGTCGGCTCCCCTCGGTCATCCCTGGCTCGGATTCTCAAGGGCGGCTGTCAAACCCTAATTGAGGGCCAGCCTTCTCTCCCTTGAGACTTTTGTGGGGCCGGGGCCCATGTTCCTTACCGTGGAAGGAATCATCCGTGAATAACTCCTGTCATCCACTAGGCACGCCTTTTGAGGTAGGAGTCGTAATGCACAGTCTTGGGGGGCAGGGACAATGGCTAGAGACCGAGCATTCGACGCGTGTACCTGTACCCATAAATCGAGGGAGCGGTTAGGTGCAGGCATTAAATGTGGGGTTTTACCTGCCTGCCTATAAGTTCGGGTGTAGGTTTCTGCCTGTTCCCCATCTCATCTTTCCACCTTTGTTGCTACCGCCGTCGGAGGGCAGAGTCTCATCTTTCCACCTTTGTTGCTACCGTCGTCGGAGGGCAGAGTCTCCCTGTCCGTTAGCGCAAGAGAGAAATAAGAGAGATTAGAGATCTTCCCTCCCGTCCATCTGGTGAGGAAATCCATGCCATCGCTATGGCACCGGAACTTCTTCCTCCAGAGGACTAGCCCCCATTAGCCATAACGTAACGGGAGCTCAAGGAGCTAGTTGATGACGGGCTCCTTCATCCCGTTGTCTCGGCTAATCAGCAGGAGTGGTTGGTGCCGTCGAGGGAGGACCGAGAGCTGAACCCGCCGGAGGGGTACGTGGTGAGCTTCGTCAAGTACCACCGGATGGGGCTCGGGTCGCCTCTGAGCTAGTTCATGCGGGCGCTGACCAACTACTATGAGGTCGAGCACCAGCACTTCTCCCCCAATGCCATCTCTAACGCAGCGATTTACACCACCGTCTGCGAGGGATACTTCGGGATAGAGCCACACTGGGAGTTGTGGCTCCATCTCTTCAAGGGCAAGCACTTCATGAAGCCAGTGTTGTAGGGGGTGAGGAGCATCGTCCGCGTTGATTGCTACAACCTGTCATTGAAGAGGGCGGACTAGGTGGTTCTACCTTCGGAATGACGGTGGCCTACTGCCGTCCTACATCGGGCACGCCATCGCAAAGCGCCCGGAGCACTGGCCACACATCATGGCGAAGGATCATCAGGTGAGGCTGAATCCTCTCCTCGATGCACTAAGGACTCCGCGCGAGCGGGGGCTGAACGCCGGGATCATCATCTCGATGTTTCATAGCCAGAGGGTTCTCTCGCTGATGCGGCGCCTGCTGCACTTGGACCAGATGGTGCCTAGTGTGTCGCTCGAGGGGTGCCATATGTCGGTCAGGGTGTTGTCCCTCGAGGACATCACGAGGCAAGTGAGGGGAGCGGTCACTGGCGCCTTCACCCCAGAGGATGTGAAGAGCATCCCGATGCTGCATGACGACGGTCACATCCATCTGGTGAGTATGTCGTAATATCGCCCTCGAATTCCTTTCCTCCTCGACTCATCCCCATGTTCTATGTCGTGGGCTTGTGTACAGGGGGGCCATAGACTTTAGGATGTCGATGCCCCCAGTCAAGGAGGAGGACCCTGGTCGCTAGGTGAGACGATTCACTGCCCAACAACAGAAGAAAAGTAAAGATCAGGAAAAGGAAGAGCGGAAGAAGAAGAGCCTTGAGCGCCTGGCGTGTGAGCAGCACCGGGTGAAGCAGAGGTGCGAGGGGGTTCCTAAAGAGGAATCCCCTTGGAAGAGGAGGAGGAGGATGAAGGCAGCAATGACGAAGGAGTGCAGGTGCGTCTTGACGCCTTGGCGCCCCGTATGGCCTGAGCTGACACCCGCTTCGTGCAGGAAACGGTCGAGGCAGGTCATCTTCTTGGGCCTCGAGGGCAGCCCCGACGCCTGTCAAAGGTCAGAAAACGAGTTTCTCAGAGCAGACCCAGGAGCAGAGGATGAGTGACCCCTTGACTTGGGAGAGGTCCTCGTTGTGCCGCACGCAAGTCGGGACGCCGTCGGCCCCTTCACAGGGTGGGTCTGGCACGCCACCGCCTCAGACCAGGTCCTCGACACTCAGCGTGCGGAGCCAGAGCCAATCGACCCTGGAGAAGCAAGGGACGCCGAAGATGTCATCGGTGGCGGCTCTGAGCGGCTCTGGTTCCAACAAGGGCCCATCGAAGGAGGGGGCTCCGAAACCCCCGAGTAGGTCGAAGGTGGGCAGGAGGGCACCCCTCATCCCCGTGGGGTAAGTTTTTGGTATATTGGGGCTTCCTTACCCTTTTTGGCATTTTAGGGGTTCTTAGCACCTCTTGCTCGTGTGTGCTCTAGGGTCAAGCACGCGCCAGAGATGGCAGATCCCTCCCCTGCCAAGGGGCTCAAGATCGACACTACGGTGACGATGGCGGTGTTGATACCAGGTGCTACTTTGATGCCCTAGATGGCGGCGGTGGCTGCTTGGGTGGTGAAGGCCTGCAGCACCATGACTCAAGGTAGGCTAATGACGCTTTTTCCATTGTAGGCTCGAGCGCCTCAGGGACCATGGCGAGGATGGACGTAGCTCAGAGCCGAAAGCAGGCCGAGGTGTCTCCCGGCACCGCCGGGCTCGGGGATGCAGCCTGCGGCCGAGAGCCGGGGTCGACGGAGGAGGCCCCGATCACGATCGAGGATAAGGGGACGGGTCCCTCTAAACACGATGCGGAGGAGATAGCGGAGATCCCCTAGCCGCGGTAGCCGTGGCCGGCATGGCCACAAGGGCTGCATGAGGTGGAGGAGCGGCAGAAGCAGGAGCAACTACAGAAGCAGCAGGAGGGCGAGCGGCAGGTGTCGGGCCAGCCGTAGAAGCAGCAGTAGCATCAGCACGAGCAGTGGCAGCAAGAGCAGTATCAGCAGCAAGGAGAATAGGCGATGGCGTCTTCGGTCCTACTGCAGTGACAGGAAGAGGTGTCGACCGCGGTCTCACTGCTGCAACTACAGCAGAGGAGCCGGCGGCCTCAAGCTTGCCGCAGCAGGCATAGCTGGAGGAGACAATGGCCTTGAGCCCGTCGCATCAACAGCAGTAGGAGAAGGAGGCAGAGGCTCTGCCGGATGTGGGGCAGGAGGATAGGTGGCCGGAGATGCCGACCTCGAGCCTGCCAGAGGAGCCAATAGCCGAGGACGTCCCGGTGTGGAGGAAGTTCGGGCAGCCCATCGTGTGGGCGATCCCAGCAGACGCGTCAGAGTCTGGGGTGGTTGTGATGGCACTGATGCCTCGCCCACCGCCTGCTAGGGCATCAGCCATCCGGGGATCCTTATACGACTTCGGCCCGCACACCTCTGGCTACATCGCCCAGGGGAAGCACAAGGCCGAAGAAAGCCGAGCCGTCGGGAGCCAGGAGGGAGGTTGAGTCGTTGTTCCCCATCTTGGGTGACAGGGTGGTCCGTCATGGTTTCTCGGCCGAGATGGCGGACCGCATCATGGCGGCCGTGCGGGGGAGGGTCGAAGGAGACCTTCCCTGCTGGGGTTGGGAGGCACTTCGACTCCAAGACCTGACAAACCCCAACGCACCCCTCTTCGAGATGGATGACCCGGCGGAGGTCGAGTGCTGGGAGAATGTTGAGGAGTTTTTGGCATGGCTGCAGCATGACTTGCAGCTGGCCGTCGACATCACCGTCGAGGATATGCCCTGAGCCCTTGCGGTACATGACATTCTCCTTGTTATGTTAGGACTAGGCTACTTTCCTCGTGGTTTCTTACTCTTCTTGTGCTTTTTTGTTTTCAGGACCTTAGGACACGCTCCCAGGCCAAGTCCTAGTTCATCCACATGACGCAAGGTGGATGAGGGCAAGTCCCCGAGCTGCAAGACCAGCTCAAGGCTGCCTGGGCTGAGACGGTGAAGGCGAAGGATGACCTGGCCAGGGCCCGGGAGGAGGCGGAGAAAGCCAAAGAGGACGCCTTGGTGGCTCAAGGGAAACAACCCAGGCCAAGGAGGATGCCACCAAGGCCCGAGGAGAGACGCAGAAGGCCCTCGAGGACCTCTCCGTTGTGGCTGAGCACATTCAGGGCTCGAGAGGAAGGTCAGGGACTTCTCAGAGCGCATCAAGGGGCTCGAGGTAGAAGTCGCCCAGACCTCCCAAGCTTGCGATGCCCTCAACATCTCAGTTAGGTAGGAATGGCACCGTGCCTAGGCCCTTTCCGCCGAGATCGCCATGCTAAAGGAGACCTTCCAGAAGAAGGAGGAGGCCATCGTGCTGGCTGGCCAGGTGATCGAGGACCTAAGGGTGGAGAGGACGGAGATGGCTCGCGTCCTGGGAGTGGCCAAGAAGGAGTACACCGAGCTGAAGGATGGGTACATGGCCCTTGATACCCGTGCCACCGATTAGCCTTCCTCTTTAGCTTTTGTATTTTTTTGCTTGCCATATTGCTCGTCGTGGTTGACCCCTATCTTATATTTCAGATCTCAACAAGGAGTTGATCAAGGCTTGGGACAACGCCAAGACGCTCCAGGACACCTACTGGGCTGAGGCGAGGTTGACCAACACACTCCGCACCTCGATTACCTTGATCTGTGATGACTTCAGTGTTGAACCTAAAGCGGAGGTTGAGGATGTAGTGCGCTAGACCTCCCTCATCAACCGGTTGTACAAGCTCAGCCGGGTCACGAGGGAGGAAGTCTGGAACACACTGAATGTCGGTGTGAAGCGAGCGATGGCGGTTGTTTGCTTCGGCTTCACCTACGACATGGGAGTGGTCTCCCACGGCTTTGTCTATTCCCCTCCAAGACCGACATCGAGAAGGAGGCACTGGGACTTGATCAAGGCTGCTGAGGAGCCCGATGGTCGGCTGGCGAAGCTGTTCAAGCCTGAGGTCCTTCCTCCCAGTGTTGATGAAGAAGAAGCCGGCCTGTGAACCAATCTGCGCAAGAAGGCCCATGTAATAGGTTAGATTTTGACTTGTGTCGATGTGGCCTAGAGGGCCTCAAAACATGATGTTTGTATGCATTTCGAATGCTTTCGAGTTCGAGTCCGTCATTCCTTTTCTGCTCGAGTTGAGTTTTTACGTAGTCATCTTGGTGCACGGTTGCGTCCTTCGGTGTGGGGTGTGAGTGGAGGTACCGTAGCCCGGAGGTGTAGGCGATCTCACGGCTCAACGGCCCCTCAGCCTCAGGGTGCCCTTGTGGCCTTATCGACTATGTAAGAACTCGCATCGAAGCATATAGGAACGTTTAGACATTGATTTTTTGAAATCGTATGCTTTTACTAAGTCTTCTTAGCGCGTGGTTACGCCCCTTGGTGTGAGGGAGTGAGTGGAGGTACCGTAGCGTGGACGCATGGGTGATCTCACAGCTCGACAACCCCTCAGCTTCAGGGTGCCCTCGCAGCCTTGTCGACTATGTAAAAGAATAGACGTCGAGTTTCAAAAAAAACATGCGAGTATTTTAGGAACTTTGGGGGTTCCCCCTTGTAGCCCCCGATGGAGGCTCGACTTTGTTGAAGCAGAGTCGAGGCTACCTTATGCATGTGAACAAAAAGTTAAACTTGTAAACGAAAGTGCTTCGTATTCATTCATGACATGGAAAGAATATAAAGCTTCGAAGCCCTAGGGGTGAAAGCGACGTAGCTATTCTATGTTTCATGCGTTGGTGAAAGTTTCACCTTTCCCGTTGGATAGCTTGTAGGTTCTAGGGTGGTTGGGTGACATAGAGAAAGAGTGGCTCGGCTGGAGTCGGAGGTACGAGAATCGGAGGTGAGGTCAGCAAAGCTTTGAGCTTGGCGAGGGCCTCGTCGGCTTCGGGGGTCCACGCGAAGAGCTCTGATTTTTTCAAAAGGCGGTACTCAAGCAGTACTTTTTCTCCGAGTCATGAGATAAAGCGACTCAGGGCTGCAAGGCAACCCATGACCTTCTGGACACCCTTGAGGTCTCGGATTGGACCCATCCTGGTGACTGCAGAGACCTTCTCGGGGTTGGCCTTGATACCCCGCTGAGAAACTATGTACCCCAAGAGCATGCCTCGGGGGACGCCGAAGACACATTTCTCAGGGTTGAGTTTGATGCTCCTCGCCCGGAGGCATTTGAATGCGATCTCGAGGTCATTGATGAGGTCATCAGCCTTCTTAGTTTTGACTGTGATGTCATCGACATAGGCCTCGACCGTTGGCCCGATGTGTTCGCCAAAGACATGGAGCATGCATCGTTGGTACATCGCCCCAATGTTTCGAAGGCCGAAGGGCATAGTCACGTAACAATACATGCCAAAGGGGGTGATAAAGGAAGTCGCGAGCTGGTCGGACTCCTTCATCTTGATTTGGTGATAGCTGGAGTATGCGTTGAGAAAGGAGAGAGTTTCACGTCCCACGGTGGAATCAACAATTTAATCCATGCGTGGTAAAGGAAAAGGAACTTTCGGACATGCTTTATTTAAACTAGTGCAGTCTACACACATCCTAAATTTTCCATTCTTTTTCTTAACTAGTATAGGATTAGCTAAGCACTCGGGATGATGAACCTCCTTGATGAATTCGGCCTCCAAAAGCTTGTGTATCTCCTCCCTGATGATCTTGCACTTCTCCTCGTCGAAGCGGCGCAAGTGTTGCTTCACCAGTTTGGACCCAGCTCGGATCTCCAAGGTGTGCTCGGTGACCTCCCTCGGTATGCCCGGCATGTTTGAGGGACTCCACGCAAACATGACGGTGTTCACGCGAAGGAAGTCGACGAGCACTGCTTCCTATTTGTCGCTAAGGGTGGCGCTGATCGTCAGCGCCTTCCCGTCAGAGCTGCTGGGGTCGAGGAGGATCTTCTTGGTGTCCTCTGCTAGCTCAAAGCTGCTAGCGTGGTGCTTGGAGTCGGGGACCTCGGCCGTGAGACCATCGAGAGTCACCGCCAGCATCGCGGACTCCTCGATGGCCTCCCCATTTTTGACGTACTCGACATCATAATCGTATGCGTGCTCAAAGGAGGAGCTGATGGTGATGACACCTTTAGGCCCCGACATCTTGAGCTTGAGGTATGTGTAGTTGGGGACTGCCATGACTTGGCGTAGCCAGGCCGGCTGATGATGGCGTGGTATGTGCCGTGGAACCCGACCACTTCGAAGGTGAACCTCTCCTTCCTGAAGTTGGCGAAAGTGCCAAAGCAGACGGGGAGGTTGATGCGGCCGATGGGAAGAGCCTTCTTCCCTGGCACGACTCCGTGGAAGCCCCGGCGCTTGGTTGGAGCTTCGTCCTTGGGACCCCGAGGAGATCGAGGGTCTCTACATAAATGATATTGAGGCTGCTTCCTCCATCCATGAGTACGTTGGAAAGGCGAGTGTTGACGATGATGGGGTCGACGACGAGCGGGTACACCCCTGGTTTGGGGACGTGGTCCGAGTGGTCATCACGGTCGAACGCGATGGTCGTACTGGACCAGTCGAGGTAGTGGGGGTCATGGCCCGCACGGAGAAGACTTCTTGACACTCCCTCTTGCATTGGCACGGTGAAAGCCGGGTCGAGGGTCCCCCGTAGATCATATAGCAATCGTAGACCTCGGGGAAGCCGTCCTCCTTATTGCCGCCTTTGTCCATGGTATCGTCCTTCTTGTCACCTTTTTCGAGGCCCAAGCTCTCAAAGTACTTCTTGAGCATCCGGCAGTCCTCGAGGTTGTGATTCGCCCCTCCCTTGTGGTAAGGGCAGGGCTCCTTCAGCATCTTGTTGAAGATACCCCCTTCAGGGGGCCTTGAGGCTTCTTGCGCTCGGTGGCGGCGACATGGTCATCAGCGCTGGCCTCACGCTTGCCCTACTGGTTCTTCTTCTTCTTGCTGTTGTTTTTCTTGGTGCCTTTGGTTATGCTCTCGGGATTGACTGCTTTGTGCTTTCCTCTTGTCTTGGCCGTCATCGAAGAAGGCGCTGACAGCCTCTTCTCTGATAGTGTAACTGGCAACAATGTCCATCAACTCGTCGGTGGTCTTGGGGGTTACTTCCCAGCTCCCGTACCATCTCCTTGCAGGTAGTCCCAGCAATGAACACCAGGATCACATCGTTGTCAAGGATATAGGGGAGCTTGGTGCGTTGCTTGGAGAAGTGCCGAGCGAAGTTGTGGAGGGATTCTCTGGGCTTCTGCTTGCAGCTTCGGAGGTCCCACTTGTTGCCGGGTCGTATGTAGGTTCCCTTGAAGTTCCCCTCGAACACCTTGACGAGATCGGTCTAGTCGTGGTTTTGATTAGGGGGTAGTTCCTCGAGCCACCTTTGAGCGGTGTTTGATAGGAACAGGGGGAGCTGACGGATGATGGCGCTATCATTGTGCGCCCCACCCAACTGACACACCAACCTGAAGTCGTCTAGCCATAGGTCGGTCTTGGTCTCGCCATTGTACTTGACTAGGCTCGTAGGGGGACGAAAGGGATTTGGCAGCGGCGTCCTTCAAATCATCATGATGAAGACTCAAGGGCCTGGCGGCTCGGGGGACCGGTGCCGGTCCTCGTCGCTGTCGTTGCGCCCGTCCCTGTGTGTGCTATAGCCTCGCGCCTCAGCATCATCACTCTTGCATTGGCGATTCTTGTTGATGTCGTAGCGCGCGTCTCGAGGCTCGCTGTTGTCGTGGATGCGCTCACGGACGAGGATCGCCTTCTTGGGTCGTGGGGCATCCGCTTGATGGACTGAGCCCTCCCTCTCATGTCGGGAGAGTTCAGGGGGTTGCTCCGGGACCGTCCCTCGGCGTCTTGAGGCCAAGCTTTCGGCCTGCTGCACGGCAGCTACCTTGAGGAGGCCTTGAACCTCCTGCTGGATGCGAAGGGCTTCAGGATTCGAGGGGGCTGGCATGTTGCGGAGAATCATAGTCGCCGTGACGATGTTCTGGCTGGTGCGGTTGAAGATAGGGCACTCAACGCACCCACCCCAATGATCTGCCGGTGGACTTCTCGGGCTCTGACTCGTGCCCTTTCACCTGGCGGATGTCCGTGCTCCTGCTCGAGGGTCTGTTCGAGTTGGCACAGATGCTCCCTGTCCTCATCGAGCTTGGCTCGCATCTCCCGGACTTGCGCTAGATGGGCGTCATGGGCGTCCTAAGGCAGCCACGCGTCACTTAGCACAGCTGGTGGTTGCGCCTCCTGATCCGCTGCGACGAGGGCACCTCCCACTGCAGCCGCAGCAGCGGTCGTGGCCGCGGGGTCGATGGTGTCGCCACTCGACGCGACAGCTCCGTTGATGTGGAAGCACTCGCGCGTGGCGTCGTAGTTGTCAGAGTCGGAGTCGGGGTTGCTGGAGTAGAAGATGGGGAACTGTCCCTGCCGCTCCTCCTCCAGCTGGTGTCGCATCGTGCCGTGGGTGTAGTGCCTCGGGCCCGGAGTCTTCGAAGACTCTGGGTGCTCGAAGGTCGGCGTGGGAGTTAGCGGGTCCACGATGGTGCGAAGAAGGCGCTCCGGGAGGTCCTCATACATGCTCATGTTGGTGCTCACTAAGGAGGAGTACAACTTGGCGGTGTTGTTGAGACCGAACGAAAACGGTCGTCGGGACTTGAACAGACGTGCGGAAGCAAGTTGGGTGGTGTTGAGGCCATGCCCACTGGAGAGGCCATCCCTGACCCCCTCGGCGAGCGCATGACGAAGCTGAAGTCTGAGTCATCGCGGTGCTCCCTAATTCGGATGGTGATGCAAGAAGAACACATGATTTTTATCCTGGTTCGGGCAAAGTAGGCCCTACGTCCAGCGGGGGAAGAGAGTTTGTATGATCTTGCACCGAAGTGCTTGTACAGGGGGATACAAGCGAGTGTATACGAACTCGGGGTGGGGGGTGAGCAAAGCCTAAGCCTAGGGACGCTATACCTAAGCCCTGTCGCTAGGGTGTTCGGATTTCTATAAGTGTTGTCCGATGTTTGTTCGATCGTTGCTCTCGATATCCCAGAAACTAGTCCCTAGCATCCCCTTTTATAGGCCAAGAGGAGGCTCAGGTGTACAGGAATGCTTAAAGCTGTCGTAGGTGATGACATCGAGGGGTTGATGCCGTTCATGTCATGGCCCCTATAGAGGCGTGCAGCAGGCATGGCTTGCCCTATAGCGACATGCTTGGAGTTGATGGCCGTCCTTCATGCGTGTCACGATGACGCCCGCAGGTGGCCGGTGAAAGACCTGTGCCCATGCGGGGGCGTGCAGATCCCTATAGACGTTGTATCGGGGGTTGTTGGAGTGCTAACTGGAGGCGTCGAAATCTGACTCGAGGGGTGACCGAGGGGGTCGAGGTCCGAATGGATAAGGCCAAGTCCCAGGAAATATGGTACGGATATTGGTAGATGTGCCTCGAGGGGGCGTCTGACAGCTCAGTATGGCGTCGCAGTGCAGTACGAACCACCGGTTTCCCAGTATGGATGGTAAAAGAAAGATTTGACCGCTGTAGCCGGCCACTGTCACCGTGTTGTAGCCATGAGGTTAGGCAGGAGTTGGTGGATGTATTTATTGCCCTGAATCCGTACAGGAAGTAGGTGAGCCGTAGGGGAGTGGCAATCGACGGGGGGTCGTCCGCCCACGCGGAGATCCGTCCGAGATGTGCTCGGTCACTTCGGCGGGGGGTCATCTGCTGGGGCGAACGTCCGTCATTCGAGGGCCCCCCGTTGATTAGGGGACGGTCTTGTCTTAGACGATGCTGCTCGTGGGCCATACTCATACAAGTGGTTCACCTGCTCTTTGCACGGCTGGATCTGACGTGTCAACCATGTCCCCACCACCAGTGCTCCATTGACAACCTTGTTGTCAATCAAGGCTAGCAGCTCGTTAACCTGGTGCATCTCATCCGGGGTTGGTGGGTCCGACCACCTGGGGTTGAACTCTGGCACCAACGTTACGTTGCAAAGCACCCGTCTCCCTTCCACGTTCTGGCTCATATAGAACCAGCGAGTGTTCCATCCCTTGGTGGCCGATTGGTGCCAGCTTCCTAGCTAGTGTGTTTTCATTCTGTCGGTGTCTTGACCCGGGGGACTAGCACCAATGAGTAACTACGGGCTGCATGCTCCCTAATCCAGACGGTGATGCAAGAGGAACACATGATTTTTATCCTGGTTTGGGCAAAGAAGGCCCTACGTCCAGCGGGGGGAGAGAGTTTGTATTATCTTGCACCGAAGGGCTTCTACAGGGTGATACAAGCGAGTGTATACGAACTCGGGGTGGCGAGCAAAGCCTAAGCCTAGGAGCGCTATACCTAAGCCCTGTCACTAGGGTGTTCGGGTCTCTCTAAGTGCTGTCTGATGGTTGTTGGAATGTCATCCTTTTTTCTCCTCCTAGCATCCCTTTTTATATGCCAAGGGGAGGCTCAGGTGTACAGGAATCCTAGGGCTATCGTAGGTGATGACGTCGAGGGGGTGATGTTGATTGCATCAAGGTTACTGTAGAAGCATGCACCGAGCATGGCTTGCCCTGTAGCAATGTGCTTGGAGATGATGGTTGTCCTCTGGGTGCGTCGTGATGATGCTGGCGACGGTCAGTGGAAGACTGGAGCTCTTGTGGAGGGCGTGCGAATCCCTGTAGATGTCGTGTCAGGAGTTGTTGGAGCACTGACCGGAGGCATCTAAGTCTGACTCGAGGGGTGGCCGAGGGGGGTCAAGGCCCAAATAGATAAGTCCAAGCCCCGGGAATTGTGGTATGGAATTGGTAAACATGCTTCGAGGAGGCGCCCATCAGCGTACAGTGCTCAGTATGGCGTCACAGCGTAGTACGAAGCAGTGATTTCCCGGGTATGGGCAATAAAGGGAGGATTTGACCACTGTACCCGATCACTGTAATCGTGCTGTAGCCATGTGGTTAGGCAGGAGATGGTGGGGCATTAAATGCCTTGGATCCAGTACAGGAGATAGGTGAACTGAAGAGGGAGTGGCAATCGATGGGGGGTCGTCCGCCTGCGCGGAGATCCATCACCCGATGGGGATTTGACCGCCCGAGATGCACTCCATCACTTCGATGCGGGCTCGTCCTCATGGGTGAATGTCCGTCATTCAAGGGCCCTCATCGATCAGGGGACAATGCTGCTCGTGGGCTAGCCTAGCATACCTCGATGTACGCTGGTGGACCCCTGTTCCTCCAGGCTGGTCGTAGGCTTCCTTGGTGATTTGGGTCTGATTGTTTAGGGATTAATTTACCTAGACTAAGGTTTAGGGTACCCCTTATTCGGGTACCCGACAGTAGCCCCCGAGTCTCTACGCGAGTGCTCGCACTCACGCAGAGGCTCATGAATTGGAGTCGTAGCGTCTGTCATTCTCTAAAGGGTGCGCGCGAGCGTACCCTTCGGGGGTAGCCCCTGAAGCCTCGGAGGAGTAGGATACTCCCCTGAGGGCTTTATGCGCTTTTTGTCGATGGGTGCTCGAGTGGTTAAGCCCCCGAGTGTGTATGAGCTTTCTTCGTCGAGGCCCACTTTGTGGTGGTTGGGTGCTATAGGTACTTTCCTTAGGGACCAAGCATAAATGAACTAGAGTCATAGCGTTGATGCTTGCAGACAGGTGTGCACGAGCGCACCCTTCGGGTGTAGCTCCCGAGGCCTCGGAGGAGTAGAAAAACTCCTCGAATTCCTTTCTTCCTCGACTCATCCCCATGTTCTCTGTCGTGGGCTTATGTACAGGGGGCCACAGATTTTAGGGTGTAGATGCCCCTGGTTAAGGAGGATGACTCTGATCGCCAGGTGAGACGATTCATTGCCCAACAACAGAAGAAGAGTAAGGATCACGAAAAGAAGGAGCGGAGGAAGAAGAGCCTCGAGCGCCTGGCGTGTAAGCAGCACCGTGCGAAGCAGAGGCGCGAGGGGGTTCCTAAAGAGGAATCCCCCTTGAAAGAAGAGGAGGAGGAGGATGAGGGCAGTGATGAAGAAGGAGTGCAGGTGCGTCTTGATGCCTTGGTGCTCCGTATGGCCCAAGCTAACACCTGCTTCGTGCAGGAAACGATCGAGGTAGGGTCATCTTCTCGGGACTCGAGGGCGGCCTCGGCACCTGTTGAAGGTTGGGAAACGAGGGCCTCAGAGCAGCCCTGGGAGGAGAGGATGAGTGACCCCTTGACTCGAGGGAGGTCCTCGTCGCATTGCACATGCGGTGGGATGCTGCTAGCCCCTTCACGGGGTGGGTCCGACACACCGCCGCCTCAGACCAGGTCCTCGACACTCAGTGCGCGGAGCCAGAGCCAGTCAGCCTTAGAGAAGCAAGGGACGGTGAAGATATCACCAGTGGCGGCTCTGAGGGGCTCTGGTTCCAACAAGGGCCCGTCGAAGGAGGGGCTCCCAAGCCCCCGAGTGGGTCGAAGGTGGGCAGGAGAGCACCTCTCATCCCCATGGGGTAAGTTTTTGGTATCTTGGGGCTTCCTTTCCCTTTTTTGGCATTTTAGGGGTTCTTAGCATCTCTTGCTTGTGTGTGCTCCAGGGTCAAGCGTGTGCCAGAGATGGCGGCTCCGTCCCCACCAAGCGGCTCAAGATCGACGTCGTAGCCTGGGTGACGGCGTCGACACCAGGTGCTACTTGGATGTCCCGAACGACGGCGGTGGCTGCCAGGGTGGTGTAGGCCCGCACCGCTATGACTTGAGGTAGGCTGACGGGCGTTGCTTTCATTGCAGGCTCAAGCGCCTCGAGGACCGTGGCGAGGATGGACGTAGCATGCAGCCGAGAGCAGACTGACGTGTCTCCTGGCACTGCCAGGCTCGAGGACACAGCCTACGGCTAGGAGCCGGGGTCGATGGAGGAGGCCCCGATCACCATCGAGGATGAGGGGGTAGATCCCTCTGCCTGCTATGCGAAGGAGATGGTGGAGGTTCTCCAGCAACAGCAGCCGTTGCAGGCATGGCCACAAGGGCTGCATGAGCTGGAGGAGCGGTAGAAGCAGGAGCGGCTACAGAAGCAGTAGGAGGGCGAGCGGCAGGCGTCGAGCCAGCTGCAGAAGCAGCAGCAGCATTAGCACGAGCACAAGAAGTAGGAGTAGCAAGGAGAGCAGGCGACGACTTCTTCGGTCCTGCCACATCGGCAGGAAGAGGTGTCGACCGCGGTCTCGCCGTCATAACTACAGCAGGAGAAGCCAGCGGCCTCGAGCCTGCCGCAGCAGGCACAGCTGGAGGAGACGGTGGCCTCGAGCTCATTGCAGCAACAGCAATAGGAGAAGGAGATGGAAGCCCCGCCAAACACGGGGCAGGAGGATTGGCGGCCGGAGCTGCTGACATCGAGCCAACCAGAGGAGCCGGTGGCCGAGGACGTCCTGATGTGGAGGAAGGTCGGGCAGCCCATTGCGCGGGTGGTTGTGATGGCATTGATGCCTCACCCACCGTCTGCTGGGGCGTCAGCCGTCCAGGGATCCTAATACATCCTCGGCCCGCACACCTCTGGCTATATCGCCCAGGGGAAGCGCAAGGCCGGGGCAGCCGAGTCATCGGGAGCTGAGAGGAAGGTCAAGTCACCGTTCCCCACCTTGGCTAATGGGTGGTCCGTCATGGTGGCTCAGTTGGGATGGTGAACTGCATCATGGTAGCCGTTCGGGGAGGGTCGAAGGAGACCTTCCCTACTGGCGTCAGGAGGCATTTCAACTCCAAGACCTGAAAAATCCCGACGTGCCCCTCTTCGAGATGGATGACCCGGCGGAGGTCGAGTGCTGGGAAAATGTCAAGGAGTTCCGGGCATGGCTGCGGTGGCTGGCCATGAACATTGCCGTCGAGGACATGCCCCGAGCCCTTGCGGTATGTAAACTGCTCCTTGTCATAATGGGACTAGGTTGTTATCCTCCTGGTTTCTTAGTCTTTTATGAATTTTCATTTTTAGGACCTTAGGATGTGCTCCCAGGCCAAGTCCCAGTTCATCCACATGACGCAAGGTGGATGGGGGCAGGTCCTCGAGCTGCGAGACCAGCTTGAGGCCACCTGGGCTGAGACGGTGAAGGCGAAGGATGACCTGGCCAGGGCCTAGGAGGAGGTGGAGAAAGCCAAGGAGGAAACCTCAGTGGCTCGAGGGGAAGCGGCCCGGGCCAAGGAGGATGCCACCAAGGCCCGGGGGAAGACGTAGAAGGCCCTCGAGGACCTCTCCCTGGCAGCCGAGCACGTTCGAGGGCTCGAGAGGGAGGTCAGGGACTCCTTGGAGCTTATCAACAGGCTCGAGGTAGACATCACCCAGACCTCCCAAGCCTGTGATTCCCTCATCATCTCGGTTGGAGAGGAGCAGTGCCGTGCCCAGGCCCTGTCTGCTGAGGTCGCTACGCTGAAGGGGACCCTCCAGAAGAAGGAGGAGGCCATCGTGCTGGTTGGGCAGGCAATCGAGGACTTGAGGGTGGAGAAGACGAAGATAGCCCGTGCCCTGGGAGTGGCCAAGAAGGAGTACACCGAGCTGAAGGATGGTACACGGCCCTTGATACTCACACCACCGGTGAGCCTTCCTCTTTAGCTTTTGTATTTTTGCCTTTGCTGTCTTGCTCGTTGTGGCTGACCCCTATCTTATATTCCATATCTCAACGAGGAGTTGATCAAGGCTCAGGACAACACCAAGATAGTTTAGGATGCTACTAGGCTGAGGCGAGGTTGACCAACGCACTCCGCACCACGATCACCTCGGTCTACAATGACTTTGGTGTTGATCCTGAAGCGGAGGTCAAGGATGAAGCACGCGGGACCTCCCTCATCAACCAGTTGTACGAGTTTCGCCGGGTCATGAGGGAGCAAGTCCGAAACGCGCTGCATGTCGGCATGAAGCGAGAGATGGCGGTTGTCTGCTCCGACTTCACCTACGACATGGGGGTAGTCTCCCATGGCTTTGTCTGTGACCCTACCAAGATCGACGTCGAGGATGAGGAGAGGCACAGGGCCTTGATCGAGGCTACTGAGGAGCCCGGCGGTTGGCTGGTGAAGTTTTTCGAGCCCTAGGTCCTTCCTCCAGGTGTTGACGAAGAAGAAGTTAGCCTGTGAGCCAATCTGGGCAAGAAGGCCCATGTAATAGGTTAGATTTTGACTTGTGTCGATGTGGCCGCGAGGGCTTTAAAACATGATGTTTATATGCATTTAGAATGCTTTCGAGTTCGAATCTATCATTCCTTTTCTGCTCGAGTTGAGTTTTATGCAGTCATCTTGGCACACGGTTGCACGCTTTGGTGTGGGGTGTGAGTGGAGGTACCATAGCCCGAAGGCATAGGTGATCTCATGGCTCGATGGCCCCTCGGCCTTAGGGTGCCCTCGTGGCCTTGTCGACTAGGTAAAAACTCACATCGAAGCATACAATAACGTTAGACATTGGTTTTTCAAAATCATGTGCTTTTACTAAGTCTTAGCGTGGGGGAGTGAGTAGAGGTACCGTAGTGCAGATGCGTGGGCGATCTCATGGCTCGACATCCCCTTGAGCCTTATGGTGCCCTCGCAGCCTTGTCGACTATGTAAAAGATTTTCAAAAAATGCAAGAGGGTTCCCCCTTCCAGCCCCCGAGCGAGGCTCGACTCTGTTGAAGTAGAGTCGAGGCTACCTTATGTATGTGAACAAAAAGTTGAACTTGTAAACGAAAGTACTTCTTATTCATTCATGATATGAGAAAAATACAAGGCTTCAAAGCCCTAGGGATGAAAGTGACATAGCTGTTTGATGTTCCATGTGTTGGGGAAGGTTTCACCTTTCCCGTTGGATAGCTTGTAGGTTCCGGGCTTCAACACTTCTACAACGATGAAGGGGACCTCCCATGGCGGAGTTAGCTTGTGGCATCCCTTGTTGTTCTACCATCGACGAAGGACTAGGTCACCGACTTGGAGGTCTTGCTTGCGTACGTGCTTGTCGTGGTAGCATCGAAGCTTATGCTGGTATCTCCCAGAATTGATGACGACCATGTCTCGAGCCTCCTTGAGTTGGTTGATGGTGTTTGCGAGGGCCTCCTCGTTCATCTGCTCATTATAGGCTTTCAGTTGAGGGGACCCGTACTCAAGGTCTGAGGGGAGGACTGTTGGCGGTCCTGAGCAACTAAATACCAATATCATTTTAATACTAAAATAAATAGAAGGTAAAGCTTTTATCTAATATTTCCATGAGTTTTGTTGTTTATGTGACATACAAGTCTGACACGTGGAAATTCACAAGAAAGCGCACTTCAAGAAAACGTATTTAGAAATGGCGCAAACCAAGAAAAATGAGAAAGCCCACCTCAATATAGAACTGGACCTATCCGTAACCACGGGGAAGGTACAGGCCCAGGGAGCAACCGACCACCCGAAGGCAGTGGCCAGGGGACCGGCCGCCCCCTGGTGGGGGCCTCCGCGGCCCAGCCTTCTCAGGCGGTGCTTGGGTTGATTCCCTCAAGGCAGTTTCACCTCCTTCCAATTGAGGAGACTCCCAAACCATCCTACTTGAGGTATAAAAGAAAGGCTCCTTCACCATTCAACACACACCAACATTTGGAGCACTATACCTCACATTTCATACTTGTTCTCTTTGGTTTAGTGTTAGTAGTTGAGCAAGGCAAAGCTATCAAGGAGAGCTTGTCTCCTTGGAGGAATCAAGAACATATTGGTATGAATATAATTTAGTTCTCCTCTACGAGCAAGTTCTCGTCTTATTTATATAGCAATGCATCTGAATTAGAGTATAGTCTTGCTCATATTATGATCATAACATATAAACTAGTCTATAGTCTATGTGTTATGTTCTTGATATGTTCATCAAATTAGTATGAATAGAGGAAGAATTAAGGATGGAATAATGGTTCATTGTGCCGTCATGATTGCTCCTAGCTGAGCCTGTCAATCTGAAGGGTTAGGGTCCCGGGAGGTTAGGAGTTGTTTCCAATTACACGAGCGTGGTGCTCGGGTATGCGGAGATCAGCGGATATGTTGGTGCCCCACGGGCAGAGGGGTAGGTGGGCAGGTGGTGACAGCCTTATCCATCCCTAGCATTCCCCCACATTCGGGTATTGAGTAGGAGTTAATAAAGTCCCTATCGGCTGGCAGACCAGCTGCAGGGATCTCCCTATCATTCCAGACTTAGTCCTGATTCTAGTCATATTAGTTAGATGTATCTTATTATTCTTTGCATAGCTATATACGACAAATGCCTGCTCACTTAGTTATTCTTCATTCTTTATTTATCTTTTATCCTTGAGGTTGCTCTGATGTGTGTGTCCACTATCTTATGAACCAGATTTTACCCCTATTTATGCTATGAATAATCATGTTTATACCAAAGCTAGATGCATTCATCATGCTCTCCTACGGGAAATTATAAATACGACACCCTTGAATACTCACGGGTTGAAATGCTGCAATGATATTTCTATGGGCTTGCAGATTTAATCTAATATCTTACTAAGCTATCGATTGGCATACCTAAGTACTGTTACTTAAGGATTGTAATTCTTGTTGCACCCCATAGCGCCGTGCCATAGTGTTGACGCCGTTTTTTGGCACGTGTCAATAAGGATCGGAAGACTAAACCGAATCGGCAAGTGGGTGGTTTTTTCTTCAGCATTGCGTCTGGTGTTGTCGATGAGTAATTGCCGATGAGGACAGGTTGATCTGGATTATTGCCGATTGGGCTGAAAAGCTGTTAAGGATCATTGCCGATGAGACGGAAGAGCTGTTGCCGACAAGATAGGCAGGAAGACTAGAAGGTTGTTGCCGATGCCAGGAATGTGCTGATGAGGAGATAACTTCATCATGACGGAAGCGGATAGAGGATCGGCGACATAGAGCTTATGATTTTTCGTATTATAGTTTAAGTCCAACTCCTATACAAGTTTTATTTCTTTTTCAAGAAATAGAGTTCGTATAAGGAATTAGTTTATTTCTTCTATATTTGAGCTTTGCGTATTAAATGAGGACTCTTTGATTAGCAGAGTATAAATATATGCCGAAGGGCATTGTAATAGATATCCAAGCATCAATAAACAAATCTACTTTTTATTTACCTTTACCAGTACTTTACTTATTGACGACTTCGTCAAGTACCTTTTCTTTTTTCAACGAGTTCTTTCAAGAATCGACGGGCTGCATCAACTTGATCTCCGGTGACCTTGCAGGTTCTGCGTCTACCGAGCACGATTCAGGCTTTGACTTTCGAGCGTATCACTGTCGTCTCATCTGATCTATTCAACAGTTATCGAATACCTTCTGAGCTTTGATGTCCGGGCGTATCGCTGTCGTCTCGTTCGGATTTTATTCAATTTTATCATCCTTGTTGATTAACAGGTCAAATCGACTGGCACGCTTCGGATATCGATTTTGGGTATTAGCCCGGTGTGTTGCAGATAAAATTTTGCATCAACACATCTTTTGGCACGTCTGGTGGGACCAAGTCAACAGATCTATCATGAAGAATCCTACTGATATCAATCCAGAAAACATCATCGAGATATCAGAATCAGATCTCAAGGAAGATCAGAAGCTAGCCATGGAAAAAGCTATGGAGGATTACAGGCAGCTCTGCTTGAAGTCTTTCAGCAAGAATAGGGGCGGAGAAGTCATCCAAAAGCAAGATTTGTCGTTGCCTCGGCAGGTAACCTTTGAATCCAACCCTGGTAAATTACAGGAGATGGTTAATTCTGCATTAAATCAAGCTTTGATCGACCACTCCATCGTGTTGTCCAATACTGTTTACAATGCTGTTGTGCAAACATTAAGAGAAGGTCAAGCACAGGTTATGTCAGGCTGGCATATCATCATCCGGGATTGGCATCTATCAGTACTCCATCGGCAACTCCAGCCATTGAGAGTATGGAAGCGCCTACTCCTCCAGTTATATCAGGACCATCTATCATTAAAGCCACGCCGATAGGATCAGATCTAACGTCTCAGGAGAGGCCTAGTACTCAGTTGAGCACAGATCTATTGGCATCGGCAATATCAGGTCCTTTAGGTCAACACAGTCAAGTTGCTGCTAATTGGTGGGGATACGGGATGCCTCCAGGTCCATCTACTGCCAACTCTGGACTGCCTCAAGTGCATGATGTAGCAGGGAAGGGTCCAATGACATCGGCTACTCCAATTTGGCCGATGGCTCAAGTATCACATTATTCCACTGCACCTCCTGCTATACAACCATTGTCAATGGGATTCTATGCACCTCCGCAACAGATATCTTATGCGAATCCATTGACTAATCCTCCACTAGTTCAACAGAGAGTTTCCACTGCAGAATAGCCCATAGTGCCATTTGTATATCAATCTGGGTTATCTGCAATTCAGGGCAATTATGCTGGCCATCATCCACCTATACAAGAGCATCAATTGTCCGCAAGCTATCAGCCATCGGCAAGTCAGGTGCCGATGAGTTATAATCTCAATTGGTCAGGGCAAGCGCCAGTTCAGCAATCTGCTATTCAACTAAGTTATCAGGCAATGGGGACTCAGCAGTATAGTCCACAAGCAGCTGTCCAGGATCAAACATCGGCAAAACAGCCGATGAATTTTACTCCACAGATTGGTACCGTGAATATGCCGATTCCTCCAAGCCAAGTGCCACAGGGGTATGTAGAAGCATATCAGCCAATGCCTCCAGTGGAGATTCAGCCAGTGCATCGGCAAGATCAGGATGCACTCTTAATCGATAAGATCACAGAAGTGATGAAAGAGCAGTTTGGGATTCAGCCCAAGATTAATACTTACTCTTATCGGAGTCCGTACCCTCCAGCTTATGACTCAATTTCTTTCCCAAATCGATACAAGGTGCCAGATTTCACCAAGTTTTCTAGGCAAGATGATACGTCGACGATGGAGCACATCAACCGATTCATCACCCAGTGCGGGGAAGCAGCGAACAGGGATGAGCTAAGGATCCATTTATTCTCGTCCTCTTTGTCTGGATCGGCATTCACGTGGTTTACATCATTGCCACCGAACTCTATTCTTACTTGGGCCAATCTAGAAAGACAATTCCATAAATACTTCTTTGCTGGTGTCCATGAAAAGAAGCTTACCGATTTGATAAAGTTGAGACAGCAAAGCGACGAATTGGTAGAAAGCTTTGTGCAAAGAGTTCGAGATATGAAGAACAGGTGCTACAGCCTAGTGCTTGATGATCGCCAGTTAGCTGGTTTGGCTTTCTAGGGTCTGTTGCCGCATCTCGAGGACAAATACGATTCTCAGGAGTTTGAAAGCTTAAGCCATATTGTGCAGAGGATCTCTGATCAAAGTGCTCAAGCTCCAGAACATAGGAAGAGCTGGAACAAGAAGGTCTCCTTTGTAGAAGAGGTGGAGGAGTCAGATTCAGATGAAGAACCAACTATCGGCCTAGCTGAATGGGTAAAGGGAAAGAAGCCTATATCTTGTCCTTTTGGTCAGAAAGAGCCAGAGAAATTCACGTTTGACATCACGAAGGCCGATAAAATATTCGATCTGTTGCTTCAAGAAGGCCAAATCAAGCTGTCACCCAATCATGTGATTCCATCGGCAGATGAGCTAAAGAAGATGAGGTATTGCAAGTTTCATAATGCAACTTCGCACAGTACCAATGACTGCAAGGTGTTCAGACAGCAGTTGCAATCGGCCATTGAATCTGGGAGGATCGAGTTTGACAACTCTAAAGCTCAGAGGCCGATGAAGATTGATCAACATCCTTTCCCAGCAAACATAGTGGATGCCGTAAGCAAGACCAAAGTATTGACATCGGCAAACGCTAAAAGGAGAGCATCGGTGGATCCTAGAAATCAAGCAACTGCCGATGACTTGAAGGGGAAAGAGATAATTGAAGAAAATAGTAGTTCCAGAAGACCTCCTAAAACAGCTCCGTACAGAATCTCAGGTGACCGCTATCGACATCGGCAAGAGGAGTTGCGTCGGGAAGAATGGCGTCGGCATAAAAATCATTGGAGATGCATGTTCTTCATCTACTACTGGGAAGAAGGCATTAAATTTCCTACTATTGATAGCTGCCTCGAGTGCAATGGTTATGATCGAGCCGATCGAATAGGAAGAAGATCGCGCTATGGTGATCGAAGCAGATACATCGCTAAGCCGATCAAAGAGAGGACATCGGTGCATGATCGGCTGGGGGATAGAACCAGTGTATATGAAAGGCTGAGCAGGCATAACGATTGCTTGCCGATGAACCAAGAGGAGCTCGAGGAGATGGCTAATACAAGAGTCCCTGATGAGGCAATACTTTGTAGAGATCCCAATACAAATTGCCCAAATTCAAGTACGAAACTGTATCAGCCTGTTTGGAAAACGAAGCTTCCTCAATGGTGCCCTGAAGGTCTGACAAAAACTCAGAACAGGAAGATGCAATGGGAGCGCAAAGAGGAAAATTCCCATGGGGAAAAAACTTAAGTATGGCAGCCGAAGCACAAAAATGAAGGCCCATCGGCAGACGTCAACATGGTTCATATTGCCGATGAAATTCCAAACACTTGCCAATGAAAAAGAAGAAAACAGATAAAATACTTGTTCAAAAAGAGTGTATCGGCACTACGTTAATGTAAAGTTTTACAAATTGCCAATGCATTACCGATGAGGAAGAAGAATTACAAGTTCAATAATGAACGAATGGTTGATATCGCACACAGGTGAATTTGATCAGCTTCCTCCAGTGTCTTTGCGTCTTCATCGGCATTACCTTCAATTGACTTAATTTTCTTCTTAAGCGCCAGCGTCTTGAGGACTTGGTTGTCCCTTTCTTGCTGAAGAGTTTTGATTGCTTCAGGCATTTGGGCCTTTTCCTGATTTGCTGCGTCCAAGGATCCGTCGATCTATCTCAGCTCTGCTAGCAGGGCTTCTCTTCTTGCCGATAGTTGAGCAATCGTTTCTTCCAGATCTACACGGGAGGCTTCTAGTTTACCAATGTCTTTGTGTTTCTTATCGGCAAATTGCTTGTGCTTCATCATGTCCTCCTGGAGTTTTGCCTGAGTGACTCTATCAGCAATTCGCTGGGCAGCCCTCTGATACTGCAACTGCCGACTCTCTAGATGTGCAGCTTGGAAGAGTGCTTCCTCGACATCGGCAGGAATATGGCCTCGAATTTCTTTGAAGGTTGCTCTTGCGGAATCAGAGTCCTAGATCAGCAAAGAGGTCTCCTGTTGTAGTAAGGATAATAGCGTCTCCAGCTTTGACTTAGTTTCAGATGATAGAGCTTCAAGGGCTGGAGCAGAGCTTTCTTCAGGCTCTTCATCATCGGGAACAATCCCACTGATAGAAAAGGAGAACAGGCTGTCAGGGGAATCTTGCTCCTAAAAAGGAAAAAGTGACGTCAGTAGAAGAACCCAAGTGTTAAAGGTTATCTAAGGGAGTTAACTTACTTGTTTTAAGGCAATCTCTTGCCTTTGGCTTGAAGAAGCAACCTCAGGTACAATTAACGATGGCGTTTCCTGTGTTGGTACCTCGATCGGCTGCTACTGCGAAACCGGTGCCGATGAAGATCCTTGTATGGGTACAATTGCCGATGGAAGAGCAGTTGCTAATGGAGAAGTCTATATAGGTACATCAGGCGATATCGGGCGAGGCGAGGATGCTGATGGTGAAATTGGAGCTTGTGTAAGTCTCGCCCGCTTTGATTGTGATTCTTCGCCCGATGAAGCCTTACGCTTGTGCTGTGAAACATTGGCATCGGATGGCTGGGAGGCATCGGCAATGGATGGTTGGAGTGTCTGCACACTCGGAGCAGGTGCCGATGCGACTAATTGGTGCTGTGAAAGAAACAGATGAGTAAAAGTGCCGATCCAACAATCAAGGATTAAATAAAGAATACCTCTGGAGAATCATCAAGAATGATGAGGCATGGCGATGAAGGTGGTGTAGGTGGAGACGAAGGGCGAGTTATCGAAGAAGATTCGAATGGTGTAGAACTCGTGCCCTGAAATATAAGATTAGTAAATTACAGCAATCGACATCTGCAAAAGAAAGTGAGGTGATTACCTGAGATGTTTGTGCCAAGATTACGGCCGATTTGGTGCTTTTCTTGGAATGACCACGGCCCATCAGAGCGTTTAGCGAAGGAGGTTTATGGCCGATGATGGATACTGGGGAGATCGGCTGGAGCTGTATGACCTTGCCGCACTTACTTAGTGTTGGAACTAGGTCATCGACCTGTTAAAAAAGGGGGTTAGTTGCCGATGGATTAAAGGAAAGTTGAAGTGCAGATGGTCAGACTTATCGCATCGGCAGGAATGGCATGATCAGGATCAATGAGATTCCAGTAAAGGTGAGGAGATGCAAAGAATAGCTGCTCTTTCCATTCTTGCCACTATAATTTGAACGACTCAGTGACGAAGGAAGCCGGTGCCCAATTGGTTAGATCAACATTAGAGATATCAATATCAGGAAGGAGAGTAACAATATTGTGCCAATCCATACAGTTCGCAATGATCTCTCTCGGTTTAATCACATCGGCAAAGCAGAGGTTGATGGGCAGTTGTCCAAAGGCTAATTGTCTTCCTGCTGCCGATGGATAATAGAACTCATATGTTGGGTTGATGTTCTTTCCACTTCCATATATGTTGACCGGGATGGCGCGAGGGGTGATTATTGCACTAAGAATATCGGCATCTTTATTCAAAGCCTCATCGGTAAGGATAAAGGAAATACGGACCTTGCTTCTTCATCAACATACGAGACCCAGGCCCGAAGCTCAGAAGGGATGCCTATGTAGAGTCTATGGAAGAGATTACCGATCTAAGCTCTGTTTGCTTCCGCCCCTGATAATACTGCCAGTGCTTCTCCAAAGTTGATAGGGGGGCGTGTTGCCGATTCTTCTTCCCCGAGTTGATAGTCTTCAGGAAGATTTTGAGGGAATCGCTGGGCGAACGGATCAATGTGGAAATACTTGTGCATATGGGCGTTCAGCCACATATTGATAAACCACCAAGGGCCTCCCAGATTGCCGATGGATTTGCCTTGTAGCAGCCTTTGTGACACTTGGTGAAGAAGATGGTAAACTGAGCTAAGGAGATATCGGCCCAGTGGGAGTCTGACGCCGTTAGCCAACATCTCTGCTGCAGGAAGGTGCATATTGGTCGGTCCAACTGTTCTGCCACAGAAGATGAATTTCTCAAGCCACATGTTCAAAAAAGCTGAGTGCTCCCTGTGATTGACTGATCCGAATTTCTTATACTCGCTGATATAACCAGTCCAGCCGCCGATGTTCCTGGTAGTCAGTCGATGCTCAGGTTTTCTCTGGAACAGAGTGTTGTCATCGGTAGACGAGATGTCCAAGCCAGTAAGCATATACACATCGGCAAGGGTTGGAGAAGCTGGTCCATGTCTGAAGATGAAGGCATTCATAGTATCAGACCAGAAATAGGAGGCGGCGATTAACAGTGACTCATTCCTCTCCATATTGGCAATAGATAGTCTGATGCACTATTCTAATCTACGTTCTGCCCAATACAGCTCCATTGGCTTGGCGACCCTCAAATACCAGTCTTTCCATCCCTTAGTGGTTTTCGGCCAGGATCGAAAGGTATCAGTCCAGAATCCCAAATCAAAATTCTGAGCTCTAAAGGGGATTCGATTGGTTTCTGCGTTAATAATGTCGATTGGGTCTGGATTTCCCATTGGGCCTAGGCAGATAAATTGATTTTGATGCGTTGGGATAAGAAGATTATTGTAAAGTTCCTGAGATTAAAGATTGAAATGAGGAGGAGTCATGAACTGCGTGGAAAAGGAGAAAAGAACTGTCAAAAGACGGGTAAAGAAGAAGATTAACCTTGGGAACGTCAAAGGGGATAGCCATGACCACGATGAAGATGAAGAAAACGAAGAATTCTAATGGAGGCTAAGAATCGCCGTTAAGAGTGGCGCTAATTGAGTTCATCGGAGGATCGCTTGTTGATGTCGCCGCTGGAGAGAGAAAAATTAGGGTTTGAATCGCAGATGAAAAATGGGCCGCGGCGGAGGAAGCATTATATGGGCCCGTTGGTATAGGATTTCCACTACAGCGTGCGCAACCCTCGAGGAGAAGTTCAAGCGGCTTGGGTAATCATGACCTGGAAGAAATTTCGGTGCATAAAGTATTTTATACTCCGAAATTTGGGGGCATGTGTTGACACCGTTTTTCGGCACGTGTCAATAAGGATCAGAAGACTAAACCGAATCGACAAGTGGGTGGTTTTTTCTTCAGCATTGCGTCTGGTGTTGTCGATGAGTAGTTGCCGATGAGGACAGGTTGATCTGGATTATTGCCGATTGGGCTGAAAAGCTGTTAAGGATCATTGCCGATGAGACGGAAGAGCTGTTGCCGACAAGATAGGCAGGAAGACTAGAAGGTTGTTGGCGATGCCAGGAATGTGCTGATGAGGAGATAACTTCATCATGACAGAAGCGGACAAAGGATCGGCGACACAGAGCTTATGATTTTTCGTATTATAGTTTAAGTCCAACTCCTATACAAGTTTTATTTCTTTTTCAAGAAATAGAGTTCGTATAAGGAATTAGTTTATTTCTTCTATATTTTAGCTTTGCGTATTAAATGAGGACTCTTTGATTAGCAGAGTATAAATATATGCCGAAGGGCATTGTAATAGATATCCAAGCATCAATAAACAAATCTACTTTTTATTTACCTTTACCAGTACTTTACTTTTCAACGACTTCGTCAAGTACCTTTTCTTTTTTCACGAGTTCTTTCAAGAATCGACGGGCTACATCAACTTGATCTCTGGCGACCTTGCAGGTTCCGCGTCTATTGAGCACGATTCAGGCTTTAACTTCCGGGCGTATCGCTGTCGTCTCGTCTGATCTGTTCAACAGTTATCAAATACCTTCTGAGCTTTGACGTCCGGGCGTATCGCTGTCATCTCGTTCGGATTTTATTCAATTTTATCATCCTTGTCGATTAACAGGTCAAATCGACTGGCACGCTTTGGATATTGATTTTGGGTATTAGCCCGATGTGTTTGCAGATAGAATTTTGCATCAACACATAGTTTTGCATATCGTAAGTAATGATGGTTAGGAAGGCTAATCTGGCACTTCTAACTGTCCTTACCAGACTGCATTACCTAGGTCGGCGCCATTAAGGGCCAAGGGTTACCATTCGAAGTAATGGTGGTTAGGAATGTCAACGCACCTTTCTAGTATTATTATTAAGGACGGACTTATAGTCTATCTTTCTTTCTAATATTATTATTAAGGACGGACTTATAGTCTATCTTTAGTAGTAATGTCAAGAAACGCCAACAAGGATGGCCTTGGACCCATAAACCATGAAGAACGAAGTGAACCCGGTGGCTCAACTTGGTGTCGTTCTCAGGCTCCATAAGACCGAGGGTAGCTCGGCGGCCCATTTCTTTTCGTGTTTGTTTAGCCGATTGAAGATCCGAGGCTTGAGACCTTGTAGAATCATGCCATTGGCACGCTTGACCTAGCCATTAGTTCTAGGATGAGCGACTGCGGACTAGTTCACATGGATGTGATGGCGGTCGTAGAAATCCAAGAACTTCTGGCCAGTAAACTGTGCGCCGTTGTCGGTGATGATGACATTAGGGACCCCAAAGCGGTGGATGATGTCAGTGAAGAACGGTACCACCTGCTCGGGCCGGATGTTGGTGACGGGTCGGGCCTCGATGCACTTGGAGAACTTGTCGATGGCTATGAGTAGATGGGTGTAGCCCCCAGTTGTCCTCTTTAATGGTCCCATGAGATCGAGCCCCCAGATCACGAATGGCCATGTAATGGGGATCGTCTGCAGAGCATGAGCTGGGAGGTGGGTCTGCCTGGCATAGAATTGGCACCCTTTGCACGAGCAGATGAGGTTGATGGCGTCGGAGACTATGGCTGGCCAGTAAAAATCTTGTCGGAAGGCGTTTCCAAAGAGGGTCCTTAGGGCTGCGTGATGGCCACAAGCCCCCAAGTGTAGATCCTTGAGCAGCTTTCTTTCTTCCTCAATGATGCAGCGCTAGAGGACCCCGGTAGGGCTCCATCGATAGAGCTCCTTGTCTTTATCATAGAGGATGTAGGTTTTGTCCCATCGAGCGATGCGGCGGGCCTCAGTTCGATCTTCTGGAAACTCCCCTCGAATAAGGCAGTCGAGGAAGGGAGTGCGCCAGTCCGGCTTGGAGGTTGGGGGAGACAGCAACATCTCGATCTCCATGACTTCGGCCCCCGGTCGAGGGGGTCTCAGTCGAGGAAGGTGGGCCGACTGCTTGTGTTGCGATTCCTTCCCTCTCGCCTAGATTGATGGTGGGCTCATAGAGGTCTTTTGAGAAAACATCAGGTGGGATAGTACCTCGAGTTGACATGATCTTCGCCAGCTCGTCTGCGGCCTCGTTGTATCTACGGGTGATGTGGTTGAGCTCAAGGCCATAGAAATTGTCCTCCAACTTGCGGACCTCCTTGCAATAGGCCTCCATCTTGGGGTCATGGCAGCTTGAGGCCTTCATGACTTGGTCGATGATGAGTTACGAGTCACCACGAACGTCAAGGCGTCGAAACCCGAGTTAATGGCGATACACAAGCCGTTGATGAGGGCTTCGTACTTAGCCACATTGTTGGAGGCGGGGAAGTGGAGTCGGATCACGTAGTGTATGTGGACTCCGAGGGGCGAGATGAAGAGTAGGCCTGCGCCCGTTCCCGTCTTCATCATCGACCCATCGAAGAACATCGTCCAGAGCTTCGCTTGGATCCGAGCTGGAGGGAGATGAGTATGGGTCCATTCAGCGATGAAGTCGACCAGCACCTGAGATTTGATGGCTTTGCACGGGGCGTAAGAGAGAGTTTCACCCATGAGCTCAACCGCCCATTTGGCTATCCTCCCTGCAGCCTCCTGGTTCTGGACTATCTCTCCGAGGGGAAAGACGAGACCACGGTCACCGGGTGGTTGAGGAAGTAGTGCTGGAGCTTGCATCGCGTGATCACGATAGCGTAGAGCAGCTTCTGGATTTGTGGGTAGCGAACCTTGGTTTCCGAGAGTACCTCGCTGATGAAGTAGACCGGCCGCTGGATGGGCAAGACATGCCCTTCTACTTCCCTCTCGACAACTGTGGCCGCACTAACCACCTGGGTGGTTGCGCGACATAGAGCAAGAGTGGCTCGGCTAGAATCGGAGGTACAAGAATATGAGGTGAGGTCAGCATAGCTTTGACCTTGGCGAGGGCCTCCTCAGCTTTGGGGTTCCACACAAAGTGCTCTGATTTTTTCAAGAGGCGATACAGAGGCAGCGCTTTTTCTCGGAGTCGCGAATTAAAGCGACTGAGGGCTACCAGACAACTCATGACCTTCTGGACACCCTTGAGGTCTTAGATTGGACCCATCCTAGTGACTGTAGAGACCTTCTCGAGGTTGGCCTCAATACCACGCTGAGAAACTATGTACCCGAAGAGCATGCCTTGGGGGACGCCGAAGACACATTTCTCAGGGTTGAGTGTGATCTTCTTCGCCTGGACGCATTTGAACACAATTTTGAGGTCATTGATGAGGTTATTGGCCTTCTTAGTTTTGACTATGATGTCGTTGACATAGGCCTCAACCGTTGGCCCGATGTGTTCACCAAAGACATGGAGCATGCATCGCTAGTACGTCGTCCCAGCGTTTTGATGGCCGAAGGGCATAGTTATGTAACAATACATGCCAAAGGGGGTGATAAAGGAAGTCATGAGCTAGTCGGACTCCTTCATCTTGATTTGGTGGTAACCCGAGTATGCGTCGAGAAAAGAGAGAGTTTCACATCCCACGGTGGAATCCACAATTTGATCGATGCGTGGTAAGGGAAAAGGAACTTTCGGACATGCTTTAATTAAAATGGTGTAGTCTACAAACATCCTAAATTTCCCATTCTTTTTCTTGACTAGTACAGGATTAGCTAACCACTCGGGATGATGAACCTCCTTGATGAATCCGGCCTCCAAAAGCTTCTGTATCTCCTCCCTGATGATCTTGCACTTCTGCTCGTCGAAACGGCGCAAGCATTGCTTCATCGGTTTGGACCCGGCTCGGATCTCCAAGGCGTGCTTAGCGACCTCCCTCAATATGCCCGGCATGTCCGAGGGACTCCACGCAAACATGTCAGCGTTCGTGCGGAGGAAGGCGACGAGCACTGCTTTCTATTTGTTGTTGAGGGTGGCGCTGATCATCAGCGCCCTCCCGTCGGAGCTGCTCGGGTCAAGGAGGATATTCTTGGTGTCTTCTGCTGGCCCAAAGCTGCCAGCATGGTGCTTGGAGTCAGGGACCTCAGCCGTGAGACCATCAAGAGTCACTGCCAACATCGCGGATTCCCCGATGGCCTCCCCATTTTCAACGCATTCGATGTAGCGGTCATACGCGTGCTCGAAGGAGGAGCCGATGGTGATGATGCCTTTGGGCCCTGGCATCTTGAGCTTGAGGTAGGTGTAGTTGGGGACTGCCATGAACTTGGCATAGCCGGGCCGACCGATGATGGCGTGGTACGTGTCGTGGAACCCGACCACCTTGAAGGTGAGCGTCTCCTTCTTGAAGTTGGCGAAAGTGCCGAAGCAGATGGGGAGGTCGATGCGGCCGATGGGAAGAGCCTTCTTCCCCGGTACAACTCTGTGGAAGCCCCCGGTGCTAGGCTGGAGCTTTGTCCATGGGACCCCAGGAGGTCAAGGTTCTCTACATAAATGACATTGAGGTCGTTGCCTCCATCCATGAGTACTGTGGAAAGGTGAGTGTTGACGATGATGGGGTCGACGATGAGCGGGTACACCCCTGGTTTGGGAACATGATCCAAGTGGTCTTCACAGTTGAATGTGATGGCCGTATTGGACCAGTCGAGGTAATGGGGTGTTGCGACCCTCACAGAGAAGACCTCTCGGTGCTCCCTCTTGCGCTGGCGCGATGAAAGCTAGGCTGAGGGCCCCCCGTAGATCATATAGTAGTCATAGACCTCAGGGAAGTTGTCCTCCATGTCACTGCCCTTGTCCTTGGTGTCTTCCTTCTTGTCGTCTTTCCCAAGGCCTAGGCTCTTGAAGTATTTCTAGAGCATCCGGCAGTCTTCGAGGTTATGATTGGCAGGCCCCTTGTGATAGGTGCACGGCTTCTTTAGCATCTCGTTGAAGAGGCCCTTCTCGGGGGACCTCGAGGATTCTTGTGCTCGGTGGCGGCCATGAGCTCGTCAGGTGTGGTCTCACGCTTGCCCTGCTGGTTGTTCTTCTTCTTCTTGTTATTGTTCCACTTGGCGTCCTGGTTCGAGCTCTCAGGGTCGCCTTGCTTGGCCTTCCCCCTACCCTGATCATCATTGAAGAAGGCACCAACAGCCTCCTCTCCAGCGGTGTAACTGGCGATGATGTCCATTAGCTCGTCGATGGCCTTGGGGGGTTACATCCCAGCTCCTGTACTAGCTCCTTACAGGTAGTCCTGGCGATGAACGCAAGGATCACATCGTCGTCAGGCATATGGGGGAGCTCGGTGTGTTGCTCCCTGTGTCCACTGTAGCCTCGTACCTCCCCGTCTCCGCTCTTGCATTGGCGGTTCTCATTGATGTCGTGGTGCGTATCTCGAGGCTCAGGGTTATCGTGGATGCACTAATGGACGGGGATCGCCTTCTTTGGCCGGGGGCCTCTGCTTGATGGACCAAGCCCTCCCTCTCATGTTGAGAGGGTTCAGTGGGTCACTTCGAGACCGCTCCTCGACGTCTTGAGACCTCCCCTGTGTGCGGTAGCTACCTCGAGGAGGCCCTGAACCTCCTGCTGGATGTGACGAGCTTCGGGGCTCGAGGGGGCCAGCATGTTGTGGAGAAGCATGGACGCCACGATGACGTTCTGACTGACGTGGTTGAAGGTGGGGCGCCTGACCACAGCTACCCCGATGATCTGTTGGTAGACTTCTCAGGCTCGGGCTCGAGCCCTTCCGCCAGGTGGATGTCCACGCTCCTGCTCGAGGGTCCGCTTGAGCTAGCACAGACGCTCCCGGTCCTCGTCGAGCTAGGCTCGCATCCCCCAGATTTGCACGAGCAGGGTGTCCTAGGCATCCTCAAGCAACCGTGCATCATTTGGCGCAGCTGGTGGCTGCTCCTCCTGATCCGTCATGACGAGGTCGCCTCCCGCTGCAGCCGCAGCTGCAGCTATGGCCGTGGAGTCAACGGTGTCGCCACTCGATGCGACGGCTCCATCGATGTGGAAGCACTCGCATGTGGGATCGTAGTTGTCAGAGTCAGAGTCGGGATTGCTAGAGTAAATGATGGGGAACTGCCCCTGCCGCTCCTCCTCCAGCTGGCATCGCATCGTGCTGAGGGTGTAATGGTTTGGGCCAGGAGTCTCTAAAGACTCTGGGCGCTCGGAGGTTGGCATGGAAGTCAACCAGCCCACGGTAGTGAGAAGGAGGTGCCCCGGGAGGTCCTCATACACACTCATGTTGGTGCTCACCGAGGAGGAGTACAACTTGGCGGTGTTGTCGGGACCAAACGGAAATGGTCATCGGGACTTGAATAGCCTGTGCAGAAGCAAGTCGGGTGGCGTTGGGGCCACGATTACTGAGGAGACCGCACCCGGTCCCCTCGACGAGCATATCACGAAGATGAAGTTGGCGTCACCGCTAAGACCTCCCAGCTCCTCCTCTGAACCCAGGCGTAGGTCTGCCGGGTTCCTAACCAGGGACCCTGCATCCTCAGCCGGGGCTAAGGAAGCTGAGGCGGATGTCGACTCAAAGTCGTGATGGTGGTTGTGCCGGCCACGCCTCCTCCTGGGCACGAAAGTGTAGTGATGAGGCTGGCGAGGGGCCTGTTGCGTGGACCCGGGACTGCTTCTTCTTGGATCTCTAATTGAGAGTAGGACCATATCTTGGCCGTAGGCTAGCTACATAAACTCCAAGCTCCCGAACCAGATCATCGTAGCAAACAGAAGTGATGGTACGGAGTCTGCCATCCGGAAAATGGCGGGAAACAATGGTAACACACAGATCCCCCTACCTGGCGCGCCAACTATCAGTGTCTTGACACGGGGGCCTAGCATCAATGAGTAACTACATGCTGCGTGCTCCCTAATCCAGATGGTGATGTAAGAGGAACACACGATTTTTATCCTGGTTCAGGCAAAGAAGGCCCTATGTCCAGTGAGGGGAGAGAGTTTGTATTATCTTGCACCGAAGTGCTTGTACAGGGGTGATACAAGTGAGTGTATACGAACTCGGGGTGGTGTGCAAAGCCTAAGCCTAGGAGCGCTATACCAAAGCCCTGTCACTAGGGTGTTCGAGTTTCTCTAAGTGTTGTCCGATGCTTGTTGGAATGTCATCCTTTTTTCTCCTCCTGGCGTTCCCTTTTATAGGCCAAGGGGAGGCTCAGGCGTACAGGAATCCTAGGGTTATCGTAGGCGATGACATCGAGGGGGTGATGCTGATCGCGTCAAGGTTGCTGCAGAGGCGTGCACTGGGCATGACTTGCCCTGTAGCGTCGTGCTTAGAGATGATGGTTGTCCTCTGGGTGCGTCACGATGATGCCGACAATGGTCTGTGAAAGACCGGAGCTCTTGTGGAGGGCGTGGGAATCCCTATAGATGTCGCATCAAAAGTTGTTGGAGCGTTGACCGGAGGTGTCAAAGTCTGACTCGAGTGGTGGCCGAGGGGGGTCGAGGCCCGAATGGATAAGGCCAAGCCCAAGGAAATGCATATGGATATTGGTAAACGTGCTTCAAGGGGGCGCCCGTCAGCGTATAGTGCTTAGTATGGCGTCGTAGTGTAGTACAAACCAACGATTTCCCGGGTATGGGCGATAAAGGGAGGATTTGACCGCTGTACCTGATCACTGTAACTGTGCAGTAGCCATGAGGTTAGGCAGGAGTTGGTAGAGACATTAAATGCCTTAGATCTAGTATAGGAGGTAGGTGAACTAAAGAGGGAGTGGCAATCGATGGGGGGTCATTTGCCCGCTCGGAGATCCGTCACCTGACGGGGGGTCGACCGCTAGAGATGCACTCCGTCACTCCGATGGGGGTCGTCCGCATGGGCGAACGTCCGTCATTCAAGGGCCCCCATCGATTAGGGGACGGTCTTGTCTTGGACGATGTTGCTCGTGGGCCGGCCCAGCATACCTCGACTTACGCTGGTGGACCCTTGTTTCTCCGGGCTGGTCGTAGGCTTCCTTGGCGATTTGGGTCTGATTGTTTGGGATTAATTTACCTGGATTGAGGTTTAGGGTACCCCTTATCCGGGTAGCTGACACATTCAATCTTGAAGATGCACATAGCCCTCACCACCAATTTGCAACCCTCCGGATTCAGCCCCCTTCTTCTTCATCAAATAGAAGTGGCGAAACAGATTGAAATGGGGTCAATGCCTAGGAACAACTCACAGTAGGCGATGAAGATAGAAATGGACAAAATAGAGTTGGGATCCAGATTGCGAATAGAAATCATCCAATAGATGTAGAGGTCACAGAGGAGCCCATTCATAGGCACCCCTAATCCCCGAGTCACCATGTCCTCAAAAACTACAAATTCCCCATCTCGGGGATGGGGGAGTCCTCACCTCATGGTTCACACCACGCCTCCATCTCGTATGTCGACAGCAAGCCCTCATCGGTGAGCGCTTGCAGTGACTCCCATGTGGAGGACGATTGTTGCCATTGCGACCCCGGCGCGTCAGGTCCAGTCACCTTTGCCACCTTCTTGGCTCCCTTCTTCGCCATCTCTTTCAAGGATGGTGGGTTGGGGGGTTGAGCAGAAAGCGGGGGTGGTGCGGATGCGTTAGATCTGCTCGGTTTCCTCACAGCGGCGGGTGGATTCACAGTGGTGGACCGGGAGTGGCGGCGGTTGCTCGCGAGTAGGTAGATGGAACGCTCGAGAAGATGGAGAGAGTGGGAGTGGAAATGAATGCGACACAGAACCAATTCCCCTAGCGGCACCCACTATTTATACTAACTGGATGATGTCATTTTGACTTCTAGGTTTGGACCTCGCTTGACTCGTGTGGACGCGGCTTGGTGGGCCGTCCTGGTCTCGAGTGCGCACATGGGCCGGGATATTTTATTTCCCCCATGTGCATGATTGTGTATCCAATCCCGGTTGTTGTGTATGTGTCCGGTAATCTGGGGGTCTAATCTCAGATTTGCTTTAAATTATATACTTCTTTCCAAATTTGTTCCAGATTTTTTTCTTAAATCTAGGGACTGATTTTGACAGTTTTCCACCCAGTGGTGCTTGCGAACCATGGGTTCTCGACGTCCTTGCCCGGTCAAGCCCGTGACCTATTCTGAGCACACTTGGGGACTGTGTGGTAGCTCTTTCACCTGGTGGTAGTTACGAACCACGGGCTCTCGGCGTCCTTGGCCCGGTCGAGCCCGTGACTTGTTCCGATCACACCTGGGGACTACATGATAGGTGGAACACATTTAGTCCTTTGATACTGGCCTTGATTAAGTTAGTGCTATTTTTGACTTTTTTCCTAACAAGCTCAATACAACATATCCTATCTTCTATCGAGCTTGGGGACTATGTGGGCCCACGTCACCTCACAGTGACTTGGACCTATTTTCTGTTCTCGATTCTAGAAAGGGTATTTAACATTGAATACACTTTGCTGGTGTTTTTGCTTTTGACTTTTTTCTTGAAAAAGCTTAATACAACATATTCTATCGAGCTTGGGGACTACGTGGGCCCATGACACCTCGCGGTTACTTAGGCTTATCTTCTGTTCTTGGTTCGCTACCCTTACCTCTATGGATTGTCCATGTTAGCATTCCAAGGATACTTCATGTCACGTGTTAACGTAGGCCCACGTCTCAGGACATGGAAAAGAATTTTTCTTTTTCTTGGAAAACCATGCATTTTTTGACAGATCACCTTCCTTGACGAGACTTGTGATCAGGAGAAGACTTACGAACTGCTCAGGAGAAACCTGGACAGTGCTTACTGGTTAGCATCAGTGTTGGTTGGCATCATGTGGTCAGCATCAGTGCTGGTCGGAATCATGTGGTCTACATCTTCGCTGCTCAGCATCACGTGGACTGCATCTTCACTGCTTGGCATCATGTGGTTGCATCTTCACTGCTTGGTACAGGTGAAGACGGTGACTCCCTCAAGATACATGGTGCTCGGAGACTAGCTGTGGGGGTACAGACCCGGTATACCCTTGCAGCTAGACTTTGGGTTGCTCGGTCCAGACGGCCCAGATCAGAAGATGAAGGCTGGTCCATCATCATCCTGATTGGTGGGCCGGATGACAAGACAGAGCCCGTGGTCCGCTACAGCGTAGGTCGGTGGGCCGCATGAGTGCTGAATGCTGCTTGGCATGCGAGAAGTCTGTGGGTATAGACCCCATATACCCTCATAGCTAGACTTTGGGCTACTCGGTCCCGATGGCCCAGACCAGAAGATGAAGGCTGGTCCATCATCATTCTGATCGGTGGGCAGGACGACAAGACAGAGCCCGTGGTCCGCTACCGCCCAGGTCGATGGGCCGCATGGGTGCTGAAGGCTGCTTGGCATGCAAGGAGTCTTAGTCGGTTAGATTTGTTTGTGTACTCCAAGGATACGGCGCAATGTAACCAACCATAGGAAAACCCTAGATATGTAACATCGTCCCCCAACTATATAAGGCAGACAGGGACCCCCGTGAATGGACCTTCTTTCATCTGATCTCATCTGATCGGAACCCTTGTACTCGGATACTCATCGATACTGCAGCAGAGACACAGGACATAGGGTATACACTTTCGAGCAGCCTGAACCTGGATAAACCTTGGTTGCCCTGGTTGTTTGTCTTGCATCTCACATCTAGATCGTAGGTCTTAGCGCACCCTCACCGCAACCTACTACCTCGGGGTATCCCGTGGTAGACTGCCGAGGAGGTTTCATCGAGAGTGGCGCGCTAGGTAGGGGGTGCGTGATTTGATCATTAGGCAAACTAGATGGTTTTCTTCCTTGCTTCCATGGAGTTCAAGGCGGGTCTGACCTGCACCGTCAGCGCATTCACCAACCACCGGCGTAGCGACCACCACCGGAACCATGGAGTCGATGCAGTCCGCTTCTGCCCCAACGTCATCCACCACCTCGCCGACAAGTCTGCTCTGCAAACTTGTCGACAGCTTCCTTGGCGGGTCGATCCACATCGATCTGCCGAGGACGGCTTCACCACCGTACATCACCGTCGGCACGGACATACGAGTCGTACCTGTAACATCCCAGATGTTAATAAGCAATTAAAATTATAATCAAGTGCATTATTAAGCATAATCATTGAGAATCATGGCATAAATGCATTCATGATTTAAAAATGTCTTTTATGTGATGCTTTGTTTTATACATGAAATGATGAGTTGATTGCTAATTCGAAAACTACCTTCAAAACCCTATTTCACCCCTCTTTCTTTATTTCAAAATCTTGTTTTATCCCCTTTTCTATATTTTAAAATCTATACATAATTTGGAGATACTCTCAAAACATAGTTTGTAGATCTTGACAAGAGCTACAAGTTTGGTATTCAAAGTTTTTCAAGTTTCCAAAAAGAATTTCAAATGAATTTGAAAATACAGTTTTTTAACATTTGTTCCCCTTTTGATTTTAAAACCATAATTCAAAAATTATGGATAATTTGAGAAAACTTTGTATATGAAAAATGTTTGGTTTGAAAAGCTGAACATTCTATAGTTTTGAAGATTTTCATGTTTTATTAAAAAATCAAAAGTAATTTCAAATATTTGTTTCTAGGGTTTTGTTCCCCTTTTGAATTTGAATTCATATTTCAAAAACTATACAAAATTTAAAAATGTTTGTTAAAAGAAAAATGTAGCTCTTGAAAAGTTATACAAACTTTATTTTTGGAGGTTTTCATGTTGCTATGAAAAATCTAGAAATTTGAGATATTTCTAGGTGACATCACTGGTTACTGTAGTTGCTGACGTCATCGCCTTCAATTCCCCTCTGTTCATCGCCGCCGCCGTGGCCGTCACGCACATGCCGGCGTGCTGCCACCGCTAGCTCGCCCCTCCTCACGTGCGAAGCATCACCGCCCCGTGTCGCCCATCCATACCTCGCAATTGGACTATAAATGAAGGTCGGCCATCGCCGTTTCCCTTCTTCTTCTTCTCTGCTTCACCGCCGACGACCGTCCTCCGGCACCGAAATTCACCACCACCGAGCACGCCCGCCTCCATTTTCTTCTCCATTAGTTTCGCCTTGTTCTTGTGATCGTGTAGAGCCCAGCAGTGCAAGCCCTTGTCGCCCGTAGCGCCGTCTCGTCATTGTCTTCCTCACGACCGGTCGCCGAGCCACCGTGACTTCGCCACCGTCGTTCATCCTCGTCCGTGTTCATTTTTTCAATTCTTTTGGCAGTCGTGGTTTCTTTGATCTGCTGCACCTAATGCTCCCTTCATTCCTTCGTTAGTCGTGGTTGCTTTGTGCTGCACCTGATGCTCCCTTCATTCCCTTGTTTGGTGGACAGGACACGCCGTGACGCCGTTCTTGCCACCGGAGCACCGCCGCCGCCATCAGCGTCGCCGTCTGCAGCTCGACTCAGCCACTCTGAGCCTTCATCTTCGAGCACACCAAATCCGTGGTGAGCTCCTGCACCCCTCCATACCCTCACCTTCACCTCTATCGCGTCGTAGTGTCCGGCCGTCGTGGCTCGCCGCCGGCATGGCTTTGCCAGTGCCGCCGCGCGCATAGCAGTCGGGGACCAGAGTCGATTCAGGCTTGATTGAGTTGCGCACTGCGTTTGTGTTGTCGTGTAGGAGCTTTTCATGTCCTCTTTGTCATCGGAGAAGCTCTGGTAAGCTCTACCGCCAAGCCGCTGCATCGCCGCGCCGCCATGGCCGCCGGCGTGGGTGCTACTGTCGCTCCGCCGCTTCATTAGCTAGGTTATCTTGCTCCCCGTGTCGAGCTAAGCCTGTAGGGCCAAGCCCCGATGCCGGAGACCTCGCCGCCGGCGAGATATCGCCAGTCAACCGTCGCGCCGCCGTCGGTCAGCGCGGGGACACTGTTCCCATTTTCTTTTTCTATTTTCAGAAAATGATTTAAATGCTATTTTCTTTAAAAAATCATAGTAATTCATGTATAGCTCCAAAAATTTTGAAAATTTATATGTATGATCTTTATGATGTTCTCTACCTAGGAAAAATATGAAATGCCAAATTTGAGTACTTTTGCATAAGTTAAAATTAGCTCTTTTAATTAAAAAATGCATCTTTTGAAATTTATTTTGCCATCTAATTAGGCCAAGAGCTTTTCAAAATAAAATTTTGAGCTCAATTAGACAACTTTAATTTTATGCCCTTAAATTATGCTTTTAAATAATTAATTAATCTTTTTAATTAAGTTTAATCATTATAGGATTTGTTTGACTTTGGGATTAATTGATGACCTCAGGTTATTAACCTTAATGACCCTTGGCACTTTAATTAATTATTTGCGCTTACCTGGATGATGTCATTAGGGTTTAATCGACGTTATTTTATGTGTTTAATGAACTCTTTTATGAAATAGTTCACCCTAATAAACTTAGTAAGTTTGTTGGCTTGCAACTTTATCGTGAAGGAAAGTTGTACTCAAGCCCTTAATCTGATCATGCATCCATCAAGCATCATGTTTACTATTATATCAGGTTGACGCATACCATTCTATCGTATAGTTTCTGTTAACGGAGAGTTTAACGTTGTCGCACCAGATCCCAAGAAAGAGCAGACTTAGGAGTTGGGAGTTGATCCGGAACTCGAGACCGTCTACCCCAACCACCAAGGCAAGCCCCGGATACATTTAAACCCTTCCTTGATTTTATAAAAGTTTTATCGCTTCAGTTATGTTATGTTGCATTAAGTACTAGGAGTTGAGTGATAACCCACCAATTGCAATACCTATCTTATTTCCATATTCCTTGTAACCTGATTTTGAAAAATACGTAGTAATGCTTAGCCCTGCCTAATTAGTTAGGTTTTTAAAAATTAAAAGAATGAAAAAGATGAAGTTGATTTTTCTTGTTGGAATCATGATAATAGTTCGAGTCCGGACGGGTAACTTGTATTAGGAATGGAGTCCCTCTGTAGTGTTTCCGTCTGTTGATGCCCTAGGTCCCGTCCGATGGTGAACTGGTGATATCGAGAAACTAGAAAATCCACATGCATGAAGTGATATACAGTGGGCCAGAGTCCCCACGTATGTCATGGAGTGATATGTAGTGGGCCAGAGTCCCCACATATGTCATAGTGTGGTATACTGTGGGTTTAAATTCCCATGTATGTCGGTACACTGGGTCATAGTGCCGACGTGTATCATGTGGTGATATATGACTGTGGTTGTTATCCCGGTATATCTGTGATCTGTTATGCATCGGAGTTAGAGTTCTCCGGTATCCTAGTGATCTAGGTCCCAGCTGGGTATAAAAATAGATTTGAATCGCCGTTGCTTCTAGGAGAAGAAGACTCGATCGGTATTCATCATCATAGTAACAACTTGAATGATGGCTAAGGTTTAAGAATAAAGTTGGTTGGTAATCTTGAGCCAGAGCAAAATAACTTTTCTTTTTTTTATATCTAATGATGAGTTAAAACTTGATCCACAAGAGCTTTTCTGCAAAAATTCTTATCTCTTGCAAGCCTTACCTTGTCCTTCTAGCCTGCATTTCCTGAGTCTTCGCCCCTCTTTTTCGTCGAGTTAGTCTTGTTGAGTACTTTTGTACTCAGGGTTTGTTGAACCCGTGTTACAGGTGCTGACTGCTATTGCTAATCAGTTCATATCGGTGGGCTCGATGTGATTTGGTTGTCCTCTCCCGACTTAGGCGCTTTACCTAAGTTGTCTTCTGTAATTCTACTCTGCTTCTGCAATTAAAGTTAGGTTTGTAAAAATTTAACTCATTCATATATTTTTGAAAATTTAATTTTATTACTCTTTCGCACTCTGATATATATTTTATAATAAATGTTGTAATGTTACAGCTACTCCTTTATTGATCCTGGTATGAGTCAAATGTGGTTTAATCGGGGTCCTTCGAGGACACCTGACAGGGCTTTCTAAGTTATCTGGAACATATGTATGTCTGTCAGAGGTGTTCGGGGTAATGATAGATACATGTAGGCCATATAATTTAGGAGGTTCAGTCATAGTACCGACTACTCGAGTCGCCCAGATCTATTCTGGCCGTGGACCAACCACCACCCGAGTCGCCCAGATTCAAATCTGGCTGCGGATCAATCACTGCCCGAACACCAAGCGTCCATACGCTGGGTTCTCCACCAACCGATTTGCTACAAGCATGCAAGGGACAGCCCAATTTTCTCTTCGTGACGACTTCTTGCTCCACGCCTAAATCCGACATGGCACTGTCGACCAGCACATGCAACGGATTCACAGCAGCCACGCAAGACGACACAAGAAAGAAAGCCAATGGCCAAGTTCGTCACGTGTTTGCATCATACTTGCATGCTAAGCTAAGTCACGTTTCTATTTTTAGATTATTATAAACACCCAGTTACGTGTATGAGTCTACATCTATTTTTCCATGATTATTCGCAGCCTCCATAATGCCGATGTACGAGCGAGCAACATGGAATCCGTGATCTACATCTACATGACCAAGCAACGTACAAGTTGTGGTGCACTCGGACGTCTCACGCCGTCGACCCCTGACAAGTTGGTCGAGCCATCGGCGAACCACCAGCGATCCGTCCGAGTCACGTCCATCTACTCAGCCACGACAACAACGCGTCTCCAAAGACAAGCTAAGCTTATTTGAAAAATTAATAAAGTTCTTTGTTCTCTTCCCTCTATTACAACTCTGCATCCATGCACCAATCAGTCGTACAGGCGCCCTGCATAAGACACAATTAAACTTCGTTTCTTACCCGCTGAGAACGGCTTGACAAGGCATTATCTCGAAGCCTCTTACAATATGTTACAGCTCTGCGCTACAGGGCACTAGGAGATTCAGCAGTTGCTCTCCAACAATGCTAGGTACCTAGTGATTTCGGCGGTCCTATACTGTTTACTAGTGCATCCCTAGTCACCCGACAGACTTAACTCGCTCGAGGGTGGGGGCAAAACTTAATTATCGACATCATTTTTTCTACAACTACATATCAGACATCTAAAACGGCATGAATGTTATCACCCGCTTAAACATGCCTAGATCAATTATTTGTACGTCATGTACTACCACTCTTTATGTTTATTTTTCAGGGACATGGCTTGGTGTCATGAACCACACAACCTCGCCATCGTCATTCAGCTCGGTGTCACGCACCGCACAGCCTCATCTCAGACCTTGTGCTGCTCGGGGACTCGTCATCGTCACTTGGCTTGGTGCCACACACCGCACTCCGGCCTCGTGCTGCTCAAGGACTCGTCATCATCGCCTTGGCTCGGTGCCATGCACCACATAGCCTCGACTACGCTGCCTCGGCTCGGTGCCACGCACCACACAGCCTTGTCTCCGACCTCGTGCTGCTCGGGGACTCGTCATCATCATTTCGGCTCGGTGTCACGCACCACACAGCCTCGCCTCCGTCGCTCGGCCCGATGCCATGCACCGCATAGCCTGTGCTCAGTCTAGGACTTACCTGAGGACTGCACATTCTACTGGCCATCTAGAGATGTCTACAGACCAGTGGTTCTTGATGTCTCTCGACCCGGTCAAGCCTGTGATTTGACAAACTTCTTAACCTCTTTGGACATAAAAGAAGTCCCTTGATCCGTAGTTAATGATTGAGGAATGCCGAATCTATGAATAATATGTTTAGTGATAAACTCAATAACCTACTTATGAGTGATATTCTTCAAAGGAACCGCTTTACACCACTTAGTGAAGTAATCGGTGACAACGAAGATGAATTGATGCCCCTTTGAAGAAGAGGGATGAATTTGGCCAATAAAATCTAGCCCCCAACCTCTGAATGGCCACGGCTTCATAATAGGATGGAGTTCTGCAGCAGGCACCATCTGAATATAACCAAACCGTTGGCACTCATCACAACCTTTGTAGTAGCAAAAACAATCGGCCATCATAGTAGGCCAATAGAAACCAGCTCTTCTCAACAACCACTTCATCTTCGGAGCCGATTGATGCGTACCATAAATTCCTTCATGGACTTCTCCCATTGCCACTCTTGCAACATCAGATCCTAGGCACTTTGAACAACAAATCATCAGCAGTTCTTCAATAGAGCTCGTCATGCTGAATAATATACTTGAATGCACTCCTCCGAACACTCTTATCAACTTTGGCACTAGGATCCTGTAAATATTTCATGAAGGGAGTTCTCCAATCTTTCAAATCGGTACTAACATCACCAGAATTCAAGCTAGACCGATTTGGATCACCATTGAGCAAATCAGTAGCAGCATCTGTATAAAAGTTGGCTAGGCCGACTGAGGCAGTCAGCCAGACCAGTTTGTCTAGTCCTGCATAGAAAAAATTTGAATCTTGGTGCATCGGCTTTTCTTGTATATAAAAATTACGCCCACTGACGTCAAAGCCTGATGCTTGCTGAGCTAACATGTTAGCCTTTAGTTTTTCATGTCTCGAAATATGCCAAATTTTAAATTCGGCAATCTTAGAGATAAGGTCAAGATAAGTATTAAGAGAAGCTCGAAGTGATTCATCTAGACATTGAAACTCACTAGCAACCTGCTGCACAACCAACAACGAATCACCATAGGCCTCAACATGCTGCACCCCCATAGAAGTAAACATGTTCCTTGATGTCTGCGATGAAGAATGCTATAGCCAAAGTCTTGCTCCCGATGGTCAACTCAACATTAGCAATGCCTCTAGCCGGGATTGGGGCTTCACTACCAACACCTGTGATGGTCATGTTGGTCTTCACTAGCTCCTTGTCCTTGTTCCCAAGCTTCTTGTACAATGAGTAGAGCATGACATTTACAATAGTACCGCTGTCCACTAACATGCTATGGACTGGCATCCCATTGATGTGACCCTTCAAGTAGAGTGGCCTAAGATGACCCACTTGCACTGTTGGCTTCTTGAATATAGTATCTTCAATAGCGAATACCAACTCTGCTGCCGGTGGTTCCTCTTCATCATGTCTGATCACATAGTAATCGGAAGAGAAATATACTACGTTCACATCTCCACGTGGTGGCGATGATTCATAGTGCACCATCTCTTCTTCTGGCGTCTCTAGATCTTCCATTCCCACCATATTAACAACAACAGTAGCAAACACCTCTGGAGAGTCACCAAGATCTTCAGATCCAACAGGAATCGACATAGGTATCTTAGAAGACACCACACCCGATTCAGGAAGCATCGGGCCAGAAATAGCAGAAACAGCCAGCCTGGCCGACTCCTCAATCGGTCTAGCCGGTTCAGTCGGCTTAGCCGACTCAGCAGCTGGCTTAGCTGATTCAGTCGACCTGGCTGGTTCTAGGGCTGGCTTAGCCATCTGAGTAGGAGTAGTAGCCGTGATGATGGTCTTCTGTGGAATCTCTTAGGGCTTTTCTGGTGCAGGTGTGTCTTCAATGATCCCAAGAGCTTCCTTCTTCAATTTTCTTTGTCGAGCGCGCTACAGTTTCTGCCTTTGGGTTTTATCCAGCCCTCGTGGACACCACTTGGGTTGAGTATATTTGGGATCCCTCAGCGGCTCCTCCTTTTCTTCAATTCTAGCAACTTCTTCTATAACCTTTTCTTGTTGCTTTACTAGATTTTCACCTCCAACCACAATTGGCTTGTTGTCATTAACAACAGAGGCTGACATAGAGCCGATTATGATGCTAGGAACATGAGCAGGCTTTTTGGGCACCTCAAGCTTCTTTGGCACATACACTTGCTGCATAGGGGCCTTCTTTGACTCTGGAGGAGCTTCAACCTGCATTTTAATCACCTTCTCTTGATTCACTCCGCTAGACCTTGATTAATCACCCAATCGGCTAAAGATGGAAAGCTTTGAAGATGGACCAGCAACATCTCCCAACCTTTGGAACACAGGAGCCTGAGGATATGGCACCCAAACTCCTCGCGGTCCCCACTGCGGCATTGGGATAACCGGTGGAGCAGGAGGAATTGGAGGTCCCCAACAAGATAACCGAGGACGAGCAACCTGCAAGGAAGAATAAGCTGGTGGAGTCATCGCCATTTTCTTGTTTCTATCTTCTTCACGCTTTGGTGGTGTTGACTCTCTTTTTTTATGGGCCAATTCTTGGGAATTGGCCTTTTGTTTTTTGTACTTCATCATAAGTCGATCAAAAGTACAAAGTGGCTTCACCACGGGTGGTTTGACTTTCTGCTCCTTCTCCTTCCAAACACCAACCTCTGGCTTCTTAGGAATAAATGTGTGCAACACATGAACACCGAAGGTAAGGCTACCTAGAGGGGGGAACTGGCCTGGCCGACTGGGTCAGTCGGCTTAGCCGACTTGCTAGACCCGGCCAGGCCGACTGTGGCAGTCGGCGTAGCCATCTCTGGCTGGCCTGTGCTGGAATTGGCTAGGCCAACTGGGGCAGTTGGCTTAGCCAGCTCGGAGTCAGCCTGGCCGACTAGAACAGTTGGCCTAGCCAGCCTCTGCAGCGCCGCATGTGTCTCATACCATCTTTGTCTTCTCAAAGCCTCTGTTGATCCAGCGGTGACTGTAAGCTTGTTCTTGCCTTCATGGTCCTTCTCCAACACCACTTGTCGCCCCGAATTCTTCGGCACATTCGGTGCAGCACGCGGTTCGCCGATAATGACATTCTTACCTTTAGCTTTATCGGCTTGCTCGGATCGGATCAAGATTGCTGGATTTCTTGCTTTAATTGTATTCATTATAACACCCTGATTTTGAACTTTAAATAGTAAATGAATTTGATTTCATTTTCTGTATAGATGCTTTACATTCATAGGACAATTATAAATATTTTATGAATTACTTTAAAATGTGTAGCATGTTAGAAACCATGCATTGTTGCATTCATGCTGCTACATAAGTTTTGGTTGACTTGTTTGAGCTTGTTGTTTAATCTTTGCTTTACTTTCTAGTTCCTAACATGCTCTAACTTGTCCCTCTAATTCCTAGACTAACTAAACCTAGTCTAACTAGCCTAGGCCAGTCCCTAGTGGACCCTGGCCATCCCCAACCTATACTGGCCAAATATGGCCAGCCCTAGCCGGCCATAGCCAGCACTGACTAGCCATGGCCAAGGCAGCAGCAGCAGCCAGCCACAGTGGCCAGCACTGGCCATCAGCGGCCAAGGCCAGCAGCGGCCGGGCTTGGCCACAGCCCGCTAGGCTAGCCAGCTAGAATAGCAGGCCACCCGCAGCCCAACAGCCGCAGCTCACCTAGCCTTTGCACGCACCACCGCGTGGTGGACCGAGCGGCCCAACTGGCCCGCAGGCCGTGCCAACGTGCCCGCCTGCTTCAGCGCCCACGCCAGCCGCTGATGTCAGCAGCACACAGCGCAGCTCCGCCCGCCCACCGCTACTGACAGGTGGGACCCATGAGGGTGGGTGTGGCAGAACATCCTAAATAATATGGCCCACACGCACCTGTTATTGTCCCGAAGACCTCTGACAGCCATGCATGTGTTTCAGATAACTTAGAAAGCCCTGTCGGGTGTCCTTAAAGAACCCTAATTAAACCACATTTAACAACTCATACTAGGATCAACAAAGGAGTAGTTGCAACATTACAACATTTGTTACAAAATAAGAATCAGAGTGCAAAGAAAAGATAAAAGTAAATTTATAAATTATAATTAAGTTATCTTTTATAAACTTATCTTCCATTGCGAAAGTAGAGTAGAACTACAAAAGACAACTTAGGTAGAGTGCCTAAGCTGAGAGAGGACAACCAGATCACGTCGAGCCCACCGACATAACATTGGTTCGAACACCAATTAAAACCTGCAACAGGGGTTCAACAAACCCTGAGTACAAAAGTACTCAACAAGACTGACTTGACGAAAAAGAGGGGTGAAAACTCAGGAATGCAGGCCAGAGGGACAAGGTAAGGCTCACTAGAAGCAAAGACTTTTGCAGAAAAGATCTTGTGGATCAAGTTTTAACTTATCATTGATTATAACAGAAACTAAAGTTATCTTGCTCTAACTCAAGATCACCAACCAACATTGTACTTAATCCTTAATCATCATTCAAGTTGTTACTATGATCTTGAATAGAGATCGAGTCTTCTTCTCCAAGAAGCAACGGCGATTCGAATCATTTTTACCCAGCTGGGACCTAGATCACCGATATACCGAAGACTCTAACTCCACTGCTGTGGCAGAACCTCCTAAATTATATGGCCCACACGCACCTATCATTGTCTCAAAGACTTCTGATAGCCATGCATGTGTTCCAGATAACTTAGAAAGCCCTGTCGGGTGCCCTCAAAGGACCCCGATTAAACCACTTTTGTCAACTCATACCAGGATCAACAAAGGAGTAGCTACAACATTACAACATTTATGATAAAACATATATCAGAGTGCGGAAGAGTATTAACATTAAGTTTACAAAATATATAAAAAAATTAACTTTTACAAACTTGACTTCAACTGCGGAAGCGGCGGAAGCAGAGAAGAGCTTCAGAAGTCAACTTAGGTAGAGCGCCTAAGTCAGGAGGGGACAACCAGATCACGTCGAGCCCACCGACATGAACTTGATTTAAACATCAATTAGTACCTGCAACAGGGGTTCAACAAACCCTGAGTACAAAAGTACTCAACAAGACTGACCCGACAAAAAAAAGAGGGGTGAAGACTTGGGAAATGCAGGCTAGAGGGACAAGGTAAGGCTTGCTGGAGATAAGAAATTTTGCAGAAAAGCTTGAAAGAAAGAAAAGTTGCTTAGGCTAACTCCCATTATCAACCAACTTCATTATTGATCCTTAATCATTGTTCAAGTTGTTACTACGATGATGAACACCGATCGAGTCTTCTTCTCCGAGAAGCAACGGCGATTCAAATCCATTTTCATACCCAGCTGGGACCTAGGTCACTGAGCATACCGGAGACTTTAACTCCGAAGCACCCCAGGTGCACCGATATACCGGGATAACAACCTCAGCCGTATATCACCACATGATACACGTGAGCTCTGTGGCCCAGCGTACCAAGATATGTGGGAACATAAACCCCACAGTAAAACACACTATGACACAGATGGGATCTCTGGCCCCACGCTAGGTCACTCCATGGCATACACGGCTCCAACCATCCGTATACCACTTCATGCATGTGGATTTCTAAATTCTCGATATCACCAGTTCACCAACGAACGGGACCTAGGGCATCAACAAACAGAAACACTACAGAGGGACTCCATTCCCAGTGCAAGTTAGCCGTCCGGACTCGATTTATTACTATCATCAAGATTCCAACAAAGAAACCAATCTCATCTTTTTTATTCTTTTGCCTTTGAACAATTAAATAAATAAGCAAGGCTAAGCATTACTGCTTATCTTTCTAAGCAGATAACAAGAAATAAGGAATTAAGACAGGTAATGCAATTCATGGGTTTTCACTCAACTCCTATTACTTAATGCACATATCATAGCTAAAGCAGTAAAACTTTTATAAATAGAATAGGGTTTGAATGCATCCGGGGCTTGCCTGTGTTGCAGCGGTAGTTAGTTTCCGTCAAGATCACGGGTGTTACGCTTGACACAACTCCAGGATGGACGACACCACATCATGAATCCGCGACTTCACTTCGATGGGGAATGGCATTTTCCGAAGATCGTGCACCAAGATCCACTCACTCTCGAACAACTACACGTATTTAATGATGCATGTTTTAGCATGATGAACTCATGACATGATGCACAACAATGTATTGGTGCAAGCATAACAAGATTAAACAACTAGCTAATTATAAACTATTTTAACAGCATTATAGAAGATAAATATAAAACTCCATATATTCTAAAATTATATAGGCATATTAGGTGTTAACATCACATAGCAGAATCATATAAAGGTAAAGGAACCACATTTTTCATTTATACATTTTTATTATAATTATAAACCATTTAATAAGCAATAAGCAAGATAAATCAAAAGATCAAGCATACGATATCCAATGACCATAATATTTTTACTACAACACACATATATCACAAGAAACATGTCATAAAACTTTCAAGTCAAAAGGAGTCACATAGCATGAGATATGAATTTCCTTCTTTTTAAACATTAAATAAAGGCATAAAATATAGCTATTTATTTTTCTATAAAACAGGGCATATTTCATATTTTTAATAAAAACTAGGCATCACAAGGAACACAACAAAATTTGGTTCACCAAAAACGGAGTTACGAAACTCCAGATATGAATTTTTGAAGTTTATGAAAAACTGCTATAAACAGGTCCTCTGGGTACTATTCACCTGAGTCTATAGCTGTGCAGTGAGGACCCTGGCTTTAGTTGAATTCGAACCCGAGGTCCTTGGTCGCAAATGAAGAACAGTGACGCCGGGAACGGCGATTTTGGGAGGGCGGGGTACTCGTTGGTGGCAAGGGAGTAGCGTGGGAGCATCTGGAGGTGGTAACGCACTCATGGGTCGCCTTGGCTTGGCCCGAGACGGCCCGTGGCGGCACGGCCACGCGAGCCCGCGGCGAGGCGGCGAGGCGACGTGACTGCTGCGGCTCTCCAGCAAGGAGACAGCCGGAGGAGGGGATGGGGAGGTGCAGCGCAATGAGGGAAAGGCCATGGTGCTCATAGGTGAGGACAAGGAGGCACGGACGCGAGGAACGCGGGCGGCTTGAGCTCGCGGCCATGGCGGCTACAAACAGAGAAGGAGAAACGGCGGCCGGTGCTCAGCTTATAAAGGGAAAATAGAAGATGGTGGAGTGCCTGGAGCCTTCGCGGGCGTGGCCACGCAGCTGCTAGCACGGGGTCTCAAAGACACGGCAAAATGGCTCACGACGACGACGCGGCAGCAAAAACGGACCAGAGCAAAAACAGACCAGCAAAAACGGACCAGAACTCGCGTGGGTTACTGTTCACCAAAATTACAGAACTGCCACTCGTCAAAAATTATAAATTACTCCCAAAAATATATAGAAACTTGAAAATCTCCAAAAATAAAGTTTGCATAACTTTTCAAGAGCTACACTTTTCATTTAAGAAACATTTTCAAATTCTGCCTAGATTTTGAAATATGAATTCAAATCTAAAGAGGGAAATAAGTGTTGGAAAACTGTATTTTCAAATTTATTCAAAATTATTTTTGGAAACTTGAAAAACTTTGAATACTAATATTGTAGCCCTTATCAAGATCTACAAACTATATTTTGAGAGTATCTCAAAATTCCTTATAAATTTTAAAATATAGAAAAAGGGATAAAACAAGGTTTTGAAAATAGTTTTTAAATAGCAATCAACTCATCATTTCATGTATAAAACAAAGCACCACATAAAAGACATTATTAAAACATGAATGCATTTATGTCATGATGCTCAATGATTATTCTTAATAATGAACTTGATTATAATTTTAATTGCTTACTAACATCTGGGATGTTACAGCTGCATACCAGATCACATGATATACCGAGATAGCAATAGCAGCCATATATCAACCACATGATAGACATGGGACCTCTGACCCACAGTGTATCGATATACATAGGAACTCAAACCAACAGTATATCACACCATGCATGTGGTTATCTAGTCTCGATACACACAATTCACCAACGAACGGGACCTAGGGAATCAATAGACTGAAACACTACAGAGGGACTCCTTTCCCAATGCAAGTTACCCGTCCGGACTCAATTTATTAACTATAATCATGATTCCATCAAGAAAATTCAACCTCATCCTTTTCATCCTTTTACTATTTAAAAACCTATCTAATTAAGCAAAACTAAGCTTTACTACGCATTGTTCAAATAACAGGTAACAAGGAATATAGAAATAAGACAGGTAATGCAATTCGTAGGTTACCACTCAACTCCTATTACTTCATGCAACAATTCATAGCTGAAGTGATAAAAACTTTATAAAACAAGGATAGGGTTTAAATGTATCCGGAGCTTGCCTTTGTTGCAGCAGTGGTTAGTTCTCATCGGGATCACAGGTGTTAGACTTGGCATCAATACCAGGGATGGATGACACTGACACCACTGATGGTTGACTTCCAACATTATTGGTAGATGACACCTTCTTCAAACTTGATCAACACGATTCAACTCACTTTCGGAAAACTTCACGTAATTAATGATGTACGTTTTATAATGATGAGCTCATGGCATGATGCATGATGATGCATTGGTGAAAGCATAACAAGATTAATTAACTAGCTAATTATAAACTATTTTAAAAGAATTATATAAAATAAATATAAAAATCCACATATTCTGAGATCACATGGCCATATTAGGTGTTAATACGACATATAAGCATCATACGAAGGTGAAAAACCACATTTTCCATTTATACATTTTTATTACAATTATAAACTATTTAATTAGCAACAAACAAGATAGATCAAGCATACGGCATCCAATAACCACAATATTTCTACCATAACACAAACATGGCATTAGAAACATGTCATAAAAAGTTCTAGTCAAAAGGAGTTACATAGCATGAGATATGAATTTTCTTATTTTTAAGCATTAAATAAAAGGCATAAAACATAACTAATTATTTTACTACAAAACATGGCATGTTTCATATTTTTAATAGAAACTAGACATCACAAAGAACACAACAAAATTTGGTTCACCAAAAATGGAATTACCAAACTCCAGATATGAATTTTTAAAGATTCAGAAAAGTATTCACAAGTAGGTCCTTATAGCACTATTCACCTGAGTCACAGTCTTCGCAGAAAACCCCGTGTCTTTTATCAAATTCAAGCTCGAAATCCTTCACGCAAATTGGAAACAGAGGAGACTCTGGACTTAGCTCGGCCCGAGGCGACGGTATTGTTTTCTGGCAACTATGGAGTGGTGGGGAAGCATCACCATGCTCGAGCGCATCCAACGGTGGACGCAGCTCAGCCCGAGGCGGTCTGCAGCGTCCTAGCCACGCACAGCCATGGCATGGAGGTGACGTGGTACGGCGGCGGGCAGCTCCGGCTACGGAGAGAGGTGGGGAAGAGGTGCGATGGGTTCCTGCGAGTATGGCGACAGTGATGGAGAGCTCAGCTCGGGTGGTGGTGCAGTAGAAAGAGCACTTCGTCGAGGAGGACGCGGTGGCCATAGCGGCTAGCAGAGAAGGAAGAAGAAAGACGATGTTGGCCAGCTCGTGGTGTTAAAACGGCGAGGTTGAAGCGTCGAGGTGAGCCAGCGTCTTCTCGAGCGTGTCCACGCGGACGGTTACGTGCCCGAGCGCGAGAAACGTCAGGAAGGTCGCCAAACGGCACACGGAGGTGAGCAGACTGAGAAATTGCTTCTTAGATTACTGTAGCAACCCCTCGCTTCCTGAATTTTTTTCAAATTACTCAAGAATTTTCTAAAGAAGCTAAAAATCTCTAAAAACAAAGTTTGTCTAACTTTTCGAGAGATACACTTTTTCTTTTGAAATCATTTTCAAATTCAGAATAAATTTTAAAATTTGAATTTAAAATCAAAAAGGGATATTTATTAGAAATCTGTATTTTTAAAATTACTTTTTATTTTTCATTGAAACTCGAAAAATTTTAAATACCAACTTTGTAGCTCTCGACAAGATCTATAAACTTTCTTTTTATTGCACACCCAAATTCATTTTATATTTTGAGACATAGAAAAGGGGTTAAAAGGGATATTTTGAATTTGAATGATTTTGAAATTAAATTCGAACTTGGGCAATGAATCAAAGACTCAACGTTGCTCAAACAATTCATTTAATAAAAGAATTACTTAAAATAATAAAATTTAATTTAACTTTTTGATTTTTTAAAAGGAAACAAATTTACATAAAATGAGAAGGAAATTATTAAAGACCCTAAGCAAAGCACCACATAAAAGACACTAATGAAATATGAATGCATTTATACCATCATTGTCAGTGATTATACTTGATAATGCACATGATTAATATTTTAAATGATCATTAACATCTAGGATGTTACAGTGGGGCCCACAGCTACAATGTTGTCTCCTACCCGGAGACGGACACCGAGCCGAACCCCGGTCCGCCCGTGCGCCGCTGCCGCTCGCGAACCGAGGTTCGCCGCGCGCTATAAAGCGCATCGCGCCGCCTCGAGCCCGCCCCTCCGCAACCCTAGCTGCCACCTAGTTTTGCCGAACTGCGAAACCCTAGCCGCCATTGCTGTCGAGCTCATGCCACCGTCGACCTCGCCTTCGCCACCGTCCGCCGCCGAGGTCAGCCCGCGCCCGAGCTTCGTATGACCTCGAGGGTCATGGTGCTGCCCTCCACGGCCGCCATCTCCCTCTCTACGCATCGCTACGCACCGCCGTAGGAGATCCGCCGCCGCCGTCTCGGTGGCGCACCTCTCCGGCCTCACCCTGCCGCGGCCGTGCCTCCCATCGAGTGCGAAAGCGTACGCGCAACGCGCACGTGGCCTCAACTTGGCCCCGCGTGCCCCGCAGCCCCACCGCCGGTCCACCTGGACCCATGGACTCGGTCCACGGGGTTGGTCCATGGTCAGTGTTGGCGGTCCTTAGCAACTAAATACCAACATCATTTTAATACTAAAATAAATAGAAGGTAGGGCTTTTATCTAATCTTTCCGTGAGTTTTGTTGCTTATGTGACATACAGGTCTGACACGTGGAAATGCATGAAATTCACAAGAAAACGCACTTCAAGAAAATGTATTCAGAAAAGGCGCAAACGAAGAAAAATGTGAAAGCCTACCTCAATACAGAACTGGATCCATTCGTAACCACGGGGAAGCTCCAGGCCCAGGGAGCAACCGACCACCCAAAGGCGGTGGCGAGCAGGCCCAGCCAGGGGACCGGCTGCCCCTAGGACCAGCCGCCCCCTAATGGGGCCTCCCTGGCCCAGCCTTCTCAGGCGGTGCTTGGGTCGGTTCCCTCAAGGTGGTTTCACCTCCTTCCAATCGAGGAGACGCCCAAACCATCCTACTTGAGCTATAAAAGGAAGGCTCCTTCACCATTGAACACACACCAACATTTGGAGCACTACACCTTACATTTCATACTTGTTCTCTTTAGTTTAGTGTTAGTAGTTGAGCAAGGCAAAGCTATCAAGGAGAGATTGTCTCCTTGGAGGAATCAAGAACATCTTGGTATGAATACAATTCAGTTCTCCTCTATGAGCAAGTTCTCATCTTATTTATATAGCAATGCATCTGAATTAGAGTATAGTCTTGCTCATATTATGATCATAACATATAAACTAGTCTATAGTCTATGTGTTATGTTCTTGATATGTTCATCAATGTTCTTCATTGTTCATCAAATTAGTATGAATAGAGGAATAACTAAGGACGGGATAATGGTTCATTGTGCCGTCATGGTTGCCCCTAGCCGAGCCTGTCAACCCAAAGGGTTGGGGTCCCGGGAGGTTAGGAGTTGTTTCCAATTACACGAGCGTGGTGCTCGGGTATGCGAAGATCAGCGGATATGTCGGTGCCCCATGGGCAGAGGGGTAGGTGGGCAGGTGGTGAAAGCCCTGTCCATCCCTAGCATTCCCCCACGTTCGGGTATTGAGCAGGAGTTCGTAAAGTCTCTATTGGCTGGTAGACCAGCTGCGGGGATCTCCCTATCATTCTAGACTTAGTCCTGATTCTAATCATATTAGTTAGATGTATCTTATTATTCTTTGCATAGCTGTATACGACCAATGCTTGCTCACTTAGTTATTCTTTATTCTTTATTTATCTTTTATCCTTAAGGTTGCACCGATGTGTGTGTGTCTACTATCTTATGAACCTAATTTAACCCCTGTTTATGCTATGACTACTATGCATTCAATAAGTAATCACGTTTATGCCAGAGCTAGATGCATTCATCATGCCCTCCTATAGAAAATTATAAATACGACACCCTTGAACACTCACGGGTTGAAATGTTGCAATGATAGTTCTGTGCGCTTGCAAATTTAATCTAATATCTTACTGAGCTATGGATTAGCGTACCTAAGTATTGTTACTTAGGGATTGTAATTCTTGTTGCACCCCACGGCGCCGTGCCACAATTTTGCATATCATAAGTAATGATGGTTAGGAAGGTCAATCTAGCACTTCTAACTGTTCTTACCAGACTGCATTACCTAGGTTGGTACCATTAAGGGCCAAGGGTTACCTTACTGAAGTAATGGTGGTTACGAATGTCAACACACGTTTCTAATATTATTATTAAGGACAAACTTATAGTCTATCTTTAGAAGTAATGTTAAGAAACGCCAACAAGCATTTCTGGCGCCGTTGCTAGGGACGGCAAAAGAAAAATGCAAACATCTAGCATTGGCATAAGCATTGATTACCAAATAAGCATTAGGTAGCCATAGTTTAAGCAGGTTAACTTTGTTGTTTTCTTCCTCTTTTTATTGGAATGAAAACAGGATAGTGTATGAGCAGTTTCAACCTGCCGAAAAACTTCATCAATGATCAGGAAGCACTCCTAAGGAAGAGAAGGGCTCGTGCCATTTCTTCTTCTGTTACTCCACCGGTAGACGAACCGGTCACTTCCACACCATCTGCTACTACCACCATGGCCAAGTCACTCCGCGAGTACTCCACCCCCACTGTTGCCAACGTGCCCATTGGGCCCATTGTCAATGTCAGGAATGGAAACTTTAAGCTCCGCACTGGCCTACTCACGATGGTCCAGGCGAACCAGTTTTGCGGTTTGCCAAGTGAGGACGCAAACGCGTATCTACAAAACTTCCTTGAGCTGTGCAAAACAATCATCATCAAAAATGTCGCACAAGATAGCATCAGGCTTCGCTTGTTTGCCTTCTCCCTCTCAGTGAAGGCGAAGCAATGGTTCTACCAAGGCAAGGAAGTAGTCAACACATGGGACAAATATTCATGGCGTTCCTCGTGAAGTTCTTCCCCATGAGCAAAACAAACGCTCTATAGGGGAAGATATCAAACTTCTAGCGGACTTCACTTGAGTCCATTCCTAAGGCTTGGGAAAGGCTCCAGGAGTATATCCGGGCCTGTCCCCATCACGGAATGGAAGATTGGCTCCTATTTCAAAACTTCTATGAGGGCCTCACGGCCATGTCTAAGGGACACGTAGATGCCGCTGCTGGAGGCGCATTCCTCTCCCTCACCATTGAGAATGCCACAACATTGATTGAAAAGATGGTGGCTAACCAGAGTTGAGGAGAAGGATGCAAAATACAAAAAGGCATGCACACCGTGAAGGAGACAGATCTGCTTGCCACAAAAATAGATTTATTAATGAAGAAGCTTGAGGGACGTGCCACTGATCCTACCATCGACACTGTTCAAGCCATAGACTCGCACATGACGTGTGAGATCTGTGGAGATGTTGGCCATTCGGGGAACAGCTGTCCTGAAACCCAAGAAGAAGCATCATACGTCAACAACGGGTTTCGCCAACATCAACAATCAGTTAATGGGTGGAACAACCAGAACCGCCCCAAGGTAATTCTTCCAACTTTAATTCAAATTTCAATTCCTCCCAACCTTTGTTGAAAGATCTCATCTTAGGACAAGCTAAGATAAATGAAAATATTATAAAAAACCTTTCTTTTAATGATAAAATATTTAAAAACATAAATGCTAAGCTTGATAGACTGTCCTTATCTATTAAAGATCAAGCAAGTTTTAATAAAAGAATAGAAACTCAGATCGCCCAGCTTGCCTCTGCTGCTAAGTCTGTCATATAACATGATAATTCTGTTGAGAATGTAAATTCGGTGACCACGAGAGGGGGTAAGACCATCGTGATCCACCACATCCTGACCACAAGATAGGGAAAACATCAAGGCAGCAGGAGGAAGTGCCGGTTGAGTCGGCAGAACCACAGGAAGAATCTACGGAAGATGAGCCGACACCGGAAGACTATGTGGACACCACGATTCTGCCTTTCCCCATGAGGATAAGAAGGAAGAAGAAGGCCGGAGATGAGCAGTTCCTCCAATTCATGGAAATGGTCGAGAAGACACACATCAGCGTTCTGTTGATGGATGTCTTGCACATACCGTCCTATGCCAAGTTCATCAAGGACATCATTAACAATAAGCGACCATTACCGTCCACAAAAGATGTCAAGCTGATGAAAGAGTGTAGCACAGCTATACTTAACCATCTGCCTGAGAAGAAGCAAGACCCTGGGTGCCCCACAATCACATGCTCCATTGGCACCCAACAATTCAACCATGCCTCGTGCGATCTTGGAGCAAGCGTAAGCGTCATGCCGAAATCAGTTTTTGATAGACTGAATTTCACCAAATAGGAGCCCACCAACATGACACTTCAGTTGGCCGACTCTTCAATTTGGTACCCAGCAGGGATTGCACATGATATCCCTGTCAAGATTCGAGGGTATTATGTCCCAGTGGATTTTGTGGTGCTGAACATGGAGTTCACTAAAAAAACACCACTTATCCTGGGAGACCATTCTTGAGCAGGGCAGGAGCACAAATTGATGTTGGAATTGAAGAAATCCACTTCAATATCAATGGCCAAGAGGAAAAGATCGAATTCAGGCCTCACCGTCAGGAAGAATGCAACATGATACGCATCCGATATGGGCCGAATCCCCAAGGATCAAAGAGGTAGAGATTCAGCCTCTGCTTCTGAAAAATATATCAAAAATCTCAAAAGAATCAAAGAAAAAGCCGAAGCCAAAAATAAAGGCGGCTCCCAAAAGAAATATAAATAGGGAGCATAAAAATAAAATGGCTCCTAGAAAGAAAGTACAAGAAAAGAGGGAAGAAATCCCCAAGCCTTCACAAAAGAAGATGGTATGGAAACTCAAAGAAAAAGATGAACATACTACCACACCGCCCAAGACCACCCAAAAAGTATGGAGGCCCAAGTAGGATCAGCCATCTATTTCTCCCAAGACGGATGTGCCATCATCAAGCAATCAATGAAGGGAGAAAAGTCCTGCTCAACGAACTTTAAAAGGTGAGCCCTTGCCGAAGGTAAATCGGTTGTTATCCTTAATTAATTCTTGTTTTAAATAAATTTAGCAGTTTCTTTGCTTTTAAATAAATGCCTAAATAATTTCTTTATCGCCTAATAAATCTAGTTTCAAAAATATATTTATATTTATATGCATTTATATTTTATAAATAAATTTATGCTTACTTGGTGCTAGTGTTGCATTTATGATATGTCTAAAATGCCCCTATGATCTTCCTTTTCATGCACATAAATCTTTGTGATCATAGGAATATTTTCTCATAAATGCATGATAGTGTGATCTTGAACATATTTTCATGAATATCATTCATATCCCACACTCTATAACACACATGATCACTCTGATTCACCATGCATCAGACTTGATCCCAACCAGGATCGGGATCCGCGCAGTCAGAGGAACACCTGACCGAAAGCCGGAGGCTGGCAGGTGGACCCAAGGGACCGACCGCCCTCAGGACCGGCCGCCCCATGGCTACGCTGAATCACGCCAATCTTTTTCGTGCCCCCCTCTGATCCTTCCAGCATCGCGTCCCTGGTTACGATCAGATTATTTCCTTATAAGAGACCACGGTAGCACCTATAAAAACCCCCATAGGCTCTCCTCTCCTCACACCAACCATTTCTCTTCTCCCTCTTGCAAAGCTTGCTAAGCTCTATCATCTCCAAGTGCTAACCATGTCTAGCTACGCCCTTTCGCTGATCAACGCTCCAAAGGCCATAGCAAACATAGACATAGCACCTTACCAAGAGAGTTCCTTAGTGAGGGAAGAAGCTCGTGTTGTGAAGGAGAAGCCTCTAGCGATCTTGCCGGCATGCTCCCGTGCGCCTGAAGGTGGCGCCAAGAACAAAACCGCTGCTCCCCGTCCTACCACCGGTGCTCTAGGTCTCAAGAGGAAGGCCCCTAATGGTAGTGGGCCTAGCAAACGTGCTGGTGACAAGTTGACTAGCAAGACCACATCTTCGGCCAAGGAGGCAGAGTCCTCTGGCACCCTTCCTAGAATTAGGAGGCACTTACAGTAGCCAACCATCAAATGTCGTGTAGGACAGTACGAAAGCAGTGACGACGAGGATGATCCTAGTATCCTCGCTGACCTCAAAGCTAAGCAGGCTAGCTTGCGTGCTGTGTTGAGGGTTCTAGAAGATGACCTAGAAGCGAAGAACACAGAAATTAGGGACCTTAGTGACGATGTCAATAAGTTCCACTTCAAGTTTAACCTTAGACTCAGGAAGGTCGCTGAAGCCCTAGGTGTTGGACATCTCCTTGAAGATCTCTAGATTACACCCGCTGCATGATTTTGTCTAGGCACACTTTCCCTTTCATGATCTTTTATTTTTCCAATCATTTCCCTTACAATGTAATATGCCTATTCAAAGTATAAATGAATAAAGTTTTATCTTTATACGATGTACACTTGTTTTCTTCATATATATATGTATTTGTGACTAACCAAGATAGGAAAGAAAACAAGTGTGGGGGAGGATTCTCTAAATTGACTGCACAACAAAGTCAAACTTTGGTTTGTGCAACTTTTCCCCCCTCTCACATCAAAAAATTTTTAACAAAAAAGTTAAAGATGATGTTTCCTTCATACTCCATCAAACATGTCCTCCTACATTCAAAATGTTTGCATACTTTTTATTCCCTGCTAATGTTCCTACAGATTTATGGACACTGTTTAGGGACCCCATTTTATCTAAGTAATTGACGGATGAGATATAGTAGGATGACATGATGCTTGCTCGTTCTTACAAAGTACTTGGGATTTATTTTTACAAAAACAAAAAATTCAACAGCATGTTCCTTGAATGATTAGCAAATACCTACCAAGGCCAAATATGATTTTGTATGCCTAAACCTTCCACATATGCTACTTACTTTGTGTTGAGTTTGATCAAATTTTGTGACCGCTGTTGAGAGATGTTTCATGCTCCCAAGATCAGAATTCACATGCACCCACCAAATAAAGCCAATTCTCACCCTGAGAGTTGCGCAAAACATGCACTTCATCCATCTAGCAAAAATATGCCAACTCTTATACAGGGAGTTACGCAGCTTTTTCCACCAAATAAAAGTGCCGGTTCTCATCCTAGGAACCACGCATTCCCTCTGCAAAGTTTTACTCCATTACCGTCATGATATCTCCTTATTTAAAGTTTTTCATATACCAATAAAGGATATGGGGCTATGCTTAAAAAAAGAAAAGAGAGAAAAGAGAGATCATGCCAGGAGGCATAAATAAACGGGAAAGAAAATTCAAATACCCATTTAAAAAAAATGATGATAAATTTCTATAGCCCATATCTCTCTAAGTCTTGTTCAAAGGAGAATCATGATGCATGGAGTAACAAAAAGATTTAGAATTAGGTTTCCACCTTCATTTTCTTCCACACACATGCACATTCTGATCAAGGGGTATGGCGCACTCCCTCTGGTATGGTCTGGGGTTTGAATTGACAACATATGCAAGGTAAGTATGCCTCAACATTCTCATTCCTACCTAAAGCTCTAATAAGCCTTTTTAGAGATAGGATGATCGAGTGAAGGCATCACCTTTTTCATGCCTTGGTGAGGAACCACTTACAAATATGAGCAACTTGAGAGAATCGTTCAAGGAACATAAGCTATCTTTACATTTTCAAAAACCATGCAAAAACCCAAGTTTCTGCACAGGGACAGAGTAAAAGGATTTGAATCCAGGCTATTCCATTTTTCAATTACCCAAGTTGACTTGGTAGACACTTTGAAGTTCATAAATCCAGGTGAAGATTGGAATAATCTGTATGCAGATTCTTTTTGACAAGGAAGATGAACCCATTTGGTCCTTAGCACTTTACTCGAGGACGAGCAAAGGACCAAGTGTTGGGGAGTTGTTGACGGTCTTTAACAACTAAATACCAACATCATTTTAATACAAAAATAAATAGAAGGTAGGGATTTTATCTAATCTTTCTACGAGTTTTGTTGTTTATGTGACATACAGGTCTGACACGTGGAAATGCATGAAATTCACAAGAAAGCGCACTTTAAGAAAACGTATTTAGAAAAGGCGCCAACCAAGAAAAATGAGAAAGCCCACCTCAATACAGAACTGGACCCATCCGTAACCACGGGGAAGGTCCAGGCCCAGGAGCAACCGACCACCCGAAGGCGGTGGCCAGCGGGCCCAGCCAGGGGATCGGCCACCCCCGGGACCGATCGCCCCCCTCGTGGGGCCTCTCGGGCCCAGCCTTCTCAGGCGGTGCTTGGGTCGGTTCCCTCAAGGCGGTTTCACCTCCTTCCAATTGAGGAGACGCTCGAACCGTCCTACTTGAGCTATAAAAGAAAGGCTCCTTCACCATTCAACACACACCAACATTTGGAGCACTACACCTCACATTTCATACTTGTTCTCTTTAGTTTAGTGTTAGTAGTTGAGCAAGGCAAAGCTATCAAGGAGAGCTTGTCTCCTTGGAGGAATCAAGAACATATTGGTATGAATACAATTCAGTTCTCCTCTATGAGCAAGTTCTCATCTTATTTATATAGCAATGCATCAGAATTAGAGTATAGTCTTGCTCATACTATGATCATAACATATAAACTAGTCTATAGTCTATGTGTTATGTTCTTGATATGTTCATCAATGTTCTTCATTGTTCATCAAATTAGTATGAATAGAGGAAGAACTAAGGATGGGATAATGGTTCGTTGTGCCATCATGGTTGCTCCTAGCAGAGCCTGTCAATCCAAAGGGTTGGGGTCCCAGGAGGTTAGGAGTTGTTTCTAATTACACGATCGTGGTGCTCGGGTATGCGGAGATCAGCGGATATGTCGATGCCCCACGGGCAGAGGGGTAGGTGGGCAGGTGGTGACAGCCGTGTCCATCCCTAGCATTCCCCCACATTTAGGTATTGAGTAGGAGTTCGTCAAGTCTCTATCGGCTGGCAGACCAGCTATGAGAATCTCCCTATGATTCTAGACTTAGTCCTGATTCTAGTCATATTAGTTAGATGTATCTTATTATTCTTTGCATAGTTGTATACGGCCAATGCCTGCTCACTTAGTTATTCTTTATTTTTTATTTATCTTTTATCCTTGAGGTTGCTCCGATGTGTGTGTCCACTATCTTATGAACCTGATTTAACCCCTTTTTATGCTATGACTACCTATACATTCAATAAGTAATCAAGTTTATACCAAAGCTAGATGCATTCATCATGCCCTCCTACAAAAAATTGTAAATATGACACCCTTGAATACTCACGGGTTGAAATGCTATAATGACAGTTCTGTGCGCTTGCAGATATAATCTAATACCTTACTGAGCTATCAATTGGCGTACCTAAGTATCATTACTTAAGGATTGTAATTCTTGTTGCACCCCACTGCACCGTGCCACAGTTTTGCATATCGTAAGTAATGATGGTTAGGAAGGCGAATCTGGCACTTCTAACTGCTCTTACCAGACTGCATTTCCTAGGTCGGCGCCATGAAGGGCCAAGGGTTACCTTTCTGAAGTAATAGAGGTTAGGAATATCAACGCAAGTTTCTAATATTGTTATTAAGGACGGACTTATAGTCTATCTTTAGTAGTAATGTTAAGAAATGCCAACAGCCGGTCCACAGGACTCGGCCGCTCCCGCGCCGCCACGAGGCCGTCAGCGCGGTCAATGCCGCCGTGCCAGCACTTTTGTAGAAAAGTCCCTATAGTTTTACTTATTTGTGATCCAGTCCTTCGCACTTCAAAAGTATTTAGAATTGAGTCCTGTTTTCTGCAGATTAGACCCTAGCATTGTTTAGGCCATAACTTTGACGTTTTAACTCCGCTTTTAGCAAAATTATACTTTTTGGAATCATCTCAACGAGTAGAATAGTTCTATGTTATTGTTTACTACTGTTATCATGTGTTGGTGTATTGCTCTAATTGGAGTACGTTTGCTTGCATGTGTTTGCTCGTGTGCGATGATTGTGGCATATAGAGAATGAGACGTGGGTGAATAAGGATCAGCAGGATCCGGAGAACTACGTGCAGCAGGACATCAACCAAGGCAAGTGTAGGCACCTTTGATCATATTGCACCTATTCACTTCTAATTAATACATTGCATGTGTCTCAAATTGGCAAACCATAGGAATGACTAGCTACTCTATCCAGATATTACCTATGGGGGTTTTAGTTGATAGCTTATTAGGTTGCTAGTGCTCCATTCACCTTTCACCTGTTTAATGAACATAAAACTTGCTTCTTAACCTGTTGGAGCCGTGGGCTCTTGGCTTCGGCCGTTGGAGAAGTTGATGCTGTTCTGCATTGTTGGTTGGTGGTGAATGACAGGGGAAATGGATGCTAGTGGGACTCGTGTTGACGAGGGCATTTGTATCTCCTTCCCCCTTTGGTCCTTTTCGTGGAGCAGCAACCTGGGACTTCCGCACATCTCTAGGATAATGGGCACTGGCTTGGTCTACTAAAGGGACAATCATGGGTAGGTTGGCCAACTTACCGACGGGTGGCTATAGCTATGGTTGCTTGGGTGTTTTCAAGTATTTAGTATGGGAGGTGCTAGGGATCCGTGTAGGAGGTGGCCTCACGGTGAAGTTGCCCATATGCTTGCACTCATTGCAAGAGAGTTGTCACTGCCTATGACCCTGTGAAGAACCTCGTTGTGACCTCTGCCAGCCTATCTCGGTAATGGGCTAAGAGGCTGATCACCTCGGGCATAAAGAGTAATCACAATCTGGAGTGAAAGTGTACACCTCTGCGCAGAGTTAAAATTGGTATATCATCCATGCTCACGGTCACGAGTGGGCCAGATCCTCACATGACTTAGCCAAATGGTCTAAGGTGTTAAACCGTGGTGATATTGTTTGAGGTTGCTACCTCGGGTTTGATCGAGATGGCTATCTTGTGTTCCCTTTGATATGGCTATCTCATGTTTAATGATATATGCTTATATCTATGATATTAAATGACACATTAACTGCTACTTGAACCTTAATAAAGGGTTGGGTGTTTCAACCAATTTGATTAGAGAATAGGATGTAATAAGTAAAGTCTTAATTGTTACATTAAAAATGCTATCACAGTCTACCTTTCAGCTGTACCTTGTTTTAGCCTTGCATGTCATTACTTTTGGCCTGTACTTGCTAAGTTTCGACATGGAACTCACCCTTGCTATTTCCCAAATAAAGGATGCTCAAGTGATGACTCGGATGGTGACTTCCCTGAGAACTATCCGGGATGTTAGGCGTCGTGATGCTGCCATCGACCTTCCTGTGGAGAGATTGAGTCGCTACGTCTACGTTGTTTAGTTGCCTTTCGCTTTGGACGATGTTATTTATATTCCACTTTACTCTGATGACAGTTATGTAATAATGGTACGATGTATTATGGTTTTATTCGAACACTGTGCTTATTGGACCATGTAATTGTCGTTCATGTGTGTAATTTGATCCAGGCGCACATGAGCTTTTGCCTTGGTTTTAATCCTTCAAAACCAGGGTGTGACAAAGTGGTATCAGAGCCATGTTGACCGTAGAATCACGAAGCCTTAGTTAAAAACGGCCATACTAAGATTGACTAGGACGTCCCTTTTATGTAATAAATAATGCTACGATTAGCACGTTAAATGTTTAGCTTATCGAGTCTTTGGTGAGTCTAGTGCGAGTGTGTTTAGAGTGTTCTTTGCTTTATTGGTGTGAGAACTTGTTTATCATTATCAACCATGGATGATTTGCTTCTTTGTAATGATTGAGATAATATGTGGGGTGATGTCCACACTTATCATATTCATATAAGTTTAAGACTATGTTTAGTTAATTCGGGGTTTGGGTCTCTATATATTGTGCTCTATCTCTCTTTTTGCTCCATCATATAAGTTTTTCTGTCATAGCCTGCTATCACTTGTTCATATCAGCTATCAGTTTGGAGATTATATATATTTTGGCTACCTGTCAGTGATTGTGATTTTTGAGGTTATGTCAGATGGTTCAGTGATAAGAGAAGGCATTATGTTGTTGCAGTTATATTCATAGTTTACCTTCAGCACAGTTATATATACTGAGACTACATATCCTTATACCCTGCTATTATTTGCATCAGATGGTTAACACCAGGAGGACCCAGTCAGGCACTAGTGGTGCTAGTGGTTCTGGTGGGAACAACCAGAACAACCAGAATCCTCCACCACCACCTCCTCTACCTACCGTGGAGCAGATGATGGCCATGCAGACTCAGTTCATGCAGGGCATGTCCACCATGATGGCCATGATGTAGCAAAACATGGCGATGAATCAAGTCCAGAACCAGCACCAGAATCAGAATGCTCCACCACCACCCAGGGATAGGCACACTGAGTTCTTGAAGGGGCACTGTAACAACCCAAAAATTCGAACTACAAAATTTTTCGACAAAACCTCGAGTGATGTGGTGCGACATGTCATCATCTACCCCTTACATATGCATCAACCCTAGCATGTCATGCATGGCATTCACATGTTGCAAATTAATTAACATCTCATAACCATGCTCTATGTTCACATGTTATATTTTAATGTTTCATTTGTTTAATCATCATGTTGCATTAAAAGAGTGAGTTGGATTTTTATTTGGTTTATGTGTTGATTATTAAAAATGACAACATAATATTTATTTTGACAAATAAATATTAAGGGAATAATACCCTAGAAGTATTTGGGCCATGTATGCTCACTATTCTGTAGCACAAAATAAGCACACTGCATATATATAAGTATATATATAAATATATTTGAAAATGAAAAAGGAAAAGAAAAGGAAAAAGAAAAGGAGGAGTCAGGCCCGAGCAACCCCGTCGACCCCCTGCTCGCCGCTCGACCCCTGCTCGCCGCTCGACCCCTGCTCGCCGCTCGACCC
>CM041644.1:25140216-25163355 GCA_023333625.1 Bothriochloa decipiens
CCGCTCGACCCCTGCTCGCCGCTCGACCCCTGCTCGCCGCTCGACCCGGCGCTGCGCGGCCCAACCAGGCCGGCGGCCCAGCAAGAGCCGCTCGTCCGCGCGCCGCACCGAGCCTCCGTTGCCGAGGAGTCGCTGACGATGGGGCCTCGAAGTGGAACCCACGTGTCATCGCGCCCGCTGAGGTCACCCGACCGGCTGTGCGTGCTCGCGTCAGCACTGTTCCCCGGCGTCGCTCCTAAGCAACCTCCCTCGACCGCTCGATCCAGTGTCGCCCCGCATCGACGCGCGCCCGCAAGCCACCTGGACCGACCAGCCCGCGTAACGTTCCCACGGCCGCAGGCAATATTCTCTGCGCGCGCGCGCACCTGCGCTGTCGCCGCAGTGGAGCGCTGACGCCACAAAGAACTTCGACACCCAGCGTTACCTAGCCCCCTCTCGCTGTTCTCTGGACCCAATTCGAACCCCAGCTGCTGACTTGGACATCCTTTGACCGCTCGATCAAGCAAAGCTGTGATCGGCCGTCTGTCTGCTACCTACCACCGCGTCTGCCCTATAAAGCAAGCACCCCGGCATCCTAGGGTTCCCAGATCGCCGCCACCGCTCTGGTGAAACCCCATTCCACCTTACCAGCCTCGTTTGGAGAAGAGCTGAAGGGGAAGGAAGGAGTCGGGGAAGAAGAAGACGCCGCCGCCGGAGCTGAGGAGGGAGACCGTCGACTTGGAGCCGCTGCTGCTGCGTCGAGGGCAGGAAGGAGGAGCAGTACCACGAGCCGGAGCCGCTTGGACTTGTACCGCACCTCCATCCTCTTCGACCGTCGGTGAGCACCGCCATCGCCACCCCCTCGAACCCTCCGCCGTGCTGTTGGCCATGGCGCTCCGCCGTGAGCGCGTAGGCCCCGGTCACTACCGACCTCACTGGACACACCCGCACACGCACACGAGACTAGCCGAGCCCCTCGGACCACGGCATCGGGAGGATGCCGGAATGGAAGCCGCCCAGTTCATCGCCGCGCGCCAAGCTCCGCCGTGGCAAGATCACCCAATCGCTTTTCCGATGAGCCTCGACCTCCGTCGTTTCCGGAACCGCACTCGCCTTGATGAGACGGACCCCGTGTGCACCCCAGCTCTGCGTTTGCCTGGCCAGAGCATCGACCCGAACCACCTTGTCGTCGACGTGTCAGTACGTTGCCGCTCTAGAACGCCGTCGTTAACCGTCGTTCCTGCCACCATCGACCACCCTCGAGGAGCAGGAAGAAGCCGGGAAGCTCCGCCATGATGAGCTGCATCGAGTAGGCGAGATGGAGACCGTGGACCCTCTCGGAGTGCCGTTGCCGTGCGCCGAGGACCTGCCGAAGCTCCGCCGTGGGAGTTGCTGCCCGCGCGGACTCCGCCGTGTGTTTTGGTCACCGCCGGCACCTCGAGCAGATGCTGCGAGACTCCAACCGTCCATCTACACCACCATTGGAGCTGTAGTGACTCGGTGTGAAGTGTACATCGAGCACCGTCGCCATCGAGCCACCGTCTGCCGTCGAGCTCGACACGGAAGTGAAGCTGTCGCCCTGAAGCCCATCGACGTGACCGTCGTGAAGTCCCGAAACCGATGGGTGGGTTAATGGCACCGGAGATCCTTTGTGGCACCAGGAATCGAGGGTTCTTCCGCCGTCGATCGCCGAGGAGGAACTCCGCGTTCGAGCCGATCTCGTCCGAGACGGATCACGCGCTCGAGCTGACCCTCGAGTTCGACCCCTTCGACAACCGACCCTCGAGTTCGACCCTTCGAAGAACCGACCCTCGAGTTTGACCCGTCGGAGGACAGACCCTCGAGTTGACACCTCGACGCGTCGACCCTCGAGTTCTACACCTCGAGCACCGTCACCCTCGAGCCGCTGTCCGCCATAAAGCACGTCACCGGGACCAAGCCCCTGACTCGATGACCGCCTACGTGTTCGCCTTGACGACCCGAGGACGATGCACGAGTTAGCGAAGTCCTGGAGCAGCCCCTCGCCGGATGTTTAACCTCGCCATCACCGCCCGAGCTCCGCCGTGGGAGAAGAGCAGTCTCTCCGCCTTCGAGCGTACCCCTCGAGCGCATAACCCTCGAGACAGTACCCTCGAGAGCGAGCACCGTTGTGGGAGCAGAGCAGTTTCTCCGTCTTCGAGAGTACCCTCGAAAGCATATCCTCGAGAGCATACCCTCGAGACCTAACCCTCGAGACCATAACCTGAGACCGTGCCCTCGAGACCGTACACCTCGAGACAGTGTCCTCGAGACAGTACCCCTCGAGACCTAACCCTTGAGACCGTAACCTCCACGAGACCGTACCCTCGAGACCGTAACCGTCGAGAGCATACCCCTCGAGATCTAACCCTCGAGACAGTACCCCTCGAGATCGTAACCTTGAGACCGTAACCCCTCGAGCCCTTTCTCTTTTCAGAAAATGGTTAAATCTTTGAAAATTCATATCTTTTTCATACGAGCTCGGAAAATTATGATCCACATATCCAAATTTTCTATAAATCGAGCCCTATCTATCTAGGCTATGTTTGAGTGTATTTGGATCTTCTATTTTGCATTCGTTCTTTGTGCTAATCTATAGGGGTCGCTTCCGCGACCGTTAAATCTCGTTACAGGCTCGAGCGAGGACAAGCTTGACGACGGTGACTACCAGGAGAAGTCCGACAGCTACGTCAGTGAAGGTGCCACACACCATCCAACCTCGTAGATCCCATTACGCATGACAATTATAGTTTGGCTAGTGCTTTAAATTCATGTTGCTATAATGCTATGCCTGTGCTAGGACTGCATGATAGAGTATTTATTTGATGAGCCCTACCTTGTTGCAAACTATCACCTGCTTACCCGCTGTTATGATAGCCACCTGCTTATCTGCTATACTTATAATTTCTATACTTCACTCGCTTACATTTTGATGCGACGTGATGAACCCGGGGAAGGCCTGGAGGGTGCCAGGCTGGATGTGTGAGTTGATGTTTCAGATGAGCATGTGAGCTGATGATGTTATATCCGGGTTTGGGGTGGAGCTTATGGCAGGGAGTAGGGTGAGGGTTGAGTCGATCGAGCCGGGATCTACGACGAGCTTTTGGAGCAAGTCTTGCCAGGGAATGGTTCTGGACATTCCCATGTGAGGAGCCTGTGGCGGGCTAACTGAGATGTGATGGGGTCCTTGGGTGTGATCCTCGGAAAGGTGGAGCCCGGGATGAAGGTGCCGTGGTAGCACGTTAAAGATAAACCCTGATGAAGATATCCCGGTTTGGTCAAATCTAGGAACTGTTGCGCTGGTATCCGGACCTAGGAATCTCTTACTTTCCACTCGCTCTCCATGGGGGGGGGACGGCCGAACCGCTGGATAGGTCAATGCCACTACTGCTAGGCGAGAAGTGATAGGAAGGTATATGCATGGGATGGAGCTAACACCCTACCGAGACGATCATGGCACCCCCTTCGGGAGTGGGTACATGGCATGGCATCCTCTTCAGGAGCGGATACATGCTCTCTTCACAGTTCCAGTGATCCAGTGCTGGATGGTAGAGTGGCATCACCTATGGCAGTAGGCGCCCGGAATCTGCCTAGGTGCGCGCGTGCATCGATGATGGTTATCTGGTGGATTAGTGAAACCTCTGCAGAGTGTATGGTTGATCGATCGATACATATGCCGAATCTTCGGCTATGGACCTTTCCTATGTTTCGCATGCACCGGACTAGTGAGTGGAGTGTTCTACCTTCCTCTGAGTGTGTTTTCCGGCCGTGAGCCAGTTTGAGGGCTGCGGGCCGTTGAGGCAAGCCAAGAGGGAGTTGGCTTGTCGACCAGAGTCTGAGAGGGTGTTGGAGATGAGATTAGATGATGCTACAGATATGGATGGAGAAAGATGAAGGGAATGGGTTTGTGTTTAAAACTTGTTTATTATACTTTTGTTTTATATACTTGAACATTGCATAGGAAAACCCAGCCTTTATAGGTTCCTTTTGAGATACCCTTATTTTTGCACCCACTTCCACAAAGCAATGCATAGGGTGGGAGTGTGGCCAGTACAAATCGTACTGAAAATTTGGTTTCAGGTTCAAGGAGTGAGTACTCATCTGGGGAGTACAGCGATTGAGGGTTTCGTGCCTACGCTCAAGTTGGAGAGAAGAAGATAGCTTCCGCACCTCAAGCTTTTATTGTTATGCTGCATGAACTCTGATTCCGCCCTGTGGCGATGTAATAAGTTATTGTAACTCCCTCTATTTGCATTCTTTTGTTCGATGTATGGATTATGGACTCAACTGTTATCGGGTAATGTGATTTAAATGGTCATATTACACTCCGACACTGTGGATTTCCCTTCGCGGAAATCAAGGTTGTTTCAGGCACCCACCTTTCTTCTCTCATTCCCCTGACCCTCTTGTTGCTATGGATTGGGTGAAGGATGTGGAGAAACAGTTAGAGATCGCTCAATGCAATGATAGGGAGGAAGTTCTGAAACAACCTTGATTTCTGTGAAGAGAAATCCACAGTCAAAGTGTAACATGACCATTTAAATCACATTACCCGATAACAGTTGAATTTCATCATCCATACATTGAACAAAAGAGTGCAATAGAGAGGTCTATATTAACTTATCACATCGCCACTTAGCGGAATCAGAGTTCATGCACCATAAAATTAAAAGCCTGAAGGTGCGGAAGCAATCATCTCTGATCCAACTTAAGCATAGGTACGAAACCCTCAATCGCTGTACTCCCTAGATGAGTACTCACTCCTTAAACCTGAAACCAAATTTTCAGTATGATATGTACTGGCCACTCCCACCCTATGCATTGCTTTGTGGAAATTGGATGCAAAAAATAGATATAAACAAAGGAACCTATAAGAATTATATAGTAATCAAGTTTTAAACACATTCCCAACCCACATCATCCTTCACCATCCATCTCTGAACCCCCATCCCATCTCCTCCAACACCATCTCAGACTCGTGTCGATAAGCCAACTCCCTCTCGGCTTGCCTCAGCGGCCCGCAGCCCTCAACCTGGTTCACTAGTCTGGTGTATCCTCCTATGGAAAGGTCCATAGCCAAACAATTGGCATATGTATCGATCGATCAACCATACACTCTGTAGAGGTTTCACTATTCCACTAGATAGCCATCATTGGTGTTGATTGCCACCTAGGTAGATTCCGGGCGCCTACTACCATAGAACGATGCCACTCTACCATCCAGCTCTGGATCACTGAAACTGCGAAGAGAGCATGTATCCGCTCCTGAAGAGGATGCCATGCCATGTACCCGCTCCCGAAGAGGGTGCCATGATCGTCTTGGTAGGGTGTTAGCTCCATCCCATGCATATACCTTACTAACACTACTCGCCTAGCAATAGTGGCATCGATCTATCCAGCGGTTTGGCCGTCTCCCCCCATGGGAAGCGAGTGGAAAGCAAGAGATTCCTAAGGTCCGGATACCAGTGCAGTAGTTCCTAAGTGTGACCAAACCGGGATGTCTTCATCAGGGTTCCCATTTAACATGCTACCATGGCACACTTCTTCTGGCCTCCACCACTCAGAGGTTTCCACCCAGGACTCTCCAACACATCTGAATTAGTCCGCCACAGACCGTCACTCATGGGAATGTCCAGATCCATTCCCCAGCAAGACTCGCTCCATAAGCTCATCGTAGATCCCGGCTCGATCGACTCAACCCTCACCCTACTCCCTACCGTAAGCTCCACCCTAAACCCAGATATAGCATCATTAGCTCACAAGCTCATCGACCCATCAACACACACATATCAAGCCTGGCACCCTCCAGGCCCTCCCAGGCTTCATCACGTCACATCAAAATGTAAGCGAGTGAAATATATACGAATAAATATAGCAGATAAGCAAGTGGCTAACATAACAGTGGGTAAGCAGGTGATAGGTTACAACAAGGTAAGGCTCATCAAGTAATAATCTACCATGCAATCCTAGCATAGGCGATCCATTATTTAGCAGCAGAAATTAAAGCACTAGCCATGCTACATTTGCCATGCGTAATGGGATATACGAGGTTGGGTGCGATATGTCACCTTCACTGATGTAGCTGTTGGACTTCTCCTGGTATTCACTGTCGTCAGACCTGTCCTCGCTCGACCCTGTAACCAAGAATTAATGGTTGCACAAGCGACCCCTATAGATTAGCACAAAGAACGAATACGAAATACAAGATTCAAATGCACTCAAACATAGCGAAAATAGTTAGAGCTCAATTTATAGAAAATTTGGATATGTGGATCATAATTTTTAGAGCTCGTATGAATTAGTTATGATTTTTCAAAGATTTAACCACTTTCTGAAAAAGAAAAGGATTGGATTATTCTGGTGCTGACACGTGGCATCACGGGATTGGTCCACGTGTCACGTGCGGGTCCAACAGAGACAACACAGTAGCGGACGTGGCGGATGACATCATGCTGATGTCAGCATTGACTGGGTCAACGATCGCCTGACATGTGGGTCCGGGGTGACGTCACTGCTGACGTCATCAGTCAACGGTCAACTGATAGGTGGGCCCCACTAAGCCGTTGTCGGGCCGTTAATGGGCCGTTAATGGGCCAAGTGGGTCGGATATGGGCCGGGCTTGGCCCGCCACGTGGCACACTCCGGTGCTACCACGTCACCAGTCTAGATCTCAAACGGGCTCAGCTCACGGCGCTGGTTCACGATACACCGCCCTTGTGTGGGGTCCATCTGCAGTGACTCTGGTCCACGTAGACTACATCCATGGATTATCCTTTGGGTCCTTGCGGTCCACAAGCCAGTCCGTGGTGCATCGTCCTCGCTTGGTCCCACGCGCAGTGCCTCTGGCTCAGTGGACCGCGTCCACCATCCTTCTCCCAAACTCGTCCCCTTCTTTGTTCCTCCGACCCGACGGTGCGGCTCAACAGCGGCGACGTCCTCCTCCAATTCCGGCTCTCCAATGGTCCTTCGGCTCCATCATCTGGCGCATCGGCTTTAGTTCATCACGGCGATCATGGAGGTGGCCTTCAAGGTGGAAGCTTGGCTCCCGACGGCGTGCTCCACAGCGAGCGATGGGTCGACGGCGATGGCACACGGGTGCAGCCCAACTGCATTTAATTCCAAACCAAGGTAGGACACGGAAGCGTGATTGGGGTCACCCAATACACTCCCGCAGCGCGACGGTGACCTCAACCCACAGCAGAGTCCGCGCGGGCAGCAACACCCACGGTGGAGCTCCGGCATGACCGCGGTGCATGGCACGGCACCTTGGGAGGCTCCCTGGCCTCCATCTTCTCCTCGGCTTGGTGCAGCGCTGCACAGCGAAGCTCTCCTGCGTCTTCTTGCTCCACAAGGAGGTCAGAGATGAGTAGTGCACCCTCGCCACAGTGGCGCTCCAGAGCGGCATGGCGACAGCATGGTCGAGCGTCGATGGTCCTCTGGTGTTGCGTTCCAATAGATAGCGTGCGCACGGGAGTCAGCATGTCGAAATGTTCATAAATCCAATGACAAAGCAGACCAAGGCTCACTGGTGGGGGTAGTGGGATGGCTTCGCCGCAACGGCGCCCGACGCATGGCGACTGGCATGGCGGCTGGCAGCTCCGGCGTCCTCCTGATGCCGTGGTCCTTGTGGCTTGGCTGGTCAGTGCATGAGTGCATGAGTGTGTCCAAGGCGACCGGCGATGGTCCTGGCCTACGCGCTCATGGTGTGGAGCGCCATGGCCAAAGCACGAGGCGAAGGTTGGAAGAGCGGCGATGGCGGCAGTGCTCACGGCGTTTGCAGGGGAAGGGAGGTGCGATACAAGTCCAACTCCGACAGCAGCTCGCGGCTCCACTCCGGCTCCTTGACTCGATGGCTCCGCAGCAACACGGCTCCGGCACGGCGACGTCCTTCATCTTCTCTGGCGGCAACTGCTTCCCCGCCCCCTTCTCCTCCAATTGAGTTGGTTGGTGGTGAGTTAGAAACCACCAGAGTGGTGGCAGTGGCTGGGAAGACCTAGGACGCTGTGGCCGTGGTTTTATAGGGGAGCCGCGGTAGTAGGTGACCGACGGATGGTGATTGGGCGAGGAAGCTCGATCAGGCAGCTAGGGAAGGCTCCAGGTCACCCGGTGGGGCTCGGTTGGAGTCCAGGAAGTTAGTGAGAGGGGCTAGCAGGGGCCGGGTGCTAAAATGCTTTACAGCGGTAGAGTTCGCCATGGCGGCAGTGCATGTGCGCGCGCACGAGAGGAAAATGCCCGCGCCGTGGGCATTTCACTGCCGGCTGGTCAGGCCAGGTGACGTGCTTGTGTGCGTTGATGAGGGGCAGGTTGGGATCGAGTGGCCAGGGTGCTTTGCTTAGGAGCAACGTAGGGGAACAGCGCCTGACACCAGTGACGTTGGGCATGAACGGCCGGTGGGGGACCGAGGGGAAGGGTATGTCAGCCGGTCCCCACCCATCAGCGGCTTGGCTGTGTGACCAGGCGTGGAGCGGCGCAGCTGCTTGCTGGGCTTCATGGGCCGTCCTGCTAGGCTGGTCAAGCACAGAGAGAAAGAGAGGGAGAGGGAGAGAAGCAGGCCGGGCTGGGTTGCTTGCTGGGCCGGCTGTTTCTCCTTTGCTTTTTCTTCTTTTTCTCTTTTTCTATATATATTTTCCAAATACCTTTATATATATACTTACATATATATGTGATGTTCCAATTTTGAATAATAAAGTAGTGGGCATACTAGGCCTTTATATTTGTTAGGGTATTATTCCCTTAATATTTATTTATGAAAATAAATATTATGTTTTTATTTTAATTAGCACACAAAATTCAAAGTAAAAACCAAATCATAAGTAAATTAAAATGCAACATGGATGCATGAGCTAGAGTTTACAAGATGAAAGCATGTGGTACTTGCGCAACAAGTGTAGAACTTTTCTACATGACACAAGATCACTCATAGGTTTTTGAGAAAAATTTTATGGCTCGGATTTTTGGGTTGTTACAAGTTCTCTATGGATCTGGTCAGCTACAGGGAGCAGCCGCTTCTTGGTGGGATTCATACCACTTTGCTCATGCAGCTCCAGACACCATCAATTAGGCACAGTTCACTAAGGCGTTCAAGGAGTTCCACGTTCCAGCTGGACTGGTGAAGCTGAAGAAGGAGTTTGCTGATCTGAAGCAAGGCTCCATGTCTGATTGTGAGTACCGTGACAAGTTCATTGCTTTGTCTTGCTATTCACCTAGGGATATTGAGCAAGACCAGGATAAGCAGGATCATTTCCTGGGAGGGCTTAATGATGGACTCTCTTACATGATGGCAAACATCAAGTATGCCAATTTCCAGGAGATGGTTGATAGGGCCATTGTGCTTGAGAGCATGTGCAACAAGATGGAGGACAAGAAGAAGAGGAAGGCCAATAAGTACCAAGATCAGGGAAGTAGCAGTCGTCCTCGCTTCAACAATTTCCAGAACTACCAGCAGTGTTCTTCTTATAAGTATGGGAAGAACAATCAGGGACAACAAGGTGGTCAGTGCTACAGCAACACCAACAATGGCAATAATCAAGTGCAGTGCCAGAACAACCAAGCCCCTCATCAGAACAATCAGGCTCTTTGCTAGAATGCTCCTAATAATGCACCAGTGAAGACCAACAACACTCCCAATAATGCTTGCTTCAAGTGTGGGCAACCAGGACATTATGCAAATGCTTGCTCCCAGAAACAGAAGTCCCAGAGCATTGGGAAGGTGAACCACGTCAAGGTGGAGACTGTGAAAGAAGCTACAGATGTGGTTCTTGGTATGTTTCTTGTTGATTCTCATCCAGCTTTAGTTCTGTTTGATACTAGCGCATCACATTCATTCATTGGTAGTCATTTTATTCGTAAACATAGCATTGTCACACAACTTATGCCTAGTGTTATGAGCGTTAAAACACCTGGGGGGAAATATGGCTACAAATGTTTGGTGTCCTAATGTGAAGGTTAACTTAAGGGGGGTAGACTTTCCTGCTAGACCCATAGTGCTTGAGTCAGAAGGTCTGGACCTTATTTTGGGAATGAGTTGGTTAAAGAAGTGGAAGGCAAATCTTAAATGTTCAGAAAGGACAGTGAGCTTGACTGCACCTAATGGAGATGTAGTAGATGTTGTGGTTTCTCTGCCATCCAAGAATTAGGGAACAGTGAATCATCTCAGTGGTGAGCCATTGGAGAACATCAAAGTTGTCAATGAGTTTCCAGATGTCTTTCAAGAGGATTTGCCAGGTATGCCACCTGAATGAGAGATTGAGTTTATCATTGATTTGCTACCTGGTACTGCACCCATAGCTAAAAGACCTTATAGAATGGCTGTTAATGAACTAGAAGAACTTAAGTCACAACTTAGGGAATTACAGTCCAAGGGTTATATTTGGCTAGTTCATCACCATGGGGAGCCCCAGTAATCTTTATAGAAAAGAAAGATGAAACACAGAGGATGTGTGTAGATTATAGATCTTTGAATGAGGTGATTGTTAAGAATAAGTACCCCTTACCTAGAATTGAGGATCTGTTTGACTAGTTGAAGGGAGCTAGTGTATTTTCTAAGATATACTTGAGGTCAGGTTACCATCAGTTGAGGATTAGACCTAGTGATATTCCAAAGAATGCTTTCACCACCAGATATGGTCTTTATGAGTATACAGTGATGTCTTTTGGGTTGACCAATGCTCCAGCTTACTTTATGTACTTGATAAATAAAGTTTTTATAGAGTATCTTGATAAGTTTGTGGTTGTCTTCATTGATGATATTCTGATCTATTCCAAGAATGAGGAAGAACATGAAGAGCATCTCAGATTAGTGTTGCAGAAGTTGAGGGATCATCAGCTTTATGCCAAGTTCAGTAAATGTGAATTCTGGTTGAAGGAAGTTTCTTTTCTTGGACATGTTATTTCCAAGGATGGAGTTATAATCAGTCTTAAGAATGTTGCAGATGTGCTTAAGTGGAGTCCACCTCAGAATGTCAAGGATATCAGGAGTTTTCTGGGAATGGCTGGATACCACAGGAGGTTTATTGATGGGTTCTCTACCATAGCTAAACCTATGACTGCTTTGCTAGAGAAGGATAAACCATTCAAGTGGACTGAACCAGTGTCCACAACTGCACCAGTGTTAGCTCTGCCAGATATGACAAAGGACTTCTCTATTTATTATGATGCTTCTAGACATGGTTTGGGTTGTGTGTTGATGCAAGAGGGTAAGGTCATTGCTGATGCCTCTCGACAGCTGAAGAAACATGAATTGAATTACCCCACTCATGATCTGGAATTGGCAGCTGTACTGCATTCATTGAAGATCTGGAGACATTATGTTATTGGTCACAAGTGTAACATCTATATAGATCACAAGAGCTTGAAGTATATATTCACTCAGAAGGACTTGAACTTGAGGCAGAGAAGATGGTTAGAATTAATCAATGATTTTGATCTAGAGATTCTCTACCATCCTGGTAAAGTTAATGTAGTAGCAGATGCTTTGAGTCAGAAGAGCCAGCTAAACATGTTAGAGGTGATAGAGTTACTGCAAGAGTTGCTAGCTGAATTCGAGTATCTCAACTTGGGGTTTGTTGCTAACACTCAGGGAGCCTCTATGCATGTGAAACCAACACTTGGACAGGAGATCAGGAAGGGTTAGAAAACTAATGAGAAACTTTTGGAGATTGTTAAGTTGGTCAGTGAAGATAGGGCCCTAGGATTCAGTCTTGATGAAGAAGGGACACTCTGGTATAAGCACAAACTCGTTGTGCCTGATATTCAAAAGATCAAGGATACTATTCTTAAGGAATGTCATGAGTTAGCTTATTCTATTCACCCTGGAGGTACTAAGATGTACCAGGATCTAAAGGAGCACTATTGGTCGAAAGGTATGAAGAGAGACATCGGGGAGTATGTTGCCTTATGTGACACTTGTCATAGAGTAAAGGCAGAACATCAAAGACCAGCAAGATTGTCACAACCATTGAAGATACCTGAATGAAGTGGGATGAGATTAGTATGGATTTTATTATGGGATTGCCTTGAACTCAGAGAGGTTTTGATTCTATTTGGGTAATAGTGGACTGTTTGACCAAGGTTATTCATTTCATACCTGTCAAGACCACTTACAGTGGAGCACAACTATCTGAGACGTATATGGCTCGAATTATGTGTACTCATGGAGTTCCTAAGAGGATCATCTTGGATAGAGGTACACAGTTTACATCTAAATTCTGGGAGAAGGTACATGAAGCTTTGGGAATTGAGTTAAGGTTTAGTTCAGCTTATCATCTGCAATCAGATGGTCAGACAGAAAGGGTTAATCATATTCTAGAAGATATGTTGAGGGCCTGCGCCCCGGAATCCAGTGATAGTTGGGACAACAATTTGCCTTATGCTGAATTCTCTTACAACAATAGTTATCAGGCCAGTCTCAAGATGTCTCCTTTTGAAGCATTGTATGGATGAAAGTGTAGGCCACCCTTGTTCTAGAATCAAGCAGGAGAAAGACAAGTTTTTGGTCCTGATGCTTTGAAGATAGCAGATGAGCAAGTTCAAGTGGTTCGGCGTAATCTAAAAGCAGCTCAATCGAGGCAGAAGAGTTATGCAGATGTCCGTCAAAGAGAGCTTGAGTTTGAAGTAGGCGACTATGTCTATCTTAAAGTGTCTCCAATGAGGAATCTCAAGAGGTTCAAGGTCAAGGGAAAGTTAGCTCCTAGGTGCATTGGTCCTTTCAAGATTTTGGAAAGGAAAGGAGAAGTAGCTTCCCAACTAGAGTTGCCAGCTTACCTATCCAATGTGCATGACGTGTTTCATGTCTCCTTTCAAGATTTTGGAAAGGAAAGGAGAAGTAGCTTCCCAACTAGAGTGGCCAGCTTACCTATCCAATGTGCATGACGTGTTTCATGTCTCCCATTTCAAGAAGTGTTTGAGAGTCCCAAGGGAAGAGTTGCCTACAGAAGAAGTGGATTTGCAGAAAGATTTGATCTATGATGAGAGTCCATCCAAGATTTTGGAGACAACCGAGAGAGTCACCCGAAGTAAGGTTATCAAGTGGTGTAAAGTACAATGAAAGTATCACTCAGAGGATGAGGCTACATGGGAAAAGGAAGAGGATCTAAGAGCAGAATATCCAAAATTATTTCTAGAATCTTCTGATCTCGAGGAAGAGATTCTTTTAAGGGGGTAGGTTTACAACACCCTAATTTTGAACTTTAAATAGTAAATGAATTTGATTTCATTTTCTATATAGATGCTTTGCTTTCATAGGACAATTATAAATGTTTTATGAATTACTTTAAAATGTGTAGCATGTTAGAAACCATGCATTATTGCATTCATGCTGTTGCATAAGTTTTGGTTGACTTGTTTGAGCTTGTTGTTTAATCTTTGCTTTACTTTCTAGTTCCTAACATGCTCTAACTTGTCCCCTCTAATTCCTAGACTAACTAAACCTAGTATAACTAGCCTAGGCCAGTCCCTAGTGGACCCTGGCCATCCCTAGCCTCTACTGCCAAGTATGGCCAGGCCCAGCCGGCCATGGCCAGCACTAACTAGCCATGGCCAAGGTAGCAGCAGCAGCAGCCGGCCACACTGGCCAGCACTGGATATCAGCGACCAAAGTCAGCAGCGGCCGAGTTTAGCCACAGCCCGCCAGGCCAGCCAGCTAGCACAGTAGGCTTGGCCTTTGCGCGCACCGCTGCACGGTGGGCCACGCGGCCCAACTGGCCCACTGGCCACGCCAACGCGCCCGCCTGCGTCAGTGCCCACGCCAACCGCTGACGTCAGCAACACGCAGTGCCGCTTTGCCTGCCCACCGCCGCTGACAGGTGGGACCCACGAGGGTGGGGCCCACAGCTACAATGTCATCTCCCAGTCGAAGAAAGACACCGAACCGGACTCTGGTCCGCCTACGCGCCACAGCTGCTCACGAACTAAGGTTCACCGCGCGCTATAAAGCGCATCGCACCACCGTGGTCGTGCCTTCACCGTCGTCCGCCACCGAGGTGAGCCCGCTCCCGAGCTTCGCATGACCTCGAGGGTCATGGTGCTGCCCTCCATGGTCGCATCTCCCTCTGTGCGTGCCACTACATGCTGCCATAGGAGCTCCACCACCGCCGTCTTGGTGCCGCGTCGCTCTGGCCTCGCCCCACCGTGGTCGTGCCTCCTATCGAGTGCACAAGCACACGAGCAACACGCATGTGGCCTCACCTTGGCCTCGTGTGCCCCGCAGCCCCACCGCCACGAGGTCACCGCCGGTGACCATGGCCGAGGTCCTCGGGGTCGACCCCGACTGCCGCCGGTCCAACATGGACCCGTGGACTCGGTCCACGGGTTGGTCCATGGCCGGTCCACAGGACCCGGCCGCTTCCGCGCTGCCGTGTGACCGTCAGGGCGGTCAATGCCGCCTCCACCGACACTTTTGTAGAAAGTCCCTATAGTTTTACTTATTTGTGATCTAGTCCTTCGTAGTTCAAAAGTATTTAGAATTCAGTCTTGTTTTCTGCAGATTAGACCCTAGCCTTATTTAGGCCATAAATTTCACGTTTTAACTCCATTTTTAGAAAACTTTTACTTTTTGGAATCGTCTCGATGAGTAGAATAGTTCTATGCTATTGTTTGCTACTGTTATCATGTGTTGGTGTATTGCTCTAATTGGAGTATGTTTGCTTGAATGTGTTTGCTCGTGTGTGATGATTGTGGCATATAGAGAACGAGACATGGGTGAACGAGGATTAGCAGGATCCAGAGAACTATGTGCAGCAGGACATCAACCAAGGCAAGTGCAGGAACCTTTGATCATATTGCGCCTATTCACTTTTAATTAATACATTGCATGTGTCTCAAATCTGCAAACCATAGGAATGACTAGCTACTCTATCCAGATATTACCTATGGGGGTTTTAGTTGATAGGTTATTAGGTTGCTAGTGCTCCACTCACCTTTCACCTGTTTAATGAAGATAAATCTTGCTTCTTAACCTATTGGAGCCATGGGCTCTTGGCTTCGATCATTGGAGAAGTTGATGCTGTTCCACATCGTTGGTTGGCAGTGAATGATGGGGGAAACAGATGCTAGTGGGACACGTATTGACGAGGGCATTCGTATCTCCTTCCCCCTTGTGGTCTTGTTCGTGGAGCGAAACCTGGGACTTTTGTACATCTCCAGGCTAATGGGCACTGGCTTGGTCTACTAGCAAGACAATCATGGGCAGGTTGGTCAACATACCGACGGGTGGCTATAGCTATGTTTGCTGGGGTGTTTTCAAGTATTTAGTATGGGAGGTGCTAGGGATTCGTGTATTAGGCGGCCTCACGGTGAAGTCACCCATACGCTTGCACGCTTTGCTAGCGAGTTGTCACTACCTATGGCCCTATGAAGAACCTTGTTGTGACCTCTGCCAGCCATCTCGGTAATGGGCTAAGAGGCTGATCACCTCGGGCATAAAGAGTAATCACAATCTGGAGTGAAAGTGTACACCTCTACGCAGAGTTAATATCGGTATATCATCCATGCTCACGGTCACGAGTGGGCCAGATCCTCACATGACTTAGCCAAATGGTCTAAGTTGTTAAACCGTGGTGATATTGTTTGAGGTTGCTACCTCGGGTTTGATCGAGATGGCTATCTTGTGTTCCCTTTGAGATGGCTATCTCATGTTTAATGATATATGCTTATATCTATGATATTAAATAACACATTAACTGCTACTTGAACCTTAATAAAGGGTTGGGTGTTTCAACCAATTTGATTAGAGAATAGGCTGTAATAAGTAAAGTCTTAATTGTTACATTAAAAATGCTATCATAGTCTACCTTTCAGCTGTACCTTGTTTTAGCCTTGCATGTCATTACTTTTGGCCTGTACTTGCTAAGTTTCGACATGGAACTCACCCTTGCTATTTCCCAAATAAAGGATGCTCAAGTGATGACTCGGATGGTGACTTCCCTGAGAACTATCCAGGATGTTAGGCGTCGTGATGCTGCCATCGACCTTCCTGTGGCGAGATGGAGTCGCTACGTCTACGTTGTTTAGTTGCCTTTCGCTTTGGACGATGTTATTTATATTCCACTTTACTCTGATAACAGTTATGTAATAATGGTACGATGTATTATGGTTTTATTCGAACACTGTGCTTATTGGACCATGTAATTGTCGTTCATGTGTGTAATTTGATCCGGGCGCACATGAGCTTTTGCCTTGGTTTTAATCCTTCAAAACCAGGGTGTGACATTCGTGTGAGCAGGAAATGGGTTCTTGTTGATCTCCATGTCAGAAAAATTCATCGTCCCTCATTAAGGGCTGATTGGACCTGCTGACGAAAGACATTACAATCATTAGTTACATGAGAACAAGAATAAGCACGTCTCTTAATCTCATCTGCAGAAGGCATGGTATAATGAATTCTAATGTATCCGATTTTGAGTAACTCATGAAAAATCCGGTCACATTTAGAAATATCAAAAGTAAATTTCACTTCCTCATTCCAATTCTTTTGAATCGACTTGAGAGAGGGACAAGTGACATGTTTATTCTCCACTGGCAATCTAATTTCAGCGGCCAATGTCTCCTTACTTTCATCATCCGAATCATCTGAAAAAGCACCAAGAGCATGTGTATTCAAACAATATGGTTTATATGCATCACGAGATTCTTTAAGGCGCGATTCCTAGAAAATGGCCCTCTCGACAAGATGACTAAGGCTAGCAAACTGTACATTCTCAAGTTTGTCTTTAATCTTATCATTCAAACCATTAAAACATATATCAATAAAATCTCTTTCAGAAATATTCAAATAAAAACATCTATTCTTAATCTATCTAGCTTTCTTAAAGAAATCTTGCACAGATTCATTATGCACTTGTTTAATGCAAGTAAGATGTGCTAGCCTAATTTCTTGAGCTCAAGTATAAAAGTCATCATGAAACTTTTCCTCTAAATCAGCCCAATTACAAATAGTCAAAGGTGGTAAAGAAGTAAACCAAGCGAAACAGTACCAGTAAGAGATAAAAGAAAGCTACGAACTCTCATATAATCCTGATTAGTAGCTTCACCTAATTGTGCAACGTATATACTTACATGCTCCAAGGTTGATTTATTATCATTACCACTAAACTTTTGAAAATCTGGCACCTTCCAGCCATCAGGAGCTTTCAAACGATCATAAGCTGAAGGGTATGGTTTCGAGTACAAATGCTTAGAAGATTTCATATTAATACCTAAAGTATCTTGAATGGACTTAGCAAAATCCTCCTTGAACCGAATCAAAATATCGTCGATATCGGTAGAAGGAGCTTTGTCCTGCATATTTTCAAGCATTGGGTTGGTACTAGGAGACTTCGGCGGATTAGGTAGAATATTATTACCCTCCGAAGCTCTTGATCCTCTATAATTGGTTCATAATGTTTGGGTTGATTTTTTGAGCACCTCCTGCTAAACTTGTGCTAGCATGACTGGTCTTATTGGTTAGAAGAACCGAAGAGTCCGATGTTAAATTTTTAGCTTGATCATAAGGAGTTTGTTTATTAAAAAACCCTTGAGGCATACCAAATTCAGGTTGTACTAAAACACCCGATTGATCTAAATCGGTTGTTTTACCCTCTAAAGTATCTAAATGTTTAGCAACACCTTGATATGCATGTCATATGGTATTATTTATTGAATCAGTAAGTGCCTTATTGTTCTGCACAATCATATTACACACATATTCTTGCGAAACTGAACCTTCATCATATTTAGGGGAATTGTTTTGAGGATCTACCTGCTCAGATGATGAAGTACCCATGATTTCAGCAATGCTTGGCACCTTGAACTGTACCACCTTGTCATGCCGACCCTTGGAGCATCCTTGAAGAAAAGCCTTCTGAAGCTCCTCGATCTGCCGTTGAAGCGTGGCCTGCAATTCTAGCGTGAGCTCCTCCACAGATGTGGGATTGATGACGTTGCCACTATGGACTTCGCTTGAGTCCTTCATCACATCGAGATCTACACCCATATCGCTGGTTGGTTGATATATCAATCTACGCCTTGAATTCCCCAGCAGAGTCGCCAAAAAGTATGTTGACGCTGATTCGTGACCGTGCCAACACACCAGCAGGCCTTGGACGCCAAGAGGTTGTCTTCTACAACCTGCAACATAGCAAACATGTAGCGTAACCAACCAAACCAATCTAGAGATCGAAAAGGCCGATGTGGAGCTCATGTATGGCTGGATAAGCTTCAGAACCACCTCCGGAAGGATCCGTCGGGAGGAGACACGTGAAGGATCTCTGAGGACCAGCAAGGTCGCCTAAGATGCCAATGAATCTTGTGGAGAGAATCACCACACAGCAGGTAGAGAGGTTGAGGAGAGAAAAGGGATAAAAGGAGTTGATAGATTGGTTTTTGGTTCGATTTATTGGATAGGATCAATCGGCCATGATCCTCTCATATATATAGAGGGGGCGGTCTTATCCCAGTAGAAAATATCTCCAAAGCCTAATCTCCAAGTTCCCATGGCCAAAAGTTACCTAAAATCAACTTAGAAACAAGTTGGTTCAAAACAGACCGATCGAAAGTTCTACCGGAAGTTCCGGTCCCGGACCGGAAGTTTTTGCGTGCAAGCGCATGCCCAATTTCTGCTAACTAACGGAAGTTCTGGTCTTCGCACTGGAAGTTCTGGTCCCCATCGCAAGTTCTTATCTTATACTGGAAGTCCTTGCGTGCACGCGGATGCCTTACTTCAGCTAACTACCGGAAGTTCCGGTCCTTGGACCGGAAGTTCCGCTAGCAGTTCCTATAGTTCAAGCATCCTTTCATAGAAGCATAACTTCCTCATCCGGACTCCAATTGAACATTCCATATATGTTTTTTGACCATCTCGATGAGAGGAATACAATGGTGAAGTCCGTTTCCACTTTTGACAAATTCACAAAATGGACATTTTTTATTATCAACACAAGCAAAACGGATGCAAGCAACCAACTGCACGTGATCCACATCGCCATGAGGTGAAGATGATGCGAGACTCTGGAGCATGCGCCACGTGCAGATCCATCGGAGATATCCAGGCCAGCTTCACCAATACATCTACCTGATCGACGTCACCGACAAGCAGTAAACGCATCTATGACTCTCCAAGACGTCATGATCTGTTCCATACAACCCATCGGTCACGCAAGCTAATTACAGAATCCATGCAAGCTATCGGGACATGCATGCAAAGCTAAGTCAAGTTTTTAATTTCCGATCTTATATCCTATGTAGTATATATCTTGGTATCTACATATACGTATGCTTGTTTCAAGAATTTGACTCATCGTCGTCCCATGTCGTCACACATTAGCGACATGGATCTCGTCGGCTGCACAAGTGGTGAGCAAGAGGCGAGCTATTGAGTTGCCCAGTGCCGTACGTGCAACAAAGCTAATGAGGAGTCCGCGAAGCCACGACGTTGGCAAGTGTACACCGGGAGATGGGACCCGTCCGTCAAGCTGTCTGACCACACCAAGCAACTTCCGGATCTTGCAGCAAGCCGCAAGCGCCACGTCGAGCCGACAACAGATCGGCCATGATTGTCTACTGGACCACGGCGACTACTATACGTCTCTAAAAACAAGCTAAGTTTATTCGAGAAATTAATAAAGTTCTTTATCGTCCTTTTTTTCTGTTACAACTTTACACCCGTGCACTAATCTATCATACATACGCCCTGCATAAATCACAATTAAACTTTATTTCTTTCCCGCCGAGAACGGCTCTATAAGGCGCTGCCTCGATCCTCTTACGATGTGTTATAGCTCCGCGTTACATGGCACTAGGAGATTCGGCAGTCGCTCTCTAACGGTACTAGGTACCTAGTGATCCTGGTGATCCTAGACTGTTCACTAGCGCATCCCTACGTCACCTATAGAGTTAGCTCGCTTCAAGGGCAGGGGCAAAACTTAATTGTCAAAATTTTTTCTACGACTACATATTAAAAACGGCACATATGTTTATCACTTGTTTAAACATGCCTACTTAAAAATACATCAGCCTGCTGATTTTCTCTTCGGAGAGCAATTATTTATACATCATGTACTACTGTTCTTCATGTCTATTTTTCAGGACAAGGTTCGGTTGCCGAGCACACTCCGTACGCTCGGGCACTGGATCAAGGATCATCATCTAGGTGGTCACGCCACCTAGCATACGGACTTCACCACCGACAAGTTGGGCTGCTAGGAGCTTACCACCTAGTTGGTCCAACTGCTCGTCACTACAGCTCGGTGCCACACTACACAGCCTCGCCTCAGTCACTCGGCTTGGTGCCACGCACCGCATAGCATCGTCTCCGACCACATGGTGCTTGGGGACTCATCATCATCGCCTTGGCTCGGTGTCACGCGCCACACAGCCTTGCCTCCATCGCTTAGCTCTGTGCCACGCATCGCACAGCCTCGTCTCCAACCATGTGCTGCTCGGGGACTCGTCATCGTCACCTTGACTCAATGTCACAGGCCACACAGCCTTGCCTCCGTCGCTCGGCTTGGTGCCACGTACCGCACAGCCTCGTCTCCGATCTCGTGCTGCTCAAGGACTCATCATCGTCGCCTCAAATCGGTGTCACGCACCACACAGCCTCGCCTCTGTCGTTCGGCTTAGTGCCACACACCGCACAGCCTGTGCTCCGACCTAGACTTGCTTGGGGACTGCGCATTCGACTTGCTACCCAGAGGTGTCTACGGACTAGTGGTTCTCGATGTCCCTCGACATGATCGAGCCTGTACTCCATCTAGGACTTACCTAGGGACTGCGCATTTGATTGGCCACCAGAGGTGTCTACGGACCAGTGGTTCTCGATGTCTCTCAACCCGATCGAGCCTGTGCTTTGTTTCCTAAGCAGAAGGCCGTAGGTTCATACCTGGGATTTTGCACCAACTTGTCATTTGGCACTGACTACGGACCAGTTAGTGCTATGTTGAGTTTTTCTTAAAAAGCTCAATACAACATGTTCCATCTTCTATCAAGCTTGGGGACTATGTGGGCCCACGTCACCTCGCAGTTACTCGCCCTATCCTTTCTTGGATTGTTCGTGTTAGCATTTCAATGATCTCTGTATCACGTGTTAACGTGGGCCCACATCCTAGAGATGTGAAAAGCTTTTTTATTTTTCTCAGAGCACCACGCATCTTTTGACAGACCACCTTCCTTGACAGAAGCCGTGGTCGGGAGCAGACTTATGAACTACTCGGGACAAAGTTTCACTGGTTGGCACTATGTGGTCAGCACCTTCACTGGTCAGCACTACGTGGTCTGTATCTACACTGCTCGGCACAGGTCAAGACAGCGACTCCCTCAAGATACATGGTGCTCGGGGACTAGCTATGGGAATATGACCCCATATACCCTCATGGCTACACTTGGGCCGCACCATTGAAGACGGTCCAGCCCAAAATGAAGACGTGCGGCACATGACGTGCATTGCACAGATTAGTAATAGTACCAAATAGGTTATTCTACTTGTACCTCTGTCCCTTTGGCATATATAAGGAGGGGTAGAGGTCCTTAGATAGTCCAGGTCATCCGATCTATCAGATCACCACGATCTCATACTCAATCAATGCAATTTACAGAGCACAGAATGTAGGGTTTTACGCCACGCTGGCGGACTAAACCTGTATAAATCTTGTGTCTTGTGTCTCTGTAACCATCCGGTTCCTAATCATGTGCGCCCTAAATCTACCATCTTAGGTCTACACCTCGATGGACCGTAGATGATATCTCATCGACAGTTGGCGCACCAGGTAGGGGAGGCGTGATTCGATCATCAGGCGAACTAGATGGTTTTCTTCCTTGCTTCCATGGAGTTCGAGGCGGGTCTGACCTGCACCGTCAGCGAGTTCATCGACCACCGGCGTAGTGACGACCACCAGAACCATGGAGGCGGTGTAGCTCACTTCTGCACCAACATCAGCCACCACCTCGCCGACAAGTCTGCTCCGGCAACTCGTCGACGGCTTTCTTGGCGGGTCGATCTATATCGATCTGCCAAGGACGGCTTCACCACCATTCATCATCGTCGGCACGGACATACGAGTTGTACTGACCACTCAGGTCACCCAGATCCAATCTGGCCATGGACCAACCACCACCCTAGTCACCCAGATTCAAATCTGGCTGCGGATCAATCACTGCCCGAACACCAAGCATCCATACGCTGGGTTCTCCACCAACCGATTTGCTACAAGCATGCAAGGGACAGGCCAATTTTCTCTTTGTGACGACATCTTGCTCCACGTCTAAATCCAACATGGCGCTGTCGACCAGCACATGCAACGGATTCACAACAGCCACGCAAGACGACGCAAGAAAGCCAATGGCCAAGTTCATCACGTGTTTGCATCAGACTTGCATGCTAAGCTAAGTCACGTTTCTATTTTTAGATTATTATAAACACTCAGGTACGTGTATGAGTCTACATCTATTTTTCCATGATTATTCGCAGCCTCCATAATGCCGAAATACGAGTGAGCAACATGGAATCCATATCTACATCTACGTGACCAAGCAACGTACAAGTCGTGGTGCACTCGGACGTCTTCCGCCGTCGAACCCTGACAAGTTGGTCGAGCCATCGTCGAACCATCAGCGATCCGTCCGAGTCACGTCCATCTGCTCGGGCCCGACGACAACGTGTCTCTAAAGACAAGCTAAGTTTATTTGAGAAATTAATAAAGTTCTATGTTCTCTTCTCCCTGTTACAGCTCTGCATCTGTGCACCAATCTATTATACATGCACCCTGCATAAGTCATAATTAAACTTTGTTTCTTGCCCGCCGAGAATGGCTTGACAAGGCACTGTCTCGAAGCCTCTTACGATGTGTTACAGCTCCGCACTACATGGCACTAGGAGATTTAGCAGTCGCTTTCTAACGGTGCTAGGTACGTAGTGATCCCGATGGTCCTATGCTGTTCACTAGTTGTCGATACCCAGGAAATGGGTACCCCAAACCCTTGGTTTACCGAGCTAAACCCCGCAAAATCAGCAACTTGACCGCTCCGGTGACCTCCCGCGCTAACGTACGAAGGCCCGCAGGCTAAGACATATCGGGCTGACCCATGAACGGACAACGACGGCCCAAAGCCAAAGCCTGCTCGAGAAGCTACCGAACGGACTAGTACTGTACACTCGAGGAGCTGCCGAACGGA
>CM041644.1:25163365-25188265 GCA_023333625.1 Bothriochloa decipiens
CTGTACGCTCGGGAGGCTACCGAACGGACTAGTACTGTACACTCGAGAGGCTACCGAACGGACTGGTACTGTACACGCGAGGGTACAATTCGGGCGACCCCTCGAAGACGGAACTTCGCCCTGCGAACGAGCCTGCCCTCGAAGACGTAACTTCGTTCGGGCGAATGGGCGATCCTCGAGGACAGTGCACCCCTCGGCTACCGACCCTCCCGTACGGGCCCGAGCGCCTTTAATGCGATCTATCTACCCCCGCCTAATCACATGGCCACAGTTACGGTAACAGTTGCAGGCGTGGCGGTCAAATCTGGCTTTTACAGCCCATGCCTCGGAATCTCGCAAGTCGTACTACGCTGTTGCACCATACCGAGCACTGTGCCACGTCCCGCACCACCTCGAGACGTATAAACCAGCACGTTTCTAGCATTTTCCGGGATTCGGCCTTATTCAGTGAGGCTCGACCTCCTCGGCACGACCCCCTCGACTCCAGCCAAGAACCTAAACCGTTGCCCCTCGACTTCATCAAACGAACCCTCGAGCGGAACTTCAACAACTCCCGATGCGACGGCTGCAGGGCCTCCCATACCGACGTACATCACTATAGCGGCACCGACGTGATCGGCCTCAACGTCGTACATCATTAGCTATGCGGACTAGGAATACATGTACCCCTGTGCCCCTCCTTCATCTATAAAAGGAGGCGCCAGGACCTACCGAAAGGAGGGATCGATCGAAGGCATAGAAACGCTAAGTCTTTAGATCACAGAATGACACCGTGAGACAGCGTAAGGTTGAGAACTAGGCGTCCGAACGCCCAAGCTCCACCACGCGCTCCTCACACCTGCTTGTATTTTCCCCTGTACTAGCACTTCGGTGCAAGATAACACAAATCATCCTCCCCCCGCTGGACGTAGGGCCTTCTTTGCCCGAACCAGGATAAATCGCCGTGTCCTTCTTGCATCACCCACCGGATTAAGGGAGCACGCAATTACGAATATTACTCGTTGGTGTTAACCCCCCGAGGGTCAAAACACCGACACTAGTGCATCCCTAGTCACTCGACAGAGTTAGCTCGCTTCGAGGGTGGTGAAAACTTAATTGTCGACATCATTTTTTCTACAACTACATATCAGACATCTAAAATGACATAAATATTATCACCCACTTAACATACTGTTGATACAAAATTCTATCTGCAAACACACCGGGCTAATACCCAAAATCGATATCCGAAGCGTGCCAGTCGATTTGACCAGTTAATCGACAAGGATGATAAAATTGAATAAAATCCGAACGAAACGACAGCGATACGCCCGGAAGTCAAAGCCTGAATCGTGCTCGGTAGACACGGAACCTGCAAGGTCGCCGGAGATCAAGTTGATGCAGCCCATCGATTCTTGAAAGAACTCGATGAAAAAGAAAAGGTATTTGACGAAGTCGTCGAAAAGTAAAGTACTGGTAAAGGTAAATAAAAAGTAGATTTGTTTATTGATGCTTGGATATCCATTACAATGCCCTTCGGCATATATTTATACTCTGCTAATCAAAGAGTCCTAATTTAATACGCAAAGCTCAAATAAAGAAGAAACAAACTAATTCCTTATACGAACTCTATTTCTTTAAGAAAAAGCAATAAAACTCGTATAGGAGTTGGACTTAAACTATAATACAAAAATCGTAAGCTCCGTGTCGCCGACCCTCTATCCGCTTCCATCATGATGAAGTTATCCCTTCATCGGCACATCCCTGGCGTCGGCAACAACCTTCTAGTCTTCCTGCCTATCTCATCGGCAATAGCTTTTTCGTCTCATCGGCAACGATCCTTAACAGTTTTTCAGCTTCATCGGCAATGATCCCCTAGCTCTCATCGGCAATCCTTGCCGATTAGTCCAGTCTCTGATCCTTATTGACATGTGCCAAAAAACGGTGTCAACACATACCTAGATCAATTATTTGTATGTCATGTACTACCGCTCTTCGTGTTTATTTTCAAGGGATAAGGCTCGGTGTCGCGAACCACACAGCATCGCCATCGTCACTTGGCTCGGTGCATGCACCGCATAGCCTCGTCTCGAACCTCGTGCTGCTCAGGGACTCATCATCATCGCTCGGCTTGGTGTCATGCACCACATAGCCTCGCCTCCGTCGCTCGGCTCGGTGCCACACACCGCACAGCCTCGTCTCCGACCTCGTGCTGCTCGGGGACTCATCATCGTCTCTTGACTCGGTGTCACGCACCACATAGGCTCGCCTCCTTCGCTCAGCTGGCGCCATGCACTGCACAGCCTCATCTCCAACCTCAAGCTGCTTGAGGACTCACGCACCGTACAGCCTCGTCTTCATCGCCACGGCCTCCGTATCGCAGTTGAGCTAGGCATAAAACGGCTCCTGGTATACAGTGATACTGCTCTGGTCATTCGCCAAAGTCAACAAAGATCACTGGGATACAGTCAATGAGAAGATGGATGCCTATGTGGCTGAGATACGAACAAGTTCTATGCGCCAGCGGTTCTCGGTGTCCCTCGACCCGATCGAGCCTATGCTCCGTCCAGGACTTACCTGGGGACTACGCATTCGACTTGCTACCTAGAGGTGTCTATAGACCAACGGTTCTCAGTGTCCCTCGACCTGATCAAGCCTGTGCTCCGTACAGGACTTACCTAGGGACTACGCATTCGACTTGCCACCCAGAGGTGTCTACAGACCAGCGGTCCTCAGTGTCCCTTGACCCGATCGAGCCTGGGATCCGTCTAGGACTTACCTAGGGACTACGTATCGACTTGTCACTTGGCACTGACTACAGACTAATTTCTTCTATATTGAGTTTTTTCTTAAAAGCTCGATACAACATGTTCCATCTTCTATCAAGCTTGGGGACTACATGGGCCCACATCACCTCGCGGTGACTGGGCCTATCCTTTCTTGGATCATTCGCGTCAGCATTTTAGTGATCTTTGTATCACGTGTTAATGTGGGCCCACATCCCAGGGATGTGAAAAGCTTTTTTCTTTTTCTTGGAGCACCACGCATCTTTCGACAGGTCGGGAGCAGACTTACGAAATGCTCGGGATAAAGCTTCACTGGTTGGCACTACGTGGTCAGCACATTCACTGGTTGGCACTACATGGTCTGCATCTACACTGCTCGGCACAGGACAAGACGGTGGCTCCCTCAAGATACATGGTGTTCGGGGACTAGCGGTGGGGATATGACCCCCATATACCCTCGTGGCTATACTTGGGTCGCACCATCGAAGACGGCCCAGCCCAAGATGAAGACGCACGGCACACGATGTGCACCGCACAGTTCAGTATTAGTACCAAATAGGCTACATTGATTGTAACTCTGTCCCTTCGGAATATATAAGGAGGGGCAGATGTCCCTAGACAGACCAGGTCAACACAGACCACATCTCAATACGGAGCAGATCTCCATGATCTCTCTTATAACCCAGATCTCATGATCTGGGACATCTCTTTCATCTCATTGTACTTCGGTACTCATCAATACAGCAGCAGAGACACAGGACATAGGGTATTACGCACCTCACGACCCGAACCTAGATAAACCCTAGTTGTTTGTCTTGCATCTCACATTCGGTTCGTAGATCTCCATGCACCCTCACCACAAATCTACTACCTTGTGGTATCCCGTGGTAGACTGCCGAGGAGATATCATCAATAGTATTACGGTTCATAGCGGCCTGAACCTGGATAAACCCTAGTTGTCCTGGTTTTTTGTCTTGCGTCTCACATCTGGTTCGTAGATCTTAGCGTGCCCTCACCGCTCTTCTACTACCTCGGGGAGCCCTGTGGTAGACTGTCGAGGAGGTTTCATTGACAGCGGCGCACCAGGTAGGGGTGCGCAATCTAATCTCAAGGCGAGCCAGATGGTTTCCTTCACCGCTTCCATGGAGTTCGAGGCAGGCATCACTTTCACTGTTGGGGCGTTCACCTGGACCTCCGGGGTGACGACATCCGTCGCGATCACAGGAGCAGCGCAGCTGGTCCCAGCACCGTCTGCACCACTCACTGCACCGACTAGCTCGGTCACGAAGTTGGTGGCCACGCCAGCAGCAAACTGGCGTCTTCCACGCTACCAGAGGAGGCACATCGACAACTCTGATCTGATCGAGCTGATCGATCGGCAGGGCACAGACCTAATCGAGATCTTAGATTATGTGGAGTCCGCTCCCTCGCGGCTACATCAAGATCCGAATTTCACCCCTGTCCGTCCACGTCGGCGTGAGCCTACGAATCGCACCAACCACTTGGGTCGTGCAGATCCAAATCTGCCTGCGGCCCGAGCACCATCCCCTATTTGCCAGTAGGGCAGCCCCAACTACAACCAACCAAGTCGACAAGGACATACGGGCCAAGCCGACCAGCCATGCCGTCGAGATCTGAATCCGTTCGTAGCCCGAGCACCACCTCCCGCTGGTTGAGGTGATGCACCTCCCAACTAGAAGCAGCAAGGGCCTGCCAATCAAGGCCGCTGCCAACATCGACCAGATCCAAATCGGGCTGCTGCACGAGCTCCGCCCCCGATCAGGCTGGATGAGTTCATTGACATGCATCAATGTTGGCGCGGGCTCTCAAACCGCGCTGATCAGCCGCCGCGTCCAATCTAGAATCGGGTGGCGTGCCGAGCACAACAGAGGCATGATCGCCGCGCGCAGAATCCACAACCTACTGGTCCGACACCAGCGGGCCCAAGCGCTCTTCCTCAGAGCAATCGAGCTATCTTCCCACAAGGTTTGGACAACGCAGTCACCCCCTACGCGAGTATTCTGTAGATTGACCCCATGCAACGTGATGACCATATTTTGGATCTTGATCCGACCAGCATCTTGGTCTTTGAGGATCTAAGGCATGTGGTCAACATGGTGACCCTGAAGGAGATCAACTCGGGCCCTCGGGTACGGTCCCGAGAGCAGCACAGTTTCCAATCTGCTGGCCCAGCTTGATAGATCGCCCTCCGGCTTCTCCGACTATACTGAGTACCTCCTCTCTGATTACGAGAGTCCTGAGGTCCGAGTAGAGGAGCACATCGAGGACATGATCCTAGCCATGCCAGAGCACCGAGAATAGATCACTCAGGCAGATCTGACCTTGGACTTCCCCAAGTTCCCTCCTAGGTTTGGGGCACGATATTCAGGATCCGCAACAATGAACCCCCCGTTCTGAATGAAACCTCCCAGGAGAGGCAGGACAGCGAGGAGCGCAATCACAATCACGACCAGCGCCGGATCCAGGAGCAGCAAAGGGCGAATGGTACAAAAGGTCCATGATCGCAACGCCTCCAGCGCGATCTCCATGGTGTTTTCGCAGGGATGGAGACACTCCCGTCCATGAGACCCCCACGGCAAATACTGCTGTGGCCAGGCACCGGCTCGAAAATCTCCCCCGGGAACACCCCGGCAAATATCACCATCGACTATCTGATCGCCGCTGAGGATCGAGTAAACAGGTTACATGAGGCCAGCTCCTTAGCCACGTCATATCGGTCCTGACGTACCCAATCCCGACAGAATCACAGTCGCCATCGCCAACCTTCGAAAAGCGGCGCAGACAACTTCTCCAACCACGGAGGACAAACTTCTCCACCGAGGGGTCCTCTGCAGAATGTTGTAGATGAAGACCCGCAAGGTGATTCGCATGGTGATCTGTGACAAGACCGCCAGCACGATAACCGGTAGCACGGCAATCGCCATCGTGGCAACCGCCGCGCCGAGCGCAAAGAAGAACTCGAGCAGCGTCGAGGCTCCGACCTCCGTGACCACCTCAAAGAACGTACCGCGCTCGCCGCCACATGGGTATTACGCTTCGTAGCGGCCTGAACCTGGATAAACCCTAGTTGTCCTAGTTGTTTATCTTACGTCGCACATCCGGCTCATAGATCTTAGCGCGCCCTCACCGATCTTCTACTACCTCGAGGAGTCCCGTGGTACGCTGCCAAGAAGGTTTCATCGACGGTGCCGGAGGAAGGACTTGTCATGGATTCCCGGCGTAGGCACTTGGAGGCGGTGGCGCAGCGGATGGCGTCGACAAGGGTGCTGCACCTCGGGACGATCTCAAGCACGAGCTGGTCGGGCAGCTGCTGATTTGGTTTGCCTATAGCTAGGTTCTATCTCTCCGTCGTGATTGTAGGTTCTTGATTGTTGGTTTCCCATCTCCGACGGCGGACGCCACTGGGCTGGTCTAGGAGATAGGGATGGTGATAGAGATATGGAGATGGAAGCAGAAGATGTGCAGTTATTGCTAGAAGCGAACACGCAGGCACCTAGCTAGCCGGTCTCTCTCCGGTTCCGGTGGTTCCGATCTCTAGCTCTAGGCTTCCAGAGGAAGAGAAAGGTCTCGCACGGTCCCGAGGAAGGTCACGGTCCACGGTCTTACCTTTCCACGTGCGTGAGCAGTGCCGCGTGGGGCTGCCATGCAGTGCCGCTGCCGCCGTTCGCTCCGTCATCTGTCCGTGTTCGCTCCCGTCGCATCGCGTCCCCGAACAGATTAACACCATGATTAACCACCAAACCAACATGGTAATATTGTGTTTGTATTTGTGCTGAAGAGTAGTTCAATGAATCACGCACGCCCCACCCGCAACTGGGAGCAGTGGCCTGCAAGTTATAGCCAAATCCAGGATTTGATTAAGATTTTGAGAAGAATAATGATACGGACAACGGGAGAAGGCCTACTTAAATAAAATATGTTCCCTCTATTTTAAATTATAGTTTATTTTAATTTTTTTATACATACATTTTATTATGTATATAAATAAATAATATGTCTAAATATATTATAAAATATATAAAATAAAAAAAAGATAAAATACATAAAATAAAATATTAAAATAAAGTATAATTTGAAACGGAAGAAGTAGTAAGCGTTGGTTTCAGGTCATCACCCATGGGAAGGTGCTTTCCAAACTGAACAGCATAATAATTCCATGGTCTGCTCGGCTCCACTCGCACCTGCTGTGCCCTGCATGCCGCGGCGCACGACTTTGGGAAAGCAGCCATTAATGCAGCTGTCGAACAGCCTCGCGCTGCCACCTGCACTGGACGCGGTCATGGCGCGGATGCAGGAGCGCACAGCCTTGAGATGAACAGAGTGCATGGCAACGGAGAACCAAGTGATCTGATTTCCTGCAGGGCCGAACAAACAACAACGTGGGATAGTTTATATGTTCTGTTTTACAATTTTCTTAAGAGAAATAGTTTCTTAAAGTATATACATAATTACACATATATATGGATTATTTTGGGTACACATAAGATTACTTCACTGGTTCATTTATTAGATATTAAGACTTTTTAAGTGCGATTTATGAATAATTTATATTGAGAGTATTTAACTTTTTTTGACATGAGAATATTAATCTTTTCAAGCTACAAGTTCTGTAGTTCTTAATTTTGTGGCTGATGGTCTGTCTAGGATAATAATTCAAGCTCAAAACAATAATCTCATATGTGGTTTGATTGATCATATTGTTAACAAAGGAGCGGTTGTGTTACAGTATGCTGATGATACAGTGATATGTCTCAAACATGATTTGGAGGGTGCCAAAAACCTTAAAATGCTAGCTGCTATACTGGTATATGTCTGGCCTGAAAATTAACTTCAATAAGAGTGAAGTCATGGTTATTAATGACTCTGAGGTTGGCTACTTCCCCATGAAATACTTGAGTTTTCCTGTAAGCCCATCCAGATTACACGTAGCTTATTGGCTCCCTCTTATTGAAAAAAACAAGAAGTTAGACATTTGGAAGGGGGATCTGTGTCCATAGCTGGGAGGAAAACAACGACCCCAAAGTCTAAACAACGACCCCATTTATCAAATGTCCCTATATCTGGTACCAAAGACTATAGTAAACAATCTGGATAGAATCAGAAACTTTTTTTTGGCAAGGAGGCGGAACTAAGAAGAAATATCATTTAGTTAAGTGGGTCAAGATCTGTAAGAGCAAGAAAAAAAGGTGTTTTGGGCATAAAGGATATTAGAAGAATGAATGTGAGCGTCCTTAGTAAATGGCTCTGGAAGCTTAAGTCTGAAAAAGGACTATGGCAAGATATCATTGGACATAAATATTTGAAGAAAGAGTCAATTTGTAACGTCAAACACAGACAAGCTGATTCCCCTGTTTGGTCAGATCTCCTCAAAATTAGAAATGTGTACTTGCAAGGGAGGGGTTTTCTGGTTGCAATGGGAAAAATGTTTTATTCTGGAAAGACAGATGGCTCTATGATCATCCTTTGGCCTATCTCTTTCCTAACTTGCTCAATATGGCCACTCACAAAGATATAACTGTAGCCAAAGCCAAAAAGGACAATAGCAGGCTGACCTTTTCTAGGTGGCTGGTAGATGATTGGAAAAATCAATGGGATTCTATCATCCTTGCCTTAAACAATGTCCAATTTTATGAAGAAAATGATGTCATGACTTGGAATCTTGGTAACAAAAAGAGCTTTATTATTAATTCTATGTATAATGCCTTATCTGTGAATGAAAGTGGTACCTTTCAGAAAAAATATGGAAGAGTAAAATTCCAGCCAAAATTAAGATCTTTCTCTAGCTCATTCTTAATAACTCTGTTCTCACCAAAGACAATCTAATAACAAGAAAATGGTTGGGTGACCCTGCTTGTTATTTTTGTTCCGAGGATGAGAATATTCAACATCTTTTCTTTACTTGCAATGTTGCTAAAACTGTTTGGGCCACTTTTTGCTACATGTCTTGGGGCCAATGACATCCCTACATCATTTGATCAAGCTTGGGCTTGGTGTGAGAAGTGGTTTCCTAATAATCATAAGTTTCAAGCCTTGGGTATATCTGCTATCTGTTGGGCTGTGTGGAAAGCAAAAAACAAGATGTGCTTTGAAGGCAAACTTGTTGATATTGTTTGCCATGCATCATGCATGTGCCCTAATGAGTTATTGGGCAGGTCTGTATCCTGAATTGATAAGGAGACTCTCGAAATGGGAATCGACTCCATGCTCCGTTATGCCATCAACATGCTCCATAAGAAGGCCAGGAAGAAGCCCACACTAATGCTTGAAGACATCACGGATGACCAACCTGAAGAATGAAGGACAAGCAGTGTAGTGATGGAAAGTGAATTTGGCTGTTTGAAACCTTTTGATTGTCTTGGAGTTGTTTCAATTGATTGGCCTCTAGATCAGGTTAATCTGGTGTTGTCTTTTCCCTGCTTCTTAGTCTGTTCAGGGTTCTTGTTAGCAATCTGATGATGCAGAGGCAGTAGGTTTTCATCATGTTTGTTGCTCCTTTTTGGTCTTGCATGACCATCTTTACATTCTTTTTTCCTTCCTATCCCTAGTCTATCTTTCAAACGCTACCTTTGTATTTCCGTTACGTTGAGTAATGAAAATGTGGTTGTCCTCAGTTCCAAAAATTTTTTTTATAGTTCTTAACTTAATATTCTATTGCAATGTACTCCCTCGATTCCAAATTGTAATTCACTTTAACTTTTTGATACACTCATTTTGCTATGCTATGAATCTAAATCTTACTCATGTCTAGATACATAGCAAAATGAGTGTATCAAAAAAGTCAAAGTGAACTATAATTTAGAACAGATGGAGTAATCACGATTTTACAAAAAGCTTAATTTTGAGTTACTATGCTAATGCTTAATTATTTCGTTAGTTTGAGTTATGACAGTTTTGAACAAAATGAAAGGTCTCACACGGTCCCGACCAAGAGGAAGGTCACAGTCCACGGTCTCACTCACTAGCTTCCACGTCACTCACCCGGTTCACGGTCTCACTGACTGGCTGCACGTCACTCACTGGCTTTCCACGCTTGCTTCCACGTCACATGGCTTTCCTGCACTCACCACCGGCTTCCTGCATAGGAGTAGGCTACCTAAAAGATAAAAAACAAAAATAAAGAAATATAATTAGTTTATTGTCAAAGCAAATAAATGAAAGAAGTATAAAAATATAAAAGAATAACAAAGAACTACCCATAAGAAAAAGTAAAGAAAACAGTAAGATATAATTCATGATGATTGCTTCAAAAAATTAGCACTTTTACCCAGCACAAACCAAAATTCCCATTCCTGTCGCGAATGTAATCTAATCATGAGAAATACAACAATATTCCTGAACTCATGAATAACTTTTGCTTATCAAACAAAATAGGCCCTTAACAAAATGGTATCCAAGACTTGGGAGTGAGATGTTTTGACTGAACCCTACATCTGCGAAGAAAAGTGCTAGGCTAGAGACCTGGCTGAGAGTGATGTAATTAGTCACACCTTCCATTTTTAGCATGACAACAAAAGAGCTAACAAAGTGGACGACAGTTGTTTATTAACAGCCAATACCGATGTTTGGGTAGCAGGAATAGGTAAAAATATCAGCTAAAGAGAAAAAAAGGCAAAAATATATAATTTATGCATTAGCAACAGTAAGATTTACCAGATCGGCCTGTTGATCTGCAAGAGCAAAGCAACTTACATTACCAAGTGCGGCCATAGGTGAAATGAAAGACCAAAAAAGGTGGGCATGGACAGAGAAAGACGAGCGGGCCAGAGAAAAATTGAAGTGAGGGACGGTGATGAATTACGCGTGTGAGCTTTAATTAGCTTTTCTAAAAACTAGGGGATCGTGTGTCGTCGTGGTCCAGAGCCTGGATCGTGTGTCGTCGTGACCTTGATCGTGTCGTCGTGACAACAAGGGCATCTGCAGCCCGCTGTTGTGACTCGTGATCCGCTCGCGCTGTTGACGGAGCCCTGTAGCTCCGGCGGGATCGGAGCACCGCGGTCACGTTCTTGGCGCAACCGGCCATGGCGCACTTGCTCGGCTCGGCGCGCCGCCGTGCCCATGGCGGCGACGGCCACGGGGAGGTTGTACGCGTCCACCAGGTTGACATCAAAGGAGCTCCCGTTGGCAGGCTCCTCGTGCAGGCTCACCTCGACAAGCGTGGCGGGCGGGCGCCCACGGACCCGTTGCAGGTGATCCGGTCCTCGCAGTCACTGGTGAGAAAGCCGCCGGTGGCGGCGGCGCCCATGCCGCCGTTCGCGCGAAATTTGCACCCGGTGCGGGCGCAGAGGCGGGCGTTCAAGGTGGCGAGCGCGACGACGCGCACAGCGACTTGCCCGGCGGGGCGTAGAAGCCGCGCCGCCCGCGAGCACAGGGTATGCCCCGTGTTGACGTCGGCCACACCCGAACCTGCTGGCGGCGGCGGAGGGCCAAAGAGTGACGATAACAGAAGTCATGGGTCGACCAGGTCGCGGCGACGAGGCCGAGGCCGCGGCCGCCGGACTGCCCATGGCGAGCTGGGTGGCGGCGCGGGCCGAGGGTGGCGGCGCGCGCCGAGAGCGGCGGCGTGCTGTCCGCTGCTGCCGCCGCGGGGCACCAGCACCACCCGCACCACCACCACGCGCTGGCCGGCCATATACATTGATGAGTTTGTGATATTGCATATTTGTTGGCATCACTACATCACTACACATCCAGCCAATACGCAAAGAACTGTAAAAAAACAAGTTCATCTTCTAGATCACATTGTCCATCTTCTCCTCCAGAGCTTTGTTGCTCTTCTGCTTGTCGACATTTTGACAATCCCCAGAATCAACTTCTTCCCCTTCATCCAAAAGTTCTGCCCAGTTTGACGGCCGAACAACTATGACGCCAATGTCCTTCAGCTTCTGGAAGTATTCTTTCTCGAAACGATAATAGCCAGATAATAGCCACACAGCTTGGGGTACTGAAAATGAAATGACATATAAGAACAAGAACCCTAGCTCCCAGATTTGACTAACAAATCACACAACACTCACCGAGTTCCTAGCACACTTGAAATACAAGCGGCCGTGGTTTTCCCCATCCTTCTTCGTGCGCCCCTCCACGACTCGAGACAACCCACAGTCCGGGCAAAGGATCATGGGAAAACTGCTAAGCTCACCGATGGGATCGAAGCTGATGGACTGAATGGGGCGGGTGCTCCGGCCCCCTTGAAGCCTGCTCCTGGCACGTCCACCTCAAGAGGACTCCGCGTAGTGCGACATGCTTGGATGGCCCGGACGGAGCGGCGGCGGCGGCGGCGGCGGGCGGCGTCGAGCGCGGGGTGGAAGAAGTGGACAGGAGAATAGAGGGGAGCAACTGGGCCGGCTAGAAATGCCCAGAGCTAACAAAGGGAGGGCAGGCCGGCAGGGGCATTCCAGGTATTTGGCGGCACCCTGTGGGAGGGCAGGGGCAGTCCAGGTCATTTGGCGGCAACCTGTGCCAGCGTGGACAGCTGAGCTCGCGTGCCACGACATCAAATCTGCTAAATATGTAAACAATAGTGCCATCTGTTAGCGGGCTATCTCGAGAGTTGCCAACCGGTTTACGTCCTTACCCGCATATGTCATTACGAAACATGATCTTAAGTAGACCTAAATTTGCATTTATCTCAGCATCTTCTCAGTATTATTACTATCCATGCGAGAGCTCGGGTTGATCAACTAGTTTAACTAAATATAATATTATCTCATTCTCAGAAAATGATAAATTGTTTTTAAGGCAGGTTTTTTTATCGATGGAGAGCGCTTGTGGTTAAACAGGCTGGAGAAACACGTTCTACTGTCTAGCTTCTAGACTGCAGCCATATGCCGAGTGTTGTGCAGTGTTGTTCCGTTGGTTGTGTTGTAGCAACGCTTGCGTTGTAGCAAGGCTTGCACGCTTGCCGGTTGGAGCATGGGGTTGCCGGTTGGAGCATGGGATCTCATCACAGGCCAACAGAGCACAGGCCTACTGTGTGCCAGTACCAGGCAGGGGACTGACGCCGGGACGGCGGCGACGACGGTGTGTGGGCCGCGACGGCGACGTGGCGTGGTGGCAATAAGGGACCGGGACGGATCCAAACCGAGATCGAAAGCCATGGCCGGCATCGCCCAAGCCAGCAAGACTTGGCCCCGGCATCGTCCAAGCCAGTGAGACGTGCCCCTCCGTGAGACGCAACCACTACTGAAACTGGGTCTTTGCCGTGTGTAATTACACACGGCAAAGACTGGACTACACACGGCAAAATATTTTGCCGTGTGCAACACACGGCAAAGGGCACACGGCAAAAATCGGCACGGCAAAGTTTCTTTGTCGTGTGTTGCACACGGCAAAATATATAGAAACTTTGCCGTGTGTAAGGTATGGCACACGGCAAATTTTTTCGTCCGTCAGGGCCCCCATCCGTTAACTAATATTTTGCCGTGTGCCTTGGCAGGCACACGGCAAAATATTGCAAAACTTTGCCGTGTGTAAGGCTTGGCACACGGTAAAGTTTTGCAACATTTTGCCGTGTGCCTACCGAGGCACACGGCAAAGTTTCGCAATATTTTGCCGTGTGCCAGCCGAACACACGGCAAAGTTTCGCAATATTTTGCCGTGTGCCAGCCAAAACACACGGCAAAATTTAGGTATATTTTGCCGTGTGCCAGACAAAACACACGGCAAAGTTTAGGTATATTTTGCCGTGTGCCAGTCTAAGCACACGGCAAAGACTATATATATATATATTATATATATATATATAAAATCAACACATCAATAATGACATCTATATCAGCAACATGCATAATATATCAAAAACACAAGCATATTTCAGAAACCCATCAATAATCCACCAAAGATCAACATCACAAGTTCATTATTACAATTCCACCAAAGTTCAACATCACAAGTTCATTACTACAAGTTCAACATCAAACAGCACTACAGCCCTACTACGGCGACGGAGACAACTGTGGCCTCGGTGCTGGACCGGACTGCGGTGAAGGGTTGACGCCATCAGCCGCCGGTGACACCGTAGCGAGATAGTTTGAACCCGCCGAAGGAGGCTGCACAAAAGAGGAGATTGCATGTGTTAGACTCAAAATTGAAAATTTCAGCAGCACCTCCCCTGCACCGGGAGGTTTCCAACCTGCAAGAAACAACGGCACGAAGGCCGACAATCCCAACGGCACGAAGGCCGACAATCACAACGGCACGAAGGCCGACAATCACAACGGCATGAAAGCCGAAAATCCCAACGGCACGAAGGCATCAAACTTCATACTTACAGGAGTGAAGAGTCCAACCGGAGTGATAGCTTGGCCACCCGATGCCATGTTTTGGATCATCTGTAACATTTCCGCCATCTTCTTCTGCGTGTCCTCTAGCCGAGCCTCCAGGTTCGCGGTCGTCTCCTTTTGCTGTGACAGCGCCGCCTGCAGTGTTTGAATCACATGTTTCAGTATTGCAAATATGATCAATGTGTCTAATGTTCAAGGTACGACGAGGGAAACTAGAATTACCTCAAGTTCGTCCACCTTTGTCATCGTTGGAGTAGGCCGTGCACGTATGGGAAGGCTCGTGGCCGTGCTCCGTGACCTCACTTCAGAGAGAGAGGGTGCAGACCTCGCGGAGTCAGCGGCGTTTGCAATCCACAACCGCCCGTGCTTCCTGCCTTCACCCAAACTCACAATCACCTCTGTCTCAAGGGGCTCAGTGCTCAGATTGTGATCTGGGCCACGGATCGTCCTAACCGCCTCCGTGTAGTCTCTGACCTTGGCGTGGACGCTCGGGTCAGAGTAAGCCTCGACAGGTGCATCCGGGTTGAAGACAACACCGGATTTCACCCGGCCCATGTGCGACACAGCCCATGCCCCAAAATCAGACACCGGCACGCCAGGGTGTTCTTTCTCCTGCAAGAAAGACAGCAAGATGATTAGAAATCAAGCAAAATTGAGCGTTATCATAGATAAATGATTCTCGTACAAGAGCCTGCTTGAATGTGATGAGGTTGCGGCTTCCTTGGTGGTGAGTTGGACCGGGCCTCATTTGCCGCTTCCGCTTGCCTTTTCTGCGCTTTTCCTTAAACTCCGGGGATAGGAACCAATCCACAAGCTTCGACCATGCCCCTCTATGCGACTTGCACCACTCGGGCGGCACCTACATCATCAAGTGTTTGACATGTAAGATGATCAATTCTAGATCTATTAAATCTCAAAAGAAATCAATACTATTAACCTACCTGAAGGTACTGTGCCTTGGTCAGCTCTAAATCTCTTCCATTTCCCTTGATGAGGGGCTCTTTCAGGATGGACCTGTAGTACAAGACATGGGACTGGAGTTTAGCCTCATAAATCATGTCGTTGAATTGCTTGTTACAGGCTTTTTGTGCCGTCAGCTCCGCCTCGATCTCTGTGCCTTCTTCGATCTTGAAGTACTTCTGCATACAAACACAATGTATCCGTTCATTATTTCAATAAAAGACTTACCCAATGGAGGATATGTATTTAACCTTCATTGTGAGGCACTTACCTGAAAATCCGCCCAAACCCGGGCCTGCTTGTTGGCCTCCTCGTCATCAACACCGAGCTTGTACATCTTCCACGACCGGACCGCATCCCACGTGCCATCTTTCAATTGCACAAGGCCGGGGTAGTGTTTCTTGAGCAAACATCCCATGATGTTAGCGGGCACACGTGGGGGGTCAAGAGCACCCGACACTAGCAGCCAGCCACTGCACAAGTGATTAAGACAAAATATCAGTTTCTGTTTTGATTTTCAACATTTCATATGAACTACTAGTGATAACATGTATAGTTACTTACTTTCCTCCCACAGGACGAACCACTGGGCGTAGGTCTGGATGCGGAGCACTATGAAGGGCTGTGGCACCTCGCAGGTAGGGTGTTGACCGACCAGAACTATCCCCCGTCTGCTGAGTCTCCTCGTCCCCCAATGGAGTGTCTGTCGCCTCGTCCCCCAACGGAGTGTCTGTGGTCTCGTCCCCCATTGGAGTGTCTGTGGTCGTGCCCGTGGCCGCCACGTGGTCCTGCAAGGTAGGGGTCGGGACCTCCAGCTGGTCGAGAGCAGGGGGGCAAGGCGGGTCCCTCCTGTCGCGACTGGGAGGGCGACCACGCCCCCTCCCCATCCTCGGTCGACCCGGGCGTGCTCGCGGCACTGCCCCTGAAGACGTCTCCACACCTCCACCCGGGCGTAGACTCTGGTACACCGACAAAATCCCCTGCCTCGGTGTACGGTTGCTCGCCATCTTTGGTCAGTCACCTGCAATTTACAAAGAATGAAAAAAAGCGTTAGTACATACATTAAAAATAGTTCAAAATGAATAATCATAATAAAATATAATAAAAAACATAGTATTACATGCTTTAGGAATAATCTTCATCATTATTAGGGTCATATGTCTCGTCATCACTGTCAAAATTGTCTAAATAGGCGATACTATCCGAAGGTTCTGTGTATTCCTCATTGTCTCTGCCTAAATGGAATCGCTCAAGCATTTGAATGTCCTTCGGATTCAGCACTACATCTCCAGGGTCATCGTCATCAACCGTATCATTGTCTACTTCCATGGGGATCACATCGGGTAATACTATCTCAAAGCTCCCTTGTAGCCCACTTTCTTGATAGAACTCTCCATCATATGTGTTTGTGTCAAAGGTGTAATCGTCATCGTTTGGAATGGGTAGTTTACTGTGCGGAGACACATGGTGCACAATAGACCAACCCTTAAGATGGTCTTTGTCTTGGCACGCGTATGGCGTATGATACACCTGCACAACCTGTTGAGCCACAACATAGACATCTTTTCCTTTATAGACTGAATCATGCCTAATCTCAACTATGCCAAGTTTAGGGGTCCGTCTTGTTTGTCTAGGATCAAACCAGTGGCACTTGAATATGACAGGGCGCAGAGGTATCTGGCCCTCATATTCAAGTTCATAGATCTCCTCAATTCTTCCGTAGTATTCGACGCCGTTAGTGCCCGACGTAAAAACTTGGCTATTGGTGGTTTTCAGACGGCATTGGGTCTGCTCGTGTCCTGACGTGTGGAAGCGATATCCGTTCACGTCATAACCGGTACACAACTTCACCCTTCGCTTGAAGCCATTTGCAACCAGCCTCAACTCGTCACTCATGGATGCTTTGGTCTGCGCCTGCAAGCTCAAGCATGATGCATCGTTATATTATTGGAACATACGAGCTACTAAGGAATATTGATGAACGTACGAGCTAAATTGGAAAGTACCTTTTGTTTGAACCAAGAAATGAAATCATGCCTCCCATTTGCCACACCCTCTGAAAGAAGGATATCATGTTCATGCAGGGTAGGATCCCATGATTGATTCACCTCTTGATGAACAAATTCCCTGTACCAATGAGAATCAATGGGGTTTGATACGGAATAATGACATCGTATTGAAACAAGTTCGTTGAGAACTTACTTGATGAATGGCTCAACCTCGACAAGGTTGGTGAACACATAAAGTGTGATTCTGCGCCACTCTGCATCATCCAAAAGCTTAGAGGTCGATCCACTTGTGCGGCCTAGTTGGCCTTTGAAAAGGCCGAGGGTCGATTCAAATTCGCCAGCATTGTAACGAGGAAGTGGATTATGCTTGCTAGGAAGGTTCGGCTTGTAGTACGATGTCGTGAAGTTTGATACCTCCTCCCGAATGCTTGCCTCTACAATGGAAGCCTCAATTCTGGCTTTATTTGTGCATTTCTTGCGAAGGGTCTTTAGACATCTCTCGATTGGATAGCACCAACGGGCCGTAACGGGCCCCCCCAACCGTGCCTCATTCGGTAGGTGCACAATCAGATGCTGCATCGGTAAGAAGAAGCCGGGTGGAAAGATCTTCTCCAGCTCACAGACCAACTCAGGTGCCATGTTTTCCAATTCTGTAATGACGGTCTTTGATAGTTCCTTAGCACAAAGCTGGCGAAAGAAGTAGCTCAACTTTGCCAGCACTAGCCAGACTTGCTCAGGGACATAGCCTCGAACCATCGATGGAAGTAGCCGCTCAATCCATATATGGTAGTCATGACTCTTCATACCGTTGACTCGCAGAGTCTCTAAGTTCACACCCCTGTTCAGATTCGCTGCATACCCATCAGGGTACATTAAATCCTTGATCCAGTGAAGTACTTCCCTCTTTTGATTGATGTTCAAGACATAGGAAGCCTTAGGCCTTCTCCACTGCTTTCCTGTTGCAGGAGGCTGCATCTCTAGGTTTCGCCTATCGCACAACCTCTGTAGGTCCATTCTAGCCTTATTGTTGTCCTTAGACTTGTCAGTGGCCATAAGCGTTCCAAAAAGTGCCTCAGCAATATTCTTTTCGGTGTGCATGACATCAATGTTATGGGGCAGTAGGAGGTCATCGAAATAAGGGAGCCTCGTCAAGCCAGACTTATGAGTCCACATATGTTGCTCACCATATCCCATGAAACCACCTTCTTCTTTGGGCACAAGAGCATCTATCTGAGCACGAACCTCGGCCCCCGTCCTCAAGCGCGGGCTAGGGTCCGTCACTTTGACGCCTTTCGTAAAGCCCTTGATGTCCTCTCTAAATGGATGGTCAAGAGGGAGGAACTGACGATGTTTGTCGAACGACGAATACTTGCCACCTGACTTCAACCATGTGAACCTCACAGCTTCCATGCATATTGGGCACGGGAACTTGCCATGAACACACCAGCCCTTGAATAACCCGTACGCCAAGAAGTCGTGCAGGGAGAATTGGTACCAGGCGTGCATCTTGAAGCTTTCCTTCGTAGCTCGGTCGTATGTCCATACCCCTTTGTCCCAAGCCTCGATCAATTCATCTATCACAGGTTCCATGAAGACACCCATATTACTCCCCGGGTGTCCAGGAATTATCAACGTCAGGAATACAGTATGCCGTTGAAAGGAGACGCCGGGGGGGAGGTTCAGGGGGACAACGAACACGGGCCAACATGTGTACGGTGCGGCCATCATACCATATGGATTGAACCCATCTGTTGCCAGCGCGACACGTACATTACGAGCCTCTTCTGCTTTCCTGTGATTCTGCACATCGAAGTACTTCCATGCATCAGCATCGGATGGATGCACCATCTTGTCAGGATTGTACCGTGTGCCGTATTTGTGCCATGTCATCTGTTTCGCCAATTCCTCGGTCATGAATAGCCGTTGGAGCCTCGGCAAGAACGGAAGGTGTCGTAAGACACTCATGGGGATCTCAAGCTGCCTCTTCTGGCCATCGCCCGAGTCTAGCTCCACGTACCTGGAGGATTCACACTTTGGGCAGTACTTTGCATCCGCGTGTTCTTTCCTAAATAGGACGCACCCCTTTGGACACGCATGTATCTTTTCATACGGCATCTTCAGTCCAAGAAGGACCTTCTCTGACTCATACAAGTTCTGTGGCATAATGTGTTTCGTCGGTAGCATGCCGCTCCACACGGCCACCATCTTGTCAAAGCCTTCTCGACTTAGGTTTAACTCGGCCTTCAACCCCATTATGCGACCAATGGCATCCAACTGAGAAATAGAAGTATGATCGTGAAGGGGTTTCTGTGCCGAGTCCAACATCCGGTAGAAGGCTTCTGCGGCAGCCTCAGTCTCCGCCTTATCACGTCCTTCAGCGAAATGAGCTTGTTGAGTGTCACACACCATGTCTGCTACCCTAGCATCATCATTGAAAGCCTCGAGCCGTGGTCTCACCACCTCCTCCCTGATACGGTTGGCTTCACCATGGTGGTACCACCGGTGGTAGCCCGGAGTAAATCCATGCTTCACAATATGTTGACCCATGGTTAACTTATCTTTCCTTCTTCTGTTGGCACAATGGTGGCAAGGACACAAAACTAGAGTATGGCCTTCAGCACTGGGGCCAAATGCATGCTCTAAGAATTCATTGACTTTCGCTACAAACTGCCAGTCCCTCTGCTGCGTGTACATCCACTCACGGTCCTCCATCCTTTATCAGACACATAACAGGAAGCAATGTGAACATCAATTGCATCTACGTAGTGTCCCTATTGTCTAATAGGTGAGGATAGGTCCTAATCCCACCCGCGGATGCACGGATGAGTTAGTTTCCATGGTTCGCTCCTATCCGAGACAGAATTTCGGCAGCACCTCCCCGCTGTTCTCCCGATACACGTCCTGCAAGGGAGAGTGTGTATCCGGAGAACAACAGGGAGGTGATGCCGAAACTTCGTATTGGACAGGAGCGCACCATGGAAACTAACTCATCCCCGCATCCACGGGCTGTCCAAAAAACGTGGACAATCCGAAACAGATACGGTCAAAGATATGCAAAGACCTGCATACCTCCATCCGCATCTCTTTCGGACGGGAGACGCCTAACTGGGTTACGTGAGGGCTACGACAAACATACGAAAAGAGAGGTTATTTATACCTAGGGTCTCCTGGGTGCTCTGATTCGCCTCCAACAGGTGCTGGGCTGCAAAATAAGAAACACATATCAGTATGAGATGAAAAATTTGGCAGAACCTCCCCTGTACGGGGAGGTTTCCAGAACCTGCAAAAAAAGCCGACACGATGGCCGACGACCACATTTAGGGCACGATGGCTAACACATGCACAATTCCAGCACGAAGGCCGCCAACGCATAAATGACACCATGGCCAACACCCGGAGCCTTTACCTTCTTCTCCGACGACGAACTTAAATGAATAGCAAAATACAATTCAGAAGGTAAGATCAGTTTGTTGTTGACGCGCAGTGAGTGGAAAGCAATGAAAGCATCAGTGTGCAATACTAAAATGGCAATGAAAGGCACTGCATGCAGTGTTTCATGTCCATGAGTCAATCTAACCGTATGTTAAATTTTCATCTACAAGATGTACCATGAAATATTGTAAATTCTGTGGTCCATTGGATGAGTAGCCGATTGGTGATATTTAGCAAATAATATGTAGGAGGAAGCATTTGTGACTATTCAATAATGACAGAAACAGCCCTGGTTAAATGCATATCTGACCTATTCAATAATGACTGAGTGGGGCCTGATTAATTTCTTGCAGAAAGATGATGGAAGCGACAGTATTGCCGTGCAGCTTGCTGATGAAACACATTGGAACGATCTTGTAATTATTATTGCAGTGGTACGTGAACTATGTCCCACATGACCTCCTGCTACGTGTTGTATGCATCATCTTGTGGCTTCACTGTATTCTAAAACCAGTTGCTGTGTATTTCCGTTTTTTGAATGAAAATGGAAATGGGTATTCCCGGTTGGAAAAATCTTGTGGCTTCACTTCTATACCTGTGCCTTCACCTGATATTGTGCTATCTCTGATGTCATAAATTGTTGACACATTCATTTGTGGAATCAGGTCAGTTCAAAGCAGAAGGAAACCAGTAGCACCAGTGGGATGCGAGATAGTGTTGAAACAAGTCCCCTCTTGCAGTACAGGGCCCAGGTGACTGTTTTTTCATTCTGGAGGACTTGAATTGTTTTGAGCTTGAACTTTTTGAGAATTTTCTGAAAAAGACCATGATTTACTTTCAACTTTGGAATCTTAATATCCTAAGTTTTTTGGGCAATATGATAAGCTAGTTTGACTATAACTTCTTTTCCTGTTAACATGTACTACACTGGTTGTCCATATGTTTCAGACAGTAGTGCCAAGTCGGGTGTTGAAAATGGAAGAAGCTATCAAGAATCGTGACTTTGAATCCTTTGCCAGATTAACTTGTGCAGATAGCAACCAGTTTCATGCTGTATGCTTAGACACGAGCCCTCCCATCTTCTACATGAATGACACGTCACACCGGTACATGAATTTAGCAGTGTGTTAGCTTGGGTTTTATGATAATGCTGACATCTGAAGCAAGTTTTTTCTGGTCTTAATCTACCACAGGATAATTAGCCTTGTGGAAAAATGGAACCACTCAGATGGAACCCCACAGGTATTTATATTGCTCTTGAACATCTGTTATACTTTTTCTCAGTCGTGCAACCCTAGTTGGACATTGCTCAAATAGGACAAAACCGTTGAATAAGATTTGATACAGCAAGCAATCAACTGCACTGGCCAAAACATGTTGCTTGCATCTTTTTATAGAATTGTTCACTTCAGAGTGAACCTTGGCAATATCCTCAAGATGTTTGTATAAATAGCCACAAATTGCATTTCTTCTTTTAGTTTATCACCTTTTATATTTTGGATGGTCATCTTCAAAATCATAAGGTGTGAACATATAAAAGGTCACCTTATATATTTTGGATCGTCACCTTTTATAAAAGCTTCTGTTGGATGTTATATCTATGAAGTTGTCATCTAAAAGCCAGTAAACCCAAAAGCAGATTTTTCCATTGTGGCCCTTTGATGTTGAATCACACTTTGGACTACTTGTGGTGTCTGTTGTGCATTTTACCCATTCTGCAATACCACGGTTACTGTGATGTGATAGTGAAATCATTTCTAAGTGTGGACAGTAGATCTCTAACTCTGGTTGAGAATGGCAGGTTGCTTACACCTTCGATGCTGGGCCTAACGCAGTCCTAATCGCACCAAACCGCAAAACTGCAGCACATCTCCTCCAGAAGCTCTTATACTATTTCCCTCCACAGGATAAGGATTTGAGCAGGTGAATTTAATGTCTTTTTTCATAATTAAATCTGTTTTCACTGACTGTATTCAGGAGCTCTATAGATGTATCTGATCAACATGACCTTGCAGCTATTTGGTTGGCGATAAATCAATTCTAGGTGATGCTGGAGTGCATTCCATGGAAGATGTCGAGGCTCTTCCAGCACCTCCAGAGATGAAGGCGCCAGATCAGAAATTCAAGGGTGATGTTAGCTACTTCATCTGCAGCAGGCTTGGGGCTGGTCCAAAGGTTATTTCCGACGAAAGTCAAGCATTGATCGATTCAGTCACCGGACTTCCAAAAGGGGTGTAACTTAAGATTAGAAAGATTGAAATAAGGGTTTAAGCCAGGGATCAAAAAAATCTTGGACCCAGGAACATTTGTGACTATGGTCATGATATATTGTGTCTTCCATATATCCTTTTCCCTAGAAACCACCTCATTTATTTACTGAACAAACGTGTGCATCATGCCGCCAGAGAAGACACACGACGTGGATGGAGGGGGGGCTATTTTTTGGTATACGAAAACGACTATAGCCCTGATATTTTGTGTCTCCCGTATATCCTTTTCTCTAGAAACCACCTCATTTACTAAACAAATGTGTGCATGGTGCGGTCAGAGAAGACTGACGACGTGGATGAAGGAGGGGCCGTTTTTGGTATACGGAAACAAGGAATATTGTAAGTGAACAACTTGTCTGCATATTTCAAGCGAATGACATTTGTCTAGATAGGATAGAGCATCCAGTAGACAACAAAGAAATGCAGAATTTCCTAAATTCAGATTCTCAATTCTTTATGTACACAAACGGAACCTGGAGGAATCGGAGGATATATTTTGAGAGCATATATTTTGACTCATTCTAGTGATTTCTTTAAGTCAATGAATCACAATGCAGAGGACATGGTGTACTTCATTCTAGGGATTTCTTTGAGTCAAGATACAGATATCTCATGAATTTTTTTTTGGATAGGTATACTTCAATTTGATCCAATGTAAGTGAAAGCAATACATAAGTTTGATATCAAGGCAAGCCTCACTGTCTCGATATATCTGGCGTACCAGGCATAACCCAACTCTGAACATAAGTGTTGGCAGTTCAAGTAGTATGTCTGATAGGCTTCGGTTGCTGGAAGCGATGAAGCATAAACATACTTGGCATATCAGTAGAAAAAATTACACAACTACCAAAAAACTTACAAGGGCCAGAAATCTATTGATAAACAAAACAATGATTAAAAGATGGCTCCAAGCTAAGAGAAACAGAGAGACATATCCTTTCTGGATTGTGCCAAGATGATTAAATGAGAATACAAAAAGTTCAATAAGTTCCCAAAATAACTTTGTCTATCATTCATTTTTATGAAACATGACCCATCATGCCACACACAGCAAAAACAGAATTACCAATTTCCCCATCAATCAATGTATTAATGTACCAGTTAAGTGACCTTTGATTGCAAAATTGATGGACACCTTCTACCACCTATCATTTTAATCTATAAAAGGAACAGGGAGCTAGCAGAGACTATATGTGGGTCATGAAGAAGCTCAGGGCAGCAGAACTTACTATCAAGTGCTTTACGATATGCCTGAAGCATCCGCCAACACCCGGAGCCTTTACCTTCTTCTCCGACAACGCATAACTAGGATTACAATCAAATGAAAATCACAATGTGCCAAAGCAACCTAGTGCAGAACAGGAGTGCTTGAAATCTATACTTTTGTCCATAGTCTATGCATATAGAATAAATCAAAGCATATAATGAATTCAAAGAAGACAAACCAACAAAAGTGCACAGCAAACCATGTTGTACTATGTCCATGTAAGATTTAAATTTAAAAATGAAACTAATGTAATATTTAATTTCAGGTTGAATAAATGATTTAACGGCCAAATTGAAAATTAAATAATATATTCTTTCATTAGTACTGCTACTGGACCATATGTGCATTCCAAACATGCTTTAACAATTATGGATGCTTTAAACTTGCTTTTGCAAACATGAACTAAAAAGCATCGAAGGGTGTAAAGCAGCTATTGCAATCAAATCAAAATAAGGCACAATTAATTGTGTATCAAATCACAGGCCACAATGGTGTACAGCCATAGTAGTATAAAATCGCATGCTCGTTTGAATATACTCCATGTCTTACCTGCTGCTGGAGGAAGACGGCTCGCACCGTTATGCCAAAGGAAGAGGGCTCGCGCCGATCTGCCGGAGGAGGATGGCTCGCCGCCGCGGGTGGGAGGTGAAAGAGAGGCGGGGCCGCGCCGCTACAGCTCCAGGCGGCCCGTGCTCCCCGTCGCTCCGGCGGCCCGTGCTCCAAGACGGCGGCCGCGGCGCTCCAGCAGTGCGGGGCGTGCTCCAAGACGGTGGCCGGAGCGCTCAGCACCGACCCAGGCCGCGCGAGGGAGCCGCGGCGAGCGGGCAGGCTTTGGGGGAGCGGCGGCGCGCGCGCGGGCGGCCAGCGGCGGCGTGCGCGCGGCCTTTGGGGGAG
>CM041644.1:25188665-25332383 GCA_023333625.1 Bothriochloa decipiens
ACGGCAAAATCGCAGGCACACGGCAAAGTCCAGTTTTCCAGTAGTGAACCGCCTAGCTCTAGCTGAGCCGCCCGCGAGACGCAGCCGCTTAGCACTAATAAAGAATTAGAAAAAACAAAGAACTAGAAAAAATAGCTTGTTTGAAAATTGAATAATAGAGATGGTTGGTGTTGGGAATCTTTTAGAGAGAATTTAATTATTATTCATACATTTAATACAAGCTTAGTTAGACTTAAAATAATATGACTTGACTAGACATATATAATTGCACTCTTCTTAGTCAAAATTAAGCTCTTTATAAATTGAATAATAATATATTAATTTCACGAGACACCTCAGAGTTTGGTAAGTTATAAAATTAGTGGGTAGCCTTTATGCTATCCCATATATAGGAAGTATGGTGCACCTCTATTAAAATCTTTTTTCTTTTGTGTTAGAATAATATATTAAGTTTTTTCTTTTACGTGCTAGAATTGAATGAAATAAAGTTATATATCAAGATTTTCTCCTTAATGTGTTAGAATTAGAATGAACAAAAGCTATATATTCATATAGGGATAAAGTATATATGGGTACATAATAATCCAATACCTTGACACTAATAATTTAATAATAATAATTGAGACTTGCTTTATGGGCACAATATACGGAGTAATTAATTGTTACTTTGACCATTTTGGATTATTATGCATTGTACAATGTTGTTCCTTCCTAGAAACTCAGTACCCTCTATATGATGACATGGACTTGATAGAGAATTCGATATTTCTTACTGTGATTGTCCACACACTACTACAAATATTGTGATCCATCATGTTTAACTTTTGTCATAGACCTATGAAAAATGCATGACAAACAACTTGCTATGATGGATCAAAAAATAATCATAAAACTCGTACATAAAATAATCTTTTTTAGGCTGTTTAATTAGACTGTTAGAGTAACATAAATGAATTTAGGAAATAAGAATGACAATAATCTGGGGTTGTTTAAAACAACGGCTTCTTTTTGTAGTATCAAGTAATTTTTCATGCTGCATATCTATCCTTGGAACATGTTGTCTTCCTAGTACTTGATGTTTCTACTATCACTAGGTTGATGTTCTTCTAGTAACAGGTTGATGTTTTGCTATTACCATGTTGATGTTCTGCTAATCTATAGTAAAATGTCCTTTTTACTTAGGTCGTGTTCCGTTTTCCTTACAACCTAGTAAGATCTGTTATGCAAAACAACAAGAACTGAATTGATTATGTAAAACAACTAATTTGAACATCTGAAAGAACTGAATTGCTTGCGAGTCATATTAGATTTGCTAATGCAATGGAAACATACAGTATTAGCTGACTTGGTTGCTTGTAGTGTAGTTGATATTTGAGGTTTGTTCATTTTTTCCTCAGTTTATCACTACCATCTGTGTGCTCATCTTTTTGGTATTTTCTACTTGATTTGCAGGTGTGGGGTCATCAAGCACCAAAATGAACATGTAACAGTTGAACTATTTTTTTAGGGAATAGATCATTTTTCTAGGTGGTGCAGACACATCAGTTTGTGTAATTATGGCTGAAAAAGAAGCTAATTAGATGCAAATGATAGTAATTTGTAAATTCATTTGTACATGATTCGTGGTAAATGAAAAAACAAAACAGGGCTAGTAGGAAGCTTCCAGCTAAGTGTGTGGGCCTACCATCTGCTGGGCCTTTGCCCAAAAAAAGCACGAAGTACATGTGTATACACCAAAGTGGTGTCCCTGCCGCGCTGTATAAAGCTCCACTCGCCGGCCAAAACGGAAAGCGAAGGTTTCCTGTTCTTTTCTATTTCTGGCCATGCGTGTCATAAGGTTAACGCACCCGTGCGGACATTAATCGCATCCTATAATAATTGCACTTTACCTGAAATGGCAAGGCCGTGCTGGAAGTCTATAATAATTGCACTTGACCTAAAATTAGTGAATCAGGATCATATGAGTGAACTCAAAGGGAAAAACAAAAGGAAAAGAAAAAGAAAAAGCACCCACATCGTATCTCCGTATCTCCATCGTGTCTCCGTATCTCTGTCACTGCCGGGCCATCTCCGTATCTCTGTTCGCTACTGGGCCGTATCTCTCGCGCGGCTAGGTTTCACGCGTGCCGCGACGACACGGCTACCCTGCCGACATCGCCATCTTGTCCTCTCCCTCCCCCCTCCCCCAACTCGTTTCGAGGGCTAGCTAGCTGCGGTCTGTCCTCGGCGGCTGGGCATCTGAAGTCGTCGCGGTCCTGAAGCCTTCCCTGGCTGGCGGTGCCGGCTCCTTCCCCCATCTCCACTTTGGCAGCGCGCCGCCACTGGTTCTCTGGGGTCAGGCCCTGGCCGCCAGCGGCCGGCCTGGGACCCCGAAGTCACTGCTGCCAGGCCAAGCACCGCACCCACTCCTGGCTGGCAGCGCTGGCGACGGCGCCCTGGCTGGCGGCTTCCCCCTCCCTCCCCATCCACTTCAGCAGCAACAGAAGGTCGCGCGTCTCCCCCTCCCCCTCCCCCTCCCCCTCCCCCTCCCCACTTTGGAGGCCGCTGCAGATCTGTCCCGGTGAGCTCCCTCTCTTGCAGCCACCATGGAATTAAGAGCCTATGTATTTCTTAAATTTCTAAGATGTATGGTTGAGTGCAGTGCAATAGTTATGCGCTATTAATTTCCGCTGTTCATATAGATTGTTAGTCAAACTGCTGTTGAATTTTATGTGTGCACAGTGCATTTGATCTTTCATATTCAACTTGTATAGTTTATATTGCCAAATAAGTCACAGTGTAGTAGTTGATCTTTTTGTCTCGTTCATATTTGTCAGCAAGCCATTTGAGTACTATACGAGTTAATACATGCCTATATGTGTTGCATTTATTGCCGTTAACTAATACATGTTATCACTAAATCAGAATTTGCGCAATGAGTTCTCCAAACAATGGAGACCAGCAGGCGGATGTCCATGGCTTAGGGTCACAGCAGAACACCACGAGTGGATCATCGTCGTGGAATACGCCGTCGGATCCGTGCCCCAGCATAGATAGGGTGGCTGCATGTGAGAAACCAGAGATCCTACTTACAGTCCACATGATGAGGTATAGTTTGAGAAATAGGGCGGCTACGAACGCCTGCATTCCATCATGTATGACAGTACCTAATATATATGATTGGTTGCTCTTCCTAGGTAACTTCTCAACTGCAGGACCAATTGGAGGAAGATGTATCGTCTTCCACACCAGAAGAAAATGAGACCACCGCCGAAGTTGGGAGGAAGCGGAAGCGAGGAGGACGAGGTGGGGACAGGTGGCCGGATCATACATATTCTGTAACAGAAGTAGGCCCGAAAGGACAGCCCCTAGAACCTATTGTGGCGAGGAATGCCATCGGTTTCCTCATCAGAGACAAGATAGACATTACAATATCAAAGTGGGATCTGGTGCCATTGGAAACAAGGAAAATCTTATGGAAACAGCTGAAAACAAGGTTTATTTTGAAAAGGCAGTCACGAGCCATCGTGAAGCCAAATGCATTGAGGAAGTTTGGAATCAGCTTTCGTGGCTTTCGGTCTGAACTAACTACCAAGTATTTGAGTAATGGATTGGACCCATCGAAGAAGTACAAAAATATTTCTGCAACTCGGTGGAAGCCCTTTGTTGAGCAGAAGACATCTGATGAGTTCTTAGCTAAGAGTGCAGCCAATAGTTGTACTGCTAAGAAGAACATCTACAGCCACCACCTTGGCACAGGTGGTTACGACTGTAAGATTCCTAAATGGGAAGCAGAAGATGTTGCAAGGAAGGCGGCAGGGTTATCGCTTATGTTTGGACACGTCCAACCTAGGGGCAGACGATGGCTTCTTGCTCGAAAACCAAAAGAAACTCAGCCTGGTTGTTTCACATGGCCAGATCCAAAGACCGATGAAGCAGCCAAGAACAATTTGGCCGCGGCAGCTAAGCAGAATGAAGGGTCATTCAAGGGAGAGGGATGTCCTTACTGTTGGTCTGGGAAACCTAGAGCATCCTGTCGTGTGCGAGGCTTGTCGTCGAAGTTGGGTTGGATAGAAGGATTTCCTAATGATGCCGACATGAATAGAAAACGTGACCGATACAAGGAAGCTATGAGAGATTATTTCAGGGAGGAGGCTAAGCAAGAAATGTCACAAATGTTGGTTGAAATCATGGCCAATCCTTATTGTAACTTAAGGCAACTATTGGCTAGTGTAATGTCAACACTACAGGTGCCCACAATGCAGCAGCCACAAATGATCACACAGCCACAGATGGTTATCATGGATGACTCGGGTCCATTAGTTCCGAGCAGTAATGGATGTACATCAATCAAGGAGCACTATGCAGTTGATTACATCATTGGACCGTCACCTTGCTCCCTAGTTATATCATACGGTATCACCAATGTCCGTACGATACAAGTTGCCACAGGTTTTGCTATTCCTGGCCGCAGTTTTCATGGCAAACCAATTCCCAATGACTACGCCAGGGTTGAAGTGTTGACAGTCGTGGAAGGACATAGGGACGACTGGCTAGACATACCCACTAAAGAGGGTATCGAGAAACTTGGACAAGCTATCAAAGAGTTCATCTTATGGCCTCGACGGGACATCAGGTTGGTCAATAGTGCTATTCCGTCAATCCCAACTTTCAGACCTGGTGATGATATAGGGTTCTCGCATGCGTGTTCCTCCCCACTATTACAGAACCATCCATCTTCTCAGGATGCAGCAACCACAAGACTTGACCCAAGCTTTATTCGGGACATACCATCTCATAACGCACCACCAGCACCAAAACCTAACGAATCACAATCATTTATCATGAACATTGCCTCAGATCCTCTATCTAACCCAGCAACACTGCCATCAGAGAATCCACCACTCCTGAGCCAGAAGGATATCTCATTGGAACCTACAGGCCCTGAGGGTAAACTAGCCTTTGTGCCAAAACTGGTTTCAGCATTTGGTGATAAGGCATCAGCACTGGACCTGAGGAAGTTGATTAGTGGAGCTATAAGGAAACCATATATAGAAAATGCTGCCCCCTCTGCCTCGAAAAGGACTGTACGGAATCCAACGAAAGAGGATTATGAGAATGTCCCCCAAAAATATGTGCAAGGCAGGCCTCTACTCCGGTGGTTGCAGCTGATTTGTGTTCCACGTGGGATGAAGAGGTTGCATGATTGGTATACGAGAGCATCTTCGGTTGATATCAATGCCTTCAACGTAGCTGTACCACCACTTACAGTTTTGGATGGGCCATTCAAGATCCCAGTTGACTTCGAGGACTTTTGGTTGATGTTTCGCCTCGACAAACTCAAACTACAACTTGTGAGGGTGTGGTACCTGTAAGTTTCACTCGTACATAACTATGTTTTATTTCTAATTCTAATTTCAATGTTATGGCATGAAATCAAACACGTTCGTGTGCTTTACAGAATGCAAATAACCGACCAGGAGAAGAGGTTTACTGAGGACCTGTTTCTTCACAAGGGGAAAAAGGTTGGGTATCTCGACCTGTTCAGAGTAAGCGAGGACGCGCATGCAGTGAGAATAGGTCATGATAATGACCTATTTGTGGGCAAGACCAAGGCTGAAATACACAAAATTACAGCGGTGGAGCAAGAGAATCTGGAACTTGCAGTGGCCATCTACATATCAAACATGTTTCTTGAATTCCAAGACAGGAGAGTTGTATGCGCACCATACATGTTCAAATATGTTGGTCCTAAATTCCCATAATAATTTTTATTCACAAACTTATTACTGTCTTAACATTTAATTTTTTTTAAATTGGTTCAGGGGGCATTGGATTTGTATGTACATTTATCTTTATGATGTACGGGTTTTGGTCCTTGATTCTGCAGATTTCCCAATGGGTAGCTACAAAAAATTCAATGATATTTTAAATATGTAAGTCGTGAAGTGCATGTGTTCTTTGCAACATTTCTATATTGTTTTAGAGGCTTGGAAACGACTTGGTAAATTCATTCAATTTCTGCAGGGCATACGGGTTGTATAAGTTAAAGGTTGGACAGTACGATTTAAATAAACAAAAGAATCTGCTACACATGCGGAATAAATATGAGGTAATTTTACATAAGTATTCATATTTTTCTTGACTTTATGGTTGAGTATGGATTTTCTGTGACCTTAAACAATTGCAACATTCTACACATACTCTTTTCCATAGGTCATCATAGGTGTTATGGCATGGCCAAATTTTTTAGAAATAAATAGCGTTGTTGAAGAGGAAATTATACCTTTGCTTGAGGATCTTTACATGATAGAAAAAACAGTGTTTCAAAAACTATGTGCACCTGCTGCAGCCTAAATAAAAAAATGTTACAGATGTAAAATAATAATAACATTAGGTGGCTCGCCTCCGATATACTAGAAAAGATCGCAGTTTGCCGCTTATGGCCAGTGAATGTGCCCTTCTTTATAGATGGATTTGGTTTGAGATAAGGAGCATGATTGCATCTTGCCTCATATTGCAAAATAGGTACCATTAATTATCATGCAATGGAATTTTCTTGCCATACACATATACATACACATACACATATATATATAGAAAATTCTTTTTTTCTTGAATAAAGTGAAAAATGAGTCATAGCTCTGAAAATTTAAAAGAATGCTGTACCAGATAAAAAAGCTGGGACTCTAGCAAAAGATCGTGCTGTGGCCTTTTCTTGATCTGCAGATAAGTTAATTTTAAGGTACTGTTGTCAGACTTGTATATATGACTACTAGGAAAATACCCGTGCGTTGCAACGGGAAAGCATAATGCACGATGATATATTTATGGGTGCGTTATATTGTTACCTCAAAAGATATTTCAATCTTGATGTTTGGCTGAAATATTCCGGTCTTCATGCCATATCTATTGCAAAGTCAGATATGAAATTAGAAATTGCTTCATGTCATATAGTATGACCTTGCAACTAATAATTATTAAGTTCCAGCTCGTCTGCATTAAAATCATTATTGCAATGATCACTAATTTGGAATACAGTGGAAAAAATTGGAGCTGTACAATGAGATTTAAGCATGAGAAGCTCAGCAAATCCACATTAAGTATTTTCCAATGACACTAATTAAATACTGTGCATCATTTATTTCACCTCCTCATTTCATAGCACATGTTGTCATTTTATCATAAGAACCAACTTCCTGATAGGACACACACGATACATGCTGTCATTTTGAAAGGACACGCGCAGGCTACTTTGGCAGGGAGAGAGGCCATAGCCTGGCTTTTCCAACAGGGAGCCCAACACCGCCATCCATGCAAGGAGGCAAATGGTATGGTGGCTATGATGTCGCCACGTACACACATCATAATAACCACAAGACTTAAACAAAAAGCCACCGGTATTTAATTGTATTAGAGCCGAACGGCTCCTCGCAAGATGGAGGTCGGGCGCCGCGCATCGGCCCTCGCGACGCGCCGCGGTCGCTGACGGTGGGGGTGCCGGCGTTGCCGGCCCTACAGGCTGGTGGCGGGGTGCTGCTACGGGCCACGTTGCACCGCGCCTTCTGCTGCGGGAGGCCCCGGCGTCTCTTGGCCCACGTGTCGGCGCCCGGGCGACCCGTGCTCACCTGCGCTCTCCTGCTGCGCAGGAGCTGCCGAGTGGGGACGCTCGTCTCTTAGTCCACTCGCCGGTGACGGGATGTTCCCGCGCCGAGGTGCTGGGTCCGTTTGCCTGCCGGTGCACTCGTCGTGCGCATGACCTTTGTTTGGCCCGCCTGGGCTTGGTGCCGCTGGTTACTGGGCAAGGTCGTCCTCACGGTTTGTCCGGGCCCGCCCTGTAGCGACGTCGTTGCTCATCGATGCGGTCGCTGTGAGCCTAGGTCGCTGTCCTAGCGGTGCCTTGTCGGTGCTTGTTGGTGCTGGGCCTTGGTCGTGGGTTTGGCCAATCAGTGCTCCACAGCGGAGTGCCCCGGGACGTGTGGTGCTTTTCACCATGCTGAGACGCGTCCTTCCTTCTTTGTTGCTTCCCTGTGCTCCTTTTTCTTCGATCCGCTTGCGTCCGGTGGGTGTTGCTCTCTTCTCTGGTCGTGGTGCTACCTTCCAACGCGTTCTTGTGGCTGCTCCTCTTCAAGGTTGGTGCGGTTCTTGTGCGTCTGCTTTTCAGGTTCACACCTGTGGCATGCGAGCGGCCCGTATCGCAGTGGTGCTGTGTTGGGCGGCGCCGGTGTCTCCAGTTCACATCTGTGGCGTGCGAGCGGCCCGTATCGCGGTGGCACTATGTTGGCGATGCCGGTGTCTCCGGATCTCTTACGTATGGGCTTCAGTAGACGCGCCTGTTTTCCTAATTGTACTTTCGTTCTTGTGCTTCTCAGAGTTTCGTGGTGTCCTGGATCTGGGTCCTCGCGGTCGTTCGAGTCGACAGGCTTCATGCGGACGACATTGTTGGTCTGGATCTGTGTTCTCGTGGTCGTTTTCTTCAAACGCGGGCTCCGTGTTGGTAGGTTCCTATTTTGTGATGTATTTTAGATACCATTGTTTGACTACCTGTGGGTTTTTGCCTTTTTTTCCTTTGCTTTCCTTCTTTGTTTTTTGATGGCGGTGCTTTCTCTCTTGTTTAGACGGCTTTTGATTTGTGTGGATCTGCCGTCTTTACAGTTGGTTAAGGACAAAAGAGGATGTTTGTTGTTGCGCCATTGTATTTGTCCCTGCTCTACGCTGTGGCCTCTGCCTGTGTTGTTGCCTATGTGTCCCTTGTGTCTGAGGTCGATGGAAATGGTGAAGTTGTCTATGGAATCGAGGTTGAGATGCCTTCGATTGGTGATGCCGGCTGTGGTGAGGTCCTATTTTTTTGGGCTCCTTTCGAGCTGAATGCTCGTGATGCTTATGAGCAGGCTGCTTTTCAGGCTGTTGTGTTCTTACAGAGTCTATGGATTCTTTGTTTTAGATTACAGCTTCCAGAGTACAGTGATGTACAGAAGAACTGCATAGGCGTCGATCTCTCTTGCTACAAGAGCTGTAGGCCTAGCTAGGTTGGTTGAAGAGCAGCAGCTGTTGACAGGAGTTATACCATGTGTTTACCCTATCAAAACCGTCAACAAGACTTTCTTTCTGGAAGGAAACCACCAAACAAATAATGACTTAGGTACAAATAACTTGGTTCCACATGTATTTGTCATTATTTGGTTGCAGGCATGCAGAATAGATATTTTTCAGTGTATCCTTGCTTCTGGAGACAATGTGCAAGAGATGGGCACAATGGTGGGGTCGGCCGACCCCACCTTGGTCACACTAGAGCCTTGCTGACATGTCATGATCCATGACACACTCCCAAGAGTCCATTTTCATCCTTGGATCACAAGTGTGTTCTCTCAACGGCTCCTAATCAGCTCTCATGGATCCATGGACCCATATCTCCATCATCCGAAGTGATCCAGGGGTCCCACCACTTCATACCCACTCTAAAGGAGGTGGAGAGGGCCCACAAGGAAGGGGGATGGCCCCACCCATCATAGGGGGGTCGGCCGACCCCCTTGTGGGGCCATCTAGCCACCCTGGTTTGACCACCGATATAAGAAACCTTCTAGAAGACTGAGGCCAGGCCTACCTATCATTAGGGGGTTGGCCGACCCCCACTTGGTGCCTAACTAGGTCGGTTGGCCCCCCACCGCCTTCCTGCATGCCTCCGTGCATGTGCTTCATCGTGGACGTCCATCTAAGGCGGTTGTAAGGCGGTTTGATCCAACGAAGCATGATGGAGGTCATGCAGATTGCTAACGTGGCAATGGAGTAGCCCCTACTCCACCTCCCACTATAAATACCCCCATAGGCCTTCACTTTAGAGCATGAAACATAGGAGGGAGCCAATATCTAGTATCTTTAGCTATGCTAGTAGAGGGAGAGTGAGGAGTCTCTAAGGAGAAGTCCCGGCCTGTCGGAGTCTTCTCCAATGTGCGTCTCAGTGGATGCGAGCTTCTTATAAGTAATTCATCCGAGTCTTTTCTAATATTTGATATTCTGGTCTTAGTACTTTAAGTATACGGTCTTGTACTAGCACGCTGTTTTACTTAGTAAATTGCTCGAGTCTCTTGCAAGGATTAGAGTAGTAAGATTAGTGTAGACGTGGTGTCTAGAAAATATCTTACTAGTGTGAGCTGCTTGTCGCACTGTAGGACACCTAGCGCGAGAGTGACAGACCTCGCTAGGCGGAGAGTTCCCTATACGTGTGTTAGGCAAGTTAACATTATGAGAGTGAGGCTGAATAGTGTAGTCGCCTCGGTGAGGGAGGTGCAAACCTCTTTAACTCGACTCGTCGTTTCGTCTATGGCCCCAGTAAGGGAGGAGGTGGTAAACCTCGTTATACTTAGAATACCATGACCAGATATCTTTGCTAGCTAGACCTCCCTATCCTAGTATCCTAGACCCTTTGTTTCATCACTGGACGACCATGAGCCTAGTTAGTTCACTTCACATTTCCTGTGGAAAATACGATACCTGGAATACTCCTGGTGAAGGCTACATTGACTACCGTACGCTTGCGGTATATCCGTTTGCGACTACTGGTGTCAACAAGCTTTCTGGTGTCGTTGCCGGGGACCGGTAGCTGTTCTAACTTAGAATCAGGTCGTCCAAGTTATCCTTCTTTTACCTTTCTTTTCTTTTTATCCTTTCCACACCATAAACCAACACCCATTTCTCATCTTGCCGCTCCAAAGGGCCTAGTTTGGAGTCACCACCATTATTCCATCCTATTCTTCCACCTAGCTATGAGCTTCGCCCTTGTTTCATAGCTATGGTTCAGAAACAATCTTTTGCTAGGAAACAACATGGAACTAGATACAAAAAATGAAAGAAAAAATTATTTCAGAAGAGTAAACTCCATAGCAGTTGAAGGTCCATTCAAGAAAACAAGGTGGTTTCACATGCCAATCATATTCTCAGAATAAGATCTCAAACTCAAAGATTACCCCCATATGGACGCAATGGTCACAGAAGAAAACATCGAAGGTTGGGCAGTAACAAAAATTCTGATAGATGGTGGTAGCTCAGCAGATATCATATTCACAAGAACTTTAGACGCAAAGAAAATCAACAGAAAAACTTTGGGAAGAGCCGAGCACCCATTAGTAGGCTTCGGTGGAAAGAAAATAAACTCCATTGGCAGAATTGTCTTGCCAGTTTCATTCGGTACAGTGAATAATGCAAGAACAGAACAAATAGCATTTGATGTTGTCGAAATGCACAGCCAGTACAACGCAATCTTTGGAAGGGGAAGTTTAAATGCTTTCAAAGCCACAGTAAGCTACCCATACTTATGCATGAAGATGCCAGCAGTCAATGGCATCATAACCGTCTTCGGTGATCAAACAGAGGCAAGAAACATAGAAAGAGATGCAAGCCCAGCCTTTAAAAATATCCACATGATATAAGAAGAAGATGAGCTTGAAACTGAAAACGCGAAGACACAAGAAAAAGCGAAGCCCTGCGAAGATACAAAGAAAGTACCAATCGATCCAATGGTGACGGAAAGACAAGTTATCGTCGGTACAAATCTATCAAAAGAAGAAGAAAAGATAATACAAGTCCTGCGAAGTAACAAAGACATCTTCGCCTGGTCTGCACAAGACTTAGAAGGAGTAAGCAGGGATGTCATAGAACACAAGTTAAATATCGACCCAAACTTCAGGCCAAAAAAGCAAAAACTTAGAAAGTTGTCGGAAGACAGAACACAAGCTGTAAAAGCCAAAGTCCAAAGATTGTTAGATACATAAGTCATGAGAGAAGTCTAATTCATAACTTGGCTCGCAAACATAGTCATGGTGCAGAAGAAAAATAAAAAGTGGAGAATGTGCATAGATTTTACAGATCTCAACAAGGCGTGCCCAAAAAACAACTTTTTACTACCAAGAATAGACACTTTGGTAGATCAGACAACAGGAAGTGAAATGCTTAGTTTCCTCGACTGTTATTCAGGCTATCATCAGATCTGATGAAAAAAGAAGATGAAGAATTCACAAGTTTCATCACACCATTCAGAACTTACTGCTTCCAAAGAATAGCCGAGGGGCTTCGCAATGCAGGAACAACTTTCATCAGAATGACATCCACAGTTCTCAAAGATCAAATACCAAGAAATCTGCTTGCGTATGTTGATGATCTGGTAGTTAAAAGCAAGAAAAGAGAAGACCATGTCAAAGACTTACAAGAAACTTTCTCAAATCTCAGAAAAGCAAACTTAAAGCTGAACCCAGAAAAATGCACATTCAGAGTTCAAATAGGCAAAATTTTGGGATGTATCGTATCCGCAAAAAGAATTGACTTGAATCTAGAGAAGTTAAACGCAATACTGAATATGCAAGTGTCAAGAAACATCAAGGACATCCAAAAGTTAACGGGAAGATTAGCTTCGCTGAACAGATTTATATCCAAATTAGCTGAGCAAAGCCTCCTAATATTCCAAGCACTAAAAGGGAAAAAGGAAAAATTCAACTGGGGTCAAGCACAGCAAGAAGCTTTCGAAGAAATAAAAAAGCACATATCCAATCCTTCAACTTTGGCAACACCTGATCCAACAGCAGACTTACTACTATACATATCAGCAAACGAAAGCACAGTTAGTGTAATACTGATCCAAGAAGAAGAAAATGAGCACTCAACAAAACAAGTTTCAGTCTACTTCGCATCCGAAGCTCTGTCTGGATCAAAAGTTTTCTACTTAGAAATTGAGAAAATTGCATATGCAGTACTTATGACATCCAGAAAGTTGAAACACTACTTTCAAACACACAAAATAAGAGTGCCAACAAATCAACCCCTCAAAGAAGTGCTACAAGGCTGCAAATCCTCAGGGAGATTAGGAAAATGGGCCGCAGAGCCGTCCCAATACTTCATCAAATTCGAAAAAAAAACAGCAGTTAAATCTCAAGTGTTGGCTGACTTCGTAGCAGATTGGACACCTTCGAAGTACAATCAAGAAAGAATGGAGCAACCAGAGTGGATAATCTATTGCGATGGTGCTTGAGGCTTCACCGACGCAGAAGTAGCAGCAGTCATAACTTCACCTTCTGGAATTAAATTCAAATACGCAGTAAGATTAGACTTCAATGCACCAACAACATCGCAGAATACGAGGCAGTATTACTGGGACTTCGCAAAGCGAGAGCAATGGGAATCCAAAAGCTAATAATCAAGACAGATTCTCAAGTAGTAGCTGGGCATATAGAGAAAAATTACAAAGCAAGAGACCCAGAACTAGCAAAATATCTCCAGCTACTAAGGGACCAAGAAAAACACTTCGCAGGATTCACAGTCAAAAGTATATCAAGAAATGACAATACAGACGCAGACGAAATTGCAAAGACCGCCGTCCAAAAGTTAGAGTTACCACCAGAAGTATTCTTCCAAACTATCACCGAAGCCTCAACAAAAACGAAAGTTATACAACCAAAAGAAGTACACATCATAGAAAGCGAAGATTGGAGGGCCCCAATTATGGCATTCCTCAAAGGATTCTACGAGCCAAAAAACTAAGTTGATGAAGTAAGAATGAAGCAAAAGACCAGAAGCTACAAAATCATCAACGAAGAACTTTACAAGGAAGGAGTTTGCCAACCACTACTAAAGTGCATCTCGAAAGAAGATGGAAAAACCTATTGAAAGAAATACGCGGTAGAATCTATGGATGTCACGCCGGGGCTAGATCAATAGTGGGAAAAGCCTTCAGACAAGGGTTCTTCTGGTCAACTGCCCAAAGTGAAAGCAAAGAAATCATTTAGACTTGTCACAATTGTCAAATGGCAGCAAGCAAAGTTAAAGCACTAGAAATAAACTTGCAACCAATCGAACCAACTTGGCCACTGGCAAGATGGGGAATTAACATAGTCGAAAAGTTACCTCCAGCCCAAGGCAACTATCAATACACAATAGTTGCAGTCGAATATTTCACCAAGTGGATCGAAGCAAAGCCAATCACAAACATGTCTTCCCATACAATGAAAAATTCCTATGGCAAAACATCATATGCAGATTCGGAGTTCCAAGACACATCACTGTAGATAACGGAACCCAGTTTGACAGCGAAGACTTTAGAGAATACTGCCACTCAATGGGAATCAAACTTTGCTTCGCATCAGTAAAACACCCACAGTCTAACGGAGCAGTCGAAAGAGCAAACGGGATAATTTGCACTGGAATTTCAAAGTGCCTAACAGACCTCAAAAAGCGAAAATGGGTCGACGAATTACCAAAAGTAATCTGGTTACACAACACTTCAAAATCAAGGCCAACAGATTTCTCTCCATTCAAGTTACTTTACGGAGATGAAGCAATGACCCCTGAAGAGATAAAACACGAAGGTCCAAGAACAAATGTTCAAATTATCACAGAAGAAGACCAAAAAACAAGCAAGGACTTGCTCGAAGAAGAAAGAAATGAGGCACTTCAGAATATCAGAAAGTACCAACTTGAAACACAAAAGTGGTACAACAAAAAGTTAAGCCAAAAGAGTTAGCACCAGGAAATCTCGTCCTAAAAAGAAAAAGAGATGAAGACACAGTGGAAAAATTCTAGCAAAAATAGGAAGGCCCTTTCATCGTCACAAGAACAAACAAAGAAGGTGCGTATCATCTGGCAAACCTCAAAGGTGAGGAACTCAATCACACCTGGAACATAGAAGCACTCCGCAAATACTATCCATAAGCAAGACTACAGGATTAGTCTACTGTTCAGCAGAAGTAGAAGTAGATTTCCCTTTTAAGAAAAATTACGTTCTTGCAACAATAACCGAGCTGCACTCTTTTTCCACTCAGGGGAAACCCTTCGATGGGTGAGTGGTTTTTTAACGAGGCAGTCTCTTTGTAAATCTCATAAAATAATATGAGAAACCAGTTTCCCCAGAAATATGTCTCTACATTGCACAACCAAAAGTACAAACACCGAAGAGTATATCCAACATATACTCTAATATCGGCATAAATTTTGCAAAACTAAGTTAGCATCAATATTTTATTAAATCTAAAAAATGCTAACTTATCCAATCCAAAATTTGCAAAGGCAAATTTTTCGACTTTGTTTCACTAAGGTGAAATGTTTTCAGCTTCTAAGGGAGCGTACGTGTCCACTTCGCTCGAAGAGGAAGGGACGGCGTTTCAAAATTTGCTAAGGCAAATTTTTCGACTTTGTTTCACTAAGGTGAAATGTTTTTAGCTTCTAAGGAAGCGTACGCGTCCACTTCGCTCGAAAAGGAAGGGACGGCATTTTAAAATTTGCTAAGGCAAATTTTTCGACTTTGTTTCACTAAGATGATATGTTTTCAGCTTCTAAGGAAGCGTACGCATCCACTTCGCTCGAAAAGGAAGGGACGGCGTTTCAAAATTTGCTAAGGCAAATTTTTCGACTTTGTTTCACTAAGGTGAAATGTTTTCAGCTTCTAAGGAAGCGTACGCGTCCATTTCACTCAAAAAGGAATGGACGGCGTTTCAAAATTCGCTAAGGCAAATTTTTTGACTTTGTTTCACTAAGGTGAAATGTTTTCAGCTTCTAAGGAAGCGTACGCGTCCACTTCGCTCGAAAAGGAAAGGACGGCGTTTCAATTGTTTCACTAAGATGAAATGTTTTCAGCTTCTAAGGAAGCGTACGCGTCCACTTCGCTCGAAAAGGAAGGGACGGCGTTTCAAAATTTGCTAAGGTAAATTTTTCGACTTTGTTTCACTAAGGTGAAATGTTTTCAGCTTCTAAGGAAGCGTACGCGTCCACTTCGCTCGAAAAGGAAGGGACGGCGTTTCAAAATTTGCAAAGGCAAATTTTTCGACTTTGTTTCATCAAGTTGAAATGTTTTCAGCTCCTAAGGAAGCGTACGCGTCCACTTCGCTTGAAAAGGAAGGGACAGCGTTTCAAAAATTGGCTAAGACAAATTTTTGGACTTTGCTTCACTAAGGCAAAAACGTCTCAAGCTCCCAAACGAAGTGCACACATCCACTTAGAACGAAAAAGAAGGGGCAACATTTCAAAATTCATCAAGGTAAAGTTCTCAATTACATGTTTCTCAACAAAGTACATAGACAATTTAACTCAAGACACTTAGTCTGTACCTAGTCATACAAGCGAAGAAAAACTCACAAACTTCGCAACTCAAGATGCCATGCAATACAATCTATCCAATTACAAAAATATATTTATAAAACTAACCATCCTGAAAACTAACTACTTTGGCAGCATCATCAAGTATGTTGTTCACAACCTCGTTTATAATATCGTCCGCTTCACGGCGCAAAAAGTCCTCGCAAACATTCACTGGCGAAGCGCTCGACCCAGATGACTACAAAAAAGAGTATAGAAAACAAAAGTATCCACAGACGATAAATTAAACTTTACATAACAAACTTTACCTATGCAAAATCCGTGAAATAAAAAACTCGACAGTTAGGAGGCCTGGTACTACAGCATTGAGTATTCATATTTGTAAAAGGTTTATAAGAAAATATTCAAAGGGAAAATCCCAAGTTCAAAACAACGAGAGCAAAAAACTTACGAGCAAAAAAATCATCGACATCACAACCGTCACACTTCGCACGAAAATTATAAAATTCGCTAGGCTCGAAAATGAAATTATCTTTGGACGTTAACAGCGGGGTAACGTCCTCGACATCCTACACAGGCTCTGCGTGAGGAACCTGCGCAGGATGGACAAATAGTCAAACAATTTCCAAGTGCATATCTTACAAAATTTGAGAACCATCGTATCTTGAAACTCTTATCTCACAAAAGAAAAAGCTAGAGCCTAAAGTCGGCTGCCACTAACATCGCTCGGTCCAGTTCCGCTTCGACTCCTAGCCCTGGCCTCCTTCTTCACAGCTTCTTCTGCCTCCTTCTGAGCCGCCTCCGCTTCCCTTGCAATTTGCTGACAAGAAAAAAGAAAAAAGTTAGACGCAAAGAACAGGAAAAACCATAAGAGACCAAATACATCGCATACCTTCTGCAACTTCTCCTTAGCCTTATTGAAGCAATGAACTCGACCACCAGACCTCCAGTACTGCTCAAGATATTTGTTGCACAATGTTTGTGTGGCATTCGTCACGTTAGCCAGGTCTCCAACAGAGGGAAACTTATAGTTGTCATCGCAAAGCTATGCAAACAAGGGTTCTTGACTTTGTTTCATCAGGTGAAACAAAGCGCGAGCAGAATAGAAAACTCCTATATCAATTGTAGTCTCCATGACTTGGGACAAGTCTTCATATTGGCAACAAAGCCAGCTGAAAAAACTATCATGGTCACTAAGGTCCCAGCACTTATCTCCCGGCCTAGCTCCAAATTTGTCATAACATTCGAAGCAAAGCTCCTAGATACGATTGCAGTTGTCAAAAAAAGATTTATCCTGCTCCACCAACTTTTTCTCAATACGTCGCATACTTTGTTTCAACCTTTCATCCTCTGCGACAATCTTCTTCATCACTCCCTCGTTCTCCGCGATAATAACCTTCATCTCTTCCTCCTTCTCTTCAACCCGAGCAAGAGCGTTGATAAGCTTTCCCTCTAAAACATTGTGAGCATCAACAGCATCAGCTCTTTCCTTTTCCTTGTCGACAAGTTGCTTCTTCAGGTTCTCAATCTCAACTTGATAGTCACGTTCACGGAGGGCAAAGTTTTTCTCTTTCTCTTCCAACCCTGCCCGCAAACCCCTCATCAAAAGAGAACCCTTATACATCATCGATAAGCCGGCATCAGCCACTTTGAGTAAGGGTTTCTTTGATATCTCAAGTTCTGCATCAGGGACAGTAAAAGCCTCGTCTATACATTTTGACAGCTGAACTTCAGAAGTGCGAGGCATCATCCGAAGTTTGTCAGCCCCGATTCCTATGAACTTGAAACTGTCAAGACCCAAACTTTTATCCTGACAAAATGCTAACCCACGTTTAAGAGCATCAGAAATCTCTCCTTCACCATCAGCGGGGGCTACGGGAGTAGCAGGATCTTGAATATTAAACTAACTCAAATCAACTTTCTTCTGAGGAGAAGAAGGCGCGTGAGGAAAGATAGTTTCTGCAGAAAAATCAAAAGTCAGCAAAACAAGACAACTCAAACCTAAAAGAAACGCGAAGTCACAGTACTCACCAGTAGAAACGCGTCCACCTAAATTGCATTCAACAGCCTTGCCACTTTCCACATGAATAGTAGAGCTCGACAAACGCATCAAGCATTCATCGTTGCTCTCATCATCAAAAACATCATCATCACTTTCATCAAAGCCAAGAGAGTAAATCCTAGAACCACCAACCTTTTGAGGCACTTTGGAAGCACCAACTTCACCAATCTCAACTGTTGTAGGGTCGTCAAGCGAAGTAGTCTTCCCAGCATCAATACCCTCATCATGAGACTCAACGGTAGGAGCCTCAGAGCCAAACCTCGGCAAAGTCGACCCAACACCAGCTTGAGCTTCTTTCTCAGAGGCCAAACCAGCCCCCGCACCAACTTTGCCAACACCACCAGCAGAAACACCACGAGCTTGCAAATTCTGCAAGTTTTCATTAAATGGAGTAAGTAAAAGTGGAGCCAATCCACTAGAAGAGAGTCATACAAATTTTTCTCACCTCATCCTCAACATCTTGAGAAACAGGGAAAGTAACATCATCACCATCGTCACCACCTCCGACAGCCTCAACGTCACCAACACCAACACTAGAAACCAAGTTCCCTTTTATGTCCAAACTCCGTTCAAGCACAACATCAATCTCTTCAGCGTCCAACAAAACAGAAGGACTTTGATTTTTCTTCAGCTTCTTAGTTACAACTTTGCTAGAAATGCTAGACTTGCATTTCTTCTGAATAGCAGTCTCCTTTTTACCTTGCTTCTTTTCACGGGCATAGGCAGGAGGAGGCCTATCTCCATATTCAACATTAGTAACTTCAAAAACTCAATTCAAACGCTTATAATCACTCCCAAGAACCTTATCAATATTATTCTTCTCGCTAAGTACATATTTGCCAAGCAAATCCTCGGCCCGGCTTTCCACAGACTTCACAAATTCTTCATCAGAAGAAAATGTCCTCGGGCGATGAAAATCGTTATCTGGGAACTTGTAGTTTATACCTCGGATCTTCTTAGGATGAAAACGTTGAAAAGACCATCCTTTATTCAATGGCCAAATTTTGGCAGCAGCATACTCCTCAACCAGATCCCTAGCACATTGCAGCAAAGCTGTACATTTGTACGCCTTCACTGCAGTCTTCGAGATCATGGAAGAAGGAAGAGATGGAGATAGCTTAAACTTTTCAATCTCCATTCTGGCAGCCATCGGATACCTCTTCACCATTTTCTTTGTAACAGAGTCCCGCTCCTCAACCATGGCCACTTTGTGATAAAACCAGTATCTCGACCAATCTCCGGTACCCCACTTGTTCCTAGTTGCAGGAGAAACTTGAACGGCATTACGAGCCATTTTAAAACTCGAACAAGCGAAATACTTTGTGATAACCCGCCCATCAAGCATAAATTCTTTGAACTGAGTGTGCATCTCAAAAAGCTCATAGAACGCAGCAATATCAGCATTACACTCCAAAGATTTCACAGCCCAGACAAACTGCGATAGCCTAACTACACCATTTGGTGTCAAATGATGCATTTGAATATTGAAAGCTTTGAGTACATCCTCAACAAAATCCTGACAAGGGAACCGGAGGCCGGCGGTAAACAATTCCCGATAAACAATGCATTCGTCAGGACGAGGTTTCAGGTTAGTCTCATCAGGATCAGGAACCCTAACTTGATCACGTTCAACAATCTTCGATCGAACCATTTCATCAAGGTGACTTTTTTCAAACAAAGTTTTACCGAAAGTCAAGGTAAAAGCTTCATCGTCTTTCACCAGATCTTTGATAGAAGCATCAACATCTTCAAGATTCTTTTCGTCAGAATCCATCTGAGACCTGCCCTCCTCGGCCTTAGAACTTTCCTGAGACTGAATCTGATCTTGGAAGTCGCACGAAGACATCTGTGAATACCAAAATCCGAAACACTATTCAACAAAATTGCAAAAATAAAAAGTCAAAGGAACAAACCTTGGCGAAGGCGTGACTCAAACTTCGAATGAAGACTTGAGACCAGGCGTGCGCAACAACAAGAAGTCAGCAAAAACTATCTCAAACTTTAGAACTCAAGAAAAATTTTGGCAGAGATTCCCTTCTTCTGTAAATGATAGCCGCAGGAGGGGGAGGGCCTCGCTATTTATAGGCAAAGTCCAGTCAACCGGTCAAAGCTAACCGTTAGATTCAAATTTTCAACAGGCCAACTCCAAAGTTTGGACGACGTTTGTTAGGCAAAGTTTCATATAAACTTCGCGGTATTAAGACCTTTGGAGTAGGCCTTCGCCTGCGAGGGGCTGCTGTTGGGGGTCAACTTTGACATACAAACATCCTTTCCAAACTTTGGAAGCGAACATTTCATGATAAACACTTGAGATACTAACACAAACAGCGAAGATAGCAAAAGCACTTCGCTGCATGTATCTTCAGCTTCGCTTATGTATTTTTACATGTTTCAAGTTGACTGGCGAAGATGACTTCGCCGTACTTTGGACACCCAGCGAAGGTGACGTGGACACTTCGCTGCGGCTATCAAACTTTGCACATACGATTTCACATGTTTTAGGCTGCACGATGAAGGTAACTTCGCCAGACTTTTGACGACCAGCGAAGCTGACGTAGATGCTTCGCATGAAGAATCCATGAGGTCTTTAGCTAAGTCAAGAAATCATCATCAAGTCCAAAGTCGCTTAAGAAGATAAAAGAAGGGGCGAAGTGTGTTTCACCACTTCGCCGATGTCCTTTCTAGCTAAATGTATAAGAATTTTTGTGGCAAGTTTTGTAAGATTTCTTGAATGGCGAAGCGAAGGGGGTCTATAAATACCCCCTAGGATGTATGTTTCGAGGACAGAATGGAATATAATCGCAACTAAGTGTTGTTTTCATCTTGTATGTATGTAAAAATCATAACCCAACACTGACAGAACTGAAACACACATACATCAAGGGCATGACACAAAATGATTAGCCACGATGACAAACTCAGGCAAATGCATTAATGACAACATCAAGGTATTGGTGTTCTTGATAGTACCATGTCCAAATCCAATGTCATCATCCTCAGCTAGAATCGCATCTGTTGTAAGCTCCAGATGGCTGCCATGATACTCAAAACACATGTGCTGTCCACGCCTAAGCCCTTCAGCAACCACAAGCAAGGTCCACCCTGTGCTGAGTGCATGGTAGTTCTTCCTCCTGACCATCTTCACCTTGTAGACATGACCAGACTCTGTATTAATGCAGATCCAGCGAATTGGTCCCTAATAGTGATTGCAGGTCCACAAATCCTGTCAGCATATGTATAGTTGTAACCTGCCAGGAACTGTGCTGCATAAAAAGTACATTATTGATGATTGAACAAAATCAAACCAAGACATTCTTACCAGATGAGACTTGAATGGATACTCCAGCTCAAGTTCAGCAACATTGTGTGCATCGTCTTCAGATCCATCCTATCAGTATATCCGTATGCATCAGATCAGAACCGCACTATACAGATACAAGGTGCTAAGCCAACTGTTGACGTCGCTTTGACAAATTTTACAGAACGAATGTACATACCGAATTGGTCTCATACGAATATATGCAGCCAGACTCATCATCGTTTTTAGAAGAGCCAGAGCTATTGGATTCAATGACAATGGGTTCCTTCTCCTTACCGATGCTGCAAACACAATGCTCAATCAATCAATACATAAAACAGATGAAATCTTTTAGCCACATTACCACTGTTTCTCTAAAACAAACATCCATCAAAGCCAGGAAACTATACCAAACAGAGGCAAACAAGCACAGGCGTACCTCTTTCCACCAGAGCTGCCTGCTGCAAAGGTGCCTCCTGCCTGAGCACTTCCACCACAGTGCCCTCCAGCTTTGGTCGGCCTATTTTATTCATCCCACGTGCAAATCGGTTAGAGATGAGCTTTCCACACTTGTAAACTAATCAAAACATAGAGATAACTATGTATTGTGTACTCTGTGTAGAACAAGATCCAAGAAACATGGGCCCAGAATTGTTTTATCTGCTCCCTAATTGACAATGCCCATCCCCTACACAGAAATATCCATGGATCTCCTTTTCCCCTGCCACAACCGCATAGCCACGCACCTACTCATATCCCGGTTGTAGTAGGAAAATGAAGGCAGTGACAGGCACCAAGAAAAAAGAACAAGCACCGGAAAAGGAGTGCAGAAAAGGTCAGCTCCACATGGGGCTCCACCATTACACATGCAAATGCTATATATGGAATTCATGGACCACCAAATTTATTTATATGCGCTACAAATCCAGTATATCCCCCAAGACTAGATAGTTCAATCCATTTGACACAAAAAAACCCGCGGAGGAGCTCATGCCCAGCCCCAAACCATTTTGCAGATCCACACACCAAACGTACATGAACACGACGGCCAGTCGGTTATCTCCATCCCTGTTCCTGCTAGGCACCTGTTGACGCACGCATCTCCTGAGCCGGCCACGCTCCTTCTCCTTCCCAGCAGAGCTCTTCATCCCCGCAGAAAACCCTTGCCACTAACAAGACAGGATATGTTCATGTTCGAAGACAGTCGATTCAATCAATTGAGCAAGAAATGTGATGAACCTCGGCGTCTTACCGTGCTTCCTGCAGCCAGATCAAACGGAACTCGCTATCGCTATGTCCTGACCATCTCGTCGTTGCCTTCGCCTCCCTGTAGAATAGCTTCTCCTAGCCTTCAATGCAGCAGCACTGTGATAGAATCCGGGTTGACGACACTTGGAGTACGGAATGCCAGTGCCACCAACGAAGAAATCTTCGTGACCTGGGCTGTTCAGTGGTTTGATGTATTTTCGACGGGGCCAATAACACAGTCTGCAGGCCTAGCCAGACCCAGAGCAGTTGGCTGAGATTTTCATATCTACCGATCTTTTTCCTGACGTCGCAAATGGTGTCTGATGCATCTACTTTGAGCATGATGGCCTTGCCTATGAGTGTTGCCTTGGGGGTGCGACGCAAAGATGAACAAAAACAATCTGGAAAAGATACAAGATGCAATACTTCATGAGATTATATTTGGAGAGTTTGTACCGGTCTGCAAGCTGCCTACCACATAAGAGCTTATCGACCATATCACAAGAGACCTTCACTTCGATGGTGTCTGCTCTGCCAAGGAATTGGGTCTTCACGAAGATCTGCATCGTCTAAATACACCACAAAGAACCACAGACACACAACGTAGCCTAGTACCACGGTCTCTATATTTCTTTCTACACGATGCAAGTCTAACATATGAGTCGTTGCCTCATCCCAACACCATAACATCTTGCTAATTATGTTGCTAACCCCTTTACTTACTATTGTTTCATTACCACGAGGCACGAACCCCACACGCGTGTTTTTACTAGTTGCTTTGCAAATTGCATGTAGTTGCCGTAAATATCCATGTACTCAGCAGGGATCTGTAAACATGGTGCCAAAACTCATGAGTCTGTTGAGGGTTAACATATTAAGCAAAAGAAATATAATTCTTTCTGTTGGAGTTGATAAGTGAAACACAACTAACTACAGAAGCAAATTACTAAGCAGCATCAATGCATGAAAAGAAATGCATATGTAGTTGGAGTCGACAAGTGAAACAAAACTAACTACAAAAGCAAATTGTAATCAGCATCAATGCATGAAAAGAAATACATATGTAGTAGCATATTGGCGTCTTTGTTTTGTCAGTGAACGGTTCATCTGTTCCTCTTAGCTGGTTTCAAAACAATGACACTTTTTTTTCCTAAAAAAACAGGGACTGAGGCAGCAGCCTGCAGGTACAAAGATACTGCTGCCACTTATCATATTAAAAAGTTGAATTGACACATTATTCTTAGGCCACATTGCCATAATCATGAAAAGCTAAGCAAGATGTAATACAATAGGCCACCAAATAGCAAACACTAAGCCCACTGATCCTATAGGAAACCAAGCTCATGCTGATCACAAGTCAAGCAAGACACAAAGTCCATCATGCTTGGTAATATAGCTCTTAATTCCTATATACTAATATTGTCAAGTATAAGAACTATATAATTCATATAAAGTACCTATATGATTTTCAATTGGCATGTGTGCATCTCACAGTATGTGGTTCTCACTCTCTGAATGCATCCCTGTCAGAGGCAGCATATATGAGACTGCATAAACCCAACACATTAAGGTAGTAGGAACAATCAGTGATAAGGCATCAGGATAAAAAGATCTAAGCCTATCACTAATCGTTGAGCTTTCTTAGGACTCAATTTGGGTGTTTCTTCTTAACATAAAGCCACATAGTTCCAAGTTTGGTCCTTTTTTAAAAAAATTATAGAACAAAAATGATTACATATAGAACTGCATGTGCGATGCATCAAAAGAGATGTTCAGGTAACCATGTTATTATATCAGTAGTTCAGTACCAAAAACATGATGATATTGAGGTATAAGAGCATCCACAAATATAGCAATGCTCGGTGTTTTAAACACTGATACTGAATTAGTGAATTATATCAACTATCATTTACAAATTCCAAAGCAAATATTCAAGCTTTCCTATCTGTTTGGAGAAATATGCACCATAGCTAGGTCTAGGCATGTGCTCACTGCAAGTTCAGTCCTGACATGTCTTGTATTATCAGCAAACATAGGCATAAAAAAACCTAGTACAAGTAACGTGTTAATGCAACTGGACGCATGTTTAAATTTTGAGATGAAATATAAGCATGCACCAAGAATTATAAGACGTAAGTACTTCATCCAACGGAGTTCAAACCTTTTTGGGCCTTGTTATGTGAGTATATCAGTTGCTAAAGACTCAATTGCTCCCAATCAATAGGCGCCACTTGATTTGAAATAAATGGGTATCTGAAAGCCAAATGTAAAAAATACGACAGTAGTCAGTGCTGGTAAGAGGTAAAGATTATTGTAATTGTAAAATTAGAGTTGTGGGAAGATGCAGGTTTTCTTCCTTCCCAATGAACTCTATAACTTGGACAATCTGGGAAGTGAAGAATTGTGTCAGACTTCAAAACCTGACTTCTGAATTCTGAGTAACTGAAAATTTAGTACAAAATCATGTATCCTATATTGTGGGATGCAGAGAGGGAGATACTGCTGGGGAGAGAACACACTGCTATTGAGATAATGTAATTGTAAAGTTAGAGGTGTGGGAGTGGGAAGATGCAGGTGTTCTTCCTTCCCGAGCTCTAGAACTTGGACAATTTGGGAAGTGAAGAATGGTCTCAGATTTTGAAACCTGACTTCTGAATTCTGAGTAACTGAAACTTTATGAATCATATATCCTATATTGTGCGAACCACTTTTGACTGGCTGGAAGAAACCCAAAAACTATGTCCATGCAATTTGACAAATACACTGAACATTCAATGTTTACAAATGCCATTCACTTCCCCGGAAAGGCCATATTTCGTTTTAGGTACAGGATCGCCATGGGATGTACCCGTTTCAGAGAAGATCATTCACATTGCGACAGGTCACAACCGAACAGTTTTCTCATAGGATCCGAACTTGGTAGGATAACAAGTTAGCATACATACATGATGTCATCTTCTACAATTAATTTGGCAAAAAAAAACTATGATTGTTTCAGACTGACTGTAACCAGTTGGAGGCTAAAGATATTGTACCAAAATAGTCCAATTTACCATTTACAGTGAGCAGTTGTAGTAATTCAGATTTGCTGCTGGAGCCCTCATGTTTGCTATACAAAAATGACAAAACTTGAGGTAATAACTTAATAGCTTTACCAATCTACATGAACTGAATATGTTTGACAACCAGGCATATTTATACCACACAATATTAAAGATTTCATGGAAGTTAGAGGGTACGTACCACTCTTGTTGAGCATTCCATTGGCTACTGAATGGAAACATCTGAATATGCTAGACACGGCCACTAAAAAGAAAGCAGCCACTAGGAGTCAGGAGTCTCTCTCAACTGCGGAGCACTTGATTCTTAGTGGTTGATGTTGTTGCCATCCTTTTAGAAGAAGAGCATTACTTTACTTTTGGTTTCTGTAAATTTTTGGACTAGGTGGTTGTAGATCTTGTACAGTTTGATTAGCACTTCTTCATTGCTATAATTTTTCAAATCTGTAATATTTGCTCATTAGTAATTTGTATGTGTCACTATGCATTGTTAACGAATGGAAATTAGGAGGAGAATAATTAAATACACTTTTGGTTGGTTGATTGAAGGGTAGCCCTGGTGCAAGCGGTAGAGCTTTACCGCCTATGACCAAGAGGTCCAGGGTTCAAGCCCCAACCTCTGCACATTTATGCAGGGATGGCTGCTGGCTATTTTTCCTTCCCCAGACCCCGCAGTGCGGGAACCTACGGCACTGGGTACGCCCTTTTTTTTGTTGGTTGATCTTGTCCATATTGCTTGTAGTTCAACTATACTACTTGAAACATGCACTTTTTTGAATTCTTATATAGTTTCACAAGTAACAACTACTGTGGCTATCAACTATATTACTTGAAACATGCACTTTCTTTGTTAATTCTTATATAGTGTCACAAGCAACAACCTGGATCAATGCATTGTGGCTACTACGTGTGCGAGTTTCTTAGACACAACGGTCGGTACACCGCCAACCCTAAGAAAGTAAGTAAAGTCACATGTGAAGGTCATAGTCACATGGGTCGTTATGGATGTTGTATCCATGTTGGGTGTGTTAATATGTATTATGGATTAATATTTTTTTGCAGGTATACAAGTGTCCTAATCTAGCGCCTATGAACCACCCTTTGGATCTAGATGCAAGAAAGAGCTTGGAAGAAGAGACTACTATGCTGAAGAACCAAGTAAGTGAGATGCATGGTTTCTTCCGCTCTTTCTTTGCTAACAACTCTGCACCATCGTAAGTTTCAAAACTCTCAGATTAGTGACTTGGCTGTCATTTTGAGATGGACATGGACCTGTGATGTGATTTTGGAGTGACCATGGTAATCATTTCAACAACTATGGCTGAATCTGTAGGCATGTATGTGATTTTGGAGTGACCTTAAACATATAGGACTTGATCCTGTAATGTTTTGGTCATGTGAACCTTATGTATTCTCGCTGTGAGAATTTATGGTCATATTTGATGGTTCTGTAATGGAATGATCCTTATATGTATTCTGGTCATGTGAACCTTATATGTATTCTAGCTGTGAGACAACAGTGAATGCATTTGCTGGTGGAATTGATGTTATCTGGAATGCAAAATTGTGTATGGACTGTCTTTGAAATGCAAGACGTGTTGTCTATTTGAATGCATGTATGTATATACTTTTTTATTGCAAACTGTGTTGTTTTTCTGGCCCAATTAAAAGCTATTTGGATCAGACCAAATAAGTTTTGGGTAGGCCTTAAACAGCATAGAAAAAGTGGGCTAGAAAAAAAAGATACAGGCCTTGAACAGCAGCCAAAATATTTGGGCTGGCCCAAAATATCTATGTGGGTTTAACCTAAGGAATGTTTGTTGGGCCAGAATCAATAAAAGTTAGATATGGGCTAAAAAAGCTTCAAAATAGAATGGGCTAGGCTGAAATTTAGCCATAATAAGCCCACTATAAGACTGTTCTTTACATGGGCTTTAGCAGGCCATGGTTATATTTTGTGACTTAAAACCAAATGTCATAAAAGTTTATGACTTCTAAACCGACGTCATAGAGTTATGACACCAACACTAAAACGACATAAACCATGCATTAAGGCACATGGTTTTTGACGCAAGTATTTTCGTCAACCGGGTGTCATAAATGTTGACTTATGATATAAATTGCAGATATTATGACAAAAGCAAAACGACACAAAGCCTCACATCTCTTGTAGTGCTAGTTCTTCGTGAAAGAAGTACTTCACAAGGATGGGAAGTATTTTGAACTTAATGGTGAGTTAGGTAAACCAGAGTACCAAGATCTGGTACATATGGACAAGCTAGAACTGAACCATGAGGATTTTTAGTAAGGTAGAGCTGGATCATGAGGATTTTTAGTAAGTTAGAACTGAACCATGAGGATTTTGTGACAAGAGCAATGAGTGGAAAACTTTGTTGTTGATTTTTAGTTTATTTTGAATCTCGTCAGTACACTATTCATGTTTGTTGAAATAACTGTATGTGATTTATATTTTTAATTGCTTGAGATTTATATTAATTTTGGTTGTGATTTATATGCATTTTTAAAAGCATTTACACGGATGTCTTATGTAAAGAACCGCCTTTGTTCAGAAAACTGCGGCGCCAAAATTTGAATTTTGAAAAACATTTACAAGGAAAATAAGCCTGATGAAAAGATATAACAGAAGCGGCTCAGTGCATCAACCGTCTGAGAAGAGAACATAATCACAAGCGGTTCCTTTAAGTAATCTGACAATTTAAAATAATATACAGGCGGCAGACAACGTCGACCCCTGTGGAACCGAATATTTGTAGAAGCGGATGACCTATACACGCCACCTGTCTAAGGGGGGTTATTTGTGGCTAGTCTGGTGGCACGGATTGTACAATTGATTTCTTGTACTGTCGAATGCTACAGGCGGTACGGGCAGCCGGCGGTACAGAGCTCTGTACCGCCGGTATAGACCACGGCTGCACTAGTAACGCCGCCGTGGTTTACAGACGAAACCCATGACGTCCGTGCCTCGGTCTTCTGCAGCAGTGAACTACCACGTGAGCCCTCCTCCAGGCAACCGATAGATTTGGCACTGATCCATTTTCTTTATGTGAACGATTTAGCACTAATCCAAGCTGGGAAGGTGAGGCCCAAGTTTGCCTCCCTGTCCCATGCTGTGATCTATCCCTCTCCTCTCCTATTGCTTAGCATTATTCTCCACGTATAGACGATCTGACTTCTTATAGATAAAATTCTAATTCTATTAGAAAACAATTGTATTCAAATATTTTCAGGAAGGAAAAGGGTAACGAAATGATTAACTAGCTCCTAGATGTGCAGATTTTGTAGTTCTGAATTATGCAGTGCTCAGTGTTATTGTTCTGAAACGATTTCTAACCTTTTAAGCCCAAACGTGCATAATCTGAACCTGGTTTGGGATTTGTCATGGTTTACGCTACCATTTTATTAAAATACAATTTGTACAAATGCTGCATTTCATTCATCTCGAATTTATTCACTATGCTATAAGACAAACCAGTAAAAGTAAGAAAAAGTGGCGTTGCAATAAGGTATTCTTTTTCTATTCTTAATGAACTGAGAGGTGAATCTAGCAAGACAGAAATATTAATTTAATTACTGCCTCATAGACATGTTCATTCAACTTCTTTTTTTCTTGATAGCTGTCTCAACTCAGAATTGTAAACTCCTGCTCCCTCGATTCAGTTTAAAGGCAGGAGTGAAGTGCTTATTCAGAAATACACTCCTTAGTCCTTACCATGAGTAAGGTGAGAATCAGAGATATTCTTTGATTTTGATACTACTTGGCCAGCTTCACAGAATTCATCTCTGACGGTGATTTGTGCATATTCCAGCAAAGCATCTAATTCAAAATAGAAAATATAAATTCAGACTGTCATGACCTAGCAGATCACTTATTCATTACATACATAATATGAAAAGGAACAAAACCAAACGACTAAAGTGTATACTATGAGCAAGAATCCACATATTTACTAAAAAATATTTCAAAAACATCGAGTAGGAACTGTTGATGGCTTTGCACATAATTCAGATTTCCCCCCTCGATACATAGACACCACCATTACTACTCTCAGGTTCTCTACTGGAACAGCACTAGCTGGCGCGGCAAAGCCGCGCCCAGGGTTTTCTAGTTAATAACTCATTTCCCTACCATGACTTGGACTCACAATCAAGTCATGATTGCAACTGTGCCATGTCGTTTCCATCCGATGGTTTTGTAATATATACTGAGGCTAATCTTAATGAGGAGTTTCGTAGTGTTGTTTCTGAAACTTCTGTCATATAAAATAAAATAAAACATGAATGAAACAACCACTTTCAATGAGATATTTCATAGCATTTAACTTCATAACTCATAGAGAATTGGCAATCTGCTAAGAGCCCATGAAACTCATTTTTTCTCTATCTTCTATAAAGTAATTTTGTAAAAAAAAATCTATAGTATTGCCATATATATCATAGAAATGCTTACATAGCAGCTTATTAAATACAAATGAACCCTGGATGACACTCTCACTGAGAATGACCTAAGGAGTCAGTTGAATGTGTGACTACAAACATATTATGAAAAGCATAGGTACAACATATATAATCTGCTCATTGTAAAGTAACCAATGTTTGAAGTTAATCAATGCTCTATGCAAATGCACAAATATGGAACATGTTTTCACGTACATACATTGATTTTACATGTTTGCATATCACAATGTGAAGATAGAAGTGATTAATTTGGAACTTTATTAGTTGTATTTATGGGGAGGAATACCACCACCGAGATCAATATTTACTTTATGTTCTCTGTAGTGCGCAAACTAACACAAATTAAACAAGAAATTATAAGCGTGCATCCATGTCACTACAGACTACCATGCCTAAATGTGATTTGTGTTCCTCCTAATGATTTTGGAAGCAATATTGAACTGATGGAACCACGATATATGGTTAAAAGGATAGTCAAAATACAACTTTTGGGTTTATAAACTGGAGTGAATATCTATTATGAGAGCTTCAAAAATACAACTAATAAACTATGTCATATAAACTCAAAATACAGCTTTTGGATTTACAAAAGATCTTGAAAAACCAACATGTACAAAACTATAAATAACAGTGGGATAGAAAATAAAATAAATCCAATACATTAAATCAACTTGAGTAGTAGCAAATTAAGCATGAAGAAGAGGCAACAATGTTTTAGTGCTCTACAAAATGTAACATTTTTAAGAACAGGAATTTAGAAATCTCTCTATATAGATGTTGATACGGTAGGTCAAGGGCATATTACTCAGCACTTTATACAGTGGTGTGAAGAAGAGATAATAGCCTTCCGTTTCTAGCATACTCCCTCCCTCCTCAAATATAATGTATTGTGATTTCTAAATGCATTCAACATAATTACTATGTTAGATTTGGCAAAGTTTGTTAAAAAAGGAAACCTTGATTTAAGGAGAAACTCTATAATTGGAATAATCTATGTGTACATGCGTCATTTGGGTGTTCCCTTAAGTTGTCTTAGAATTTTTTTTTGATAAAAGTGTACCTATATTAAGTAAGGGAAATAGAAACGTACAAATACAAATATACCATATAAGGATACAGAGGACAGCTGTCCAACCTACATACGGTGAGGACCTCTAGAAAGATAGAAATTATAAACTAGTCCTTGTACCATCTGAGCATGGAACCCAGCTACAACCGCCGATGACGAAGAACACCGACTCCAGCCGCCACCGCCAAGCCCGAAGCCGGAGGAAACCACCGACGTTGAAGTGGACTGCAGCAGACGCTCAAACTCATGAACGAGCCAAATTTGTTGAATGTCCATCCGTCAAGACCACGCTCCAAGATCAGACGACGTTTGATTCGCCGACGAAGAAGTCCGCCGTCGCGGTGAAGCCGAGCCTGCACCAACCACCAATCCTCCACCAGACACACAGCCACCACCAAATCCACAAAGCTAAAGGCCAGCGCCCCCAATCACTAGCCGAACTCCTAAACAGGAGGGATATGAGGCTCCAACTCGGTCCCCAGATTCGGTGAACTCCAACCTCACAAGCCCGCCGGCGCCACCAGAGAAAGCAACGATGGGGTGGGACCAGGAGTACCTTATTCCATCTTGGCAGCGTCACCTCCACCTTGCAGCGGCCACTGGGAAACCTAACCCTAACTTGGGACCCTAATCTATTACATGACAGAGTACTACTTAGCACTTTATACTAATTTTATTGACAAAAGAGCAAGATGCCAGAACTTTAACTGGACAAACAGAATGTGCAATTCTACTGGTACTTTTATGATCTCAAACGACTTTAAGTTTGACAACAGCAAAATATTTTATAGTAGGTGACTACTTTACAAATATACTATCGCATGAACATCTTTACCATAATCCCTCTTATGCTCTCATCAATTTTCAAAAAGCACCCAAAATTATTCCTTTTTGGAGGGGAGGGGAATAAATATTTTTATTAAATCAACACAAAGGTCGAAAGGTATTATGTTTAAGAAACATAGTCAGGCACTGAGTCACAGAGATGGCATTGTTTAAAATATGTAGGGTTCTTTGCTCTTACAATTTTGCACAAAGGGCAAACTTGTACAAAATGAAACCCATTTACACCATTGTTCATTTTTACCATCCTAATAAAGGGAGGGGGGGGCGGGGGTACGTATATGCAGCTTGGAAGTTTTTCCATGTTGTCCTTTCTCTAAATTAAATTATCTAACATATAGCAGATAATAATATCTAACTACTTGCAATACAGTGGGAAAAGATGAAGGGGAAAGTGACACATACTTTTATGACTATGGACAAAATTGACAAAGATACATCTACTTCACCATATGCTCTAAACACAAGAGGCCCTATTGGAACATGACCACAAAGAAGTGAACCAATCAAATTAAAATACTTTTGTAAACCAAACCATTACTTAGTAACTAGAGGAAGCTCCACGTACTACAACCTAATCACGTATAAGAAGATTTGGAGATACTAGCCTTCGTCATATATAGGACCAGTTCATTTGACATCTCGTTTAACAATATTTTGTACAACCACAAGTTAGGCATAATCTCAAATACTACCAAGAGTCCAAAGTGGCTATGAGTTATCAAGAAATATGACATGGTTGCTAGGTGGTCTTCTAGGCTCGCCCAACATGGATGCTGTGTGATCTTCTATGGCGTGGATACTCTGTGACCTTGCGTGATTTTGGGGCTGTCTATATGTGAGAGCAACTTATTTGAACATTGTGTATTTTCGGTCCCTGAAGAAAATGGGTAGTGTTGTATGGGTTCCTGAGATCCTGTCATTTGGGTACGAGACCTATGAGCATATATCCAGCGAAAGTATGGTTGGAGACTATGCCTACCATATGGGAAAAAGTACTGTACAACCTTTGCAGAGTATATCAATCTGTTCAAATAGCTAGGTCCTTGATATTTTGGGCATCTGTTAGGATGATGTCTCATAATGATAGACTTTCTACACTAGGTATCTTCATGATTTTGTAGGTGGGTGGTGTTAGTATGGTTATTTGATACTTGTCAAAAATTTTAAAACTAGCAGAAATGATGAATCATTCCCCTAGGCCAACCATCAGTTTTTATATACTTTATGATTTCAACTTATTTGTCACTTCGGGTTTAAACTATATATCTTTTAAATCTACTTCCCTTCTATTTTAGAAATCACATCTTCAAAAACAACATTTTATATATGTTTGTCCTCTTTGTACCTGATTTGGGGAACTCCTTTTTCATGCTCTATTCTTTCTTATTTGGGACTCCTCTTCCAAACCTAATTTTACTTTTGTTTCAAAAAAGTTTCCTTTTTCAAAAATCTCTTTTCTTTCAAATGTTTTGTTTTGGAAAATTCTTTCAAATCTTGCTTGCAAACATTTCCTATATCAAAAGCATGTTTATAGAACCACATGTAATATAACCCTTACTATTCTGAGCCTTCCTCAAGAACCTGAAATCCCTCCTTAGCCAATCCTCCTCCCACTTACAACACCCAAAGGCCTACCATTAAACCCAACTTTTGTTTGGGCTTGCTCACTACTTTATGTACTCGACCCATTGGCATTTTTAGGAATGGAACCACATGCGGATATGAATCCATAGGAGTGCGTAGAACAATATTGATACAAGAATGGAGATACAAGAATGAGCATAAATGAACGCTACGTCCACACCCATTTACGTTATGTGTAGGAATGGAACCACGACATAGTTGGACATTGTTGGATGTAGTGGAACGCTAGCTGGTGTATCGATGTAGAAGGCCTATGTCCAAGGTATGAAAAGATGAAAATATTATCAATGTTTTTACGTTACCAATAAAAATGTGGTTCTTATATCAATCTGTTCAATCTATGTGTATTAGCAACTAATTTAGGGATCACTACATCATGCATAATGGACCTCCGAGAGGAGGGTCCGACATCCATCATGGACACCACATATGTGAGAATCCTTTTGTTCTGAGCAATTTTTTTTACAGGAAATCCACTTTGGAAACGGTTTGTAATTCATGAATCATTTGATGATACAAAGGTAGTCACGGACATATGACTTTTTTGCCGCTTTATTAATCCTCTTGCCGCGTATTTTTGAATTTTGATAGCCTCTTGATGCCCTTTAATTTGTGGAACATGGACAGGTCAAGTTGAAATTAACTTGTTTAATGGTAACATATATATAACAGGCATTGCAAGTACTACGTTCATAATGTTTCAGCACAAGTAACTGCCCAAATATTGCCAACGTGTCACAGAGAGATCAGTCAAATGAGGCAAGAAAAATAAACGTACATATATGAATAAGAATATAAGATGCAGTGAGCATCGGTACATGGAAAATTATGTGAGACTCTGACTAGTAACTCAACAAAACTAAGAAGAGGCTTACTAATGGCACACGACGAGTGCATGTCGCGTATCCTTATTTACTAGGAGAGCGGCCGGACTGTCGTCAGCAGTTCGTCAGCTCCTTTTTATGTCATGGCAGATGCCAAGCACACACTATATATGACACTATTTTACTCGATCTTCCATGCAAAGCACCTCGATCAACGCGTGCAAAGCATCAGGATCAATCTAATTAACTAGCCGAACCATGCACGACACGTCGTCCCTTTGCCTGCATTGGCGCGGTCGCATGTATTGATCATCTGGTAGTAGGTATTAGGCAGTGTGGTATCTACGCTCACTTGAGCAATGGTGGGATTGTCTGCTCGTTCCTGAAGTAGTCGGTGGGGTCCACCTTGCCCTTGATCCTGGCGAGCCTCTCGAAGTTGCCCTTGAAGTACTTCTCGCCCCAGACCCTGCCGCTCTCGTAGGTGGAGATGTCGCCGACCACCTGGTTGGCGCCGAGGTCCAGGTCCCTGTAGTTCACGTACGCCTGCCTCGGGTTCTTGCTCACGTACGGCTCCATGAACGTGTACATGTCCCTGCTCCACTGCGTCGGCGCCGCCCCGGCGGCCTCGCTCTCCCAGTAGCTCACGTACTGGATGTTGAACAGAATGCCCTGCCGGTGCGGGAACGGCGTCGCCGCCTCCGGGACGGAGCTGATCTTGGCGCCGTAGGGGTCCATGATCATGATCCCGGCGCCGGGCTTGGCGAGCCAGGTGTAGATCTTCTCCCACACGGGCTTGGGGATGGGGTCCTTGACGTAGTCCGACTTGTACTTGCCGAAGGCCTTGATGTTGGACGTCCGGTTGAGGAGGTCCGCCACCTTGGCCGACGCGCCCATGGGGATGAAGGCCACGGACTGGACCCACGGCATCTCTTTGCAGTCCGCCTGTTTTATGCCCAGCTCCGGGAACCGGCTGCCCATCAGCGGGAGGAGGTCCTTGCACGTGCCGAGGAACAGGGACTCGAACATGGCAGTGTCTCCCATGGCCATGATCCGGATCATGAGGTCCTCGGGGAGGGACGGCGCGACCTGCTGCCATTTGGTAATGAGGTCGATGGCGCCGTCCTTGAGCCCCCTGAAGACCTGGAACACGGTCACCTTGGGCGGCACGGGCACGAGCTTCACCTGCCACGACACCACGATGCCGAAGCTCTCGCCGCCGCCGCCCCTGATCGCCCAGAAGTAGTCCTCGCCCATGGACTTCCTGTCCTGCAGGTTGCCGTTGGCGTCCACCACCTTGGCGTCGATGACGTTGTCCACGGCGAGGCCGTGCTTGCGCAGCATCATGCCGAAGCCGCCGCCGCTGAAGTGGCCCCCGACGCCGATGGTGGCGCACACGCCCGCCGGGAACGCGAGCGTAGGGCTCAACTTCGCCGTGGCGTAGTAGAGGTCGCCGAGCTGCGCGCCGGAGTCGACCCACGCCGTGCTATCCTTCCTGCTGATCCACACCTTGCGCATCAGGGACATGTCCACCACGGCGAATGTCTCCGGCTTGGCGGACCGGTACGACAGGCCCTCGTAGTCGTGCCCGCCGCTCCGCACGCGGACCCGCATGCCGTGCTTCCGGCCGCACGCCACGGTGGCCTGGATGTGGGCGGCTTCGGTGGGGGTGATGATGTACAGCGGCTTCACCTCCTTGTCCGACGCGAACTTGACGTTCCTGACGGTGGACGCCCAGATGGAGCCGTACGCAGGCGAGCTCTTGGCGTAGAGGAGCCGCGGTGAAATGCTCTTGGTGAGGCACGACAGGAAGTCGCCCTTGGCGGGCGCGGCCGCGAGCATGGCCGACGGTGGGTAGGAAATGTCGGCGTGGCAGGAGGCTGACAAGGCGCACAGGAGGAGCGCCAAGGCAAGGCACCTTGATGTCGCCATTGCCGCAGGGGAGAGGAGATAGATTGCACTACCAGCAATGTCTGTTGGTTGGCCACAAGGGGGCATATAGACTTTATATAGAGGCCACACGAGTGGCCGAGTGGGCATTCTTCTTCTCCGTTTCCTACTGGCGCGGACAGATCCATTGGTCGAGAGGTACCACCGGCATACTGCATGCAAACTATATCAGGGAGGGAAGGTAACTGGTCAAAGCCTGCGTTTTTACAGGGCCTGTGCCGGATGGATTTCTTGCAGGTTACATACATATATAAGTGTGTTAATAATAATGTGACATGGTGACCGGGCATTGAATATTCGCATTAATGCAAAAGAATGCAAAATTAGAGCCAAATAGTAACGCTGCTGGAAAATGAAAGTCTGGTCTAAGCCCACGCATGCATCAGCATCAAAAGAAACCATAGACGAGGATAGAATTCCTAAACAAGAGATTTGACGAGAAAAACAAGAGATTTGACGAGAATCAGTGCCAGGGGAAGGCAAGAGTCGGCAGTGATATTTATCTATTAGGCCAGTCTCAATGGCAAGTTTCGCCTCCCAGTTTCGAAGACGTGAAACTTTAGCATGAAATAGGTGTGTGTCTCACTGCATAATTTCATCACATAGTTTCACAGATCTTTTTAGCTTTAGTAGGTCCCACTTGTCCCCAACTCCTTGTCATTCTCATCCAACCCAGAACCCAGGGAGCCCGTGTGAGGCAGAGTGGCTGCCGGCCGGCAAGGTGAAGCTCGCGTGCGGCGAGGCTCCTACCGCGCCTGGCGTCGGCAAGGCGGAGCTCCCCCGCTGGGCTCACATCCGCGCCCTGCGGCGGCGGCAAGGCGGAGCATGCCCACGGGACTCACGCCTGCGCCCGGCGGCGGCAAGGGGAGCTCCCCGGCAGGGCTCATGCCCGCAGCCGGCTGCGGAGGCGGCGGGGTGGAGCATGCCCATGGGGCTCACGCCGGCGCCCGGCAACGGCGCGACGGAGCTCGTCCGTGAGGCGAAACTCGTCGCGATGGGGGCGGTGTGGCGCTCGTGCGGGGGCGGCCTCGTGACGGGGCGGCGAGGCACTTGCGGCGGGGTAGGGCGCGGATCACGACGGGGGCGGGCCGGCGCTTGCGACGGGCCAAGGCATTGCTCGCGACGAGGAAGGGCGGAGCTCGCGGCAGAGGGCGGGCCGGCGCTCACGATGGGCCGAGGCGCTATTCGTGACGAGAGAGCGTGTAGCACGCGGTGGGCGCGGGGGCGGAGCTCGCGACAGCATCCTGCTTCCTCTCAGTGTTGGAGACCCCGCCGAGGACATGTCGTGGGGATGAAATGAATTCCTTCTCTCTCCCGCTCGTTTCATGCAAAAAGGCCAGATCTGCTGATGTGGCATAGTATTAAATGTGCATGAAATGCCCCGTGAAATCCCATTGAGACTGGCCCTACTATCGATTGGTGAGGCCTCCCGAGCTAGTTTGCTCTGTTTGATGATGTTGCATGTCGATTGTGCCTATATGTAAGGCCGATTTTTCAACTTAACAAGAGGTGTCACCTATGTCCCTTTACTCTCAAATGTTATGTCTAGGTCCATAAACATGGCTTTGAGTATGGTCTAGAGATTTAAACAGGTCCTAACCAACTAAGTATGCTGATGTGGCATGCTGACTATTGACTGCGCTATAAGGTCGTGCCTAGGCAAAGGTACAACCTATGGGCAAGCACGGTGGCATGGACCCAACGACCTATGTATGTCATGCCAGCCCGACCATCACCGGGTCATGTCTTGGGCAGGCCTAGGCCATGTCGTGCCCTTATGCAGGCCTAGGCCATGCTGTGACAGGATTCCCATTTGGCCTTCCATATGAGGGAAGCGTGACATAAAACCAGGGCGAAACCCAGCAGCATGAGCTGGCACCAAAAGTCCAAAACTGCCATTGACAGAGGGAAGATGTTTTTCCTTCGTATCATAGTAATTAGTTATTAGGTTGGACAACCGTGGACAATTTTGAGAGAGTAAAATATATTGGCAGCATTTTAACTTGTCTACATGCGTCATATAGTCCACAATGCGAACTCTTTTCACCTAGCTAAAACTTGTCCTTGGTTTCCACATATGTGCAAATAAATGAGCTTAGCCCCGACCCCTCTGCCAACATGGCCATCCATGTTGCCATGGAGAGAGTTTAGGGTTAGGAACCATCATCAACACTAGTGATTCCATATTATTCATGATTAGGAACTACACCCCGCTGCCCTATAATAGCTGTAAAAATCAAGTAAGCTCCTCTTCTTGCACCTAGCTTGTAAATATGAATGACCTTAACAGGACAGGTTTATCACCTTTGGTAGCTCACAGACTGGATTCACATCAATATCATCATAGTTCACACAAACAAAAGTGCCTCAGGGTCCAAATATACAAACGAAGTCTTAATCCTTCTAGAATATATAGTGGACATTGCATTGGTACTACAATGATCCTAATTCCATTAGCAAGAACCTTCCCTGATAGGCTGGTAGCAACAAATAAGTTTTCAGAACATGTGTCTTTGAGTGTCTCTTTAAACAGTTATTCTTAATTAATGATATGCAAATACTTTGTGTATTCGAGAAAAAAAGAACATGTGTCTTCGTGTAACCTAGCTGCTCAACAAAGTCATTGAGGCAAAGGATGGTCCGAGTATCAACTTCACAATTGTCAAACCAAAGTTGATCTTCCCATCGACATAACTCATTATGTGACCATACCAACAGAAACAAAACCCACCATAGTGAAGCTCTACTGTGAACTCTTCATGATTGTCACCTACAAACATGATTTGTGCACAAACACAGAAAAAAGAGTAAACATTTACTCACATTCATTAGTTCAAATTCATGATACAATTCATCAAATTTGGACTCAAATTCTATGTACAGTACTAGTTCATGAGAAAGATAATGTAAATTCATGCAACAATTTCTTTCTTCTGTGCACTAAAATAACAAGAACCATCAAGATTCCATCACCTGTGTTATCAACTTCAACACCAACCCCCCCCCCCCCCCCCCCCCCAAAAAAAAAAAACTCAACAGATTCTAATGTTAGAGGAGGGCCATCCAGCCATCCACCAGCATCAACTACATACTATGACCAAATAAATAACGAAGGAAAACAAGATTACATATTTGGAGCTTTGGGAACTCAATGTATGTTGGTGCAGAGTCACCCTTTCTCTGCAGTCGTGGAGCCATCGCTAGCTGACGCCGCTGATGCGGGAGACTTGGCTAGCACCAACCGTCACAATCACCTATGTCCTTCTATTTGGCTCTAACGCGCTCCGACCGAAGACAATCTTCTCTAGTGGCGAGAGCTAAGAGAATGGCAAGAAAGAGGAAGAGGGGGCGAGGCCAGCAACAAGGACTTTTCCGAATATGAAATCCCGCCAGAACCCGCTCCTTTTCCAGCGTGGATGGGCATGGCCACATCGGGTTTTAAGCCTGTTTGCGCTCGTGTATCAATCAGGGATAAATTTCTATTGTAAGATGGATGTTTTAAACATTTGGAGACCTATATGACAATACGAGCAACCAAATTTGAGGACCGTGAGTGTATCTTATGTCCTCTGTTCTAAATTGTAAGTCATTCCAAGAATATTGAAAAAGTCAAACATCTTAAATTATAGAAAAATTATAAAAAATATATGACATTAAATAAGTATAATATGAAAATATAGTTAACGAAAAATCTACTGATACTTATGTGACATCACAAATATTATTATCTTAATCATATAAATTTTGGTCAAACTTGAGATTATTTGACTCTTTAAGATTATTGGAAAGACTTATAATTTGAGACTGAGGGAGTAGTCATTTAAAGAAGAACAAAATGTTAGTAGAGAGCTCCGTTTATTGATTTATTCCCTTCAAATTCAAATTCTGGACTGTGTATACGAAGGAACTCAACGAGATCCACGTACCGAACGCACTAACTCATGTTTCAATCCAACCGCCTCCCGGAACGACGGTTGCTGGCCGTGCTCTGTGGCGGGATGCTTTGCTCGTTCCGGAAGTAGTCGGTCGGATCCACTGCCCCTTTCACCGCGGCGAGCCTCTGAAAGTTTCCGGCGAAGTACTTCTCTCCCCACACCCTGCCGCTGTCAAACGTGCTGACGTCGTTGACCACCACGTTCTCGCCGATATCGAGATCCCGGTAGTTCACGTACGTCTCCCTCGGGTTCTTGCTCACGTACTGCTCCATGAAGTCGTAGAAGTTGTTGATCCAGGTCGTCGCCGAGGAGCCATCGTTGCCCGCCGACCAGAACGTGATGTACTGAATGTTGTACAGCACGCCGCTCCGGTGAGGATACGGCGTCGCCCCGTCGGGGATGGTGCCGATGAACCCGCCGTGGGGCTCCAGGATTATCATCCCGGCACCACTCATCGTGAGCCAAGGGAAAATGTTGTTCCACGCCTCTCTGGGGATGGCACGCCGGACGTAGTCAGACTTGTTCTTGGTGAAGGTCCTCAGGCTGGTCTTCCGGTCGAGCAGCGCCTCCACCGGCGTGTGGCGGTTCCAGGAGTTGAAGAAGGCCGCCGACTGCAACCATGTCATCTCGAGGCAGTCGGCGCTCGTCATGCCGAGCTCCGGGAAGGAGCTGTTCAGCATTGGCAAGAGGTCGCTGCAGGTGCCTAGGTACAGGGACTGGAACGTTGCTCGCCGTCCCTGGACGATGACCCTGATAGTGATGTCGCTGGGGAGGTCAGCCGTGACGTCTTGCCACTTAGTCAGGACGTCTACGGCTCCCTGGTCCACCGTCTTGAAGATGTTGAAGGCCGTCACCGTGGATGGGACTTTGACGAGGCTCACCTTCCACGACACCACGATGCCGAAGCTCTCGCCGCCGCCGCCCCGGAAGGCCCAGAAGTGGTCCTCCCCCATGGCGTCCCTGTCGACGAGGTCGCCGCTGGCGTTGACCAGCTTGGCGTCGAGCACGTTGTCGATGGACAGGCCGAACCTGCGCATCATCATGCCGATCCCGCCGCCGCTGAAGTGCCCGCCCACGCCAATGGTGGGGCAGATGCCGGCCGGGAACGCCAGCTCCGAGTTGTTCTTGGCGATGGTGTAGTAGAGCTCCCCAAGCGTGGCGCCGGAGTCGACCCATGCCGTGGGCACCAGCCGCTCGTCGTCGGCGGCGCTCACGGTGATGCCGCGGAGGCTGGACAGGTCGACGACGCCGAACACCTCGTCGGGCCGCTCCGAACGGTACGAGAGGCCCTCGTAGTCGTGCCCGCCGCTGCGCACGCGGAGGCGCACGCCGTTGGCGCGACCACACCGCACGGCAGCCTGCACGTGGATACGTCGACGGCCGTGACGATGCAGAGCGGCCTCGCCGTGGCGCTGCTCAATAACCGGGGGTTCCGGACTGAGGACACCAGCACGTCGGTGAAGTTGCTCGCGGCCTGAGTGTACATGAGCCCGCTCGGTATGTTGTCCGACAGGCATTGGAGGAAGCCATCGGAGGTAGCTGAGGAGGACACACTGCTGGCGAGGTAACAAGATCAGAAGCTAAGGATGAGCGCTACTGCTAAGCCTCTGAACAATGTCATCTTGGCTTCTTGCATTACTTGCGCTGGAAAGCTTATTATATAGGAGTAATACGAGTACCACGTACTGATTGTCTAGTTGATCACTTGATCTATACTTGTTTAGCTAAGCAAGCTGCGTTCAGTAAGTTATGGTTCATCACTCTGGAACTGTGCCCGATTAGTTTTGCCGGTCAACTATTCCGACAGAGTTACCCGCATATGCATGCACGAAATAAAACAACATCAGATCGTCGGTCAGATAAGCAACATGTGAGCACCCGTCACGAGCGCTTGGAACACGTCGAAGGTCGGTATATATTAATGAGACGCCGTTGATCTTTCGGATCTGGTTGATAAACCGGAGCTAAACTAGAGCGCCCATGGAATTTGGATCGGCCGGAATATTTAATAAGGTAAAGTCCACTAACGGTACGAACTTGTTCATCTATGTTATCTCGTCCCTAAACTCACAGCATGACCATTAAAATCTTCAAACATGTCCGTCTTTATTATCCTGGTCCTAAACTTGTAAGTTATCTATTTAGGTTCTTAAACTTGTTCAGTTATATTATCCTGGTGCCTAAATTCTATAAATGATGTAAACATGTAAATTCCATATATATTTATAGAATTGTCAAAAAAATTATAAATACTCTAGTGAGGTTCTTATGAGCCACCCATCTGCGAGTCCTGATCTGCTGGAGCTTGAGTAGTGGCACAGAGATAAAAAGAAGAGTGCGGAGGAGAGTGTAGAGCAAACGAGGGAGGGAGAGGCGGTCCGTGTAGACGGTATTGGAGGGAGAAAATGTGGCTGCCTTTGTGCCGTGTGGTAGTGAAGATAGGGTGATACATGCTCTCCTATAACTCAGGAGAGATATATATAGGTTTATCAGTTAATAGAGGCGGCTCTCTTAAGTAGTTGTTGCCAAAGGGCCTCTAGCTTAGTTGGTCTGAGAAATCCAGCGACACTCCTTAAGTTCTCAGCGACACTCCTTAAGTCTTGGGTTCGACTTTCTGTGGGAGCGAATTTTAGGCTAGGGTTAAAAAATCCTCTCGTCTGTGCTATGGCAAAAGCACAGGTCTAAGGTCTGGCCCCGGTCGTGGTTGTCTTACCCTCACAGGTCAAGCTTTTTTTTAAGTACTTGCTCATTTCTAAAAAAAAATTATCTTTTTAAAGTGGCTTGTTTGTTTTAATTCATTTTTCAAGGTAGTTAATTTTAAGGTCTAACTCTAAAAATAGCAAAGTATTTTGGAGAGACAGACATTTTTTATCGCTTCTATCAATAAAAGTACTCTCTTAAAATTATCTCTCGCGGATTAATAATATTCCCATTGCTATATATGTATACGTTGCCGCATATCTCTTAATATTCCCATTGCTATATATGTATACGTACATGCTGGTCAAGGACGTAGTAACACCAACTACAGGACGCGGTGACGCGTGCTTGGAGATTGACGGTAGGTACATGATGATATGATAATAAACTAGGAATTTTGATCGATCTGTTGCATATAAAGTAGTATCCTCGTAGCTGGCTACATCCACTTGGTACATGGGAACCGAAAGAGCCAAAGGAATCATACATAGCAGTTGAAAATATGAGTCTGGCGCTGGCCGGCGCTTTATAAAGTTCCGGTTGGCATGCAGTGGTGTCCGGTGTGGTAGCATTATGTCTTTCCTTAAGCTGCAGCCTGCAGCTAAATATTCGATCCCATGTTCGAGCCAAATTAATCCAATCTGGACAAGACAATAATCCACGCACGGAACAAGTGAATATACAGCTCTAACTGAGGATCCGTGAATGGACACTTGTACACTAGAAACAAGTGACGGTAGATGAAGAACGTGGAGAGAGACGACGACGACTCTACAGAACTCCTTTCCAGGCAACGATATGGCCAATTGCATTGGCCACATATTTAGTGCTAGAGTGGCGTGTGTACCAGGCCCAGAATGAAGCCGGCGCTTATAAGGTGGCGTGTGTGCGTGTGTGTAAATTTCACTTGTCGTCCTTAAAATCCTTTTTAGTTCTTGTACTTTAAAATTGCATATTTAGCTTTTGAAATTTGTCTTGAATCTCATCCAGGTCCTGTACATTCAAATTTCACATTCAGTGAACATCAGAGGGCAGCGGAATAATCAAATTTAGCAAACTAATATTTCACAAGCATATCATCAAATACCTTCTGTGCATGAACTAAAACAGCCCCTAAAATCAAATCAGACTAATAGTAGGCTGTCCAAATATTTAACAATAATATACTTGCACCAATCAACTCACTAGAATACCAATCCCCATCATCTTCAACTCAATATATCAAAGAACACATATTCATCGTGCGCCAACATACCTATAGAAGCAACCACTTCATATGTAGCAATAGCAAGCTTGATGGAGACTTAATCAACACATGTGGCAAAGAAAATACCAAATCAACAGGAGATATCAAGATTTACGTGGAAACCCCTTGCAGAAAAAAATCACGTGCGACGGCGAGATGAATCCACTGTATGATGAAGAGAGGAGGGAGCCAACAAATGAGGGGAGATTCCAAATCCCCCCACGAATCTCTCTCTTTTGGCCCTCTGAACAAACATCAAGCCATATTTGCTTGTGCATCCGTAAGGTCGAGATGGCGGACTAGAGGAGGATGAATACTCATTTTTAAAACTGATTTCTCTAGCTAACCAATATAAGTGCGGAATTAAAACTATCGGCCTAGCCAAGACTTCACCCCTCTAACTATGACTCTAGATGCACCTTGTAAAAGATCCTAAACAAGAAATCAAAGTACCAAACAAGCTAGTACTCACCTAATTAATTCTAGTTTGAAAGGTCATACAAACCTAAGCAACTAATGCTTTAGCAAATAAGGGAGCACCTACGCAAATCTAATGAGCAAAAGCATAAATCCAACCTGAACTCACTAGATGCTCAAGGACAAGGCTACACAAGCCAAACCCAAGAGCTCAATCACTTAGCTACATAAACTAAGAAAAGCAAGGGAATAACTTCTAGCTACACAAGCAAGAAGACAATTAGAGAGCTGCACAAGCTATCCAATCACAAAAGCAACATCACAAGCAAGATATATAAGAATGTAAATACAACGCTTGTGAAAAGATTGCAAACCACCACGAAGTGTAGAACAAGATGACACGGTGATTTTTCCTAAGGTTCAATTGGTTGCCACCAAGCTACGTCCTCTTGTGTCGACCAACACCCTTCTGGTTCCTCCGGTGTGACTCGCAAGTCACTTAGCGTTCCATGCCAATGCCCCTCAAGGCACGCCTTCACAAAGGCAGAGTGAACCCACACACAAGTGATTCTTCAGTTTGACCCTCAAGCCAATTTTTTCACAAGGCAAGCTCTCGCAAGAGCACCACAGACTCACTCTCTAGTGAGGTAACTCAATGACACGAGCAATCTAATAGAGTTACTCTTCATGATCTTCGCGAGGTGAGTACAAAACCTCTCACAAATCGATCTTCGGAGCACCGCACAATCTTCTTTGCGTGCCTCACGAAGTCCACAACCACCAAGTCGTCTAGAAGGTGGCAACCTCCAAGAGTAACAAGCTCGCAAGCTTGCAACACAAACACCTAGTGCCACTCAATGCTATCTCTCAAAGAAATCATACTAGAATCGCTCACTCACACTATCCAATGATCTCCATCAAGCATATGTGAGTTAGAGGGCTTCTAAGCACCACAACACAACCCACTAAGGGTGTAGTGTGCTTAGCAACCAGCCATGCCTGGCCACACCACATATTTATAGCCCCATGGGCTCAACTAGCCATTACACTCAAAACAACAACAAACACAAGCGTCGGACGCACTGCCTGGCATCCATCGCCCACCGTCGAACGTGCTACCCTAGCATCCGACGCGTTCATATTTCTCGCGCCAAAGTCAGTATACAAAACTAGCCGTTGGTTCCACCATTGGACGCGTCCGACGGCTAGCATCTTACACGTCAAACACTTCCTTAGAGCTAGCACAACTTGGCCAAAAGAAGCTCCAGACACCTAGAGCCGCATCCAACGCACCTCTCTAGACACATCTGATGGAGCAACCCGCTCTGAGTAGCGTCTGGCGTTCCTTGGACGCATCCGATGCTCGGCGATGCTATTGTTTGACGCACACAAAACCAAGCTGCCTCACCCAGACAAATCCTCAATGGGTTGGACGCACCTCTCGGCGTCCGACGCTTCGCCAGACGATCCGATGTGTTATAAACCTCATTTACACATTGCCGTCAAAGGATTTTCTCTTGATCTCACAATGCTACTCGATCCTAGCAACATCGCAATGTTAGATCGCTCAAGTGGCACTAGATGACCGATATGCAAACTCATTTGCCCCTCTTGATAGTACAGCCTATCAATCCTAAATTTGATCATCCTAAATTCGGCCCATCTTTAAGTCCTTTTCTTCCAAATGATCTTCAATTAACACTAGAACTTAAATTTCATCTTGTTCTTGATTTTGATCTTGATCTTCAATTTCAGTACCAAATGGTGTAACAAATACACTTTTCAATCAAATATCCTTGTACTCATTTCTTGTCATGCTCGTAGATCAATTCAAAACCAAACATAGGTTCGTCAATCACTTATTAACATGAATTCAACTTGAGGACCTTTTAATATGAGTGACTCTTGATTTATCCAATGTTTGTCACTTTTCTGGCATATTATGTACCCTTCAAAGAATAATTCATATCTCCCAATATCTAGTAGCTGTGAAATTTTGAGCTTCATTGGTCTTGTAGATTGCTACCAGATTTCACTTTTAAGCATGGCCTTTGTTTCAGCAAGAGCAGACTTGCTCTTTCCTGCAATAAGGATGTCATCAACGTAAAGCAACATGTACCTGCTGAAACACACAAGCATCATATGAACTTCTTTTAAATCCACGGCTAGTAACATAAGAATCAAAATGATAGTACCATTGCCTTGGAGACTGTTTCAAGCTATATAATGACTTCTTTAGCAAACAAACATGGTTTTCTTTGCCTTCAACCATATAGCCTTCTGGTTGTGACATATAGATCTTCTTATCAAGCTCACCACAAAGAAAAGTTGCCTTCACATCCATTTGCTCTAACTCCAAATCAAGTAGAGCAACCAAAGCTAGCATTGCCTGAATGGAAGTATGCTTTACAACTGGAGAAAATACCTCATGGTAATTAATTCCCTCTTTCTGACTGAAGACCTTTGCCACCAATCTAGCTTTGTACCTTGGAGCAACATCTAGAGAAGCATCTTTGAGCTTAAACACCCATTTACAGCCAATAATTTTGTGCCCCCGCAACACCAAGTCCCAAGTTTCATTCTTATGCAATGATTCCATTTCTTCTATCATAGCCTGGACCCAACTAGCTACCTGAGGATGACTAATTGCCTCTTTGTAAGTTCTAGGCTCATCATGAATAATATCCTCTGTAGCTGTCAAACCAAAAGCGGTTGTACCTCTGTTTCTCTACTGGTGTGACACCCACTCTCCATAGCGCTGTGGTGGTTTCCTTTGTCTCTGAGGACGATATGCTATAGGAGAGACTGGAGTCTTTGATGCTCCACCTGAAACTGTATCCTCTAACTAACTATCAGTTGCATCTGACTCATGATCTACCTCATCTGTGTCATCCTGAACACCATCTATACATTTTGACAACAATGGCTGATGTTGTTGCTGACTATCAACTGTAGTAGACTTGGTCACTGGAGTCTCCACCTCAAAAGTTACCCTCTCTACTACCTGCTCTGCCTCTGAATCACCGCCTGAAGAAGCTCCACATGAAGTGGAAGCCTCTCCCAACTTATGACAAGCTAGAGTAACGATCGCCATGTCATCAAAGGTCACATCTCTTCTAACGATCAGCTTAGGGGGCTTTTGTTCTTTACACCACAGACGATACCCCTTAACTCCATCACCATAACCAAGAAAACTAGAACCACAAGGGCGAAGGGCTTTAGTGGCAAAAATTTTTATCACAAAAGCTTATTTTTTGTCACTAACCACCCTTTGTGACGACTTTTAAAATCACCACTAGTTGCCACAAATACTCGCCTCACAAATACTCTTGTGATGAATTTTTGTTCCCCACAAATGACAATACTCATTAGTGACAAATTATACTACCACTAGAAACATAGCCATTTGTTGCACTCATAATGCCACAAAAGCATACTCATTAGTGACAATACTCATTAGTGCACCCATTCATTGTCACAAAAGCATACGCATTAGTGACAAAAAATAATGCCACTCATAATATTTTTAGTGGTGATAATAGTTGACACGACTATATAGATTTTATGGCAATTTGATCGTCACAATTACCCTTGTAAAAGTGACGAATTATATGGTCACTAAAGACTACATATTAGTGACCAAAGTTTCACCATTATACAACTTTACTGTGTCAAAATTTGTTCTCACTATTTTAATTGCAATTGTGTCTAGTTGGTCGCCACAGTTTATATTGGCCAAAAGTGGCACCTTATCAACACAAATGCATTTTATTTGTGATGTAACTCATCGTCACATATTTTACAGTGGCAAAACTTGTCCTCACAACATGATCTTTTTGTGAGGATTGATAAGACATATTGTGTTGATAATTTCATCATAAAAAAGCAAAATATTTGTGTGAAAATATTAGTTATGACAAGTTTTGTCACAAGATAAAACCTCAATTGTGTGGAACAATAGATGATGTGGCAAACGATTTATCATTATCACCCATGTTGTAGTGACAAAAATAGCTCAACAAATATGCATCAATACAATTCTCAACAACTGTAAACCAATAATATTTATTTCAATAATTCTTTAACCATGATATTGTTGCAATCCAGCAATACACCAAAAGTTATAACACTTTAAACTCTCAAAATAACTCTCTTGACACTACTTTAAAGTCTCATAATAACTATTCAACTAAAGGGTTTAAACTCTAAGATGCTGGAGGCTTCGAGGCACCAGAATGTATGCGTGCAACTAATTTAGACATTTGATGATCAAGTTGTTCTCTCACCAGGCGAGTAACTTCTCCACTTTGTGCTTGACGCAAAGAACTCAGCGCATCACGCTGGACTTGCTGCTCTTCTTGCAGTTGTGCATTTGTTTCAACCACCGTGGAAACTTGACCTTCAAAAGCTTGTGCTCGTTGCTCAGCAGCCTCAGCACGTTGCTCAGCAGCATCTGCACGTGCTCGAGCTGCAGCTTCACGCTGTTCAGAAGCCTCAACTTGCGCCTGTAATCTGATTCTTTCCTCAGCCACTTTGTTTACCGCACGAATGCCAACACCACGTGAATGGTTTGGCTTTCTACCAAGAACTAGTGCAAAGTGCTCCACTATTGGCACGGGCGTAGATGCAATCTTTTCTTGATGTATCCCAACAGCTTCATCTAGTTTGGTCTGCAAAGCATGAAACAAGAAACTAGTTAACAACCCGTATACTACATAGCAGGCAAAAGAGTTCATTTAAAGAACCATAAATATGAGCACAAATTAGCTATATGACAGTGTAGCATGCAAAAATGTTTTCAGAGTTGCTGCTATTCAAAAAAAGGTGCACACATGTTCATACCATTATTTCTTCACCCATTGGAATAGACCATGTGCCATCAGCCTTTTGGTATGTAGCCCTCCAAACTTGCATTGCAGTAGGCCACTCACCAGTTTCTGGGTCTTGCTACATTAGAATAAAGGAAAGCATAAATTCACCAGTTTAGAACAATGTGAAGAAAAAAATTCTTCCTGGTAATTTTTTACTCACCAAATCATAAGCAATTTGAGCAATTGATCTAGTTCCTACTTTGGACCCCATCTCTTGCTTTCCTCTGTTTATAGAGTTTTGGTTGCTCCTTTTCTAGTTTACAAATTGCATAGGTGTTTCAGTAATAATTAATAATTATGTAGCACTGTAATTTAGGATGAGTGATATATTTTGATGTAATTTCAAAGGTGTAACATTGCTATCATTATGCTGCCATTCAGGTTATATTTGGGAAATCAGACAAGAAAAGGAAACGCTCCAGCACAGTGTATGGTGTTTGGAAGAAAAAGAGTATATTTTTTCAACTCCCTTATTGGAGGACATTGACAATAAGAGATAACCTAGATGTCATGCACATTGAAAAGAATGTTGGTGAAAGTTTGGCGGGTACCTTGCTTGGACAGGAGGGGAAGACAAAGGATAACATTAATTCTCGATTTGATATGGAAATCATGGGAGTACAACCCAAACTTCATGCGACTCCCACAGATGATGGAAAATATATATTTCACAATGCACCTTATACACTTTTTGGATCCAAAAGGAAGGCATTTTGTGAGTTCTTGACAAAAATCAAAGTCCCAGATGGTTATTATGCAAAGGTATCTAATTATGTAGACACCATAAATGCTAAAATATCAGGGATGAAGTGCCATGATTATCATGTGTTTCTGCATAGATACCTTCCACTATCTATTCGTGGCATGCTTCCAGCTGATATTTGTCTTCCAATAATTGAGCTATGCAATTTTTTTCGAGAAATTTGCTCAAAGGTGTTAGATGTGAAGATCCTTGAAAGGCTTGATTCTTCAATTGCTATTACTCTTTCCAACTTAGAAAAAATATTTCCACCATCCATGTTTGATGTAATGATGCATCTACCAATCCATTTAGCTCAACAAGCAATGCTAGGTGGTCCTGTGCAATATCGATGGATGTATCCCATCGAGAGATTCTTGCGCAGACTAAAGTCATTTGTAAAAAACAAAGCTCGTCCAGAGGGAGCAATTGCTGAGGCTGTAGTGTTACAGGAATGTGTGACTCTTTGTTCTATGTACTTTCATGGAATTGAGACAAGAATCAACAGGCCAAGCCGTAATGATGACAATGATGAAAACAATAGCAACACGCAGCTCGATATTTTTGCTAAAATTGGAAGACCACTTATTGGGAATAGATACTGTGAGATGGAGATGAATGAATTAAATAAAGCACAAGCGTATGTTCTAAAGAACTACGAAGAGGCTTCTTCATATATAGGGTAAGCCACTTCTAAGATGTTCATTGAACTGTGGACCTCCAATTTTATAACACCTATTCTCCTATGTCACAGCATTCACAAGGAATATTTAAGGACACAGAGCACCAAAAATGTAGATAAGCGGCATGAGAAAGAGTTCTTTCAGTGGTTCAAGGACCATGTAAGTATAATGATGTATTTATTGCATTATTTCTTTAAGGCGGCTTAATTAACTACTGTGTTTCATGTAGATATCAGCTATGTATTCCAAAGGAGATCCTTCTATTTCTGATGAACTGTTTGATCTAGCAAGAGGACCCGATACTAGAGTGACACACTTCTCAAGTTATATGGTCAATGGTTGGAGATTTAACACAAGGGACAGAGACGCCCTATTTCAAGCACAAAACAGTGGGGTATTTGTCAAGGGCGATGAAGGAACTAGAAACAAAGATTACTTTGGTGTCTTGACAGATATTGTGGAGCTTTTATATGGGACTCATAAATTTGTTTTTTTAAATGTGAATGGTGGGATGTACATACAAAAAGGGGAGTTAAAGAAGATCAGTACAGGTTCATCATGATAAATACTACACACAGGCTGTCGACAGATGAGCCACATGTTTTGGCTTCGCAAGCAGAGTAAGTATATTATGTGAATGATACTAAAGATCCAAAATGGTATGTCGTGGTAAAGACTAAACCTTGTGATTATTTTTACACTCCACCCACTGATGAAGAAGATGCCACTACTAAATCAAGTAAGTCCAGTCCAGAAGTGTGCCAAGAAAATGAAGTAATAACTGTGCTGAATCCAAATACAGTAGATGATGGTGACACAATTGTATTGGACACACCTCAAGTTGAAGCGGAAGCCGAAGGTGTCGCTGTGGCTATGGAAGGTAATCTGATACTCCATTACGAGGGTGACATTGAAGATGAAGAGCAATACTCTGAAACTGATGACAGTGAAGGTGATGAGTACATGGACTCTAGTGACGAAGACACTGAAGCGGAAGAGGATATAGTTGACGACTAGCCAATAATTGATAATCAAACTAAAATTTCTATAGGGAATATATATATATATGAGATCTAGCTTCATCTCCTTATCACTTGCTTTACAAACACTAGACAGTAGTGTCAAACAAATAAGCATTCAGGATATCATAGTCATTCTGGCATTTTTAGCTATGTTTAATTTCCTAATACTTCTCAGTTTTGCAGCCCTGTGATCCTATTTTTCCATTACATGCACTTGTCTTGGCATGCTATAAATATATTGGCTACTATTTTCTTATAGAATATTTTCACCAGTTAACCTTTGAAATTGCTCTTGCTTGCACCTTTGAATTATTCGTACTCCACTCCAGAGCATCGAATAGACAAAAAAGCAAATTGACGAAATTCCAAACTGGAGAGCAACGGTGCTTACTATCCAACCTTGAATGAGCCGCTATTTTAGAACCTTGGCCGCACTGAGCTGCTAGCTGCATAGGCGGCTGTGAACCCCCACCGCGGGCATGCCCGAGCTACGACCACCTGCCACATGACTGAGCAGCTACCTGCACAGCTGCCGTTGTTGATGCCCGCAAGATGACCGTGCCTGGCTCGTAGTACGACGCGAGCAAGCGGCCGGCGCCTTTCCTCCTCGCACGCAAATGGCCGTGGCCAGGACGCAGCGAATCCGTGAGCTCACCGAGATTGGTGGCGGCGACCATGGGCTGGGCAGTGGGCGAGCTTGTCGAGTGCTGCAAGGGGTGAGATTCGGAGGAGCTGGGTGGGAGCGGGGATGGTCGGAGACCATCGGCGAGCTCGTCGGCGCTAGGGGCGGCCGGAGACACTCGTTGAGATAGGCGGCTGTGTTTAAGGGCGAGCTCACTGAGCGCTGCGTGTGAGCTTCAGTGGAGCCATGGGCAGGGGCATCGATGGCCAGGGACTATGGGCGAGCGCCTCGGCGCTCGGCGGAGCTGCGAGCATGGGGCCGGGCGGATGCTCTGTCGTTCCCGTCCAGCGATTACAGCCACATGAGTAATGATGAAGGAAAGAAGATAAGAAAGAGTTTGATTGATAGGCAGGACCCACATGATAATAAAATGGCTAAAGCTTCTATCATAAGGAACACATGTTTTTGTCATTACGTAACAAAAAAGTTTTTTAGGCCCAAATATTGTAAATAGTGGGAAGATATAATTTGAAGGGCGGCCCTAGTGCAAGCGGTAGAGCTTTACCGCCTGTTACCAAGAGGTCTAGGGTTCAAGCCCCAGCCTCTGCATATTTGTGCAGGGATGGTTGCTGGCTATTTTCTCTTCTCCAAACCCCACAGTGCGGGAGCCTACGGCACTGGGTATGCCCTTTTTAGTGGGAAGATATAATTTGACCACGACAACTTCTTAGTAATCTTAAACCATGTGGCGATATAATATATTGTCACTAATAAATGGCACAAACGTGGGAAAAGATATATATAGTCACAATAAATTGCATAAATAAATTCGCCACGAAAGGTACGTCCAGTGGTGAATTAATAGTTTGTCACTAATAATCGACAACAAGAGGGGCAAAAATTAGTTTCCTCACACATAGTATGGTAAATAGTGGCAAATTTAATTTCACCACAATATTTTCTCACTAATTGTATGTCTTGTGCCGATAATTTATTTTGTCACCAATAAATGATATATCAGTGAGGTAAATATTCTTTTGCCACAAATATCTTGTTAAATAGTGACAAAACAATGTTTTGTCACTCCGTTTGCCACAAAAGATGATTTCTGTGGTGAATTAGTATTTTGTCACTAATAACCAACACAATAGTGATGAAAACTAATTTTGTCACAAAAAGTATGGGCATTAGTGGCAAACATAAATTTCACCACATCATTTTTTCATTAATTTTAAGTCTCCTTGTAGTGTAGACACATTTCAATGCTCGAAGTTTGTTGACACCTCTAACACCACTTAAGCTAGGTTCTCATCCCCAGCATGGCGCCAGAGGTGCTGGTATTAAATGCATATGCTTTCTAGAAATGAATAAGGAATCCGTAAGTGCACACATAATACCGATGTAGCATTTTAACCGGGAGTAATCCAAGTATCGTTATTTATATTTTTACCACTAGGAAGGGAATGCTTATGGATAATGAGCAATGAGCACTGCATGTGATAATGAAGAGCTTAACCGTGTCTTTATCTATCTTCTCATACAGGTAAGTGTCACATAAAATAATAATATATATGAATGGTAAGTGACAAAGGATAAATGAGAGCACATAGCCACATAAAATAATAATTAATCATCTCAATAGAGTACTCTAAGTTTGTAACACTAGTATGGACTAGGATGATCTATAAGAATAAATTCTAAGTTATTCTAACTATAATGTCAAAGCATACAATGATTAGTGCAATTACACCTAGCAATCATGGTGGGAAAGTTTACATCTATGCATAGTAATATTACTAAGAAAGATTAAGAACAGAGCAATCACTTTCCTATAATAGTGGTGTTCTACTAGTCCTATACTCGGGAGGAGGGCTATAAAGGACTCAACAGGGCTATCACTCCCACGATCTACGTTGCGATCCGGAATATAGGGTGCAATCATAGATAAATACGGTCTGGGCACCACGTCTACATAATATTTACCACTCACCCATCGATCTAATGAGCAAGCGCTATACGATCCTATGCATAAACATAATTCTAATCCAACTATGCTAAGCATATAATCAAAGTAAACTAAGAATAAAATAATTGAGAACATAAGCAAATAGAGAAAAGTCATTTCTGATATAGTAGAATAGAATAAAGTACTATTTATAGTAGCAAGAATAATAATAAATATTACAATAAAGTAGAAGAAATTACCAGAAATGCTGACAGATCCTGACTCCAAGCTAGGCTTGACTCCCTCTAGATCTATTCTTATGTAGCTATGCTACTAAACTATGGAGCTCTAATTGAGATGGTGGCTCTAGGGCTTCTTTGAAGATGAGGATGAATTCTCCAAATGAATTCTTGAATGAATTAGCGTTTCTCCAAGGGCCAGGGGCCTTGAATATATAGCCTCCTAAGATGCACCATAGCCCTTGGATCAAACCGACCTAAATGGATGCTTCATATTGATCCTCAAGGTCGGTGGAGGCAGGATCCGCGAGGTTGCTCCCCATCGGTGGAGAGGCCTGGGCGGCTACCCCTGCCTATGGGCATGCACCCAGCTGCTGCTGCTAGGTGGGCCCTCCTTCACAGGGTCGCCTCCTTGAGTCTTTTAGAGTATTCTTTGATTGCTCGACGTGGTATTCTCTCTATGTAAATTCGACATGTGGACCTCTTTTGGTTCTTTTCTGATAACCCCCTATAAAAATAAGCATTCACCAAAACTCAGGGAATTTTGTTAGTGTAACCCCTATAACTTGATGGTATTCATGTTTTAATCCTTTCTCATGTTATGTTGATGCTTAAAATTGATACTTATCTACCATCAACAAACTCCCCCAAGCTTACCTTTTGCTCGTCCCTGAGCAAAGATAGACTCAGTGATGGATCAGGAGTTGCTACAATACTTTCACGCCTCATAAGTACACATGCTTTCAAACAAGAACTCTCCTCTAGATTAGAGTGAACTATTTTGACTCAAAACTTACCTATATTACCTTTAACCATGGGGCTTGTAGCCGTCACTTGGGTATTGAGTAGTTGAAAGATAGAATGATCAAGTTAAGCGCCATCTCGCTCTTTGATCAACTATTATTCTAGAGTTTTTGCAAGATTTTTAAATAAAACTGAGAGATTCCTTGCATGACCCTTTCAAGACTCTCATTTGCGGTATTTCTGGATCCTCTCTAAGGCAAGTGTAAGGTATGCCTTCTCTCTTCTCTTAGAATATGTGGTATTTTTGGAACTCCCTACTTCTAATAGGCTTATGTGGAGCTCATAGGTGGGGAGACAACTCAAAACCTACTTACATATATTGCACAGTTAAACCATGGATCCAGAGAAACTAGTCATACAATCAAGTCATATGTGCATGTGAATGAGGGTAACGAATGATGGTGATAAATAAGGAGATGATTATGAGGGGTGATCAATGATGGTGAAGATCTAATTCTACACTTGCTCCTTGGGGATAACATACCTCCCTATTTAGTAACTCTGAAATTCTTTAAAGAGGAGGACTTGGCTGCTTTATCACTTGGGACTTTTGTCCTCTTTCTTTTCTTTTTCTTCTCTTTTATTTTATTAGAGCAACCAATCCTTTTGATACAACAATAGCAATAGGGAGTATTAACTAAAATAGCTGGAGCTTTATTGCACAATGAAAAGACATATGATGGCGACAAATATTTTTGGGTGTTCACTCCTAGTGTAGGAGTTAGAACATTTTCTGGGTGGATCTGGATGGGGAATATGTATGTGAATGGTTGGATGCGTACTCTCAGGGTAGGAGCGGTATAGGTGTGTGTTTCCAGGATAGAAACAACACAAATGCATGTGGTGTATATATGTGGGTGGTACTTCTAGGAACAGAAGTAGCACAGAGTGAGTGTAGCGTAGTGGATGTAAGTGGATGCATACCTCTGAGGACAGAAGCAGCATAGATCAATGGATGAAGAGCACATAGTATTGACTTTAACCACATGACTAATTCCTAAGGGTCAACACAGCTTAACTACCCTCAACGCCTATAGAGTGATATATGTAAGTGGATGGCTTTCCTATTCTAGTAAGCATGAGTATTTTATTGTGGTAGGAATTTTGAACTCTCGTCATAAAGGAACTCATCATGCAGTAATTTAAGATTTTCACAAATAAATTCTCTAGAACTCTAGTATCTCTAGGAGCAAGATGGACAACAACTCAAAATCTTTCCATATCTTATCCGTCAACTACCTAGACTTAGATCAAGCATTTGCAACCCACAGGTTTTAGGCTCAGAGCAAATCTTAAATCTAAACAGTTATGTCTAAAACTCGAGAGAGTGCAAGGTTAAGAACTAGGTACTTGAAAGAAATTACAGCAGAACAACTATTCATCATTTTCATATAGAGTTTATTCTAGGGGTTTATTTTAGCAACAGATTCTTTAAAGAGCTCTTCTTTAATTTAGCTAACAAATTTAATATCACACAAAAAATAATTATAGAAATAAATAGAGAAATCTTTATTTGGGTTTCTAAGGTTATTTATATTTTTAGTTGTTTCAAATTTAATATAGCACACTTAGTAAACAGATGAGTAAGGGATACTTAGCTCGATACACGGAGTTTGCTCTCCCCCAAGCTGGATGTTGACATAGTCTGTTGATGTTGCCTGACTGGCAGTAAAGGCGTACTGGTCCTCCTGGAGTGTCATGGGTGGTTGCTATTGGAAACAGTGCTTGGAGACAACACTCCGACAGGGGACGGGACGTCCTTCTGCCTGTTAGCTCTTCTTGATTCTTTAAGTTTTGTGAAGCTCAAATAGACAGCAAAGCTTGTGGAGCTGATTAATCGTTAGTGATAAATCTCTAAGCCTTGGATGTCTAGAACCTTCCTAACCCATTTATCTTTTATCAGGATCTCCATATATTTTTATAGTTTTATATTTATAGTATGAAGACAGAAAAAAGTAAATATAATGAAAGATTATTTTTATGCCACCACAGTGGATAACTGTGTGAGCTGTTGCACCACACATTGTTCACATGGGGCTTAGCATTTTTCTAGATGCAATGCATGACATATTTTTATTTTATTTTTCTAATGCAGAAACAGTAAGGTAATGATGCAACTAATGATGCATTTAGGTAAAGTAGATATGCAAAAGGGAAATGTAATGCTAAAAAGGAAAATACAGATAAATACCAAGTTACCTCTTGGCGCGGCGTTTGGTGGCTTTAAGTCCTCCAAACAGGACCTTCTTGTTTGCTCATTGTTCAAGGGGCGCGTGAGACGGCACCACTGGTGTTGCTGTGTCTTGTGCAGGATCTGAATCTGGGTAAACCTTTGGTTTCTATACCTGCTTTGTTGGTGAGGGTGACTTGGAGGAGGAAGCTTCTGTGATCACTATCTCTTCTTCTGTTGGTGGTACCTCTTCTACCTCTTCGGCGGCGTTCTCCTTATCGGGGTACCAATCTTCGAATCTTGTCACTTCTCCTTCATAGTCAGCCCACCCATCTATGATGATCCTCTTCTTCTGGCGACGGGTACGCTGCCTTCTCCTTGACTTATTCTTCTTAGGCTCCTTGTTGATTATATAATTATCATTGAAATGGCGACGTACCTTTTCTGAGGGGAAGTGGAAGTGGATCTCCCCTGTTCCAATGTAGATTATGGCCTTGGTAGTGTTGAGGAACGGCCTCCCTAGGATGATGGGTGGATCATACTCATCTTCACCCATGTCGATGACTAGGAAGTCAGTGGGGATGTAGTGGTTGTCGATTTGGACATGGACGTCTTTGTCTATCCCTTCCACAAAGTGAAAGGACTGGTCCACCATCTACAGCTGCGCATAGGTGGGCATAGTACCATATAGATATTCATAAGTTACCTTGGCCATTATGTTGACGCCCGATCCGATGTCACAGACAGTTTTGTTGAAGGAGCACCTGTTGATGAAACATTGAATGGTCGGGACACCTGGGTCATCCTTCTTGATTAGATGTGGAGATTTGAGCTGGTGGTCATGCTCTCTATGGACTATAGTGACCATCCTCACTGTCTTTGTCTTCTAGGCCTTCTTATTGTTGCCCTTGTTCTTGGTTTTTGTTTTGATCTTGGTCTTGTTCCTCTTGTCGACGGTCTCCTTCTCCAACTCATAAGGGTACTAAGGGTGTGCTAGAAATTGCAACACCCTGTCCTTGAAGAAGAAGGTTTCTTGCTTGCCCTTGATGTTGAAGATGATCTTGATAGTGTTGGAGTAGATGATGGCCCCGACAGTGTTCAAGAATGGTTGTCCCAAAATGGTGGGGGACCTCTCGTCACTGCCCGTGTCCACTACCATGAAGTCTGCAGGGACGTATGAGCTTCCTACTCGCACATGGATATCTTTCAGGGTTCCCATTAGGTAGCAGAGTGACTGGTCTGCAAGCTGCAAGCACATGGTTGTGTACAATAAAGGACAATTGAACATTTTCTCATATATCACCTTAGGCATCACGTTGACGCTTGCGCCGAAGTCATAGATCACCTCGTTGAAGTTAACACTTCCAATGGAGATCGAAACAACCGGTCTCCCTGGATCGCCCTTCTTGATTGGCAGAGTCGAGTCAATCCTTGATCCTCTAGAAGGGTCACTCTAGTAGCTTCCTGCATTGAATGTCTACCAGATTTACAGTTTCTAACCCTTTCAGTTGCCCCGAAATCTTACCTTGGTCGGCAGAGGGAATAAAGTTGGCAAGCTGTTGCAACTGAGATTCTAGCATCTTATTGAAACTAAGCTGATTCTTTATAGCATTGGAAAGACTATCCATTCTATTATTAATTGTTTCTAAAGTTTTATCATTAGATGCTAGCTTCTTAGACAGGTTATCTATTAACTTGCCCTGGTTAAGCAATAACTCTCTTAAATGTGGCTGATGCAAATTTTTATAAGAAGAATTATTACCTTAGTAGTTACCTGAGTAGCTACCTGAGTAGTTAGGCCTCTGCTGCTGATTCCAGCCTTGATTCTACTGAGGATGATAGTAGTTGTTGTTGTTGTTGTTTTTGAGGTAGTTCATGCCCTCCTTCATCTCTAGGCAGTTGGCACCTGTATGCCCAGTCTCTTCACACTCTTCACAAGTCATGCGGGAATCATGAATGTGCATGAATTCTTTCTTCTCAATGGCTCTCTCATCATGCATCTTCATCAGCAGGTCCATCTTGGTGAACAACATGTCTACCTCCTTGAGCTGGTGCATTCCTCCACCTCTCTTGCGAGTCTAAGTTCTCTCTTCACTCCAACCTTGGTTGGAGGCCATCTTCTCCACAAGAGCTATGGCTTGAGGTATGGTGAGTGATAAGAATGCACCTCCAGCAGCAGCATCCATGGTTTCACGATTGCTGTTGCTGAGCCCATGATAGAAGGTCTGCATGAGCAACCAATTCTCCATCCCATGATGAGGACATTCGAGGATGTAGTCTTGAAAGTGCTCCCAGGCTTCTGGGACAGTCTCATCATGTTGTTGCTAGAAACTCAATATCTTCCCACGGAGAGCATTGGTCTTGCCCATGGGAAAGAACTTCACCAAGAAATTGGTGGAACAAAGTGCCCACATAGTATTCTTCTCCTTGTTGGCATAGAACCATTGTTTCGCTCTTCCCAAGAGTGAGAATGGGAAGAGGCGAAGTAGTATAGCATCTCTGGGGACGTTGTTGATAGTGAAAGTGCTGCAAATCTCCAGGAAGTGTTGGAGATGAGCACTACCATCTTCATGGGCCTTCCCACAGAACTGGTTGGCTTGCACCAATTTGATCAGCGCAGGCTTGAGCTCAAAAGACTTCTCAATGTCCGCAGCTGGTCCAGTACGGATGTTGTCTGTAGTGGGAGCTGAGAACTCACAGAGTGACTTGTCAGCCATGGCTTCAAACACTGGTGTCAAACTTTGAACAACAGGTGGATCTTTCAGCTTAGAAGAACAGGCAGGCTGAGACAATGATGATGATGATGATCGGGTCTTTCTCAACTTGGCCTTGGCCTTCCTGATTAAAGCTTCTGGATTATCAATGTAGTTTTCTAGAAGATCAAACCTGTTCATACATTACCCTACATATGATATATAACATAGACAAAAGAAAAGGGTAAGGCTATATGAGTAGAGAAGGGTGGATGGTTCTCAATCACATTAGTGGATGTAGTGATGCTCATTATCCATTTGGTAAGCTATCAACCTTCCCCGGCAACGACGCCAAAAATGCTTGTTGACACCTCTAACACCACTTAAGCTAGGTTGTCATCCTAAGCATATGGCGCCAGAGGTGCTGGTATTAAATGCATATGCTTTCTAGAAATGAATAAGGAATCTGCAAGCGCACAGATAATACCGATGTAGCATTTTAACTGGGAGTAATCCAGGTATCGTTATTTATATTTTTACCATTGGGAAGGGAATGCTTATGGATAATGAGCAATGAGCACTGCATGTGATAATGAAGAGCTTAACCGTGTCTTTATCTATCTTCTCATACAGGGTAAGTGTCATATAAAATAATAATATATATATGAATGGTAAGTGACAAAGGATAAATGAGAGCACATAGCCACATAAAATAATGATAATCATCTCAATAGAGTACTCTAAGTATATAACACTAGCATGGACTAGGATGATCTACAAGAATAAATACTAAGTTATTCTAACTATAATGTCAAAGCATACAATGATTAGTGCAATTACGCCTAACAATCATGGTGGGAAAAGCTTACATATATGCATAGTGATATTACCAAGAAAGATCAAGAACAGAGCAATCACTTCCCTGTAATAGTGATGTTCTACTAGTCCTATACTCGGGAGGAGGGCTACAAAGGACTGTCACTCCCGCTACTCCATTTTATTGTGGAGTGCCTGTAGGGTTACGAGGGTGCTACGCTATCCAGAAAACAAAACTTTTCTACCTCATAAACTAGGATCTACTGCTAGATATAGGTCACGGCATTACCACTAGACACACAGGTGTAGCAAAAGACTTTGCAGTCGAACGTGTCGCAGCAGTGTCATGCAGTTGCGTGGTCATCCGTCACAATCGCCCTTCTCTCATGGATCATCCGAGCACATTCCCGAGTAGATGCCGACCAGCACCAACCAGTTGTCGACCAGTCCTAACCATGATGATCGCCGTGATCCGTCCTAGTGCTACAGATGTAGCAGCTCTGAGGAATCCCACACATACGGGGAGAAGCGTTGTGCAACAAGACTACTAGGTCTGCGAGGAGCAAAGGTGTGAGCGTGGGGTGGCGACGTCGCCGAATCAATCAAGCAAATTATCTTGCCTTGCCCCTAACCCTCGCTTATATAGGCATTCCTACGCGACCCCAACCTAGAGGCCCATCATGAAACCCTAAGCCTTATCTATCAACCCAAACTAGGCTTCTAGCCCTTAAGCGTGCGACCCTATGGGTTCGCACACACATAGACATGGGCCAAGTACTCCTACTCGCCCAATAGTTGACACCAACCTCTAGTAAGGTGTGACAACTCCTAAGCATATGCAAAGATCATATCAAACGAACACTACGACCATGTACAAGTTATTCTTTTTGCCTCGCGATATATGGTTTAACTCATGGGTTAATACTTAACCCAAGCATGACCATGCATAGTTGATCCAATCACTTGAGTGATCTAGTGATATCTCACTCACGCAGAGAGGGGCAAATTCCATCTTGACTGTCTATGTCTCACAGCATGCTTCCCGACCACCCAAAGACCACCTTTATAAATACCCAGTTATGGAGCAGCGTTTGATAGTCCCTAAGTAGGTTGTTTCACATGTTGAGTACATATCACAATCACAGGTCTAAGGACATAACATAAATGACATGAATAGAGAATTTCTTATGTTGGGTCAGTCCAGCCTACATGTCTCACATGTGCCCACATTATTAGTTTGACATCTCCATGTCCATGACTTGTGAAACATAGCCATCAACTAATACATGTGCTGGTCTAATATTCAAGTGTGTTCTCACAAGAATGCCGACCAGGGACAACTTTAGAATAACCATTCAAATAAAGAGTTCCACAAACAATTCACATAATTGCCAATCAATACAAGTTGTCTATAATGGATATTCAATGAACACTTAATACATGTCATGGATACAATTGGAATATCATCATCTCTATGATTACCTCTAGGGCATATTCCTAACAATCTCCCACTTGCACTAGAGTTAATCTCTAAGATGTCTAATCCCCATAGACCTCATGTGCGCCTCATGCTTAGGCTTTGGAAGAGCCTATGTCAAAGGATCTGCTATATTCAAATCTGTATGTATTTTGCACAATTTCATCTCTTCTCATTTCACAAACTCTCAAATGAGGTGAAATGTCCAGAGTACATGTTTGTTCTTCTTGTGATCCCTAGGCTTCTTAGCCTGTCAAATTGTCCCATTATTATCATAATGTAAATTCAATGGGCCCGACATATTCGGAAACACACCAAGTTCAATGAGGAACCTACTCATCCAAACACCTTCCTTTGTAGCTATAGTAGCCACAATGTACTTGGCCTGTGTTGTAGAGTCAATCACTATTTCCTGCTTGGAACTTTTCCAGCTTACTGCACCACCATTTATTGTGAACACAAAACCTGATTAAGATAATGAATCATCCATGTTGGTTTAGAAGCTAGCATCAGTGTAACCATTTACAACGAGCTCGTCCTCACCTCCATAGATTAGGAACACATCCTTAGTCATTCTTAAGTACTTAAGAATATTCTTAACCAGTGTCCAGTGACTCTCACCAGGATTAGCTTGGTACCTGCTCGCAACACTTAGAGCATATCAGACATCTGGGCAAGTACATATCATGGCATACATGATAGAACCAATAGCCAAAGTGTATGGAACCTTACTCATGCAATTGCGCTCAGCATCAGTGGAAGGACACTGCTTGTCACTAAAATGCATACCATGTGGACTATTCCATGTTGAACCACTTCAACACCTTGTCAATGTACGTATTTTGACTTAATCTTGTTAGCCTCCTCAACCTATCTCTATAGATCTTAATGTCCAAGATGTATGCTGCCTCTCCTAAATCCTTCATATAAAAACTACTATTTAGTGAAGTCTTTACGGATTGCAACATCGGAATATCATTCCCGATCAGTAATATGTCATCCACATACAAGATTAAAAACACAACAGCGCTCCCACTTTCCTTCTTGTAAACACAAGGTTCTTCTTCATTCTGACGGAAGCCAAACCCTTTAACGAGCTCATCAAAATGAATGTTCTAACTCCGAGATGCTTGCTTTAACCCTAAATGGATTTTTTAAGCTTGCATATCTTTTCAGCATTTTTGGGATCAAGAAAACCTTCGGGTTGTATCATATACATGCCCTCTTTCAAATATCCATTTAGAAAGGCTATTTTAACATCTATCTGCCATATCTCACAATCAAAATACGCAACAATTGCTAGAATGATTTGAATAGATTTAAGCATCGCTACCGGCGAGAATGTCTCATCGTAGTCAATTCCTTGAACTTGCCGAAAACCCTTTGCGACAAGCCGCGCTTTATAGAAGTGAACATTTTCGTCCATATTCTTCTTCTTTTTATAGATCAATTTGCACTCTATGGGTCTAACCCCATCAGGCGGGTCAACCAAGTTCCAAACTTTGTCTCCCATGGAATCTATATCGGATCTCATGGCACTCTACCATTTTTTTGGAATTTGTGTCCATCATTGCTTCTGCATAATTCATAGGTTTGTCATTGTCTAACAACAATAGATCCCCATGCAATTCATGAAGTCTTGCTGATCTTAGTGGTTGGGGCGGTGTACCAACCACCAGTGTATTGACCATGGGTGTCTCAACTTGTTCTGCTACATTAGCATCACTCATAGAGTCATTCCCTACTGGCTCCTCTTGAACTTCTTCAAGATACACCTTCCGACCACTCCTATCTCCTTTGAGAAACTCTTTCTCTAGGAAGACACCATTCTGAGCAACAAACACTTTGCCCTCTGATCGGTTATAGAAGTAATACCCTAAAGTTCCTTTGGATATCCCATGAAGAAGCACTTGTCCGACTTTGGTGCTAGCTTATCAGATATCAACCGTTTGACATAAGCTTCGCAACCCCAAACTTTTAGAAAAGACAAAATGGGACCTCGACCAGTCCACATCTCGTATGGTGTCTTAACTACAGACTTAGATGGTACCCTATTTAGTGTGAAAGTGGCTGTTTCTAGAGCGTATCCCCAAAATGGTAAAGGTAGGTCCGACCGACTCATCATAGACCGAACCATTTCCAACAAAGTCTAATTACGTCGGTCAGACATGCCGTTTCTCTAAGGCGTTCTAGGTGGCATAAGCTATGGAATAATTCCACAACTCTTAAGATGATCTCTAAACTCGTGACTCAAATATTCACCTCCACGATCAGATCGCAAGGCCTTAATTTTCTTGCCATGTTGATTCTCTACTTCATTCTGAAATTCTTTAAACTTTTCAAATGTTTCAGACTTATGCTTCATTAAGTAGACATAGCCAAATCTACTAAAGTCATCAGTAAATGTATGAAGTATTGGAATCCTCCTCTGGTTGTCATACTCAGTGGTTCGCATACATCAGTATGTATGAGTTCCAACAAGTCAGACGCTCTCTCAAGAAAACCTATGAAAGACGCCTTGGTCATCTTGCCAAGCAGGCAAGCTTCACATGTCTTGTAAGATTCAAAATCAAATGAAGTTAAAAGCCCATCAGCGTTGGCGTTTCTTAATGTTGTCACAAAAGATAGACTAAAATTCCATCTCTGGTAACAGCGCTAGAAATGTGTGCTGGCATACCTAACCATCATCACTTCAGAAAAGTAACTTTCGGCCCTTAACAAGGATGCCTGATTGGAAGTGCAATTCTGGTAATAATAGTTAGAAGTGCCTGATTGGACTTCCTAACCATCATTACTTACGAGGATGCAATTCTATAGCATGGCACCATGGGGTGCACAAGAATTATAGTCCTTAAGTAATAGTACTTAGGTATGCCAATCGTGATAGCTTAGTAAGAAATAACAATAAATCTGCAAGCACACAAAACTATCATTATAGCATTTCAACCCGTGAGTATTCATGGGTGTCGTGTTTATAATTTTCCCGAGGAGGGCAGGATGAATGCATCTAGATTTGGTGTAAACATGATCACTTATTGAGTGCATAGGTAGACATAGCATAGGCAGGGCTAAATCATGGTTCAAAGATAGTGGACACACATCTGAGCCAACCTCAAGGATAAAAGAGAAACAAAGAATAAAAGAATATAGCTAACTGAGCAGGCATTGGTCATATACAGTTATGCAAAGAACTGTTAGTAAACATCTAACTAGCATGTCTAGCATCAGAACTAAGTCTGGGATGACAGGGAGATCCCCGTAGCTAGTCTGCCAGCCGATAGAGACTTTACGAACTCCTACTCAATACCCGAACGTGGGGGAGTGCTTGGGATGGATAGGGTTGTCACCACCTGCCCACCTACCCCTCTACCCGTGGGGTACCAACATATCCGCCGATCTTCGCATACCCGGGCACCACGCCCGTGTAATTGGAAACAACTCCTAACCCCCATGGACCCCAACCCTTCAGATTGACAAGCTAGGTTAAGAGAAACCAAGAAGGCATGACGAACCATCACCTCATCCCTAGTTCTTCCTTTATGTGTACTAATTTGATGAACAATGAAGAACAACGATGAACATGTCAGGAACATAACACATAAACTATATGCTAGTTCATATATCATGAACATAACATGAACAAGACTATACTCTAGTTCATATGTATTGCTATATAAATAAGATAAGAACTTGAACTTGGAAGAGAACTACATTGTAGTCATACCAAGGTGTTCTTCTTCTTCCAAGGAGACAACTCTCCTTGCTAGCTCTTGCCTTGCTCTACTACTAAAACTAATCTAAAGAATACAGGTGAGAGGTGAGGTGAGTGGCTCCAAATGATTATGTGTGTTGAGAATGGAGGAGCACCCTCTCTTTTATAGCCCAAGATGGTTAGTTTTGGTGTCAACAAATATGGAAGGAGGTGAAACCGACATGGGGAAACCACCTATGAACCGCCTGAGAAAGCTGGGCCCAGAATGAGCCAGCTGGGAGGACGGCCGGTCCCGGGGCCGGCCGGCCCCCTAGTGGGCCCTTCTGGCCACTGCCTTCGTGTGGTCAGTTCCCCTCTGGTCCTAGACCTCTCCTACGGTTACGATTGGGCCCAGATTTGTACGATGGTGGGCTTCTCTTCTTCTTTTGGTTGCGCCTTCTTTGAATATGAATTCTAGAATGCGCTTTCTTTATGGTTTTTGTGCATTTTCACGTGTCATACCTGTAAGTCAAGGATACACCAAAACTTATGGAAATGTTAGTTTAACGCCCTACCTACTACTTATTTTAGTAACATATTGGCAGTAAAAAATAGTCTCTAGGGACCGCCAACAATCAGCATGGAGCTTCTTCATACGATTCTCACTTATATGACGCAGGTAGGCTTCACTCATTAAGCCGAGGCCTTTTAGCACTAACATTACAGACATGTGCTACATCAAGATTTAATATAAATAACCCATTCACAATGGATGCAAAAGACACAAACATGTCATTCTTGGAGATCACACAACCATTGTCTTTACTCCATCCTTCATCAAACAAGAAAGTGACACAATGTTTTGAATTAAGCTAGGAACAAAATAACAATTATTCTATTCCATGATAAATCCTGACGACAGGTGAAGTTGCATCGTCCCGACGTTCAATGCAGCAACTCTTGCATTGTTCCCCATGCGGAAGTCAACCTCTCCCTTTTCCACGCTTCTACTTCTTATCATTCCCTGCATCGTGTTGCAAATATGAGCAACTGATCTGGTATCACATACCCAAGAATTGATATAAGAGTTAGCGAGAAAAATGTCTGTAACATGAACAACAAGAGTACAAGCAGCAGATGCAAATATGAGCAACTGATCTGGTATTAAATATCCAAGAATTGATATAAGAGTTAGCGAGAAAAATGTTCGTAACATGAACAAAAAGAGTACAAACAGCAGTAATACCTTTCTTGATGTCAACCTCTGCTATTTTCAGCATGCCACACAATTCATTTAAACCTCTCTCCACCCCATGCATATGGTAGTTTGAGATGAAGTTTCCATAACTGGGCAGAAGAGATCAGAGAATAAAATCAGTAGCTTTGGGGTATAAACCGTTGTACCCTCATGGCAGGGCCTTGGGCCGCATAGACCAGATGGTCCAGACCACAAGATGAAGGTCGTGGTCCATCACCGCTCTGGTCGATGGGCCACGCAGATCCTAAAGGTTGCTTGGCACACAAGGAAGCCTAGTCGGTTAGATCTGTTCATATTCTCCAAGTTATGGAGCAATGTAACCGACCACAGGAAACCCTAATCTGTAACCTTGCCCCTCGGCTACAAAAGGCAGGCAGGGACCCCTCTCAAACACACCTCATCTCATAGTGTATTCTTGTACTCATCAATAGAGCAGCAGAGAAGTAGGTAGGTCCTAGCGCACCCTCACCACTTTTCTACTACCTCGGGGAACCCCGTGGTAGACTGTTGAGTATATTTCATTGACAGTGGCACGCCAGGTAGTGGTTGGATATCAACTTGCCTCTAGCCAATTCAACTACCGACCACTGGCAGATGTACTATGATGGTTCCTTGAATATCGATGGTGCTGGGGCTGGTGTCTACTTCATCTCTCCATCCAAGGACACTCTTCGCTATGTCTTGCGCATCCAGTTCAAGGCGTCCAATAATGTGGCCGAGTATGAAGCCACCCTGCATGGCCTCCGTATCATAGTCGAGCTAGGCATAAAACGGCTCCTAGTATATGGTGATTCTACTCTGGTCATCCACCAAGTCAACAAGGACTGGGACACTGTCAATGAGAAGATGGATGTCTATGTGCCTGAGATACGCAAGCTTGAAAACAAGTTCTATGGGTTGGAGTTTATCCATGTATCGCATGTCAAGAACAGAGGCGACGACGAGCTATCTAAGCTAGGGTCATCTCGTGCTGAGGTATTGTCGATGAAATATCCTCGGCAGTCTACCATGGGGCTCCCCGAGGTAGTAGATGATCGGGAGGGTGCGCTAAGACCTACAAACTAGATGTGAAATGCAAGACAAACAACCAGGACAACCAGGGTTTATCCAGGTTTAGGCCACAAGGTGTGTAATACCCTACATCCTGCGCTTCTGTTACTAGATTGATGAGTACTGGAGTACAAGGGATTGATTGAGATGTAAAATGCCCAAATCACAGAGATCTGGGTTACAAGAGAGAGATCATGGAGATCTGCTCCCCATTGAGATGTGATCCGTTGTAGGATATCTGGTCCATCTAGGAACCTCTGCCCCTCCTTATATATTCCATAGGGATAGAGTTACAATTAAAGTAGCCTAGTTGGTACTATTGCTATACCGTGCAGTATACGTCATGTGTTGCACGTCTTCATCTTGGGCCAGGCCATCTTTGATGGTGCGGCCCAAGTATAGCCGTGAGGGTATATGGGGGGTCATATCCCCACAGCTAGTCCCTGAGCACCATGTATCTTGAGAGAGTCGCCGTGTTACGTTGTCCTATGCCAAGCAGTAAAGATGCAGACCACATTGTGCCGACCTGTGAAGATGCTGACCACGTAGTGCTGATCAGTGAATATGCTAACCATGTAGTGCCGACCAGCTTCATCCCAAGTAGTCCGTAAGTCTGCTCCTGACCACAGCTTCTGTCAAGGAAGGTGGTCTGTCGAAAGATGCATGGTGCTCCAAGAAAAAGAAAAAAGCTTTTCACGTCACTGGACATGGGCCCATGTTAACACATGACACAAAGTATCACTGGGATGCTGTTGGGGCTTCTTAGCGTTAGCAGAAAAGTCTACAAGCGCATGGAAGTACCGTTGTAGCACTTTACCCAGAAGTATTCAGGGTATCATAATTTCCCAAAGGAATGGCATATGTTAGTAGACTCTGAGCTAGTTGGCCCTAGAAAAGATAGGAGGGATAACTTGGGTGGAGAGGATACACTAAGGTAGGAAACACTAAGTGAAGATAACCCTCCCACTACTTGTCTACTTCAGGCCCACTGATGCACTTGGTCTGCCAAGCGATACCAGTATCAGCGCTATTCCGCGGCCAAACGTGGGGGAATGCTGGTATGAGTGGATAGGGTTGTCACCACCTGCCACCTACCCCTCTGCCTGTGGGCGCGTGTAACATACGAAGGTAGACTCAGACTTAGACACCACGTCTACGAAGGCGACTACTACTCTAGCGATGGCTAGGAACTTCCATCTCTATCAGGAGTCCTATTACTAGAGCACCCGTCCAAAGAACGAGCGACGATCCCACAAACAAGTAGCTTTATGAAAGTAACTCACTTAATAAATCAAAACCAGAATGTAGCACAAACCTCTTACTTCAAGTGGCAAGATGGTTGTATAGGTACAAGTTGGAGCAAGAGCCGACAGGTCTGGCACTTCATCCACCCGAGGGCAGAAATGCTTCGACCTCGCTTCTACTTCTCCAACTCTTGCCTCTCTCTCACAAACCCTAGACTAATCTAGCTAGAGGCTAAACTAATGGAAAATGTGGCACACTCCTTTTCTGTTGTATCAAGTTGTGTTGTTGGAGGGAGTGGGTGCACCAATTTATAGCTTCTTAGGATGGTTCTGGTGTCTCCTCAATTGGAAGGAGGTGAAACCACCTTGAGGGAACCGACCCAAGCACCACCGGAGAAGGCTAGGCATGGGAGGCCCCACTAGGGGGCGGCCAGTCTCGGGGGCGGCCGGTCCCCTGGCTGGGCCCACTGGCCACCGCCTTCGGGTGGTTCGTCGCTCCCTGGGCCTGGACCTCTCCCTATGAATGTGTCTAGTTTGGTGTTGAGGTGGGATTTCTCATTTATCCTTGGTTTGCGCCTTTTCTAAATACGTTTCCTTGAAGTGCGCTTTCTTGTGAATTTTGTGTATTTTCACGTGTCAGACCTGCATGTCACATGTACAACAAAACTCGTGGAAAGATTAGATAAAAGCCCTACCTTCTATTTATTTTAATATTGAAATGATGTTGTAATTTAGTTTCTAAGGACCGCCAACAACTCCCCCACACTTGGTCCTTTGCTCGTCCTCGAGTAAAGTTCTAGGACCAAATGGGCTCATCTTCCTTATTCAAAAAGATCTGCATATAGATTATTCCAAGCTTCACCTGGATTTATGAACTTCAAAGCATCTACCAAGTCATCTTGGGTAATTGAAAAATGGAATAGCCTTGATTCAAATCCTCTTACCCTGTCCTTGCATAGAAACTTGGGTTTTTGCAAGATTTTGAAAATGTAAAGATAGCTTATATTCCTTGAATGATTCTCTCAAGTCACTCAAATTTTTAAGTGGTTCCTCACCAAGGCATGAGAAGGTGATGACTTCACTTGATCATCCTACCTCTAACAGGGCTTATCTGGAGCTTTTTAGGTAGGGATGAAAATGATGAGGCACATTTACCCTGCATATGTTGTCAAGTCAAACCCAAGACCATACCGGAGGGAGTGCGCCATACTCCTAGAACAGAACGTGCATGTGTTGGAAAGTAAGGTGGAAACCTAATTCTAAATCTTTATTGGTACTCCATGCATCATGATCCTCTATTTGGATAAGACTTATGGAAAGATATGAGCTATAAGATCTTTATCATTTTTTTGAACGAGTATTTGGAATTTTCATTCTCGTTTATTCTCTTATGCCCCTTGGCATAGTCTTTTTTTAGCACAACCCATATCTTTTATTGGCATATGAAAAACTTTATTGAATAAGGAGGTATCATGATGGTGAATGGAGTAAAACTTTGCATAAGGAATGCATGGTTCTTAGGGTAAAAACTAGCATTTTTATTTGGTGGAGAAAACTATGCAACTCCTAGTGTAAGAGTTGGCATATTTTTGGTGGATGAATGGATGCATGTTTTGTGCAACTGTTAGGGTGAGAATTAGCCTTATTTGGTGGGTGCATGTGAATTCTGACCTTGGGAGCATGAAACATCTCTCAACAGCGGTCACAAAATTTGACCCAACTCAACACAAAGTAAGCGGCTAATGTGGAAGGTTCTGACATATGAAATCACATATGGCCTTGGTAGGTATTTGCTAATCATTCAAGGAACATGCTATTGAATTTTTGTTTTTGTAAAATATCCCAAGTACTTTGCAAGAATGAGCAAGCGTCATGTCATCCTACTATATCTCATTCGTCAATCACTTAGATAAAAATGGGGTCCCTAAACAGTGTTCATAAATCTCTAGGAGTATTAGCAGGGAATAAAAAGTATACAAACATTTCAAATGTAGGAAGACATGTTTGATGGAGTATGAAGGAGACATCATTTTAAATTTTACCTTAAAAACTTTTTAGTGAGAGAGGGGAGAAATTTGCACAAACCGAATTTTGATTTTTTGTTTTTGTGCAGTTTGAATTGGAGAGTCCTCCCCCACACTTTTTCTTTCCTGTCTTGATTAATCACAAAATATAGAGAAAACAAGTGTGCAATATATACAAAGATAAAACTTGTGTTCCATTGATAAATCAAATAGGCACATTACATCGAAAAGGAACATGTTTGGAAAATAAAAGATCATGAAAAGGGAAAATGTGTGCCTATTCATTTGTATAGTAGGAGCGTTCTAAAGAAATCTAGAGAACATGCTCAACTCCTACTGCCTTAGCGATCCAGCGCAGCTGATCTCCATAGCCGTGACGCATCTCATCTAATTCATCCCTAAGCCCTTTCACGCTGAGATGAGCCTCGGCTATGCGGTTCTGCACCTTCTCAATGTTCAGGCGCGTGCTCTTGTTGCTAGCGCTGAGTGAGGCGATGGTTGGCCCCTTGGGAGGCTTCTCATCCTCACTATCACTAAAGAAACCCTTAGGCTGCCCTCTAATAACTTTCCTTACAAACTTGCACTTGGCACCTGAGGGTTCAGCAGAGGGTGCGGGCCTTCTAGTCGGTGTTTCTCCCTTGCGGAAAAGACCCTTAGCGTACCCTCCATCGGGTTTGCGTCTCCCCTAATGGTATAAGAGCGACTATCCTTAGTGGGAGATGACAAAGAAGGTATACTGGAGGTAGAGGGCATCACGGCAGCACGTTTGCTAAGCCCGCTACTACTAGGAGCCTTTCTCTTGAGGCCTAGAGTGCCGGTAGTTGGACGGGCAGCAGTGCTCTTCTTCTTGACGCCACCTTCGGGTGCACGGGAGCGTGCCGTGGACTTCAAGCTTGACACATTGCTGAAGTCATTGCTAGGGGGCGGTAGAAAGGCTAGTGGCTTCTCCACTATGGCACGAGCTTCATCTCTCACAAAGGAACTCTCTTGGTAGGGAGCTATGTCTAGTTTGGCTATGGAGCCAGGAGCTTGGATCAGCGAAAGAGCATAGCTAGACATGGTCAAAACTGTAGGTGGGAGAGCTTAGCAACCTTTGCAAGAGGGAGAGGAGAATGGTTTGGTGTGAAGAGAGGAGAGGCCTTTGGGATGCTTACATAGGTTCTACCATGGTCTCTGTTGAGGAAACAAACTATCATAACCACGGACGCGATCAGAGGGAGGTACAAAAAAGATCGGCACCGATCAGGCCAGCTAGGGGGGCGGCCGGTCCCAAGGGCGGTTGGTCCCCTGGGTCCACCTGCCAGCCTCCGGTTTTCGGCCAAGTGCCTTGTTGACTGTGTAGATCCCTATCCCGTTTATGATCAAGTTTGATGTGTAGTAGATCAGTGTGATAGTGTGTGTGATAGAGTGTGATATGAATGATATTTATACAAAAATGCTCAAGATTACACTATCATGCATTTATGAGGAAATATACCTATGATCAAAAAGATTTATTTATATGCAAGGAAAGAACATAAGGGCAATTTAGACATTTCATAAATGCAACACATATATTTATTTTTTATATATAAAAAATGAAAACATAAAATAAAGAAATATTTTTATAAGTTTTTAGTAAACTCTTTAAAAGATACTAAATTTATTTCATCAATGAAATGAGGTTCTGGTTCAAGAAATACCTTGAGACGCTGGCCGTTTACCTTATGGATGTTATCATCATCGTCTTCTATCATGATTGCTCCATGTGATGACACGTTGATGACAGTATATGGTCCATCCCATTTACTTCTGAGCTTGCCTTTCTCGAACAATTTGACTCTTGAATTAAAGAGCAGAACTTTGTCGCCTGATTTGAATTCTTTGTGCTAGATTCTTCGATCATGCCATCTCTTTGTTCTTTCTTTGTAGAGCTTGGCACTATGATTGGCCTTTTCTCGCCATTCTTCCAGATCTGTGACTTGTTTCTGCCTATATTTACCAGCTGTCTTAAGATCCATATTCCAAGTTTTTATTGCCCAGTGAGCTCTATGTTCAAGCTCAACAAGCAAATGACAACTTTTTCCATAGACTAGCTGATAGGGTGACAACCCGATGGGGGTCTTGTAAGCTATCCTATATGCCCAGAGTCCATCAGGTAGCTTGTCCTTCCATCCTTTTCCCATCTCGTTCACTATTTTCTGAAGGATGTTTTTAATCTGCTTGTTCGAAGTCTTGGCTTGTCCACTGGTTTGGGGATGATACGGAGTAGCTACATTGTGCTTGGCTCCCAGCTCTCGCAGGAATGCTCTGAAAGCCTTGTCTATGAAGTGTGAGCCCCCGTCACTTATCACCATCCTTGGTGTTCCAAAGCGAGGGAAGATCACTTCATGGAACATCTTCCTTGCATGTTTTACATTTTCTACTCAGCATGGTAGCGCTTCAACCCATTTTGACACGTAGTCAACTACCACGAGGATGTGCTCATAGTCTCCCGACTTCTGGAATGGTCCCATGAAGTCAATGCCCCAAACATCAAAGACTTCAATTTGGAGGTTGAAATGAAGGGGCATGGCATTGCGAGAGCTGATGTTGCCTTGCAGCTAACACTGTCAACACCTTCAGATGAATTCTTTGGTGTCATTATACATCGTTGGCTAGTAGAATCCGCATTGCCAAATTTTGGCTTGTGTGCGGAAGACTCCATAATGGCCTCCATATGGTGCTGCATGACACTTTTCAATGATTTATGCACCTTCGGCAGTTGGCACGCATCTTCTCAATAGTCCATCAGCACAAACTCGGTACAGGTAGGGTTCGTCCCACAAGTGATGTCTGCTTTCATATTCTAGCTTCTTCTCAGATTCGCCTAGAGGTACATACCCTAAAACCATATAATTCACAATATTTGCATACCATGGGTTTGTGTTGGTGACCATGAGGAGCATGTCATCACGTAAGAAGTCATTTATCTCCTGTTCTTGCATGTTAGTGACTTGCATACGCGAAAGATGGTCAGCAACAATATTTTCTACTCCTTTTTTATCTTTTATTTCAAGATCAAACTCTTGTAACAACAAAATCCAGCGGATCAAATGAGGTTTAGCATCTTTCTTGGTGAGCAGATATTTTAAAGCAGCATGATCAGTATAAACAATTATCTTTGCACCCACCAAGTAAGATCTAAACTTATCTATAGCGAAGACTACTGTGAGGAGCTCTTTCTCAGTCATGGCGTAGTTATGCTAAGGTCGTGTTAGAGTCTTGCTGGCATATGCGATCGCATGATGCTTCTTATCTTTGGTGTGGCCAAGGACCGCACCAACAGTGTAGTCACTAGCATCACACATGATCTCGAAAGGTAGCGTCCAATCTGGAGGTTGGATGATGGGCGCAGAGATGAGTGCTTTCTTGATGGTTTCAAAAGCCTTCAAACACTCATACGTGAACTCAAAAGGTGCATCTTTTGCTAACAGGCTAGTCAAGGGTCTAGTGATTTGTGAAAAAACCTTGATGAATCGCCTGTACAACCCAACGTGGCCTAGAAAGCTATGAACTCCTTTGACGTTCATAGGGGGAGGTAGTTGCTCGATAACCTCTATCTTTTCTTTACCTACCTCTATTCCCCTTTTAGACACTAAGTGTCCAAGAACAATGCCTTCACGGACCATGAAATGGCACTTTTCCCAGTTAAATATCAGGTCCTTCTCTTGGCATCTTTGCAAAACCTTGTCCAGATTCTCGAGGCAATGATCGAAAGTTTTTCCATAAACCAAAAAGTTGTCCATGAAAACTTCCATGATCTCCTCGATCATTTTTGAGAAAATGGACATCATGCATCGTTGGAACGAAGCGGGCGCATTACACAGCCCAAACGACATCCTTCTATAAGCATACGTTCCATACGAGCATGTGAAGGTTGTTTTGCTTTGATCATCGGGATGGATGGGAATTTGGTAATAACTAGAATACCCATCAAGGAAGCAAAAGAAAGAATGTTTTGCCAACCGCTCCAACATTTCATCAATGAAGGGAAGTGGAAAATGATCCTTCCATGTCGCTGCATTGAGTTTTCTATAATCAATGCACATTCTCCATCCAGTGATGGTACGTTGTGGGATAAGCTAATTCTTAGCATTCTCAACTACCGTCATTCCTCCTTTCTTGGGAACCACTTGAACAGGACTAACCCAGTCACTGTGTGGCATGGGATAAATGATCCCGGCATGAAGAAGTTTGAGGACTTCCTTATTCACGACTTCCCGCATCGCATTATTAAGCCTGTGCTGCGGTTCACGTGAAGGTGTGCTTGCAGGGTCAATAGGGATGCGATGAGTGTAGAGTGTTGGGCTAATCCCCTTGAGATCTTGCAATGAATACCCAAGACTGATCTATGTTTTTCTAAAACGGCAATAAGTCTAGTTGTCTCCTCATCTGAAAGCTTGTTACTAATGATGGCGGGAGTGCTTTTGTTGCCAATTAGAGAGACATAATGTAATCCTTCAGGCAGGGTTTTTAGCTCAATGGGAGGTGGAGTCGACACTTCCTCTTTAGGAACGTTAAAGGTTTTTCCTACGTTGTCCTCTTCTTCTACAAAGAAGTTAGCATCTTTTTCTAAGGACGACTCAGGAGGCTCAAAAGGTGAAACCGACATAACCTCCTCGGGCAGGGTAGGACAGAGGAGAGGTTCTGCCACCTAGTTTTTAGCTCAAGTGAAATGTATGGAATAAGAATTCCTCCCCAGCTTAACGTTCAACTCCCCAGTGTTGGTTGCATTGGAGAGAAATTTCTCCAGGGGATGTCCGATTAGCACGCTAAAGTCTACATCGTCAAAGATGTGAAAATCTAAAGTTAAGATGACGTTGTCGTGCTGAATATTGATGTTGTGAACCAACCCTTGTCCTAGCTGACAGGTACGTGAGCTATTTCTCAGGGACAGGGTCGTAGGAGCAAAATGCTTGTCACTCAGATGAGTGCGTGCAAAGGTCGTGGACATCAGATTTGCTCCTACCGTGGGGTTGTACAACATCTCCACCCAATTCTCCTGGATTTTTCAAAGGATGGTTCCGAAGCAGAGCGAATCTGAACTACTTCAGATGAAGACTCCCTCTCGTTCGTCCATTCATCACTCATGGTGGCTATCAACTCCCTAACAGACTCTTTTAAAGAGTCAAGGCAAGGTTTTGGAGTGACAGGGACATGGGTGCTTCTTTTGCATGCATACTTTGAGACATTCCCATAATCATCATCGAAGCATGGAAGATTGAAGGTTGGAGACCTTCCTTTGGATCTTTTGGTTCGGGCGAGGGTGTCTCTATAGGTGACATTGGTTCAGCCTCAGCCGAAGAGACTTCCTCATGACACGGTTCCGGCTCTACACAGAGGGGTTCTAACGAAGGAGAGTTCTCTAGAATGTGATCTAGAAGAGCCTCTCCTTCGGCTATGGTTTTGTGTGTGAATGACCCTCCTGCAGCTATGTCAAGTTGTAGGGCAGATTCTTTGCTAAGCCCTAACCAAAAATGCTACAAGAGCACATGGTTGGGAATAGACAATTCTGGGCCAGATTTTGTTAGAATAGTAAATCTTTCCCAAGCTGCACCTATAGATTCCTTCTCATGTTGTTGGAAGTTGAGAATCTCTCGACGCAGGGCAGCGATTCGGGATATAGGGAAGAATGCTACACAAAACTTGTTTCATAATTCTTCCCAATCACCAGCTACCTTCCCTATGTTGAGGGCGTACCATTGTTTCGCTCTTTCATTAAGAGAGAAAGGAAATAATTTCCACCACATTGTTTCATGTGACATGCCGGTAATGGTTAGGCATGCACAGAGCTGCTCAAACTCCCTTAGGTGGTAACATGGGTTTTCTTAATCTAACCCTAAGAAGGTTTGTTCCTGAACCATAGCTATAAAGGCTGGGCGAAGTTCATAACTCAAAGCTGTGATTGGCTTCGCGGATTGTGGAGGTTCAACGAACTCGCCTTTGGGAGCAGAAAGTTTGAAAATGGTGGGTTGCTCCATTGGAACAAAAGACATAAAAGAAAAGAAAGGTAAAAACAAAGGACACACGGGCAACTAGGTTCGAAGACTAAAAACAACAACCGTTCCCCGACAGCGGTGTCAGAAATGCTTGTTCGCGCTTCTTAGCGTCAGCAGAAAAGTCCGCAAGCGCACGGAAGTACTGTTGTAGCATTTCACCCGGAAGTATTCAGGGTATCATAATTTCCCAAAGAAACGGCTTATGTTAGTAGACTCTTAGCTAGTTGGCCCTAGAAAAGATAGGAGGGATAACTTGGGTGGAGAGGATACAATAAGGCAGGAATCACTAATTGAAGATAACCTTCCCACTACTTGTCTGCTTTAGGCCCACTGACGCACTTGGTCTGCCAAGCGATACCAGTATCAGCGCTATTCCACGGCCGAACGTGGGGCAATGCTAGTACAAGTGGATAGGGTTGTCACCACCTGCCACCTACCCCTCTGCCCGTGGGCGCGCGCAACATACGAAGGTAGACTCCGGCTTAGACACCACGTCTACGAAGGCGACTACTACTCTAGCGATGGCCAGGAACTTCCGTCTCTATCAGGAGTCCTCTTACTAGAGCACCCATCCAAAGGACGAGCGATGATCCCACAAACAAGTAGCTTTATAAAAGTAACTCACTTAATAAATCAAAACCAAAATGTAGCACAAACATCTTACTTCAAGTGGCAAGATGGTTGTAGAGGTACAAGTTGGAGCGAGAGCCGACAGGTCTGGCACTTCGTCTACTCGAGGGAAGAACTGCTTCAACCCCGCTTCTACTTCTCAAACTCTTGCCTCTCTCTCACAAACCCTAGACTAATCTAGCTAGAGGCTAAACTAATGGAAAATGTGGCACCACTCCTTCTTTTCTATTGCATCAAGTTGTGTTGTTGGAGGGAGTGGGTGCACCAATTTTAGCTCCTTAGGACGGTTCGGGCGTCTCCTCAATTGGAAGGAGGTGAAACTGCCTTGAGGGAACCGACCCAAGCACCGCCTAAGAAGGCTAGGCCCGAGAGGCCCCACCACGGGGGCGGTCGGTGCCGGGGGCGGCTGGTCCCCTGGCTGGCCTGCTGGCCACCGCCTTCGGGTGGTCGGTTGCTCCCTGGGCCTAGACCTCTCCCGTGGTTATGAATAGGTCTAGTTTGGTGTTGAGGTGGGCTTTCTCATTTTGTGCATTTCCACGTGTCAGACCTGCATGTCACATATACCACAAAACTTGTGGAAAGATTACATAAAAGCCCTACCTTATATTTATTTTAATATTAAAATGATGTTGTAAATTAGTTGCTAAGGACCACCAAACATCCGTAAGGGCAAGGGTACCGAACCAAGAATAAAAGATAGGCCCAAGTCACCATGAGGTGACATAGGCCCACATAGTCCCCAAGCTCGATAGAAGATGAAGATGTTGTATTGAGCGTTTTAGGAAAAACTCAAAGTAGCACTAATTGGTCCGTAATCGGTGCTAATTGATGAGTTGATGCGTAGTCCCCAGGTAAGTCCTGGATGAAGCACAGGCTCGATCGGGTCAAGGGACATCGAGAACCATTGGTCAGTAGACACCTCTAGGTGGCAAGTCAAATGCGCAGTCCCTAGGTAAGTCCTAGACGGAGCACAGGCTCGATTGGGTCGAAGAACACTGAGAACCGCTGGTCCGTAGACACCTCCGGGTGGCAAGTTGAATGCACAGTCCCCAGGTAAGTCCTGGATGGAACAAGGTGGTCATTCAGGTACCTGTCAAAGGCTCTCTCTAGTCGGGCTAGGGAGGCGCTGCCTGCTAGGCTGGCTCATCTGCCAGCGGCTGCTCATCACCGTCATTAGTTCCCTGCTGGCCGGGGGAGCTTGGCTCGACCTCCTTGGAGAACTCACCGAGCACCGCTACGAGCTGGTCGGTAGTGGGATTAGGTGTTGGTGCTTCACTTGCCTGGTCAGGAATTGGAGGCTTGATCAAATCTTTGACAAATACTCCTAGGGGTACCTCAGCGTAGGATGACCCTAGTTTGGACAGCTCGTCAGCGCCTTTGTTCTCGGCGCGTGGTACATGGATAAACTCCAAACCATAGAACTTATTCTCGAGCTTGCTTATCTCGGCCACATAGGCATCCATTTTTTTATTAACGGTATCCCAGTCTTTGTTGACTTGGTGGATGACCAGAGCAGAGTCGTCGTATACCAGGAGCTGTTTTATGCCCAGCTCGACTACAATAGCGGCGCATGAGACCAAAACGAGGCGACAGAGACAAGTCTATGCGGTGTGTGACACCGAGCCGAAATGACGATGATGAGTCCTCGAGCAGCACGATCGAAGACGAAGCTGAGCGGTGTGTGGCACCTAGCCAAGGTGATGATGATGAGTCCCCGAGTAGCACGAGGTCGGAGACAAGGCTGTGCGGTGCGTGGCACCGAGCCGAGCGACGGAGGCGAGGCTGTGTGGTGCGTGACATCAAGCTGAGCGATGAAGATGAGTCGTCGAGCAGCGTGTGGTCAGAGACGAGGCTATGCGGTTGTTAACATTTCTTAACGTTGCTACCAGGTTTGTTCATTCCCCGGCAACGGCCCCAGAAATGCTTGTTGGTATTTGTTAGTGTCACCCATGGGGTTGTCACTACCGACACTAAAAACACGTGACGATGGTTCTGTAGGTTAGGAAAGGATTCTACAAGCGCACAGAAGTATCGTGTAGCACTTCACCTGGGAGTACCAGGTGTCAATTTATTTATTCCCAAAGGAAGGCGAGGTGTTGGTGTATCCTTGGGTAGAGTGTGGCGAATTAAATGGCAATAGGTGATAGGGGATAAATGGAATGATAACTAAGGATAACTTACAATCTAAGATAATCCTAGGGTAATGATCTCTACTTCACTCTCAGTGCGTGCACTCAGGTGTAATCTAGGTAACTAAGATAGCTGAGTGAATAGAAAGATTATATCTAGTAAAAAGGCGTACACGCTCCCGATTAAACAGGACACAACGCACCACGAGCCTTATGTTTTACAAAACTAGTTCTAGCATGGTGGACTACACAGGCAAATAGGGCTGTCCGCACCTATTGCTACCACCTCCGGATACCGAGCCGCACTTGCAGGTAAGTTATAGCCTAAGCATCGCGCTTAATCTACAAGCTTACTATCTCTACTTGAGCTCGAAGCAGAGACACCTTAACCAGATGACAGGACAATACCAGATAAATATAACTATCACTAAGATAACTTGGTAAACCTATGCCTGTAATCAAAGCTTAACTTTGTTGGGAATATGCCCTAGAGCTAATCATGTATATGATGATATCCGATTGTATCCATGATTAATAAAGTGTTCATTGAATATCCATTGTAGACAATTTGTATTGATTGGCGATTATGTGAATTGTTTGTGAAACTCAATTACTTGAATGGTTATTCTAAAGTTGTCCCTAGTCTGTGTTCTTGTGAGAACACACTTAAATATTAGACCAGCACATGTATTAGTTGATGGCTATGTTTCACAAGTCATGGACATGGAGATGTCAAACTAATAATGTGGGCACATGTGAGACATGTAGGCTGGACTGTCCTGACATGAGAAAGTCTCTATTCACATCATGTATGTTATGTCTTTAGACCTAAGATTGTGGTATATACTCAAGATGTGAAACGGCCTACTTAGGGACTATCAAACGCTGCTCCGTAACTGGGTAGTTATGAAGGTGGTCTTTGGGTGGTCAAAAAGCATGCTATGAGACATAGATAATCAAGGTGGAATTTGCCCCTCTCTACGCGAGAGAGATATCACTGGATCACTCAAGTGATTGGATCAAAAAATGCATGGCCGTGCTTGGGTTAAGTGCTAACCCACGAGTTGAACCATATATCGAGTGGCAAAGGGAATAACTTGTATATGGTCATAGTGGTTCGTCTGATATGATCTTTGCGTGCATATAGGAGTTGTCACGCCTTGCTAGAGGCCACTATCAACTATTGGGCGAGTAGGAGTACTCGGCCCATGTCAAGGTATGCGTGAACCCATGGGGTCGCACGCTTAAGGGGCTGGAAGCCTAATTCGGGTTGGACCCGAATTAGATAAGGCATAGGGTTACTAATGGGCCTCCAACTCGTGAGCTCATTGGGGACGCCTATATAAGCAAGGGGTAGGGGTGCGGTTAGGGTTACACACGCCTTTGGTAGCCGCCGTCGCCCTCCCCACGCTCGGGCCTTCTGCTCCTCGTGGACCTAGCAGTCTAGAGGCACATCGCTCCTTCCCTGCACGTGTGGGATTCCTCAGAGGTGCTACATCTGGAGCACTGGGATGAACCACGCGAGGGGACTGAGTTGATGGACGACCACACAACTGCACTGCCTGCTGCGACGCGTACGACTACATCGAGTCGTCTTCCGCTGCACCTGCGCGTCTAGTGGTAATCCCGTAACCTGTAACTAGCAGTAGATCCTGGTTTATGAGGTCAAAAAATTTTGTTTTCTGGCTACTGTAGCACCCTCATAACCCTTCAAACCTCACTACTAATAAATAGCAGGAAAGTAAGACTTGAATGTAAAGGTGTAAGTAAATACTTAATGAAATACTTGAAGTAAAGTACTTGTATTAAGTAGATAATGTATGATTACAAAGAAGTATACCGAACTCGAAGACTCCAAAAGACTCTTTTGGATTCTGAGGCGGGAACTTCACCCGACTCCTCTCCTCTTGCAGGCGACTGCTACTCTAGCTAAGCTGGAGCTAGAGCAAGGGAGTACTAAGCACTATAGCTAGAGCTTTCTAAGCTAAGGCTCTTACCTTCTTATGCCTTGAGGTAGAGATGTAGTGATGTAGGGGATGATTGCTTCAATGGCCGAGGCGCCCTTTATATAGTCATGGGGACACCAAGGGGTACTTGTAGGCAAAGAGGGAGGTCAGTTTGCCATCACCGCCAACATGTCACATTCCATTGCCTCCTCTTGGTCCATTTGCACTTATTTTTGGTACTTTTTTTCATACAAATATAAATTCTAAGTACAAGTGGAACTAGGTAAAATTCAAAGCAAATTTAGACATTGTTGGATTATTTTGCCATCTATTTAGTGAAATGTTGATGGTGAAAACAGAGGTTAGCAACCATCAACAATGGTGCATGGCTTCGAGCCGTGGCGACGAACAGTTGGACCAACTGGGCAGTAACCTCCGAGCAGCCCAACTGGTCAGCGGTGAAGTCCGTGTGCCAGGTGGCATGACCACCTAGACAATGATCCTTGATCCAGTTCCCGAGCGTAAAGAGTGAGCTCAACAACTGAACCTTATTCCTAAAAAGTAAACATGAAGAGCGGTAGTACATGATGTATAAATAATTAATCTCCGAAGAAAAAATCAGCAGACTGATATATTTTTAAGTAGGCATATTGAGCGGGTGATAACATATATGTCATTTTCAGATATATGATATGTAGTTATAAAACATTAACAATTAAGTTTTACCCCTGCCCTCGAAGCAAGCTAACTCCACGGGTGACGTAGGGATGAATAGCGTGGGAGCCAAGATCACTAGGTACCTAGTATCATTAGAGAGCAACTGCCGAATCTCCTAGTGTCATGTAGTGTGGAGCTGTAACACATCGTAAGAGGATCGAGACAGCGCCTTGTCAAGCCGTTCTCGGCGGCAAGAAACAAAGTTTAATTGTGACTTCATGCAAGATGCATGTATGACAGACAGGCTACGTATAGGAAGCTGTAACAGGGAGAAGACAACAAAAACTTTATTAATTTCTTAAATAACTTAGCTTGTCTTTAGAGACGCGTTGTTGTCGTGACCGAGCAGACAGATGTAATTCAGACGACTTGCTTGTAGTTTAACGTGGCTCGCTCAGCAGCTTGACGATGAGCGGGCGTCCAGAGTCCGAGAGGACTAAAACTTGCATGCATGTATACGATATACATGGGCCTTGTCGATTTCCTGGCAAAACAGTCGTACACATTTATGTAGATATCCGGAACATATATTGTATTATAGGATATTAGATCAAAAATTAAATAAGGAATATCGACTTAGCTTTACATGCCAGGTAGATCGGTTGTTGTCGGACACTACTCTGTATGTATGTTCTATGATGCATGCACGCAGGCCAGAAGACCGTGACCAATCCATAATGGACTTGCATGTATCTTGTAGATTGGATCGTTGGCTCCCTCGAATTGTTGCCTTGTCGGGTGACGTAGTGGCCAGGAAGTTTGGTCCGTTGCAGAAGCGTGACCGTGAATGCCGCTTAGGTTCGCATGCACCCGATTGGATTTTCAAGAGATCAGGCTCCATCGTGAGAAGGGCGACATCATGAGTACGATGCGTGATGCCACACGATGATGGTGCTGGGTGCTAGGTTGGTGATCGGTCCGTAGCCAGATTTGGATTTAGGCGACCCGAGTGGTCAGTATGGCTCGTATGTTCATGCCGACGGTGATGATCGGTGGTGAAGACGTCCTTGGCAGATCGATCTGGATCGATCCGCTAAGGAAGCTGCCGACGAGTTGCCGGAGCAGACTTGTCGGCGAAGTGGCCGATGACGTTGGTGCAGAAGCAGGCTACACCGTCTTCACGGTTCCTGTGGTCGTCGCTACGTCGGTGATCCAAGTGAACGCGCCGACAGTGAAGGTCAGACCTGCCTCGAACTTCATTGAAGCAGGAAAAGAAACCATCTAGCTCACCTCAAGATCAGATCATGCACCCCCTACCTGGTGTGCCACTATCGATGAAATATCCTTGGCAGTCTACCACGGGGCTCCCGAGGTAGTAAATGATCGGTGAGGGCGCGCTAAAACCTATGAACTAGATATGAAACGCAAGACAAACAACCATAACAACCAGGGTTTATCCAGGTTCGGGGCGCAAGGTGCGTAATACCCTACCTCCTACGCTTCTGTTGCTGTATTGATAAGTACCGGAGTACAAGGGATTTATTGAGATATAGAATGCCTCAGATCGCGGAGATCTGGGTTACAAGAGGGAGATCATGGAGATCTGCTCCCCGTTGAGATGTGATCCGTTGTAGTATGTCTGGTCTGTCTAGGAACCTCTGCCCCTCTTTATATATTCTAAAGGGACAGAGTTACAATCAAAGTAGCCTAGTTAGTACTATTGCTATACCGTGCGGTATACGTCGTGTACCACACGTCTTCATCTTGGGCTAGGCCATCTTCGATGGTGGGGCCCAAGTATAGCCGTGAGGGTATATGGGGGTCATATCCCCACAGGTACCCCTGGGAGTATTTGTTGAAGATTTGATTAAGCCTTCGACTCCCAACAAGGCAAGCGAAGCACCAGCACCCATTCCCGCTACCGACCAGCTCGTAGTGGTGCTCGGTGATGACTCCCCGGAAGTCAAGCCAAGCTTCCCCGACAAGCAGGGACCTAACGATGGTAATGAGCAGCCACCGGCTAATGAGCCAGCTAAGCAGGCAGCGCCTCCCCAACCCGACTGGAGAGAGCCCTTTGTCAGATACCTAGATGACCATCTTGTTCCGAAAGATAAGATTGAAGCCCAACAGCTGACCCATCGAGCCTGTGCCTACCTCATGGTTAACGGCGAGCTGATGCGCAAAAGCCTGAGAGCCGAGATCTATCAGAAGTGCATCACCCAAGAAGAGGGTATCAAACTTCTGGAAGATATCCATGCCGGCACTTGCGGTAACCATGATGCATCCCGGACGCTGGTTGGCAAAGCTTACCGAGTAGGGTTCTACTGGCCCTCAGTGGTAACCGATGCGGAAGACTACATGCGCTGGTGCAAGAATTGCCAGATGTTTGCCAAGTAGATTCATGTCCCTGCACATGAGCTCTAGACCATCTCGGTCGCTTGGCCATTCTCATGCTGGGGACTAGACATGATCGGTCATTTTAAGAAGGCACCCGGCGGCCATACATGCGTGTATGTGCTCATCGATAAATTCTCCAAGTGGATCGAATACAAGGCTATCAAAAAAGCTATAGCTGAGAAAGCGGTGCAGTTCCTCGATGACGTCATCCACCGGTTTGGCGTGCTGAGCAGTATCATTACTGATTTGGGCTCCTAGTTCATGAGCGACGCATTTTTGGACTTTTGCAACGACCTTAGCATAAAAGTCAAATACGTGTCCATTGCTCATCCTCGAGCCAACGGACAAGTGGAGCAAGCCAACAGCATGATACTCGACGCCCTACGCAAATGAGTTTACCGAGATGACAAAGACCTCAAAACTGGTTGGTGGTTCAAGGAATTATCTGTTGTGGTCTAGTGACTGCGTATCCAGCCCAGTCGTAACACTGGAGTCTCCCCGTACTTCATGGTGTTTGGATCCAAGGCCATCCTACCAGCTAAGGTTACTTTTCAATCACCGTGTGTCACATACCACGACGAGAACGCCTCTAGTGAAGCTAGGAAGTGGATGTTATCTCCAAAGAGGAACGAGCACTTGAGACTTGCGCCTGCACAGCCAAGTACCTAGCTTCTATGCGTCGTTACTATAACCACAACATCAAGGGAAGGTTGTTTGTGGTCGGCGATACGGTGCTGCAACAAACACAAAACACAGATGGTCTGCACAAGCTGTCATCCAGATGGGAAGGGCCATTCTAGATTAAGGCTGTTACATGCCCGATATCTTATCAGCTATGTACGATGAAGAACGTTGAAGAGCCAAACTCTTGGCATAATGACGAGCTCATACGCTTCTATCCATAGAATAAGATATGTACCCTGCTTTTTATTCGACAGTTAATAAAGTTTTTCATTATTTTTCCTGTTATAGTTTCACTTTCTTGCACTATCTGTCATACATGTGCTGTGCATAAGTCACAATTAAACTTTGTTTCTTGTCCGCTGAGAACGGCTTGACAAGGCGCTGCTTCGATCTTCTTACGATGTGTTACAGCTTCATGCTACATGGCACTAGGAGATTCGGCAGTTGCTCTCCAACGGTACTAGGTACCTAGTGATCCTGGCTCCCACGCTGTTCACTAGTGCATTCCTACGTCACCCATCATCAACTCTTGGCTGATTGGGAAGCCTAGCTTCTCCAACCTATGAGTGTAACCAACCATCTTAATTACATGTGGTCCAACCGTTGCGCCCTCTGCTAGCTTGGTTTCAGCAAGCGCCTTAGAGACACTGAACCTTTCAATCCTATCTTGCGTCTGGAACATATTTTCAAGCGTCACGATCATATCGTTCGCTGAATGATTGTTGTCAAAATGCATCTGCAGATCAAGTTCCATGCAAGCAAGCATAAGGCGACTCACTTCAAGATCAGCATCACATGGTCTCCTGTAAGTGGTTCTATTAGTAGCAGTTGCATTTTTAGCAGGCTCTTCAGATAATGGGGTGTCTAAAATTTCTTCCTTTTTCTCAGCCTTGAGAACAATTCTCAGGTTGCAGATCCAATCCGCATAGTTTGTTCCATTCAACTTATCTTTCTCAAGTATTGAACGCAAAGTAAATGGTTGATTGCGTTATCTACAACAAAAGTAATGCAAAATACTAAGACAATGCATCCATAAAAAGTAAATCATATCAACTAGAATCTACGCCCACTAAAATCAATATCCCTCAACTGATACTTAGTGATTCAAGACCCACAACTAACATGCCGACAAGTGAGCTTTAGCATGACCGCTGGTCAGTATGGTAGATCGGTAAGCAACACCTTGCTAATCATATCTCATATGACTCTTGTTGTTGGGCCAGCATCTCTATGCTAAGCACTCAACCTTTTCATGCTTCAAGATCCCTAACCGTTAGGATGACCTTGTTTAAGTAACCAAACCTTCTTGCAGTAAGTATCCAATATGAACCTGCCTAGTCAGGGAAAACCAGTGGCACCTTAATTTTGTAAACCCACCACCGATCATACAAGACTTGTGACAGTGCAGGATTTGGGGAAGCATATAACTTAAACATTATTGAGGGACCATTCTACTTCACTACCGCACGAATGTCGACAAAACATTATAGCATGTGAAAGTAGAACATAGTAAGAAAGACATAAACACAGATATGACTTGGTATTGCCCATTGTTCCTTTGAGATCTCCATCTCAATGTCAATCTTGTTCATCATGGTGATATCCATCTCCATGGTCCATGTATGTCATCCATCTGCGGTGCATCCGCAAAGACTAGCTATCACTACCGTGAAATAAATTTACATGGTCCCGGATCATCATAGATTGGCACGCAGGCCATTACATCAAATTGACAATATCCAAGTGGCTCTAGCCATATTGTCTTCCACATGATGTGCAAGCCATGAATTAATTACATACATGCATCTCATACACATAAGGGCTATACCAGTCATGAATTTCTGCAAAAAAGAGTTACCCGATACAGACGTCTAACATTGCAGGGCCTAAAATTCTTTTTTCCAAGCAGTTTTTCACAAATCTAATTTTGCTGAACCACGGCTCTGGCATGGAGGACCGAATGTAAAATTTCATTCTCTATGATTTTTGTTTAGAGTTCGTCTCAATCTGAGTTATGGTTCAAAAGTTACAGTTGTTTTACCGAACAGCACTTTTCCCTAACTAGTTCCCGGTAATAGATCCCGTCTACTACCGCCGCACATCACATGTGCTCGGCACTTAACCTAGTGTTCAATTCGATCAACCTAATTGATCTCAAACTCACCATGACTAGTTTTACATGTATCACTTAACTTGGATGGCGGAATTCTGATCGGTACGAGTAGATCTTTACAATACCAGCGTGTGGCTGGCAAGACGATGAACCAAGATCAGAGACTCATCTACAACGATGCATATCGCCATATGCACATAGCTGAACCTATAATAAAGCAGCTATGGCTCCGATACCACTGTAGTATTATGAGGATGCTACGCTAGCCAGAAAATAAAACTTTTTTACCTCATAAACCAGGATCTACTGCTAGATATAGGTCACGGGATTACCACTAGACGCACAGGTGCAGCGGAAGACTTGATCTAGTCGAATGCATTGTAGCAGTGCCGTACAGTTGCATGTTCATCTGTCATGATCGCCCTTCCCTCGCGGATCATTAGAGCATGTTCCCGAGCAGATGCCGACTAGCTATTCACGTCATGTGCCATTGTCTGATCTCAAATATTTGACCTTTCTTTCTATTCGTGTTTCCACCATGGCCTTCCATTGACGAAAACGAGCAAATGTCCCATCTTTGGGCTTTAAGATGTAGACCCAAACCTTCCTGCTAAAACCATCAAGAAAGGTTAGCAAATATTTTCCACCTCCAAGGGATGTCATCAGGGTCTCACCCCACAAATTAGTGTGCACATAATCAAGAATGGCCTTTGTCGTGTGGACTGACCTGCTAAACCTCAAACGAGTTTGCTTCCCAAACACACAATACTCATAGAACTGCAAACTGCATGTCTTTCGACTGCCCAACAGACCACGCAAACTCAACTCTGCCATACCACGCTCTCACATGTGGCCCAATCTCATATGCCACAATTTATTCATAGTGTCATCATAAACCTGGGAACTAGAAGCCATTGAAGCTGACCCAGTAAGCAAACTACCCTATAAGAAATACAAATCATCTGTGTCTAGAGTAGTAAGAGCCTTCATCACACACAAGGAACCCCTGAACACCTTGATCTGATAGTTATGAGTCACAAACCGGTAGCCCTTTCGATCAAGTGCCTTGAATGAGATCAAATTCTTCTTTAGCCCAACCACATGGCGAACATCTGTGAGTGTACGAACAATACCATCAAACATTCTAAATCTGATTGTGCCAATACCAACAACTTTGCACTTTGTGTCATTGCCCATAGAAATTGAACCACCATTCAATGGTTCATAAGTGGCAAACCACTCTCTGTGCGGAGACATATGGTAAGAACAAGCAGAATCAAGAATGCAATCAGTGCTAAACCTCATATCACAATCAGCAGAAGCACTAGAAGCACAATGCCCAACTGAAGAAGAATCATCACTAACAATAAGTAACTCACTAGACTCAACTGAATCACCATCTGCAACTGCAACATTAGCAATCATCTTGCTTGTTTCTCATTTTCTTCAACTTGGGACAATCCCGCTTCATATAGCTATAATCCTTGCAATACCTACACTGAATTTTGTTGCCTGATCGGGACTTTGAACGGCCCTTTGATTTTCTCCTACCACTGCCAGAAGCATCACCATCACTATGACCACGCTCTCTGGACCTCCCACGGTTGACAATAAGACCCTCACTCTGACCACCCTCCATGCGAGACTTCCTGAGCAAATCCTTGGACAAAAGGATAGAAGTGATATCATCCATGGAGATAGAATCAGTACCATAAAGGATCTAATCTCTGATGTTGTCATAAGAATCTAGGAGTGAACATAGAAATAATATTGTAATATGATCTGTATCATAGACTTGGTAATATTTTGATAGTCAAGCACCACTTTATTGAACTCTTCAATATATATTGCTTGATAGGAGTGCCTTCCAGCATACACATCCTAAACAAGCGCATCATGAGATAGAAACGACTTGAGAGTGATTTTTTCAAATAGAGAGCTTCCAATTTCTTCCATAGACCTATAGTAGTCTTCTCCTCACAAACTTGCCTCAACACAATATCATCAAGAGCCAAATGAAGCACTGCCATTGCTTTTTTATCAATATTTTTCATCTCATCTTTTGTTGTACTAACCAAATCTGGATCAATCTCCTCTAAAGTAGTATCCAATTCTTTATCAACTAGAAAAGATTGTATTTTCACTTGTCATAACCGAAAATCACCATTACCATCAAACTTTTGCACTTCTAATGTAGTTTTTGACATGCTAAACAACTGACTAAATTGTGCCTTGATAATTAATAGCTCTGGTACCACTTGTGACAACAGAGGGGCAGCGAAATAATTAAATTTAACAAACTAATATCTCACAAGCATGTCATCAAACACTTTTTGTGCATGAATTAAAACAGCCTCTAAAATCAAATCTGACCGCTGTCCAAATATTTAATAATAATATACTTGCATCAATCAGCTCACTAGAATACCAATCCCCATCATCTTCAACTCAATATATCAAAGAACACATGTTCATCGTGTGCAGCATGTCTATACAAGCAACCACTTCACATATGCGGCAATAGCAAGCTTGATGGAAATTTAATCAACACATGTAGCAAAGAAAATACCAAATCAAGAGGAGACACCAAGATTTACATAAAAACCCCTTGCGGGAAAAATCCACGTGCGACGGCGAGACAAATCCACTATATGATGAAGCAATACACAAGGTAGGAGCCAACAAATAAGGGGAGGCTCCAAATTCCCCACGAATCTCTCCCTTTTGGTGATGGATTTGATGGATCAAAGTCCTCTCTCTCAATCCCTAACCCTAGCTGTGCCTATCTCAATACCACGGTTGATTATACTTACAAAGTGATTTGATAAATCTCTCTCTTTTGGTGCTGGTATTATATATCATTCATACTAAGGGCCTGTTTGCTTCCATGAGACTAGAAATTATGGACTATAATTTAATCTCACCCTAAAACTGCTAAATATGGTGACTAAAAGAGAGACCAGTAGTCCGTAATCCACTAGTCTCGGTGTTATTTGGGACTACTATTTCTATTTAATCCCTAAATTGTAGTCTCTTGAACCCAACTGACCCTAAACTGAGATTATTGTAGCAAAATGTGATTATTGACCGTGCAAACTCTGCACTATAATTATATGAAGCAAACTGAGATTATTGTTTGTTCAGTATTAATGCCAATTAATAGGCAATTACAGATTTTTTTACAAATAACATTCTTGCTACTCAACAGCATTCATTATGCGAATAAACAAGTGACAGCCTCATCCGAAATCTATAACCCAATACAAATCAATTAACAACACCTGCACAAATGAATGTAGAAAAGAAATGTCATACTATGAGGGAAAAGTACAAACCTCTGTCTGAAATAGTTCGGCCCATACATACGATCATCTAAGATATAGTTTGTCTATCACGATTCAATATGTGATGTCTCGCAATAAAGACCTATGCGCGATACGGTTGATTGTTATTGTCCTCTGCTACTTTGTGTGCGGCCTGCAATATATAAATCATCCTCATCAGTCATCACCTGAAGATGACGATTGAAGCACTTCATTCAATACACATGTATATAGAATTCATCTTCAAAATCCATCGTTGACACACCTTGAGCTATAGGGAAGAAGGACAAATTTTCTAATCAACCGATATAATTATGTGTCAATTTACAAAATCCAGTGCAGATGGCCAAACTAAACAAACCTTCTAGCCGGCTGGGGCAGCCGCCACCAGGTCCACCACCAACAGGCTGCCGCGATTCGCCGTCAAGCCGTGCGGGCCGGCCCAACAGGCTGACGCGATTCACCGTGAAGATGTGCGGCCGGCCGCATGTCGCAACGGCCAGCGCGTGCCTTGGGCTTGGTCAAGCCTACCACCATGTACGGCCTGCCTGGATGCGCATGATGATGTCTGGGCTGCTACTGACTGCATGTCGCAACGGCTGCTGCGGAACCCGAGGTCCAGGCTTCGGCGAGGTCTACGCGATGATTGGAAAAGGGAGCGGACGGCCAGGTCTACGGGATCACCGAAAACATAAGGTGGGCTGACATGGCAGGTTTGAATACAGAGTCTCAGGTTTTAGATAGTATGTTAGAATAATTTACTTTTTAGATAAGATTAATTTTAGAGAATAGCTAAATTAATAGATTTAGATATTTTTTTTGGCTAATAAACTGTCTTGGAGGATCAATAAGTTATCTTGGAGTAGAGCTTCTTGCAGGTAGGTTGTAGGCAGATGTGTTCTAGATGTCAAGAGAAAGGGACTTAGAAAATGATCGTTGCTTTTGAAGTCCAAGTTGTCATGATTTCTTGCTGTACCCCTAAAATGCGAGTAATTTGTTTAGTTAGTTTCAGAGCTTGAAAGTTTATTAAATTTGGAGTTGTTTGCTATGCTTGTGCATTTAATTCTCTCCTCTCCTTATTGATAAATGCCCAGTATGTTCCGAATCTTTAAAAAAAATCTCTTAGAGATGCGTTTATTCTTATATATACAATATAGTATAAAAGGGTTTTGATCACAAGTGCGCCATTTCAGTCACCACTGAAGAACTAGTTGGCCGGCACGATCGGTGGAATGCTCTGCTCATTCCTGAAGTAGTCGTCGGGGTCAATCTCACCCTTCACCATCGCAAGCCTCTTGTAGTTGTCCATGAAGTACTTTTCGCCCCAGACCTTGCCGGCCTGGCAGCTGCTGACGTTGCCGACAACGACGTTCTCATCGAGGTCCAGGTCCCTGTAGTTGAAGTAGGCCTCCCTCGGCCCGAGGTCACGTGTGGCTCCATGAACGCGTACAAGTCCCTGACCCACTCCATATGCGCTGACCCGTCTCCATCGGCGGATCAGAAGCTCACGTATTGGATGTTGTACAGCACGCCAGCGCGGTGCGGGAACGGCGTCGCCGACTCCGTCACGGCGCTGATCTGCCCGCCGTAGGGGTCCAGGATCATGACCCCGGCGTTGGGCTGCGCGAGCTGGCCGAAGATGCCGGCCCACGCGCCCCACGGGATGGCTCGCCGGACGTAGTCGGACGTCATCTTGGTGTAGGTTCTCAGGGAGGTGGTCCGGTTAAGGATGTCCGCCACCGTCGCGCCGGTGCCGAGGAAGAAGTAGGGCACGGTCTGGATCCAGGTCATCTCTTGGCAGTGCGTGCGGTTCATCCCGAGCTCCGGGAACCGGCACCTCATCACTGGCACGAGCGCGTCGCACGTGCCGAGGTATAGGGACTCGAACGTCGCGCTCTGGTTCTGGAGGACCGCCCTGATGAAGAGTTCGTCCGGGAGCGATGGCGCCACCTCCTGCCATCTGGCCACCACGTCCAGGGTGGCGCCCTCGTCGGCGGAGACCGGGATCCTGAACGCCGTGACCGTGGGTGGGACGGGCACGAGCCTCACCTGCCACGACAACACGATGCCGAAGCTTTCGCCGCCGCCGCCTCGAATCGCCCAGAAGAAGTCACTCCCCATGGCGGTCCTGTCCAGGAGCCGTCCCTTGGCGTCCACCAGCACGGCGTCCAGGACGTTGTCGATGGCCAGGCCGTACTTGCGCAGCAGCGTGCCGAAGCCGCCGCAGCTGAAATGCCCCCTGACGCCGATGGTCGGGCACAGGCCGGCCGGGAACGCGAGCCGGTCTTTGGCCTGCGCGACGGCGTAGTAGAGCTCGCCGAGCGTCGCGCCAGATTCCACCCACGCGGTGGAGCTCTGCGTATCGATAAGGACGGCGCGGAGGCTGGACAGGTCGACCACGGCGAACACCTCCGGGCGCTGGGACCTGTAGGACAAACCCTCGTAGTCGTTCCCGCCGCTGCGCACGCGGAGGCGGACGCCGTGCCGGCGGCCGCAGACCACCGCGGCCTGCACGTGGGAGGCGTTAGTCGGCATGACGATCCACCGCGGCCTCACCGTTGTTGGCGTGAAGAACCTTGCGTTCCTGATGGATGACACCAGGACCGAGGTGAACGACGGCGAGCTCTGCGTGAAGACGAGCTGGCTGGGGATGCTCGCCGAGAGGCAGTGGTGGAAGTCATCAGGTGAAGCATGGGACGATGGGATGATGGCGTCGTAGCAACAGAGGAATGTGAAGACGAGCACCAGCGCTGAACTCCTGGCCATGGGCATCTTTGCTTCTTGCAAAGTTGCTAGCAAGCTCTCACCGAGCTCGGTCCACGTATATACAACACCAGGAGCTGCGACATAGAAACACGTGCAGGATCGATTCCTCTCTCTTTCCCGGAAACGTTATGTTCGTCGCTGTCGATGGCGGTGTTGTAGCACATTACGCAACGGGGAGGAAACGTATGGAAAGTAAATGGTCAAGTATATCTAGATCGCCCCACGACGTGGCGACAGATAACTGGCGGATTCAAGTCAGCTCTTCAATTGGAACGGTCTAAGGTTACGACCATAACAAGCCTCCACATAAAGCCCTACAACATTATCTTTTGCGTAAGACCTGATGTGTGGAAAGTAGGAACAATGTCAATAACTGGGAGAACTACTCTTATTGATACTAGTTTACCATATGTCAGTTGTGTATATGTTGCCGCAAACAACTATACAAAAAATGGACAAAATCAAAGGTGTATTTGTTGCCACGAACAACTATACCCAAAATGGACAAAATTAAAAGAACATTCTTTTAGCAAGGTTGTGGTACTAAAAGGAAGTACCATTTATTTAAGTGGGAAAAGATTTGTAAAAATAAGAAACAAAGAAGGCTTAGGCATCAAAGATTTAAGGAAAATGAATATTAGTCTATTACGCAAGTGGTGTTGGAAATTCAACAAGGAAAAAGGTTTATGAATCACAAGCTTAAGGACTCCCCGGTTTGGTATGATTTGCTTAGGCCTTGTTTGGTTTGGCTTCCAGCTTTAGCTTTTGCCCTCAAAAGCTCAGAAGTCAATCAAAGGGGGTTAGCTTCTTCCAAATATACAGCCCTTTCACCTGCTTTTGCTCCAAATAATTACCCACTACCACTAGTTACACAAATACTGGTTCGCTCTATTCTTTCTTTTCCCTTTCTTGTTCACGAGAAATAGAGATCGGCGCGGGCTCGAGCTTCAATGGTCGATGTAGGCGAGGCTCCAGTGGTAGTGTCGGTCGCCGTTCCGGGAAGGACTCGCCGGTGAGCACATCCAGTGCGCGCGAGTCCCCCTGATCCCATCTGGCGGGCACAAGTGCAGCTCCGGCCTCGGATCCGACGGGCCCCTGATTCGCGAGCATCCAGGCACTCCGGCGAGCCCCTCCCTTGCGGGGTATCGGCGGCCGGCGAGCACCCTCCACTACGCGGATGCGGTCGTCGGTGCCCCTCCCCTGCGCGGCAGCATCTGGTGGCTCCCCTCCCCTGCGAGATCTCCTTGCCCCGTAGCGAGCCCTGATTCATGAACATCCACGCTGCTCCAGCGACCCGCTCCCCTGCAAGGCGGCGGTTGCCGGCGGGCACCCTCCCCTGCGCTGCGGCGGCCGGTGAGCGCCCTCCCTCCGTCCCTTGCGCAAGCTCCTAGGCCCGCTACGAGCTCCCTCCCGCACGTGAAGAAGAAAAGGGAAGATGCTGACAGCGGAGTCCACTCGTCATTAAAATCAAAGCAATGTATTAGTCAGCCAGAGCTATTCAAATTAGAAATGGTTGCTAAACTGGATTCTCATTGGATCAGTAGATCCATATCCATGGTAATACAACAAATCTTTGGCTATATTTAGGGTCTTTTACGTGTATGCAATTAAAAAAGATGGTAATCTCACCAAAGTCCCTGGAAAGTTCAATCTCTCATGTGCGCCATAGGTTCAAACTCTTTTTTTCCTCCAAACCATTCCGTCCATGGTCTGCTTATTTTCCACCGTTTGGGACCCTAATATGTGGACCCGTTAGTACGATGTCCAAAATACCCTTCTCTTGACCTATTCTCATCCTTCTTTCTCTCTGGGTAGTGGGGCCCAGCTATAACCAATCCACCTTCCTCCTCGTTCACGGCGGGAGCGCAGTACGAGTCCGGCCGCTAACGGCACCACGCTCCTGTCGGTGCCCGCCGTGGGCCTCGCGTGAAGCTTGGACTTGTGGCACCTCGGGTATTTTGGACTTTCACCCTGTCACTTTGACACCTTTATGAGCAGATTTGGACCGCCGTGTGGCTAACATGTATGCACGCAAAAGATACAAACTAAATCTATCCATGCATGTTGCTGATGAACGAATAATACTACTTGCTGTTGGCAAGTGGCGGGATGCTCTGCTCGTTCCTGAAGTAGTCGTCGGGGTCAATCTGAGCCTTGGCCATGGCGAGCCTCTGGTAATTGTCCTTGAAGTACTTGTGTCCCCACACCATGCCGGCCTGGTAGCTGCTGACGTTGCCGACGACGACGTTCTCGCCAAGGTCCAGGTCCCTGTAGTTGAAGTAGGCCTCCCTCGGGTTGGAGCTCACGTACGGCGCCATGAACGCGTAGAAGTCCCTGACCCACTTGGTCTGCACGGTCTCGTTTCCTCCTGCCATGGGCCAGAAGTTCATGTACTGGATGTTGTACAGCACGCCGGCGCGGTGCGGGAACGGCGTCGCCGACTCCGGCACGGCGCTGGCCTGCGCACCGTAGGGGTCCAGGATCATGAGCCCTGCGTTGGGCTGCGCGAGCTTGCCGAAGATGGTGGCCCACACGTCCCGCGGGATGGCCTGCCGGACATAGTCGGACGTGGCCTTGTAGCCGCTGCTGAAGACGGACGCAGCCGTGGTCCGGTTCAGGAGGTCCTCCACCGTGGAGCCGCTGCCGAGGTAGATGTAGGGCACGGACTGGATCCACGTCATCTCCTTGCAGGAGGTGCGGTTGAACCTCAGCTCCGGGAAGCGGCTGCTCATCACCGGCAGGAGCGCGTCGCACGTGCCGAGGAACAGGGACTGAAAGTTGGCCGTCTGCTGCTGGACGAGCACCCTGATGAAGAGGTCGTCCGGCAGGGATGGCGCGACCTGCTGCCACCTGGTGACCACGTCCACGGCGCCCTGGCTGGCGGACACCGGGACGTTGAACACCGTGACGGTCGCCGGGACCGGCACGAGCTTCACCTGCCACGACAGCACGACGCCGAAGCTCTCACCGCCGCCGCCTCGGATGGCCCAGAAGACGTCGCTCCCCATGGTGTTCCTGTTCAGGAGCCTCCCCTTGGCGTCCACGAGCACGGCGTCGACGACGTTGTCGATGGCGAGGCCGTACTTGCGCAGCAGCATGCCGAAGCCGCCGCCGCTGAAATGTCCGCCCACGCCGACGGTCGGGCACAGGCCGGCCGGGAACCCCAGCACGTTGCTGGCCTTGCTGACGGCGTAGTAGAGCTCCCCGAGCTGGGCGCCGGAGTCGACCCACGCGGTGGCGGCCTGCGCGTCGACGTGCACGGCGCGGAGGTTGGACAGATGGAGCACCGCGAACGCCTCGGGGCGCTCGGACCGGTACGACAGGCCCTCGTAGTCGTGCCCGCCGCTGCGCACGCGGAGGCGCATCCCGCTCCGGCGGCCGCACAACACGGCGGCCTGCACGTGGGAGGCGTTCGTCGGCGTGACGATGTAGAGCGGCCTCACGATGGCGGGCGTGAAGAACTTTGGGTTCCTGATGGAGGACTTGAGCAGCGGCGTGAACGAAGGCGAGCTCTGTGTGAACACCAGCTGGCTCGGGATGCTCGCCGACAGGCATTGGAGGAACGCATCATCGGACAAAGCAGCAGCAGGAGCTTGGGCGATGATGGAGGGGGCGTAGCTGCAGAACAAGGCAAATATGAGCAATACCGGCGGCGCTAAGCTCTTGGCTATGGCCATCTTTGATCAGCTAGCTGGTTGATGCAAAAGGTGCAAGGTTTGGTTGCATTGCATGGCATGGAGCTTGATCTACGTATATATAGCCTACGATCGAGTGGCGGCTTCCTCACACGTGCAAATTAAAACTGTTCACCATTCATGTGATCAGAGTGGCCGTGTCAGCAGCTTGATCTAGCACGCTACGTAGTCCAGCTGGCTGCGTTGAAAATTCATGGTCAACTATCTAGCTAGCTAGCTACTCGATCCGGCGACGGTTAACTGGCTGGCAAAGACCACGGCCGGCCGGTGTAGTTGATGATGGGTCGATCGGTCTGATGAAGTTGGGTCTTCAGTCTAAAGGGATGGCCAGCCAGCACTCATAAATACCCGATGAACGATTCTACATTAGTCCCTTCAATTCTATCTCAAGACACGACTAGATGCATGGAGGGGGTCCATTCTGAAACGGCTAGCCTAACTAATAACAAATGTAAAAGCGAGACAATTTTGATGGTTTTTGTCAGATGCCGACTACCCGTAAACGTTAACTGATGCCAGGTCTTCCTTCTATACATACAGAAGATATAATTGCACTGTGGCGCATCAGTCATGTTTACACGGATTGTGGCACATCAGTCATGTTTACAAGGTTATCATCAGCTCATCTAGAGAAAGTACGCGTTCCTTGGCTCCAATTCAAGACTGCGCGTTCAGAGGTGCGTGTGCGTCGGTCGATCAAACCCTGTTGGCTATCCGACAAGAATGGAGCTCTAGATCCAAACCGGAACCCACAAACTGGTCGCTCGAGGGCCTGGTTTCCCTGAACATGCCATGCCACACGTTTTTTCTAAGCTGTTTGGTTTACTGTCACAACTATGGCATGTCATACTTTCTTAGTACTCTACCCCATATGTCATTTACTTAGTTTTGTGCCAAACCCTTACCATAAGAGTGGCGGTTTGCTCGCCACACTTTCAGTTGCAGCCACGGTTTGCCGAAGGTAAGGCGTGGTGAATTTCTAGTCAATCATTCTTAAGGAATAAAAGTATTCCAGCCTTCCACGTTCAACAGTAAATGATTACAATCGAGCGGTATAAAACATGGTCCGAACAGACACTTTCTACTATGTATATAGAGCACAAAAGCAACAAAGTTCAAACATCACAGGACATATAATATGAAAACGACGGCATTTAAATATCCAAACATCTTTACTGCTTCCAAAACGCTCTTCCAAATACTTGTAATAGTAAAATTCGTCCTCATCCTCTCTTTGTCTATAGATAACTGGACCACTGTCTGATCCATCAATAAATTCTCCTGAAAATTACGTGCAATAGTAAGTAGAGTTAAAAGTTTTTTTTATCAAACACCGCATCGTTTCTATTCAACTATAAAGCCTAGCACAAAGCTAGCTGCCAAACCCACAATAAATCTGGCTTCTCAAACTTGGACTAACATTCATAAACCACGAACCAAACCAAACAGGTGAATATTATTTTTGGGTGGTTGAACGTTGAAGGTGATGAACAACGCATTCCACAAGAATCTCGCCATAGGACACTTAAAAAAAGAGACGTTCCATTCTCCTTCAAGCCAAAAAAAGAAAAAACTACATTTAGCATCCTAGGCTAGTTGTGGCGCGGCTTTTACCTTGAAAGTGTGCAAATACGTGGATCGTGTTACAGTGCTTGTGATATTCAACAACAAATAATTAAGCATGCAGCGGGCTGCATACAGCAGCATTATCTTACTAGAACTCGATGAACTTTTTATGTGGCTACCGTGCAACGAACGAGAATTTGACACCGAGAGCGATAGATGCTTGGATGCACAATGGTCGCAGAAAACTGCTAGAGGCTAGACCAATTCGTTTTTATCTGTAGTTTGGACTTTGTAGTATACGGATTATAATCTTCTAAAAGTCAGAGCAGGACGAAAGCCAGAAACCAGAAAGAGATTGTGTTTTATTAGTGACAGGCATATCCATCGTCCATGAGCGTTAGTTACACGAATTGTAACGGTGGCTCAGTCAAATACATATACACCAGGCATGTATCGCATTTGGAAGCGAGAATGCCAGTACATTTGACGTATTCCAATACTACAGAAAACTTAACCGTGACGGACGCTTTATGGTGGACAGAGAGACCTGCCGCAGTGGTAACGTCATAGTAAATCGTGACAAAACCACTACGTACCCTTCACCCGCCACGGTAAATGATTAACTAAGGTGGACGCATTATACGTGCCCATCATGATAAATGATTTAAAAAAGACAAAATGAAAGAAAAAACCCTGTACAGGTCCATCTTATAGGATGCCCACCACGGCGCGGATGTAGTAAGACAACCGCCTTCGGAAAGAGGATATTTTTGGAGGTGGTTGTTAAGATGTCCATCATGGTAAATCAATTTACTGTGGCGGGTAAAAATACTCGTCTCAGTAAATAAAAAGTACCCACCTCCGTTGAGGCATTAACCGTGACATGCAAAAATGTGAGCCTACGTCGGTTAAGTTTTGAAGGGTGTCCTGCAAAATCATTTGTGTAGTAGTGTTCTGCTAATGCATTTCCCTAACATTGCCCTTCTTTTGATGACTGGATTTTTAAGATGAAACCTCCTTCCGTTTTTCTCTTCTCCTCACCTTCCATGTTAATTAATACTAACTATGTTTCCAATTATAGTTCATGTGACTTTTTTGACCTTATGTTTGACCACTTACTTATTTAAAAATATACATAAATATTATTTCTTTCGGTGTGGCTAGCTTTATTAACAAAAATTCTTCAAGAGCAACTTAAATTTCATCACTATGTCTGCAAAAAAAATTAATAAGTCAGGTGGTCAAGTTTAATATCAAAAAAGTCAGATAAACTATAATTTGGAACATAGAGTTATTATTATTATGATTTCACTAAGGACTCAAACTAAATGACCAGTTGAGCCCAACTGTTACACCCCAAGGCAGTTGGGAGCCCACCGGTCATTGTTTATATGAAGCAAGGACAAGCAGAGGGTTAAGGGTTCGCCTTGACCTGCAGTGCTGCTTCCCGATGCGGAATAGGTGTTGACCGGCATTGTTCCACTATACCTAACCGTTGTGGCAAGCCTATCCCCATGTCAGTGGAAATGAGGAGGACCAACAACGCTAGGGGGGAGACCCTACAGACTTTTGACTTAGGCTCCATTTGGTACAGCTCCCACCGGTTTCAATATCTCTGATGCACGCACGGTTCCTAGCATGTGCACTGTTCACACGAACCATTTTTTCTTGCTCCATCAGCTCTACGAGAGGAGAGGAAAAAAGAGCTTCTATAAATGGTGGATGAGTCAGAGAAACTGAAGCCAGTGGGAGCTCTACCGAAGGAGGCCTTACACACACAATCTCAAGACAAGCCACATTGTTGTGGCACACCACAAATCAATCAAACGTAGAGAGGAATACTGGATTCCAGACACAATATAGAAGCCCAATAGTCAAATATAGATTACACCAATGTGTGGCGATCTCAGCTGGGAGAGGTGGCCGGCATTCATGCTCGATGGTGGAGAACGGTGGTGCCGCCTCGTAGAGGGAGAAGGCCGTGTCGCGCATGGGAACGAGAAGGGGAAATGATAATTGGTTTCTGTTCTTCGCTGATCCGCCCACCCACCCACACAACGAGTATCAAGACTTCATTACATGGGCCAAGCCTAGACGTGCCCAAATGGCCCACACTACTGTTAAAGACTCAAATAGGTAACGAGCCACTACATGGGCCATGACATCCCCCTTCCTTAAGTCGCGTCATGTCCTCACGGTGTTGAAGACGAACAGCAGAAGTGCAGCAGCACAGCGATGAAGGTGACTCAGATGAAGCTGATGGTAGCATCTCCTATTTCTACCATGATGTAGTTGAAGAAGGTGAAGCTGTTGAACTCGCTTATGGTGATGGAGTCGAAGAAGAGGAAGCCGAGGTCGATTATGAACGAGGAGTAGCGTGCTTGACCGAAGAGGACCCTTGCTTCCTCTTGTGTTTCCTGGACAACTTGACAGGTGGTGATAATGGTTGGTGCTCCCAGGTTGCCCGGTGAGAAGGCCAAGACTGTCGCTGCACCAATTCCATTGGCACCACCTAATTGCCCACCTTGTGGAAGCGGCACTGGAGAACCTGCTCAGGAGCCAAACTAAATACAGACATTAGAAGATTCAAATCAGTATCTGTAGATACGGCAATGCTAGGTGGTACGCCTTCTTGAGCTGGGACACATGAATGACATTGTGCATTTTATTTCCTGTTGGCAACTGTAACTTTTAAGCTGCCTGACCCACCCTCTGAGTGATTAGGTAAGTCTGAAGTATTTGAAATTGAGCTTGTTGTTCCTTCTACACTAGACAGATTGTTGCACATAAGGTTGCAGTTTCACATAGACCTAATCACGCACTTGAAAAGAGTGTTCCAAGCAATGCTTATCAGCCTGAGATTTCATCCTTTGCTGAGCTCTAATGAGATTCTGCTGAATGTGTTGAACCATCTCCTGACGTTCCCCCAACCATTGCTCAAGGTCATTAATAGTGCATGCGTCAGAGACTGAGATACCAAAATGTCTAGGGGCATGACCATACAGAGCTTGAAATAGAGTGAGCCCATGTGCAGAGTGGAATGTGGAGTTATACCAGAACTTAGCTAATGATATCCATTGTGCCCATCTAGATGGAGCAGCATGAACCATGCTGCGTAAATAAGTTTCTAGACACTGGTTAAGGTGTTCTGTCTGTCCATCAGTTTGTGGATGGTAGGATGAGGACATGTTCAAAGTTGTTTTAGAAGCAGTAAACAGCTCTTGCCAAAAGGCGCTGGTAAAAATAATGATGGATGGCATGCCATGAAGTTTGTAAACATTGGTCATGAAAGCTTGGGCAACAGACTGGCTGTGTAAGGATGGGAGAAGCAAATAAAGTGGGCATATTTTGTCAATTTATCAATGACCACTAAGATGGTGTCAAACTTTTTGGACTTAGGAAGACCTTCTATAAAATCAAGGCTAATTGTGTGCCAAGCAGTTGGAGGGACTGGTAGTGGTTGGAGCAAACCTGGTAATCTGTAGTGTTCAATCTTGGCTTGAGCACATACCTCACAAGTAGTGACATAGTCATGAACAATTTTCTTCATATTGGGCCAAGCAAAGAGTGCTTTGATCTTCTAGTAAGTGGCAGTAATGCCACTGTGACCCCCTAAGACACTAGAATGCAAAGCTAACAGAATAGCTTGATGAGCCTCTTTATGCTATCACAACCAAATTCTATCCTTGCACTTAATGATGCCATCAACTAATGAAAAACCCTTATCATTATGTCTAGTTAATGCTAACTCAATCAATAGTTGTTTAGTGTGAGGGTCCTATTGGTAACCTTCTATGATGATTTCCAACCATGTAGAAGTCACAGAAGAGATAGCACTAAGTTCTGAGGCATGGGGTTGTCTAGATAGAGCATTTGCAGCTTTGTTATCCAGGCCTTTCTTATAGATGATTTTTTATTACAGACCTAGTAACTTAACAAAAGCTTTCTGTTGCATACCTTCAAGCAACATTTGGTCTCCCAAATGGATTAGGCTCCTGTGGTCAGTTAGAATCTGGAACTCATGTTGATGAAGATATGGTTTCCATTTAGTAACTACCATGATTAAAGCCATGCATTTCTTCTCATAAGTGGATAGTGCATGTGCCTTGGGGCCCAAAGCCTTGCTGATGTAGGCAATTGGGTGGTCATTCTAAGATAGGATAGCTCCAATGCCTATTTGAGAAGCATCACTTTCAATTGTGAAGCCCTTGTTGAAATCTGGGAGAGCCAGCACTGGAGCTTGAACAAGAGCTTGCTTGAGAGTGTCAAAATTCATTTGCAAATCAGAATTCCAGTGGAAGATGGTGTGTTTCTTCAATAAGTCTATCAGAGGTCTGCTGATGACTCCATAGTGTTTGAGGAATTTCCTATAGTATCCTAAAAGCCTAGAAAACTCCTCAACTGTTTCGCATCAGTTGGTGTTGGCCAATTAGCTATTGTTGTGGTCTTGACAGGATCTGTGGCCACTCCTTCAACACTGATAATGTGGCCTAAGTACTCCAGTGTTGGCTGAGCAAAGAAGCATTTGGACCTTTTGAGTAGCAACTAATTCTGTTCCAGTATATCAAAGACCTGTTGCAAGAGAGCCAAGTGTTCCTCTAGAGTGAAACTATAGATTAAGATATCATCAACAAATACCAAGACTCCTTTCCTGAGTAGTGGTTTGAATATTGTGTTCATGATGGCCTGAAATGTAGCTGGAGCATTGGTGAGACCAAATGGCATCACTCTGAACTCCCAATGTCCATGATGGGTTCTGAAAGCAGTTTTCAGTTCATCTTCCACCTTCAGTTTGATTTGATGGTAACCAGACCTCATATCCAACTTAGTGAACCAAGCTGCACCATGTAGCTCATCCAGTAGCTCATCTACAATTGGCAGTGGATACTTGTTCTTGATAGTAATATCATTGAGTTTCCTGTAGTCCACACAAAACCTCCAGGAACCATCCTTTTTCTTCACCAGTATAACAGGAGAGGCAAAAGGGCTCTGACTTGGTCTGATAATACCATTGGTCAGCATTTCTTGCATTTGTCTCTCAGTCTCATCCTTTTGTGTTGGTGAATACCTATAGGGCTTGACATTGACAAGTTTAACCCCAGGTAGAAGAGGAATGTGATGATCAAATGATCTTTGTGGAGGTAGAGCTTCTAGTGTCTTGAACAACTGAGATTTAGTATTAATGAATTGTTGCACTGCTTTTGGAATCTCTGTACAAGGGCTATCCTGCATAACAGGACAGGGTTGTATCATTTGAGCAATGGACCTTTCTTGAGCAGCCCATGGATTTTGCTTGGTTTGAGCTTGAGACAGGAAGACTTTGAGTCTTTGACCCCTTTGAGAGTGATTCTTTTGCCTTAATGAGAAAATCTGATCAACTTCCTCTTCCAATGTATCCACATGGGGCTATGACTTTCCAACCTGTCCATACCTAGAATTAGGTCATAACACTGTATTGGTAGCACTCCTGCTAACTGAATGAAGGTGTGACCATGTGTCCACCAACTAAACTCAGACACCTGTTGGTCACTAGACACCTTCTGACCATTGGCCATAGTCACAGAAATAGAAGGAGCAGAGGTAACCTGACATTGCAATGCAGCAAAAGCCTTGTCACTGATAAATGTGCCAGAACTACCAGAGTCCACTAATATGAGAATCTCTTTGTTGTTAACCAGACCATGAAGCTTGATTGTCTTCCTGCCATGAAAACCATCAGCAGCAGCTTGAGAGAGCTGATAGACCTCCTCTTCTTCTTCACTGTCATCGGATGAGGCAGAGTCTTCAGTGATTGGCTCAGGTACATGCAGTGAAATCTTCTCAGGGCATCAATGCCCATGACCCCATTTCTCACCACATCTCATCCATAGACCTTGAGCTCTACGTTGAGTGCGCAGGGCCTGTAATTTATCATCCCCTTTTTGCTTGATATCATCAGCTGAGGCAGCAACCATAAGTCCAGACTGTGGATTTGGGACACCTTTGCTTGGGTATTTGTTGAACTCCTTGAATGGTTTCTTCTAGAATTGTCTTGGTTGAGATTCAATCTCCTTTTCCTGCAGTAAGGCCAAAGATAGAGTCAGATCAACCGTTCTTGGTTTATGCAGCACCAGGGCCACTTTTAATGTCAGGTTTCTATTGAGGAATAACTTTATCGTAGAAAACACTTCGTTCAGACTTCGGAGTTGGAAAATGTGTTTCTACTAAAATCTGTTGGGAAATGAGAACTAGAGTTCAGCGAAGTAGGAATGAAGACTTCGCATAACTTGATTTAAGCTTTACTCTATTGGTTTTGATTTTCCAGGTCAAGATGGAGGGGCGACTTCGCGTAACGAATGGAGTTCAGCAAAGACAATGTGTCGACCTCGCTCGAAAACTGAGCATAATGTTTGTCCATTGATGAACCGAATTAGAAATCCATCTGATGACATCAAGTTTGACATCAAAGGGAACGAGTAGAATAGAATAGTGAAGTGTGTCGCATCACTTCGCTCATTATTTTTCTAGATGTTCGTGTAGGTGGTTTTGTGTTGCAATTGTAATTCTATTGTATCCGCTAAGCAGGGGGTCCCTATAAATACCTCCTGGAATGTATTTGTTGGGGACAGATTGAAATGTTATTGCGACTAGCACTACATTCTTCTTAAATTCATGTTGATGTGATTTCATCACCCAACATCTGGCGCCATCGGTTTGTGTGATCGAAGACACCCACAACCACCACACGAACACATAATGGGAAGACCCAACAAAAAGATAGCTCTGGCTGAACACACAATAGTTCAAGATAAAGATCCATCTCAAGAAGACAAAACAGAAATCAAAAATAGACGCATACAAGAAAACGAGGAAGTCCAAAATAAAGAAAGAAGGCTCAAGGAGCTCGAAGAACAACTCTTCATCAAAAAGAAGCAGCTAGAAGAGGCAAGAGCAAAAACAAGAGAGAAGTCCCTAAGGCAAAGAATTGAAGAAGCAGAAGCCAAAATAAGAAAGCTCAATAAAGAAATCAAGAACGAAAGCGAAGTCATGATACAAGATCCCAATTCAGCAAACAAAAGCACCCAACACAAAGGAAGTCACAATCAGATTGCAACAATTGATACAGAATCACCCTTGTAAATCAACATTTAATTAGCAAAATGGCCAGCAGGGTTCAAATTCAACAACATACCAACTTACAACGGAATGTCAGACCCAAGGCAATTCCTGATGAGTTTCGAAGCAGTAGTTACATCAAGTGGAGGAGACGCAAATACACTAGCAAAGTCACTTATTATGGCAGTAAGAGGACAAGCGCAACATTGATACTCTTCATTAAAACCAAGGTCAATCAAATCTTGGAATCAGCTTCGCACAACCTTGCTCCTCAATTTTCAAGGTTTACAAAGAATTGAACTCACAAGCGATAACCTCTTCAACATCAAGCAACAACCAAAAGAGTCACTAAGTCAATACTACAAGAGATATGTACAAGCAAAAACACAAATACCAAACATTCCAGATGAAGTTGTCATCATAACAGCAATCAAAGGACTGCAAGCAGGCCAACTCTCTTCACACTTCAAAAGAGAAAGGCTAACCATAGTGGAAAAATTGTACAAAGAAATGAGGGAGAGACATGCCCAGGCTAAACAACAATTTTCAACACACAAGAATGCCAAATGTCGAGCGAAGACCATTCCAGAGGGTGAATCACATAAACAACTCAAACGAAGCCAATAGTTCAGGTCAATTCTCAAACAATCAAAGAAACTTCCAGAACAACAGGAACTATAAAGAAAATCCTCAGCAAAGGGGAAATTACAACAGCCAGGGTAGAGGCTCTGAAAGGAAAATCCTGAAACTAGAAGAAATGTATTGCATCATACATGGCAAAGGGGCTAATCACACATCAAAAATGTGTCCAAGAGTAAAGAAAAGCATAGAAGAAATGTATGAAGAAAGCAGAGCAACTTGGCAGTTGAAATTTGTCAATCATCTAGCTCCACAAAGAATAAATTACATGCCAATTGCGTATCATCAACAAATGCTGCCACCACCTCCGCCCATCTACAACTGTCAACCACTAGCAATATGTCCACAAAACCAGTGGAACCAAAGTCAGCAGCAAAATTTTCAAACAGAAAGCTCAGAGGCAAATAACAATCACCAAAGTTAGCATATCAATAACTCCCCAGCAGCATCAACAAGCAATGGAAATGCAGTGATACCAAGCAAAGGAAGAATTTTAACTATATCCGGAGGCAATAGTATGAAGCTTGACACAAGAAACGAAAGAAGAAACTATTTCAGGAGAGTCAACTCAATTGCAATCCAAGGTCCATTCAAGAAAACAAGATGGTCTCACCTCCCCATAACATTTTCAGAATAGGACTTAAAATTAAAAGATTACCCACACATAGATGCAATGGTAATAAAGGCAAACATTGAAGGATGGGTAGTTTCAAAAATTCTAGTAGATGGTGGCAGCTCCACGGACATCATATTCACATCAACTCTAGAAGAAATGAAAATTGATAGTAAAAAATCTGGGAAGAGCAGAACATCCACTAGTCGACTTCAGTGGAAAAGAATAAATTCAATCGATAGAATAATCTTACCAGTATCTTTTGGAACAGTGAACAATGCAAGAACAAAGCAAATTGCATTCGATATAGTCAAAATGCATAGCCAATACAATGAAATTTCGAAAGGGAAAGTCTAAATGCATTTGAGGCAATAATCAGCTATTCATACTTGTGCATGAAAATGTCAGCAATCAACAGCATCATAACCATCTTTGGTGACCAAATAAAAAATGCCAAGCCACAAGAAAAGGCGCAACCATGCGAAGACAGAAAAACAGTACCACTTGACCCAATGGTACCAGAAAGACAAGTTATAATTGGCACCAACTTGTTGAAAGATGAAGAAGAGAAGCTAATCGATGTACTACGAAGCAACAAGGACATCTTTGCCTGGTCAGCACAAGACCTCGAAGAAGTAAGCAGAGATATCATAGAACACAAATTAAACATTGACCCAAACTTCAGACCAAAGAAACAAAAGCTCAGAAAGTTGTCCAAAGATAGAACTCAAGCTACGAAGGCTGAAGTCCAAAGACTTCTAGACACAGAAGTCATAAGAGAAGTACAATTCACAACCTGGCTGGCAAACATAGTCATGATACAAAAGAAGAACAAAAAGTGGAGAATGTGCATAGATTTCACATATCTCAACAAAGCATGCGCAAAAGACAATTTCCCCTTGCCAAGAATAGACACATTAGTAGACCAACCAGCAGAAAGTGAAATGTTAAGTTTACTTGATGGTTATTCAAGCTATCATCAAATCTGGATGAAAAAAGAAGACGAAGAATTTACAAGTTTCATCACACCATTTGGAACCTATTGCTTCCAAAGAATGGCCGAGGGGCTTCGCAACGTAGGCACAACTTTCATAAGAATGACTTCAATAGTCCTGTCAGTGTCTTGACCCCGAGGGCCTAGCATCGACGAGTAACTACATGCTGCGTGCTCCCTAATCCGGATGGTGATGCAAGAAGAACACATAATTTTTATCCTGGTTCGGGCAAAGAAGGCCCTACGTCCAGCGGGGGGAGATATTGTATTATCTTGCACCTAAGTGCTTGTACAGGGGGATATAAGCGAGTGTATACGAACTCAGGGTGGCGAGCAAAGCCTAAGTCTAGAAGCGCTATGCCTGAGCCCTGCCGCTAGAGTGTTTAGGTTTCTCTAAGTGTTGTCCGATGCTTGTTCGATCATTTTCTTTTTTGCCTCCTGGCGTCCCCTTTTATAGGTCAAGGGGAGGCTCAGGCATACAGGAATCCTAGGGCTATCGTAGGTGATGACGTCGAGGGGGTGATGCCGATCGCATCGTGGCCGCTGTAGAGGCGTGCACCAGGCATGGCTTGCCCTGTAGCGACGTGCTTGGAGTCGACGACTGTCCTTCATGCATGTCACGATGACGCCCGCAGGTTGTCGGTGAAAGACCCGTGCCCATGCGGGGGCGTGCGGATCCCTGTAGGTGTCGTATCAGGAGTTGTTGGAGTGCTGATTGGAGGTGTTGAAGTCTGAATCGAGGGGCAGCCAAGGGGGATCGAGGCCCGAATGGATAAGGCCCAGCCCCGGGAAATGCGGTACGGATATTGGTAAACGTGCTTTGAGGGGGCGCCCGTCGGCGTACAGTGCTTAGTATGGCATCGTAGCATAGTACGAACCAGCGATTTCCCGGGTATGGGTGGTAAAGAGAGGATTTGACCACTGTACCCGATTACTGTAACCGTGCTATAGCCATGAGGTTAGGCAGGAGTTGGTGGGGGTATTAAATGCCTTGGATCCCATACAGGAGGTAGATGAACTAAAGAGGGAGTGGCAATCGACGGGGGGTCATTCGCCCGTGTGGAGATCCATCACCCAATGGGGGTCGACTGCCCGAGATGTGCTCCGTCACTCCAACGGGGGTCATCCGCATGGGCGAACGTCCGTCATTCGAGGGCCCTCGCCGATCAGGGGACGGTCTTTTCTTAGACGATGTTGCTCGTGGGCGGCCCAGCATACCTCGAAGGACGCTAGTGGACCCTTGTTTCTCCGGGCTGGTCATAGGCTTACTTGGCGATTTGGGTCTGATTGTTTGGGATTAATTTACCTGGATTGAGGTTTGGGATTAATTTACCTGGATTGACGTTTAGGGTACCCCTTATCCAGGTACTCGACAGTTGCTCCCGAATCTCTACATGAGTGCTGGCACTCACGCAGAGGCTCATGAACTGGAGTCGTAGCCTCTGTCGTTCTTCGAAGGGTTCGCGTGAGCATACCCTTCGGTGGTAGCCCCCGAGGCCTCGGAGGAGTAGGATACTCCTCTAAGGGCTTTATGTGCTTTTTGTCGAGGGATACTTGAGTGGTTAAGCCCCCGAGCATGTATGATCTTTCTTCATCGAGGCCCACTTCGTGGTGGTTGGGTGCTGTAGGTACTTTCCTCGGGGACCAAGCATAAATGAACTGGAGTCGTAGCGTCAATGCTTCTAGACGGGTGCGCGCGAGCGCACCCTTTGGGTGTAGCCCCGAGGCCTCAGAGTAGAAAAACTCCTCTGAGGGCTCTTTAGATGTGCAATCGGGGGGGGGGAGTTCAAGTCTTCTAGACCCCGAGTGCGCTTGCCCCTCTTTTGTCTAGGGGTTTCGCATGTTGTCGAGCCTCCGGGTGGTTGGTTCCTCTTTCATCGAGGCCACCCGGTTGTGAGCTAGCTCCCGAGCCTCTTTCATTGAGGTCGATCAGGAACAAGCCTGTCTTTTTATTTTGACCCTCATGCTCATTTTCGACGGGAGGAGGGGTGAGGAGCGCCGTGCTACCCTCATTTGGGCAAGCTCCGACGTCCTCCGGTGAGCTGTTATTAAGAAATTCAAGTGAGAGCTCGTGCCCCATTCGATAGGGGTCAACAGGTGGCCACGGAGGCACTCTCATTGAAGCTAACAAATGGAGACAAGGATTCTGAACCCATTCGATAGGGTTCTGCAGCTCGATGCATCCCTCCGAGGGGATTCCGTAGTTGTCCTTTCTTTTCACCTTAAATATGTCCGAGGGGGCTTCGAGAGTTCATTCTTGAACAAGGGACTCGTGTCAGCTCCCCCCAATGATCCCTGACTCAGATACTCAAGGGCGGCTGTCGAACCCAAATTGAGGGCCAGGCCAGCCTTCGCTCCCTTGAGATTTTTGTGGGGCCAGGGCTCGTGTTCCTTACCGTGGAAGGAATCATCCGTGAATAACTTCTCCCATCAGCTGGGCCTGCCTTTTGAGGTAGGAGTCATAACAGCGCAGTCATGGGGGCGGGGACAACGGCTAGAGACCAAGCATTCGACGTGTGTCCCTGTACCCGTAAATCGAGGGAGCGGTTAGGTGCAGGCTTAAATGCGGGGTTTCACCTACCTGCCTATAAGTTCGGGGGGTAGGTTTTCGCTCGTTCCCAATCTTGTCTTCTCGCTTTCGTTGTCATCACCATCGGAGAGTAGAGTCTCCCTGTTTGTTAGCGCAAGAGAGAAAAAAGAGAGATTAGGGACCTTCCCTCCCTTCCATCTGGTGTGTAGATCCGTGTTGTCGCCATGGCCCCGGAACTTCTTCCTTTGGAGGACTGGCTCCCATCGGCCGTGATGGAATGGGAGCTCGAGGAGCTGGTGGATGATGGGCTCCTTCGCCCCGTCATCTCGGCTGGTTGGCCAAAGTGGATGGTGCCATTGAGGAAGGACCTGGAGCCGAACCCGCCAGAGGGGTATGTGATGAGCTTCGTCAAATACCACCGGATGGGGCTTGGGTCGCCTTTGAGCCGGTTCATGCGAGCGCTGACCAACTACTATGAGGTCGAGCTCCAGCACTTCTCCCCCAACGCCATCTCCAGTGTGGTGATTTATGCCACCGTCTGCAAGGGATACCTAGGGATGGAGCCACATTGGAAGTTGTGGCTCCATCTCTTCAAGGGCAAGCACTTCACGAAGCCAGTGTCGCAGGGGGTTAGAAGCATCATCCGCGTCCACTGCTGCACCCTGTCGTTGAAGCGGGCGGACCTGTTCATCCCAACGGGGTTGATTTCCAACCACAGCGGGTGGCACGCCGGGTGGTTCTACCTCCGGAATGACAGCGGCCTGCTGCTGCCCTACACCGGGCACGCCATCACGAAGCACCCAGAGCACTAGCAGCACCATGTGGCGAAGGATCATCAGGCAAGGCTGAATCCTCTCCTTGACGCACTGAGGACTCTGCGCGAGCGGGGGCTGAACGCTGGGATCGTGGTCTCAGCGTTCCATAGCCAGAGGGTTCTCCCGCTGATGCGGTGCCCACTGCGCTTGGACCAGATGGTGCCCAGTGCGTCACTCGAGGGGTGCCAGATGTCGATCGAGGCGCTATCCCTCGAGGACGACATCACGAGGTGGGTGAGCGGAGCGGTCGCCGGCGCCTTCGCCTCAGAGGATGTGAATAGCATCCCGATGCTGCCCGACGACGGTCATGCCCATCTGGTGAGTATGTCATAATATTGCCCTCGAGTTCCTTTCTTCCTCGACTCATCCCCGTGTTCTCCGTTGTGGGCTTGTGTACAGGGGGCCATAGATTTCAGGGTGTCGACGCCTCCGGTCAAAGAGGTTGACTCTGATTGCCAGGTGAGACGATTCACTGCCCAACAACAGAAGAAGAGTAAGGATCAGGAAAAGAAGGAGCGGAGGAAGAAGAGCCTCGAGCGCCTGGTGCATGAGCAGCGCCGAGCGAAGCAGAGGCGCGAGTGGGTTCCTGTACAGGAATCCCCCTCGGAGGAGGAGGAGGATGAGGGCAGCGATGATGAAGGGTGCAAGCAGGTCTTGATGCCTTGGTGCCCCGTGTGGCCCAAGCTGACACCCGCTTGGCACAGGAAACGGTCAACGTGGGATCATCTTCTCGGGCCTCGAGGGAGGCCTCGGCGCCTGATGAAGGTCAGGAAACGAGGGCCTCAGGACAGCCCCGAGAGCAGATGATGAGTGACCCCTCAACTCGGGGGAGGTCCTCGTCGCGTTGCACGCTTGGCGTGACGCCACTGGCCCCTACACGAGGTAGGTCCGGTACGCCGCCGCCTTAGACTTGGTCCTCGACACTCAGCGCGTGAAGCCAGAGCCAGTCGGCCTTGGAGAAGCAAGGGACGCCGAAGACGTCATTGGTGGTGGCTCCGAGTGGCTCTAGTTTTGACAAAGGCCCGTCGAAGGAGGGGGCTCCGAAGCCCCCAAGCGGGTCAAAGGTGGGCAGGAGGGCGCCTCTCATCCCCATGGGGAATGTTTTTGGCATCTTGGGGCTTCCTTTCCCTTTTTGGCATTTTAGGGGGTTCTTAGCATCTCTTGTTTGTGTGTGCTCTAGGATCAAGCACGGGCCAAAAACGGCGGCTCCCTCCCCCACCAAGCGGCTCAAGATCAACGTTGCAGTGAGGGTGACGGCGTCGACACCAGGTGCTACTTCGATGTCTCGGACGGCGACGGTGGCTGCCTGGGTGGTGAAGGCCCGCACCGATATGACTCAAGGTAGGCTGATGGGCGCTGCTTTCGTTGCAGGCTCGAGGGCCTTGGGGACCATGGCGAGGATGGACATAGCCCACAGCCGGGAGTAGACCGATGTGTCTCTCGGCACCACTAGGCTCGGGGACACAGCCTGCAGTCAGGAGCCGGGGTCGACGGAGGAGGCCCCGATCACCATCGAGGATGAGGGGAGGATCCCTCTGCCCGTGATGCGGAGGAGATGGTGGAGGTCCCCAGTAGCAGCAGCCATGGCCGGCATAGGTTGCACGAGCTAGGACGAGCGGCAGGCGTCAGGCCAGCCGTAGAAGCAGCAGCATCATCAGCACGAGCAGCAGCGATAGTAGGAGCAGCAGTAGCAAGGAGAGCAGGTGACAACATCTTTGGTCCTACCGCAGTGGCAGGAAGAGGTGTCAACCGTGGTCTCGCCACTGCAACTACAGTAGGAGGAGCTGGCAACCTCGAGTCTACCACAGTAGGCGCAGCCGGAGGAGATAGTGGCCTCGAGCCTATTGCATCAACAGAAGCAAGAAAAGGAGGTGGAAGCCCCACTGAACATGGGGCAGGAGGATTGGTGACCGGAGCTACTGACCTCAAGCCAGCCAGAGGAGCCGACGGTCGAGGACGTCCTGATGTGGAGGAAGGTTGGGTAGCCCATCGTGTGGGTGGTCCCAACAGACACGTCGGAGTCTGGGGTGGTTGTGATGGCACTGATGCCTTGCCTACCGCCTGCTGGGGCATCGGTCGTCCAGGGATCCTTATACGGCCTTGGCCCGCACACCTCTAGCTATATTGCCCAGGGGAAGCGCAAGGCCGGGAAAACCGAGTTGTTGGGAGCCGAGAAGGAGGTCGAGTCACTGTTCCCTACCTTTTCTGACCGGGTGGTCCATCATGGTGGGTCGGACGAGATGGTGAACCACATCGCGGAGGCCATTCGGGGGAGGGTCAAAGGGGACCTTCCCTGCTGGGGTCAGGAGGCACTTCAGCTCTAGGACCTGATAAATCCCGATGTGCCCCTCTTTGAGATGGATGACCTGGTGGAGGTTGAGCACTAGGAAAATGTCGAGGAGTTCTGGGCGTGGCTGCAGCACGCCTTGCGGCTAGCCGTCAACGTCGTTGTCGAGGACTTGCCCCGAGCCCTTACGGTACGTAACCTGCTCCTTGTTATATTGGGACTAGGTTGTTTTCCTTTTGGTTTCTTACTCTTTTATGCTTTTTTGTTTTCAGGACCTTAGGATGCACTCCCAGGCCAAGTCCCAGTTCATGCACATGACGCAAGGTGGATAGGGGCAGGTCCCCAAGCTACGAGACCAGCTCGAGGCTGCCCGGGATGAGACGGTGAAGGCGAAGGATGACCTGGCCAGGGCCCAGGACAAGGCAGAGAAAGCCAAGGAGGGCGTCTCGGCGGCTCGAGGGGAAGTGGCCCAGGCCAAGGAGGATGCCACCAAGGCCCAGGGGAAGACACAGAACGCCCTCGAGGACTTCTCCCTGGTAGCCGAGCGCATTTGGGGGCTCGAGATGGAGGCCAGGGACTCCTCGGAGCATATCAAGGGCTCGAGGTAGACGTTGCCCAGACCTCCCAAGCTCACGAAGTCCTCATCATCTCGGTTGGGGAGGAGCGGCGCCACGCCAAGGCCCTATCCGCCGAGGTTGCTACGCTAAAGGAGACCCTCCAGAAGAAGGAGGAGGCCATCGCACTGGCTGGGCAAGAGATCGAGGACCTGAGGGTGGAGAAGACAGAGATGCGCCTTGGGAGTGGCCAAGAAGGAGTACGCCGAGCTGAAGGATTGGTACACGGCCCTTGATACTTACGCCACCGGTGAGCCTTCTCTTTAGCTTTTGTCTTTGCCATCTTGCTCATCGTTGCTGACCCTTGCCTTGTATTCTAGATCTCAACGAGGAGTTGATCAAGGCTCAGGACAACACCAAGACACTCCAGGACGCCTACTAGGCTGAGGCGAGGTTGACCAACACACTCCGCACCACGATCACCTCGGTCTGTGATGACTTCAGTGTTGATCCCGAAGCGGAGGTCGAGGATGAAGTGTGCGGGACCTACCTCATCAACCGGTTCTATGAGCTCAGCCGGGTCGCGAGGAAGCAAATCTGGAACGCGCTCCATGTCGGTGTGAAGCGGGCGATGGCGGTTGTCTGCTCCGGTGTCACCTACGACATGGGGATGGTCTCCCATGGCTTTGTCTGCAACCCCACCAAGACCGACATCAAGAACGAGGAGAGGCATAGGGCCTTGACTGAGGCTGCTGAGGAACCTGGCGGTGGCTGGCGAAGTTGTTCGAGCCCGAGGTCCTTCCTCCAGGTGTTGACGAAGAAGAAGAAGCTGACCTATGAGCTAATCTGGGCAAGAAGGCCCATGTAATAGGTTAGATTTTGAATTGTGTTGATGTGGCCTCGAGGGCCTTAAAACATGATGTTTATATGCATTTTGAATGCTTTCGAGTTTGAATCTGTCATTCCTTTTCTGCTCGAGTTGAGTTTTTGTGCAGTCATCTTGGCACACAGTTGCGCCCTTTGGTGTGGGGTGTGAGTGGAGGTACTGTAGCCCGGAGGCATAGGCGATCTCACAGCTCGATGGCCCCTCGGCCTTAGGGTGCTCTCGTGGCCTTGTCGACTATGTAAGAACTCGCATCGAAGCATACAGGAACGTTAGACATTGATTTTTTGAAATTGTGTGCTTTTACTAAGTCTTCTTAGCGCATGGTTACACCCTTTGGCATGGGGGAGTGAGTGGAGGTACTGTAGTGCAGACGTGTGGGCAATCTCATGGCTCGACATCCCCTTGAGTCTTATGGTGCCCTCACGGCCTTGTCAACTATGTAAAAGATTTTCAAAAAATGAAAGAGGGTTCCCCCTTCCAGCCCCCGAGGGAGGCTCGACTCTGTTGAAGCAGAGTCGAGGCTACCTTATGCATGTGAACAAAAAGTTGAACATGTAAACCAAAGTACTTCTTATTCATTCATGATATGAGAAAAAATACAAGGCTTTGAGGCCCTAGGGGTGAAAGCGACGTAGCTGTTCGATGTTCCATGCATTGGGGAAGATTTCGCCTTTCCTGTTGGAGAGCTTATAGGTTCCAGGCTTCAACACTTTTGCAATGATGAAGGGGCCCTCCCATGGCAGAGTTAGCTTGTGGCTTCCCTTATTGTTCTGCCATCGACGGAGGACTAAGTCACCAACTTGGAGGTCCCGCTTGCGTACATGCTTGTCGTGGTAGCATCAAAGCTTCTGCTGGTATCTCGTGGAATTGATGTCGGCCATGTCTCAAGCCTCCTCGAGTTGGTTGATAGCGTTTGCGAGTGCTTCCTCATTCATCTGCTCGTTGTAGGCCTTCAGTCGAGGGGACCGTACTCGAGGTCAGTGGGGAGGACGGCATCAGATCCATAGACCATAAAGAACAGGGTAAACCCCGTGGCTCAACTTTGCATCATTCTCAGGCGCCATAGGACCGAGGGTAGCTTGGTGGCCCATTTCTTGCCATGTTTGTTTAGCCGATTGAAGATTCGAGGCTTGAGAACTTGTAGAATCATGCCGTTGGCGCACTCCACCTGGCCGTTAGTTCTAGGATGAGCGACTATGGATCAGTTCACATGGATGTGATGGAGGTCATAGAAATCCAAGAACTTCTTACCGGTGAACTACGTGCCATTGTCGGTGATGATGACATTGGGGACCCCGAAGCGGTGGATGATGTCGGTGAAGAATAACACCGCCTGCTCGGATCGAATGTTGGTGATGGGTCGGGCCTCGATCCACTTGGAGAACTTGTCGATGGCTACAAGTAGATGGGTGTAGCCCCCGGTTGTCCTCTTTAGTGGCCCCATGATATCGAGCCCCCAGACTGCAAATGGCCATGTAATGAGGATTGTCTACAGAGCATGAGCTGGGAGGTGGGTCTGCCTGGCATAGAATTAGCACACTTCGCACGAGTGGACGAGGTTGATGGCGTCGGAGACTGCAATTGGCCAATAAAAACCTTATCGAAAGGCATTTCCAATGAGGGTCCTCGGGGCTGCATGATGGCCGCAAGCCCCCGAATGTAGATCCTTGAGCAGCTTTCTTCCTTCCTCAATGGTGATGTAGCGCTGGAGGACCTCGGTAGGGCTCTATCGATAGAGCTCCTTGTCTTCACCGTAGAGGACATCAGTTTTGACCCGTCGAGCTATGCAGCGGGCCTCGGTTCAATCTTCTGGAAGCTTCCCTCGAATAAGGCAGTCGAGAAAGGGAGTGCGCCAGTCTGGCTTGGAGGTTGTGGGAGGAGGTGGCACCTCGATCTCCATGACTTCGGCCCCGGTCGATGGGGTCTCGGTCAAGGGAGGGGGCCAATTGCTTGTGTTGTGATTCCTTCCCCCGTGCCTAGATCGACGGAGGGCTCGTAGAGGTCCTTTGAGAAAATATCAGGTAGGACAGTACCTCGAGTCGACGCGATCTTTGCCAGCTCGTCTGCGGCCTCATTGTATCTATGGGCAATGTGGTTGAGCTCGAGGCCGTAGAACTTATCCTCCAACTTGCAGACCTCCTTGCAATAGGCCTCCATCTTGGGGTCATGGTAGCTCGAGGCCTTCATGACTTGGTTGATGACGAGTTGCGAGTCACCATGAACGTCAAGGCATCAAACCCCGAGTTTGATGGCAATGCGCAAGCCACTAACGAGGGCTTCATACTCAGCCATGTTGTTGGAGGCAGGGAAGTGTTGTTGGATCACATAGCGTATGTGGACTCTGAGGGGAAAGATGAAGAGCAGGCCTACGCCCAGTCCCGTCTTCATCAGCGACCCATCAAAGAACATCGTCTAGACCTCCACTTGGATCTGAGCTGGAGGAAGTTGAGTATCGGTCCATTCGGCGATGAAGTCAACCACCACCTGAGATTTGACGGCTTTGAATGGGGCGTAAGAGAGAGTTTCACCCATGAGCTCGACTGCCATTTGGCTATCCTCCCTGCAGCCTCCCGGTTCTAGACTATCTCACCGAGGGGGAAAGATGAGACCATGGTCACCGAGTGGCTGAGGAAGTAGTGTTGGAGCTTGCGTCGCGTGATCATGATGGCATAGAGCAGCTTCTGGATTTGCGGGTAGCGAACCTTGGTTTCCGAGAGTACCTCACTGATGAAGTAGACTGGCCACTGGATGGGCAAGATGTGCCCTTTTTCTTCTCTCTCGACAACTATGGCCGCGCTGACCACCTGGGTGGTTGCAGCAACATAAAGCAAGAGTGGCTAGGCTGGACTCGAAGGTACAAGAATTAGAGGTGAGGTTAGCATAGCTTTGAGCTTGGCGAGGGCCTCCTCGACCTCGGGGTTCCACGCGAAGCACTCTGATTTTTCAAGAGGCGGTACAGAGGCAGCGCTTTTTCTCCGAGTCACGAGATAAAGCGATTGAGGGCTGCAAGACAACTTGTGACCTTCTGGACACCCTTGAGGTCTCGGATTGGACCCATCCTGGTGACTGCAGAGACCTTCTCGGGGTTGGCCTTGATACCGCGCTGAGAAACTATGTACCCCAAGAGCATGCCCCGGGGGACGCCGAAGACACATTTCTCAGGGTTGAGTTTGATGTTCTTTGCCCAGAGGCATTTGAACATGATTTCAAGGTCATTGATGAGGTTGTTGGCCTTCTTAGTTTTGACTATGATGTCATTGACATAGGCCTCAACCGTTGGCCCAATGTGTTCACCGAAGACATGGAGCATGCATCGCTGGTACATTGCCCCGGCGTTTCAAAGGCCGAAGGGCATAGTTACGTAAAAATACATGCCAAAGGGGGTGATAAAGGAAGTTGCAAGCTAGTCAGACTCCTTCATCTTGATTTGGTGGTAGCCGGAGTATACATTGAGAAAAGAGAGAGTTTCACATCCCGCGGTGGAATCCACAATTTGATCGATGCGTGGTAAGGGAAAAGGAACTTTCAGACATGCTTTATTTAAATTGGTGTAGTCTACACACATCCTAAATTTCCCATTCTTTTTCTTAACTAGTACAGGATTACCTAACCACTCAGGATGATGAACCTCCTTGATGAATTCGGCCTCCAAAAGCTTGTGTATCTCCTCCCCGATGATCTTGCATTTCTCCTCGCCGAAACGGCACAAGCGTTGCTTCATCGGTTTGGACCCGGCTTGGATCTCCAAGGCGTGCTGGGCGACCTCCCTCGGTATGCCCGGCATGTCCGAGGGACTCAATGCAAACATGTTGGCATTCGCACGGAGAAAGTCGATGAGCACTGCTTCCTACTTGTCATTAAGAGTGGTGCTGATCGTCAGCGCCCTCCCGTTGGAGCTGCTCGGGTCAAGGTGGATCTTCTTGGTGTCTTCTGCTGGCTTGCAGTCACCAGCGTGGCGATTGGAGTTGGGGACCTCAGCCGCGAGTCCATCAAGAGTCGCCGCCAACATCACGGACTCTCGACGGCCACCCTATTTTCGACGCACTCGACGTCGCAGTCGCACGCATGCTCAAAGGAGGAGCCGACAGTGATGACGCCTTTGGACCCCAGCATCTTAAGCTTAAGGTAGGTGTAGTTGGGGACTGCCATGAACTTGGCGTAGCCGGGCCGGCAGATGATGGCGTGGTACGTGCCGTGGAACCTGATCACCTCGAAGGCGAGCGTCTCTTTCCTTAAGTTGGCGGAAATGCCAAAGCAGACGGGGAGGTCGATGCGGCCGATGGGAAGAGCCTTCCTCCCTGATACAACTCCATGGAAGCCCCAAGCGCTAGGCTGGAGCTTTGTCCTCGGGACCCCCAGGAGGTTGAGGGTCTCTACATAAATTGGCATTGAGCCTGCTGCCTCCATCCATGAGTACCTTGGAAAGGCGAGTGTTGATGATGATGGGGTCGACGATGAGCGGGTACACCCCTGGTTTGGGGACATGATCTGGGTGGTCTTCACGGTCGAACATGATGGCCGTATTGGACCAGTCGAGGTAGTGGGGTTCACAACCCGCACGAAGAAGGCCTCTCGGCGCTCTCTCTTGTGCTGACGCGGTGAAAGCCAGGCCGAGGGTCCCCCGTAGATCATATAGCAGTCGTAGACCTCGGGGAAGCCATCCTCCTTATCATCGCCCTTTTCCTTGGGGTTTTCCTTCTTGTCATCTTTCCCAAGGCCCAAGCTCTCAAAGTATTTCCAAAGCATTCGGTAGTCTTTGAGGTTGTGATTGGCAGGCCCCTTGTGATAGGGGCATGGCTTCTTCAGCATCTAGTCGAAGAGGCCCTTCTCGGGAGGACCTCGGGGCTTCTTGCACTCGGCGGCGGCCATGAGCTCGTCGGGGGTGGCCTCGGGCTTGCCTTGCTGGTTCTTCTTTTTCCTCTTGTTATTGTTCCTCTTGGCTCCCTGGTTCGAGCTCTCAGGATTGCCTTGCTTGGCCTTTCCCCTGCCCTGATCATCGTCGAAGAAGACACCAACAGCCTCCTCTACGGTGGCATAACTGGTGATGACATCTATTAGCTCATCGGTGGTCTTGGGGGGTTACGTCCCAGTTCCTGTACTAGCTCCTTGCAGGTAGTCCCGACGATGAACGCAAAGATCACATCGTCATCGGGGATATGGGGGAGCTTGGTGCATCGCTTGGAGAAGCACCGAGCAAAATCACGAAGGGACTCCTCAGGCTTCTACTTGCAGCTTCGGAGGTCCCATTTGTTGCCGGGCCGTACGTAGGTTCCCTTGAAGTTCCCCTCAAATACCCTGATGAGATTGGTCCTGCCGTGGATCTGATTAGGGGGAAGTTCCTCGAGCCACCTTCGAGCGATGTCTGATAGGAACAGGGGGAGCTGACAGATGATGGCATGATTGTTGCATGCCCTGCCCAACTGGCATGCCAATCTAAAGTCGGTAAGCCATAGATCAGGTTTGGTCTCGCCATTGTACTTAACAAGACTCATGGGGGGACGAAAGGGATTCGGCAGTGGTGTCCTTCGAATTGTCTTGCTGAAGACTCAAGGGCCCGACAGCTCAGGGGACTGGTGTCGTTCCTCATTGCTGTCGTAGCGCCTGCCCCTGTGTGCACTGTAGCCTCGTGCCTCGGCATCTCCGCTCTTGCGTTGGCAGTTCTCATTGATGTCATGGTGCGCATCTCGAGGCTCACGATTGTCGTGGATGCTCATGGACGGGGATCACCATCTTTGGTCGGGGGGCCTCTGCTTGATGGATTGAGCCCCCCTCTCATGTCGGGAGGGTTCAGGGGGTTGCTCTGAGACTGCCCCTCAATGTCTCGAGGCCGAGCTTTTGGCCTGTTGTGTGGCAGCTACCTCGAGGAGGCCCTGAACCTCCTGCTGGATGCGACAGGCTTCAGGGTTCGAGGGGGCCGGCATGTTGCGGAGAAGCATGGTCATCGCGATGACATTCTGGCTGGCACAGTTGAAGGCAGGGTGCTCGACCACACCCACCCTAACGATCTGCCGGTGGACCTCTTGGGCTCAGGCTCGAGCCCTTCCGCCGGGTGGATGTTCGTGCTCCTGCTCGAGGGTTCGCTCGAGCTGGCATAGACGCTAGCGGTCCTCGTCGAGCTTGGCTCGCATCTTCTGGACTTGTGCAAGCTGGGCGTCCTGAGTGTCCTGAGGTAATCACGCGTCATTTGGCATAGCTGGTGGCTGCTCCAACCGATCTGCCACGACGAGGTCACCTCCTGCTGTAGCCGCAGCTGCAGCCGTGGCTATGGGGTTGACGGTGTTGCCACTTGACGCGACGGCTCTGTCGATATGGAAGCACTCGCGCGTAGGGTCGTAGTTGTCAGAGTCGGAGTCGGGATTGCTGGAGTAGAAGTTGGGGAACTGCCCCCGCCGCTCCTCCTCCAGCTGGCATCACATCGTGCTTAAGTGTAGCGCTTCGGGCCAGGAGTCTTTGAAGACTCCGGGCGCTCGGAGGTTGGCGTGGAAGTCAGCCAGTCCACGGTGGTGTGAAGGAGGTGCCCCAAGAGGTCCTCACACATACTCATGTTGGTACTCACCGAGGAGGAGTACAACTTGGTGGTGTTGTCGAGACCGAATGGAAATGGTCATCGGGACTAGAACAGCCCGTGCGGAAGCAAGTCAGGTGGTGTTGGGGCCGTGATTACCGAGGAGACCGCACCTGGTCCCCTCGACGAGCATATCGTGAAGATGAAGTTGGGGTCACCGCCCAGACCTCCCAGCTCCTCCTTTGATCCCAGGTGTAGGTCTGCCAGGTTCCCAACCAGGGACCCTGCACCCTCAGCCAGGGTGAGGAAGCTGAGGTGGATGTTGACTCAAAGCGGTGATAGTGGTTGCGCCGGCCACGCCTCCTCCCGGGCGCAGAAGTGTAGTGATGAGACCGGCGAGGGGCCCCTTGCGGGGACCTGGGACCACTTCTGCTCGGATCTCTGATAGAGAGCTGGACCATATCTTGGCCGCGGCCTAGAGACATGAACTCCAAGCTCCCGAACTAGATCACCGTAGCGAACAGAAGCGATAGTACGGAGTCTACCATCTGAAAAATGGCGGGAAACGATGGTGACACGTAGATCCCCCTACCTGGCGTGTCAACTGTTGGTGTATTGACCCCGGGGGCCTAGCACCGACGAGAAACTACGTGCTGCATGCTCCCTAATCCGGATGGTGATGCAAGAAGAACACATAATTTTTATCCTGGTTTGGGCAAAGAAGGCCCTACGTCCAGCGGGGGGAGATATTGTATTATCTTGCACCTAAGTGCTTGTACAGGGGGATATAAGCGAGTGTATACGAACTCGGGGTGGCGAGCAAAGCCTAAGTCTAGAAGCACTATGCCTGAGCCCTGCCGCTAGAGTGTTTAGGTTTCTCTAAGTGTTTTCCGATGCTTGTTCGATCATTTTCTTTTTTGCCTCCTGGCGTCCCCTTTTATAGGTCAAGGGGAGGCTCAGGCATACAGGAATCCTAGGGCTATCGTAGGTGATGACGTCGAGGGGGTGATGCCGATCGCATCGTGGCCGCTGTAGAGGCGTGCACCAGGCATGGCTTGCCCTGTAGCGACATGCTTGGAGTCGATGACTGTCCTTCATGCATGTCACGATGACGCCCGCAGGGGGCGTGCGGATCCCTGTAGGTGTCGTATCAGGAGTTGTTGGAGTGCTGATTGGAGGTGTTGAAGTCTGAATCGAGAGGCAGCCAAGGGGGATCGAGGCCCGAATGGATAAGGACCAGCCCCAAGAAATGCGGTACGGATATTGGTAAACGTGCTTCGAGGGGGCGCCCGTCGGTGTACAGTGCTTAGTATGGCATCGTAGCGTAGTACGAACCAGCGATTTCCTGCTTATGGGTGGTAAAGGGAGCATTTGATCGCTGTACCCGATCACTGTAATCGTGCTGTAGCCATGATGTTAGGCAGGAGTTGGTAGGGGCATTAAATGCCTTGGATCCCATACAGGAGGTAGGTGAATTGAAGAGGGAGTGGCAATCAACGGGGGGTCATCCACCCACGCGGAGATCTATCACCCGACGGGGGGTCGACCACCCAAGATGCACACATGATCGACAATTACATGGTCCAATCAGCACAATGTTTGAATAAAACAATAATATAATGTTTACATCATAACATTATTATATAACTATCATCAGAGTAAAGCAAAATATAAATAACATTGTCCAAAGTGAAAGGCAACTAAACGACGTTGACGTAGTGACTCTATCTCGCCACAGGAAGGTCGACGGCAGCATCACGATGCCTAACACCCCGGATAGTTCTCTAGGAAGTCACCATCCAAGTCATCACTTTAGCATCTTTTATTTGGGAATTAGCAAGGGTGAGTTCCATGTCGAACCTCAGCAACTAAAGGCGGAAGTAATGACATGCCAGGCTAAAACAAGGTACAACTGAAAGGTAGACTGCAGTAGCATTTTTAATGTAGCAATTAAGATTTAACTAATTACAGCCTATCTCTCTAATCAACTTGGTTGAAACACCCAACCCTTTATTAAGGGTCAAGTAGCAGTTGATGTGTCATTTAACATCACAGATATAAGCATATATCATTAAACATGAGATAGCCATCTCAAACGGAACATAGGATAGCCATCCCAATCAAACCCGAGGTAGCAACCTCAAACAACATCACCACAATTTAATAGCTTAAACACGACCACAAGGGGGAGGAGATACGAATGCCACTCCATGAACAAGGGGGAGGAGATACGAATGCCCTCCTCAACACGAGTCCCACTGACATCCGTTTTCCCGACATTCACCGCCAACCAACAATGCGGAACAGCATCAACCTCTCCAATGGCTGAAGCCAAGAGCCCATGGCTCCAACAGGTTAAGAAGAAAGTTTTATCTTTATTAAATAGGTGAAAGGTGAGTGCAGCACTAGCAACCTAACAACCTATCAACTAAAACCCCCATATGTGATATCTGGATAGAGTAGCTAGTCATTCCTATGGTTTGCCAATTTAAGACACATGCAATGTATTAATTAAAAGTGAATAGGCACAATATGATCAAAGGTGCCTTGCACTTGCCTTGGTTGATGTCCTGCTGCATGTAGTCCTTAGGGTCCTGCTGATCCTCGTTCACCCACGTCTCGTTCTCTATACACCACAATCATCGCACACGATCAATGCATGCAAGCAAACGTACTTCAATTACAGTAGTAAACCAAAACATGATAATAGCAGCAATCAATAGCATAGAACTATTCTACTCATCGAGATGATTCCAAAAAGTATAAGTTTGCTAAAAACAGAGTTAAAATATGAAAGTTATGGTCTAAACAAGACTAGGGTCTAATCTGCAAAAAACAGGACTCAAATCTAAATACTTTTGAACTATGAAGGACTAGATCATAAATAAGTAAAACTGTAGGGGCTTTTCTGCAAAAGTGCCAATAGCTAACGGCCAAGCGGCGACGTGGGAGCGGCCGGGTCCTGTAGACCGGCCGTGGACCAACCCCGTGGACCAAGTCCACGGGTCCACGGTGGACCAGCGACGAGCGGGTAGGCCCCGGCGACCTCGGCCATTGTCGCCGGCGGCGACCTCGTGGCTGTAGCGCTACAGCGCGTGCGGGGCCAAGCCGAGAGCAGGAGCGCGATGCATGTGCGCTAGCGCGTGCGATGCGCGGCACGGCCACGACAGGGCGAGGCTGGAGCGGTGGGGTGACGCGCGACGACGAGTGGCGGCAGCACTCCTTCCGCGGCACATAGCCACGCCCAGAGAAGGCGAGGGCGGCTGCGGAGGGCAGCACCGTGACCCTCGTGATCACGCGGAGCTCGGGCGTGGGCTCACCTCGGTGGCGGACGGCTGCGAAGGCGAAGGCGACGGCGATGGCGAACTCGGTGAGTTAGGGTTTCACGAACTCGTGAGAGCGGACGGCGGCGGGCTAGGGTTGCCAAGGGGCGGGCTCGAGGCAGCTGCAGGGCTTTATAGCGCGCATGGCGAACCTCGTTCCCCATGCGAGCGGGCGCGGTGCGGTGGAGGCCGGGTCCAGCTCAGTGGCCGTCTCCTTGAGGGAGACGACATTGTAGCTATGGGCCCCACTCAGGTGGGCCCCACCGATCAGTGACGCTGGCGAGGGCGCTGCTGGCGGCTGACGCAGGCGGGATGAAGCTGGGCCACGGTTGGCTAGGCCGCTCGGCCCACTGGCGGCTAGCTGGGCTGCTGCATGGCGCTGGCGCTTGCTGGCTGGGCTGCTTGCGGTCCGCTGCGGCTGGGCTGGCTGCTCCGCTTGGCCGGGCTGGCCTGTGGCCGCTGGTGGCCAATGCTAGCCACGGTTGCCGGCTGCTGCTACTACTTCCTTGGCCATGGCTGGCCAGTGCTGGCCATGGCCGGCTGGGGCTGGCCATACTTGGCTTGTAGGGGCTGGGGATGGCCAGGGTCCACTAGGGACTGGCCTGGGCTAGTTAGACTAGGTTTAGTTAGTATAGCAGTTTGAGGGGACAAGTTAGAGCATGTTGGTAACTAGAAAGCAAAGCAAAGATTAGACAACAAGTTCAAACAAGTCAACCAAAACTTATGCAGCAGCATGAATGCAACAATGCATGGATTCTAATGTGCTGCACATTTTGAAGTAGTTCATAAAACATTTATAATTGGCCTATGAATGTAAAGCATCTATACAAAAAATAAAATCAACTTCATTTACTATTTAAATTCAAAAAATCAGGGTGTTATACCTAGTCGATCAGGGGACGGTCTTGTCTTGGACGATGCTGCTCGTGGACCGGCCCAGCATACCTCGACGTACGCAGGTGGACCCTTGTTTCTTCAGGATGGTCTTAGGCATCCTTGGCGATTTGGGTCTGATTGTTTGGGGATTAATTTACCTGGTTTGAGGTTTAGGGTACCCCTTATCCGGGTACCCGACAAGTCCTGAACGATCAAATCCCAAGAAATTTGCTCGCCTACATCGATAATTTAGTAGTGAAAAGAAAGAAAAGAGAAGATCATATCGAAGACCTACAAGAAACATTCTCAAATTTCAAAAAATGAAAATTTGAACTTGAACCTAGAAAAATGTACTTTTGGAGTCCAAACAGGCAAAATCCTAGGCTGCATTGTCTCTACAAAAGGAATCGACCCGAACCCAGAGAAGGTGAAGGCAATACTAAATATGGAAGTCCCAAGAAATATCAAAGATATCCAAAAATTGACAGGAAGACTGGCTTCGCTAAACAGATTCATATCAAAGTCAGCCGAGCGAAGTCTCCTAATATTTCAAGCTTTGAAAGGGAAAAGAAAATTTTCAAATGGGGACAAGCACAACAAGATTCTTTTGAAGAAATTAAGAGGCATCTATCAAACCCTATAACTCTAGCAACACCTGACCCAAAGGCAGATCTGTTATTATATGTATCAGCAAATGAAAGCACAGTCAGTGCAGTTTTGATACAAGAAGAAGAAAATGATTATTCAAAAAGGAAAATTCTAGTATATTTTACATCCGAAGCTCTGTCAGGATAAAAAATTTTCTACTTAGAAACTAAGAAAATTCCATACGTAGTCCTTATGGCAGCAAGAAAGCTAAAGCATTACTTTCAAGCCCACAAAATCGGAATACCAACAAATCAATCGCTCAAAGAAGTATTACAAGGTTGTAAATCCTCAAGAAGATTGGGAAAATGCACAGCAAAACTATCACAATACTTCATCCAATTTGAAAAAAGAAGAGAAGTTAAATCACAAGTATTAGCTAATTTCATAGCAGACTGGACCCCATCAAAATACAATCAAGAAGAAATGGAATAACTAGAATGGACAGTATATTGTGATGGTGCCTAGGGCTTCGCTGGAGCAGGTGTAGCAGCAGTCATAACTTCACTATCTGGAGTCAAGCTAAAATATGTAGCAAGACTAGAATTCCAATGCACAAACAACATCGCATAATATGAAGCAGTATTGCTAGGGCTATGCAAAGCAAAGGCAATGGGGATCCAAAAATTAATAATAAAGATGGATTCACAAGTTGTAGCAGGCATATCGAGAAAAATTACAAAGCAAGAGGCCTATAGCAAAGTATCTACAACTCTCAAGGAACCAAGAAAAACACTTCGCTGGATTCACAGTGAAAAATATCTCAAGAAATGACAACATGGATGCAGACAAAATTGCAAAAGCGGCCGCACAAAAATGGAGCTACCTCTAGAAGTATTCTTTCAAACAATAACCGAAGCCTCAACAAAATCAAAGATTGAGCAAGCAAAAGAAATACACATTATCGAAAGCAAAGACTGGAGGGCACCCATCATGGCATTCCTAAGAGGGTTCTATGAGCCAGAGAATGAAGTTGATGAAACAAGAATGAAGCAAAAAACAAGAAGCTACAAAATCATCAACGAAGAATTATACAAAGAAGGAATCTGCCAACCATTGCTAAAGTGCATTTCAAGAGAAGATGGAAAAAAATTGCCAAAAGAAATTCATGAAGGAATTTATGGCAGCCATCCAGAGGCTAGATCAAAAGTCAGAAAAGCCTTCAGACAAGGATTCTATTGGCCAACAGCTCAAAGCGACAACAAAGAAATAATCAGAACTTGTCACAATTGCCAAATGGTAGGGAGCAAATTCAATGCACCAGGAACAACATTACAACCAATTGAACCAACCTGGCCATGAGCAAGATGGGGCATCGACATAATTAAGAAGTTACCCCCAGCTCAAGGCAATTATCAATATGCAATAGTAGCAGTCGAATATTTTACCAAGTTGATCGAGGCAAAGCTAATTACAAACATATCTTTCCACACAATGAAAAACTTTTTATGGCAAAACATCATATGCAGATTTGGAGTTCCAAGACACATCACAGTAGAAAACGAAACCCAATTTGATAGTGAAGACTTCAGACAGTACTGCCACTCAATGGGAATCAAACTCTGTTTTGCATCAGTAAGGCACCCACAGTCAAATGGAGCAGTAGAAAGGGAAAATGGCATAATTTGCACAGGCTTATCAAAGTGTTTAACGGACTTAAAAAAGGGAAAATGGGTGAACGAGCTACCAAAAGTAATCTGGTCTCATAACACCTCAAAGCCAAGACCAACAGGTTTTTCCCCGTTCAACCTCCTATACAGGGACGAAGCCATGACTCCCGAAGAAATAAAGTTTGAAGGACCAGGAACAAATATACAGATAATCATAGAAAAAGACCAAATAACAAGCAAAGATTTACTTGAAGAAGAAATAAATGAAGCGCTCAAGAACATCAAGAAATACCGACTTGAAACAAAAAGGTGGTACAACAAGAAAGTCAAGCCAAGGGAGTTAGCACCAGGAGATTTCATCCTCAAAAGAAAAAGAAATGAAAACACAGTTGGGAAATTTCAACAAAAGTGGGAAGGACCTTTCATCATCACAAGAACAAACAAAGAAGGAGCATATCACCTAGCAAATTTGAAAGGTGAAGAGCTCAATCACACTTGAAACATAGAAGCACTTCACAAGTATTACCCATAGCCAAAGGTCACATTAGAAGAGTAGTTCACTTTTTGGCAAAATAGAAGTAGAAGTTTCATTTTCAGTAAATTTTAAGATTCAAAATATAAACGAGTTGCACTCTTTTTCTACTCAGGAGAAATACTTCGCAGGGTGAGTGGTTTTTTAATGAGGCAGTCTCTTTGTAAATCTCATGAAATATAAATGAGAAAGTAGTTTCCCCAAAGACAAGTGCCTTTCATTCCTAGTTAAAAAAGTAAAGTGCCGAAGAGTATATCTAAGACATACTCACATATTGGCAGCAACATTGCAAAATATAAGTTAGCATCGATATTTTAATAAACTTAAAAAATGCTAACTTATCTGATTAAACCAAACCCCTTCTAACATCTAAGAGAAGTTTACACGTCTACTTCGAACGAAAAAAAAAATACGGCGTTTCAAAATTTGCTAGGCAAATTTTTTGACTACATTTCACTAAGGTGAAAATTTTTTAAGCTTCTAGGTGAAGTTTACGCGTCTACTTCGAACGAAAAAGAAGGGACGGTGTTTTAAAATTTGCTAAGGCAAATTTTTTGAATACATTTCACTGAGGTGAAAATTTTTCAAGCTTCTAAGCGAAGTTTACGCATCTACTTCGAACGAAAAAGAAGGAACGGCGTTTCAAAATTTGCTAAGACAAATTTTTTGACTACATTTCACTAAGGTGAAAATTTTTCAAGCTTCTAAGCGAAGTTTACGCGTCTACTCCAAACAAAAAAATAAGGGACAGCGTTTCAAAATTTGCAAAAACAAATTTCTTGACTAATTTTACTAAGGTGAAAATCTCTCAACCTTCTAAGCGAAGTCTACATACAAAACTTCAAAGGAAAAAGAAGGGACGATCAAAGTAACTACAAATACTTCACGACAAAATAAATACGGTGACAAAACCTCACCAAAACAAGAGCTTCCGAAAATATTATAAGCCAAAAATTAATATAACTCAACTATATATACATTTATTCACCAATCCAAGAAATAACACTTCGCAATAACACAACATTCACATTACAATTTATTCGAAATACAGATCCTAGATTTATAAAAAATCAATCCTCCTGAGGGCTAACCAGCTCAGCAGCATTGTCAAGAATATCGTTGACAACCTCATTAATAATCTCATCAGATTCGTGGCGCAAAAAATTTTCGCCAACATATGTAGGAGAAGTACTTGATCCCGAGGACTAGAGACAAGACAAAAACATCACCGCAAGAATCCAAATACAACATAAACACAAAGAGCGAGAAATTTTATGTTCTTTACCTGAGCAAAGTCCGTGAAATCAAACACCCGGCAATTGGGAGGTCTGATACTACGATACCGTCTATTCACATCTACAAAATAATTTGTAAGACAGACTTCCCAACCTAAAAACAAAAAGACTTCAAGCAAAAACTTACGAGCAAGAAAATCATCAATATCACACCCGTCATTCTTCATGCAAAAATCATAAAACTCAGATGGCTCAAACACGAAATAATTTTTACACATCATAAGAGGGATAACTTCTTCAACATCCGGCACAAGCTTAGCGCGAGAAACCTACGCAGGATGGACAATAGTTAAACAACTTCAAAATATCCATCTTACAAGACCAATAACTTAAAGACCACAAATTTAAACTCTTTCCTTCACAAAGTAAAACTAAAAGCCTAAACATGACCACTACTGACTTTGCTCGATCCAACGCCACCTTGACTTTTGGCTTCAGCCTCCCGCCTTGCAATCTCTTCATCCTCCTTTTTGGCAGCCTCCGCTTCTTTACCAATTTCCTAGAAGAAAAATAAGGAAATAATTGAGAACAAAAATGGGGTTACAGGAAACAACACCACAAATAAAACATAAATTTACCCTTTGCTATTTTTCCCTTGCCCTATCAAAGCAATGAGTGCGACCTCCAGATTTCAAATACTGCTCGAGAAATTTGTTACAAAGCATCTGAGTTGCCTTAGAAATATTAGTCAAATTGTCAACTTCTGGAAAATTGAAATTATCATCACATAACTGGTTGTACAAAGGATCTTGGCTTTGCTTCATCAAATGGAAAAGTGCACGGGTAGAGTAGTAAACACCAATATCAACCGTGGTCTCCATGACCTGAGAAAGATCTTCATATTGACGACAAAGCCAACTAAAAAAACTATCTCGGTCACCAAAAGCTCCCAACATTTCTCACCCGGCCTTCCCCAAACTTGTCATAACACTCAAAGCAAAGCTCCCAAATCCTATTGCACTTATCAAAGAAAGACTGATCTTGTTCCTTCATTTTTCTCTCCAATCTCTTCATGCTATCTTTGAGCTTTTCATTCTCATGCAAATTTTATTATAGTCTACATCCTTCTCTTCAACATGAGCCAAAGCACCAATGTATTTGCCTTCCAAATTATTATAGCAGTCAACAGCTTCTGCCCTCTCTTTTTTCTTCTCATCAAGTTGTTTCTTCAATGTTTCAATTTCAGTCTCCAAACTTTTTTCTCAAATAGCAAAGGATTTTTCCTTCTCTTCCAAACCAATCCTCATGCCTCTCATCAAAATAGTGCTCTTATACGCAAGCGCAAGTCCAACATCAGCAACCTCTAAGAGTGGTTTCTTTGAGATTTCAAGCTTTACATCAGGAACAGTTAATGATTCATCAATGCACCTAGAAAGCTGGAGCTCCAAGGATTTAGGCATAACCTAAAGTTTGTCCAGGCCAATTCGAACGAATTTAAAAGAATCTAGCCCAATACCATGATCTTGACAAAATCCCAAAGAACATTTTAGAGCACAATAGGAGTAGCTGGATCTTGAAGAACACTCTTCATACTACCAACATCGACATTTTTATGAGGTGAAGTTGATGCATGAGGAAAAATAGTCTCTAAAACAACAAACACAAAATCAATGAAGGAAAAAACAAAGAGAAAAATTAGAAAGGAAAGATTAGTACTCACCAGTAGAAACATGATGGCCCAAATCACAACTATTTTTTCTCCAGCCTCAACATTGATAGTCGAACTAGACAAGCGCGTCAAACGCTCTTCATTAGCATCCTCATCAAATACCTCTTCATCACTATCACCAAACACAAGATTGCAAACCCTAGAGCCAGTAACTTTTTTCATATCAACTTCAACTTCACCTTCATTAATATTAGCAACTGGAGGGTCTTCACGCAAAGGAGACTTCTTAGAAACTGTTTTAGAAACATTTTGAGGACCAATGTTTGGAGTTTTCGAATCAAATCTTGGCGAAGTAGGGCCAACGGTCTTTTGGGAACCATCAGCATCAATTCTTTCTCAGAAGTCAGATTGGTGCCAACAACATCTTTGCCAGGATTAGAAGCAGAGTCATCACGAGTTGGCAAATTCTGCAAATTTTCGTTAAGCGGAGTAAGTAATGGCGAATTCAAACCACTAGAAGAAAAAATCAAAACAATCTTTCTCACCTCAGCAATAACATGCTGAGATGCTGAAATCCCAGTGCTATCAAGAGTATTCCCATTACCACTACCACCTTCGCCAGCACCAATCAAATTAGAAACAACATTAGCCTCCATATCCAAAGTCTGCTCCAGAACAACATCAAGTTCCTCCTCACCAAGCAAAACAGCTAGACTTTTCTTAATCTTCTTCGCAACAATTTTACTCTCACCTACAATAGCCTTGCGCTTATTCTTCCCCTTAACAGCATCTTTCTTTTTCCCTTGTTTCTTCTCAGGCTGTAAGCAGGGAAGGCCTTTCATGATAATCAACCTTTGCAACCTCCAAAAACCATGTTCAAACGTTTATACTCCAAACCAATGATTTTATCAATATTGTCTTTCTCACTCTTCAAGTATTTTCCCAACAAATCATCCACTCTACTCTCAACAGATTTAACAAATTCCTCATCTGAAGAAAACATGTTCGGACGACAAAAGTCCCGATCTAGAAACTTATAGCTAATACCACAAACTTTCCATGGGTAAAAACACAAGAAAAACCAACCTTTCTTAAGTGGCCAAATTCTGGCAGCAGCATATTCTTCAACAATATCTTGAGCACACTGTAGTGAAGCTGTCACCTTGAAAGCTTTAACAGCAGTCTTCGAAATAAGAGTAGGAGGCAAAGATGGTGTACAGTCAAAATCTCTAATAATCATTTTTGCAGCAAGGGGATATTTTTTCACCATCTTTTTAGTCACAGGATGTCTCTCTTCGACCATAGGAACCTTATGATAAAACCGGTACCTGGACCTCTCACTATCTCCCCACTTGTTTTTCATAGCAAGAGAAATTTGAATAGCATTGTGAGCTATCTTAAAGCTACAACAACCAAAATATTTGGTAATTAGTCGACCGTCAAGCATAAAAGTCTTGTACGGAGTATGCATCTGTTCGCAAAAAGAAGCAGTACTTGGATTCTCCTCCAAAGCTTTCACAGCCCAGACAAACTGACACAACTGAACAATACCATTAGGAGTCAAATGATGCATCTCAATCTTAAAAGCTTTCAACACACCCTCAATGAAATCCTGATAAGGAATCGAAGCCCAGCAGAGAAAAGATCTCGATAAACAATGCACTCATTAGGCTCTGGATGAGGATTGGCCTCCACAGGAACAAGAACTCTCATAGAATCACGATCAACAAGCCACAACCTAACCATCTCATCAAGAACATCTTGATCAAATAAAGTCCTTCCAAAAGTCAATGTGCGACCATCATCATCTTTCACTAAATCCTCAACAAAAGCATCAACATCATCAAGATTGTCCTTGTCGGACTCCGATTGAGACCTATCATCATCAGCTTTTGAGCTTTCCTGAGAATGAATCTGCTTTGGCTGAAGATGTTCTTGCCGATCTAGCAAAGACATCTATAAAATAAACAAATAAGCAAAAACCCAGAATACTAAAAAATGCAGATTTTTCAAACACCAACCTCAACAAAATCGCACCACAATCTACGCGTTAAATCTTCAAAAAAACTACAAAGAATACAAGAAACAAGCAAATTTCCTCAACTTTGCGTCCAAGAAAAATTTTGCCAGAGTTTCTCCTCTCTAGAAAACGACAACTTCATGGGGGCACTGCTGTATATATAGCCGACCTCGGTCAAAATTAACGGACGTTAGTTAAACAGTCAAACTAGTCGTTGAAAATTCAAAATTTTTACACTTCATACCTAACGGATAAAACGGCCAACTCCAAAGTTTAGACGGCGTTTCCTAGACAAAGTTTAAATAAACTTTATGGGATTCAGACCTTTGGAGTAGGCCTTCACCCATGAGGGGCTGTTGTTGAGGAACAACTTTATCGTAGAAAACAGTTTGTTCAAACTTCGAAGTTGGAAAATGTGTTTCTACTAAAATATGTTGGGAAATGACAATAGGAGTTCGATGAAGTAGGAATGATGACTTCGCATAACTTGATTTAAGCTTCGCTCTATTGGTTTTGATTTTTCATGTCAAAATGGAGGGACGACTTCGCGTAACGAACGGAGCTCAGCGAAGACGACGTGTCGACCTCGCTCGAAAACTAAGCATAATGTTTGTCCATTGATGAACCAAGTCAGAAATCCATCTGATGACATCAAGTTCAACATCAAAGGGAATGAGTAGAATAGAACGGCGAAGTGTGTCGCATCACTTCTCTCATTATTTTTCTAGACGTTCGTATAGGTTGTTTTGAGTTGCAATTGTAATTCTATTGTATCCGTGAAGCCGGGGGGGTCCCTATAAATACCTCCTGGAATGTATTTGTTGGGGACGGATTGAAATGTTATTGTGACTAGCACTACATTCTTCTTAAATGCATGTTGATGTGATTTCATCACCCAACAGTTTTGAACCCACTAAAAATTTGCTGACAAAGAACACATTATCTAAACTGCTATTGTGAACTAGGACTTAAAGCATGGCTAAATTGAACCTATCAAAGTACTCCTGGGCATTGCTAGTTTGCTTAATGCTGAGCCACTCCTGCATAACTTGCTCATACACATCTTTGCCGAACTTGGACTCAATGGCAATGCATAACTCAACCCAGTTATCCATCGTGTGCTGGGTTTCATAATTTTGTAACCACAATTTAGCAATGCCCCGAAAATGCAGAGTAGCAAACGACACCCAACGATGCATAGGTACAGAGAACATGACAAATTACTTCTCAGCGTCATCCTTCCAAGTCCGTGGATTCAAACCATCAAATTTGGGGAACTCTGCCTTGGGTAAGTGGTACTCCTTCTGGTACGGCTGCTGATAGCCAACGTAATGCATCGGTACAGCATGCAGATCATGAGAGGTAGATGAGGATCCATGATACTGACCATTGGCCAGGGGTTGATGTAGAGCAGAAGCTCTGGCATCATACCCCTGTGGTAGAAGTGCAGTGCCGTGGCCAACAACGGCCGCCCCTCTTCATCGCGCGGCGGGGCTGAAGGCGAAGCAGTTGGGGGTGCTTCCAACACCTCGATGCGTGACGTGAGAGTTTGTAGGTCCCTGCTGAAGGCCGTGTGGAGGTTCTCCACCTCCGGGTGCCAGCCGCTGAGCGACTCGATGAGCTTGGTGATGGACTTGAGCTGATCGCTGATCTCGTTGAGCTTGCCCTCGGTGGTTGCCATCCTGGTGGTCAGCGTAGGTCCTCGTGCCAGCGGAGCCATGGATGGAGGATTGGGGTTCAAGGAAGCTGGATCGGCGCGAATCGAAGGCAGATCGATCGATCGTCGACGAACTTGAGCGATGGTGGTAGAAGTGAGCTGGTGTGGCAATGGAGCGGCAGGGAGCTGCGATTGGCAACGAAAAAATGGAGCTAGGAGGGTAGAACGGCTCTGATACCAGATGCGTTGCCACGTAGAGGGAGAAGGCCATGTCACGCATGAGAACAAGAAGGGGAAATGAGAATTGGTTTCTGTTCTTCGCTGATCCGCCCAACCACCCACACAGTGAGTATCAAGACTTCATTACATGGGCCAAGCCCAGACGCACCCAAATGGCCCACACTACTGGTAAAGACTCAAATAGGTAACGGGCCACTACATGGGCCATGACACAATGCGATACGTTCCTCAATTGATCGATGGAGATTGTTCTGTCGCGAAGATTCTAGGATCATTGAGTTTGATATACCACTTGTTAGGTGATGGTAATGGAAAGGAAATGGAAACAAAATTGGGATCGGAGCTGAGAATTTGAGGTAGAGGGGCCAAGCAGCTCAAACACATGTTTATCGGCTATTGTAACACCCTGGCCTAGGGTTTAATAGGATTGATAGAATACTCATACCAATAAATTGCAACTTCTTTTCCGGAAGCTCGTCACTAAAAAACTTCGAGGTTAAGCATGCTTGGTCTGGAGCAATTTAGGGATGGGTGACCGACCGAGAAGTCTTCCCAGGTGCGCACGAGTGAAGACAAAGTGCGCAGAAAATACTAGTGTTGGTCTATGAGGCCAGTCTATGTCCTAGATAAACGGCCGGATATAAGCGGGCCCGGCCTCGAGGAGGCAGGATGTTACAAATGGTATCAGAGCCGACCCTTGTGATTTCACAGGCGCGTGTGTCAGTGTCCAGGCATGGTGTGCATGGCTGGTGTGGATCTGGAGTGGTCGCACAACATGACACATGCGCTGGCACTGGACACATGGACGTGGCCAAGAGGGGATGTTCCTGGTCTGGGGTTGACCGACGAGGACGTCGGTCTCCTAAGGGGGTGAGTATGTAACACCTCGGCCCAGGGTTTAATAGGATTGATAGAATACTCATACCAATAAGTTACAACTTTTTTTGTAGAAGCTCATCACTGAAGAACTCCGAGGTTAAGCGTGCTTGGTCTGGAGCAATTTAGGGATGGGTGACCGACCGGGAAGTCTTTTCGGGTGCGCACGAGTGAGGACAAAGTGCGCAGAAAAGACTAGTGTTGGTCTGTGAGGCCAGTCTATGTCCTAGATAAGCGGCCGGATGTAAGCGGACCCGGCCTCGAAGAGGCGGGACGTTACAGCTATGGTATAGTATATTTTTCTCAAAATAAAATCTGACCATCAGGCACCAACCGGCTTATCAGCTATTATGTGGACATGTGGCTAATAAGACAGTTGATGTTGTTTCATTGTGAGAAAAAATACATACCATAGCTGATAAACACGTGTTCATGCTACATATGGTTGCCATGGCTAATTAAGAAGCATGCTAAAACAGACCCCAAACGTCTCTTGCATTGGGCTTGGGATTCTTGCTAGGCTCACTTCGTGAACAACAGGATCGCATCCTGCTGTCCTCAAACATCTCCACATCATGGTCCATAGCGATCTTTGTTGCACCTCACCACCTCTTGGACGGTTGCTTTTTTTCTCGATCACATAAAAGACTCACGTTTCTATATTAAGAGAAAGATAGTTTTGTTACATTACAAGGGCTCTGAAGGTGATCAATAAAACATAAGGCCCTACCCACACCAGACACTCATTTAACTGACTACTTGCTGCATCAAACACCCTCCTAAGCCTTTAGCCCCAGCTTCCATCCACAGCCTGGCTTGTCTGAAGGTTGTGCGGCCACCCCTGGGAAGAGCCGAGTGTTCCTTTCCTTCCGCACCTCCCACCCGACAAGTGCAAAGATTGAATTTGTGCCTTGCTTACAGGCCCTGCCCGCCATGCTTCCCATCGTTCTTGTATGCAGTCGCAAAGGCGTAACTGGCCTAGCACGTTTAGCGCTACCCTACTGTGCCACCAAATTTGGCGAGCATAGGAGCAGGGCCCAATGATACGGTCAATGGTCTCTGGCTCTTGGTCATAGACCAACCAATTAGTATGTGTTTCGAGGCCATGTCGCACTCTCCTGTTTGCCGTCTAGTGACGACATTTGAATGCGAGCCAAAGGAAGAGTTTGATCTTTAAAGGTGCCCAAGATTCCCAGATTAGCGAAGCTCCTGGCATGGTTTCCGCAGGTACTTTGACAGTTGCTTCACCATCAATGCCGAGCTGACTTAACACCGGACATGTAGCTCTCATATTTTTTATATGTACATTCTAGTAGACTGTTAGGGCGTCCACAACGGCAGGCGACATTGCTAGTCCAACGCCACGTGGAAGACACGAAGAGGAGGCAGGCACACAGCTAGCGACGAGCAAGTCGCCGAGCGATTTCACGCGCACCGAGATTTTGTGAGGAGAATAGGTGGGACCGGGTAGGAAAAAAGAATTAGTATTTTTCTTTGCATTCTCTCTCTTCCAAATCGCTAGTCAGTATGGACGAAAACGGTACGGATATTTTTCTACCATATTTAAGACCAAATTTGTTTAGAGGGGTTTAAATCTGTCCGTATCAGTTTTCGGATATTCAACATCCGATACCGTATCCGTATCCAAATACTAAAATCTCATATTTATGATGCTGATACTCAATCATATCCTATCCGGCTTGATTAACATTATCCGTATTTGAATCCGAATCGGGCCTAAATATGAAAATAAATGTGGTATGACTGATATCCGTTCGTATCCGATCCGTTTTCATCGGGACTAGTCAGTTCACCAGCCTCAGTGCGGATGGCCTTAGCCTACTGCTTTTTACAATCTCTAAGTTGTTGCTTACTCCCTCCGTCCTAAAAAGGATGACGCTATGGGAAGCGCGTAAGTCAAACTTTGTCAACTTTGACTAAATTTGTAGAAAATACGTGAAAACATTTATATCTCCAAATAAATTTATTAAAAAACTAGACTTAAAGATCTTTCCGATGATACTAATTATTTAGCATAAATATTTATATATTTTAATATATAATTATCGGCAGTTAAAAAATATTGACTTCTCGGAGAGCGAGAATGACTTCTATTTTGAGACGGATGGAGCACATTGACAAGCTAAACCCTAAAACAAACGCATTCATTGCATCAGTGTGGAGCCAAGCATCTTGCGGTAGCTCCAGAATCCAGATGTACGAGATTTTGAATCGAAACTAGGCCAATATATGAACCGATGAAGATATAGTATATATATATCCACTAAAAAAGGAATAGAATATCATACGTAATTCGTTCCGCGTGTTGGAAACGTCGACTGGTCGCAGGTGCTCATGTACTCCCCTCTAGCAGAGGAGCATTGTTCACTGTCACTGGACTGTAGCAGGCAGCCATATGGCGACTGTTGACTAGGCGTCGTTGGACTATTTGTGTGGCAGGCTGGCAGCCCATGCCAGAAGAATACTGAGAACGAAGAAAGGAAATGTTTTTTATTAATAAATTTATTTTTTAAAAAAATTACAAAATTAGTCTACGTTTTCAAAAAATTACAGGATTGGGCGACCAGTGGCCCGTTGGAAGGGCGACCAGGCCAAGTTCGCCCGGCGAAAGGGCGACCGGGCCCACGTCGCCCGGCCAAAGGGCGACCAGGCCCAGTTCGCCCGGCCAAAGGGCGACCAGGCCCAGGTCGCCCGGCCAAAGGGCGACCAGGCCCAGGTCGCCCGGCCAAAGGGCGACCAGGCCCAGGTCGCCCGGCCAAAGGGCGACCAGGCCCAGGTCGCCCGTCCAAATGGCGACCAGACTGCCGACCTGGTTTTTTGGATTTTTTTTAAATAATATTTATTTATTTGGAAATTTCAGGAAAAATTTCGGTTTTTTTAAATATTATTTATGTATTCGGAAATTTCAGAAAAAATATCGAAGTCAGAGAAATAGCAAAAATAATACGCAGTCATGCAATTGGCGTGCGAAAACGCCATTGTCGTGTGCTCGCCCAAATTTAATAGATGAAAAAATACAACAGTGAAACATTAATTAAGTTCTAAAAACTAAAATAATATCAGTACAATATCATAGAAAACAACATCGGCGGCAAATCATACAAAACTAATATCGTCCACGCTTAGGTGCAACACCTCTAATCGTGCCAGGCTTTGGTGCTTTGCGGCCCGCTCGCACATGGCTGGCTGAGTAAGTAAGCGGCGAAGGAGGAACTGTAACACGTACAGGACGGCCTCCAGCAGCAGGTGGTGTCGCGTACTCGTCCTGTGAGGGCTGTGTCTGTGGTGGTGCTTCACGTAGCTGCGATGACGCAAGTACGTCCGCCGGCTCCTGCTGCAGGTAACTCTCAAGGTCGAAGGGTGTCGGAGATCGCTGACGAAAAGTGTCAGCGTGTTCAGAGATGTCCGATCCCTCGTAGTCGTAACGAGTCGTCCCTAAACATATAAGACCAACGTTATGATAACGCTGATGGTAAAACTAATATATAACGTGTCGAACTCTTAAAAGTAGGTCATACCTGGAACCATGGGTACAGCGTGTGAAGAGGAACCTCCGAAATCGAACTGATGCCGCGAACCGTCAAAGTGCATACCTGACCATGCAGAGTGAATGTAATGTTACGAATGAAGCAGTATTAGATAATATAATTAAATTTCACCACTATATCGTACCTGTAGGCATGTGAGCAGGCTGCGAAGATGATCCAATGATATCGAACTCCGGACGCCAACCGGCAGAGTACGTAGGTGGACCTGAATAATGAAACTTATAAGTAACGAACAAGTTAGCATTACTACATACGAAGAAAATATAACTTACTCACCTGTTTGGTACGTAGGCCGCGGAGGTAGTGGCGCCGTCGGTCCGTCAGGCCTGTGTGTCACGTGTGAAGGTCGAGGGACGACATCCGGCTGTCGCCCGCAGGGCCGGCACGACGTCAACTTGACAATGTTTGCAGCAGAGTCGTACATCCTCTGGACCGCAGCGGTAAGCTCGTGGCTGGTCATCTGAATGCCCTCCCTCAACCGGTGCAAGAGCGATCCACCATCCACAGTGATACGATGACCCATGTCGGCCTATTAACAAAACGAGAACATTGAAGTAATTACGATAAGAAAAATATTAAACGAAGTGGGTTGAAGTTCATAAAGATCGTACCGCCAACGACAACGCCTGATCTCTGTGCACAGGGTACGTGTCCGTCAACCTGGGGACGTGGGTCCGTGGCTCCGCTGGTGTATACGTGACTCTGATCCGTGTGCGAGGAATATACCAACGTAAGTAGTCCCCGTAAGCCTGTAAGGAAAACGGTCTGGGCTCGTAGGTCACATCATGTAGTGCGTTGGCCCACTCGTCGACCCACGGCTGTATACGGGAGGACCAAGTAACGCCTGCCGGTAGACCCCTCCGCACGTAACTATGGATTTCAAAACATATTAATTATCTTTCTATATATATTAAATACTCAATCAGAACGAATTAATTGTCTTATACTTACCCGTGCACGGAAAGAGGAACAATATGGGCAACCGGAAGTGGGAACGTCTGGTTACGACCAAACTGCCGCATCACTCTGTGAGGAGCGTAGTCCTCGACAAAGATGTCGAAAACGACAGCCTTACGTGTCATCCAGTACTCCTGATCCCTCGTGCAGAACGACGACAACCCATTAGGCGCTCGTACGATAATCTCCTCCATGCTGTAAGGTGTCCAGCGGACGTCGTCTGGCCTAATCCGGTCGAACGCCGCCATGTACTCAGGATAGGCTCTATGAACCTGAATGTTTGCCCAAGTAGGCTGTATAGAAAATAATAGTAAGGTGCAATTTATTCAAAAATAAATAGAAACAGGTTCAATCGCGATATAGAAGACTTACCCGCCGCCGGACCCACAACGAACCCATCGTAGGGCCGTCCTCCTCCGTCTCCCCGTACAACCCTGCTCCGTAAGTCGAGAAATCCATGACTGGTCGTCCAATACTAAACCGCTCGTACGACCAGAGTTGAAGTAATAGTGGACAACCAGAGAGGATAGCTGACGGGTCGGTCTTTGTGCACGCATCACAAAGACCTCGGTACGTGGCTGCCAAGATAGCGGACGCCCAACTATACTGCGGCACGGCGTCGAGCGGTGCGTCCGCTATCTCGCGCGCGAAGTGGATCAAGTGCTTCGCGACAGAGTTCCCATGCGACGATGTGAACATTATCCAACCAAACAACCACAACAGATAGGCCTCCAAGTGCCTCGACACAGTAGCCTCATCCGCCGCAGGGTGGATATACTCGGCCTGAATTAGAAAACAGAAGTTCAAATTTCATTTAACATACATATGAATATTTGATGTTAATGAACTATATCATAGTGTTATCTATTTACCTGAAACTGCAAGAGCCAGGTCTTCGTAGGCCCGTGATGCTGGTTTTCAGCAAGAGTTTGATACTCTGGAGCGTCTGGTCGACGCACAACACCCTCAACTAAAATACCTTTTTAGTAATATATTACTAATATTATTTCAACTGAAATATAAGAATATAAATACCTTTAACAATATATATAAAATAAGAATATAAATAATACTACCGAAATATAACATTAATCGCTTAACTGCTAATTATATTATCTAACAATTAATATAACACACATTAAATAATTATATATAAAATTATTTTTTTACTTACCGAAAATTTTCCTCTTCTCTTCTTCCTCTTCTTCTCTTCTCTTCTCTTCTCTTCTCTTCTCTTCCTCTTCCTCTTCCTTCCTCTTCCTCTTCCTCTCCTCTCCTCTCCTCTCCTCTCCTGTTGCGAAATCCCAGCCGGCAGCGGCCGGCTGCGGCCGGCCGCGTTATATATAGCGGCGCCACGTCGCCCCGTGGCCGGGCGACATGAGCCACGTCGCCCCGTGGCCGGGCGACATGGGCCAAGTCGCCCCGTGGCCGGGCGACATGGGCCAAGTCGCCCACTGGCCGGGCGACATGCGCCACGTCGCCCACTGGCCGGG